>CM062819.1:1880291724-1881491724 GCA_031772625.1 Pinus tabuliformis | reverse complement strand
CCGTCGGCTAGATACCACACAAGAAACCCCCACGTGCTTTTTCTCTGCCTTGAAATGTGTGCACTGGGTGGACGCACCCCCTGAACGGCTGGCCAGCATCTCTGGACGCGGACCCTGCATGGTGTACCTGCGGGTACGCACCTCCTGAACTGGTTTCCTGCGTCCTTCTTAATTTTCAACAAACTGAGAGCCTTGCCACTAGAGTTGCCATCAAGTACAACATCTATAACATACAGACATACCAGAAAACATAATGCCAACAGCCACGATATTAGTTCTTAACCAATGTAGTACCTTGGTTATATTTCAATTAAATGCATTGGATTATTGGCAGGAGGGGTGGGGCCCTTGGGCCTAGATCCCGGACTTATCGACACCCACAATACCATGCAGAGGAGTTAGCAGAGGGGGTGGGCCTTTAATCCTTAGCCCTAGTTATATCAACACCATTCGACCATAACCGTCGGCGGGAGTTAAGTGTAGGGGGTGGGTGGATATGCCTTGATCCTGATCTCATTATTACCCTTGTGACCTGAACCTTTAGACTAGAGAGCGGAGTAGTGGGGGCGGGCAGTTAGCCTAACCCCCAGCCATATGGTGCCCCATGTGACCTTGGTTGACACTTAAGGGCTATTGGCACCGTTAAGGAGGTGACATATTGCCCCATTTGCGGCAATATTTCCACCACACGAGGTGAAATAGTCATTCGGCGGTTGGAAGAAAGGTGAAAATCATAGGATGATTAACCAAAATTGCAAATTTTTATAACAATTAGTAGAATTTGTTCAAGGAGGCATATCTTGTTCATTTTTGAACGCTTTTGAGCTCAAGGGGAGCCTAGATGGGTGTTGTTGAGCATTCTGAATCCATTAGCAACAATATTTTTTCAATTTGAGCATTGTAAACTGATGTAATTTAAGGTTTGAGCTTATAATTGAAGAGGCCCAATATTTGAAGCTAGATCCGGAGACGTAGCCTAGGAGGGATGAACTCCATTATCAATTTATTATTTTTTGTTATTGTTCATGCTTCATTTTTCTCTGTTTTATTTCTGCAAATTGAGTCTTAAAACACTAAGTTTATGTACTTTTTCAACTTGATCCATTTCCCACAAGACATAAACCTGTAAATTTTTAATAAACCTTCAAGTTTTTAATTTCATATCAAGCTCAATCTGGGTGAGAATTCACAGAGCCTTAGCCATAATTGACATTGGTTGGTAACTTTCGCAAGTGGTGATCCAGATTTATGAAGGAATGAAATAAAATACATATTTAAACAAAAACGCAAAGATAAAATGAAACATAATTTCAATTAATGAATAACAACTGCTAAAAATTGTTTACATACATAAAAAAAACAAACTAGCTCAAGTGATGGTAACTTATCTCTGAGAAGAGATGTGACGACCACCTACCCTCTAAACTATGTTACAGTGAGGCTTGGAGGCCTTTTTATCATCAATAAATAATGGAAAACCATAAACATCCAAAAAATTAACCCTAGGAGATAAAGCGGCCAAATCTTCTGGGCCCTGCTTAGGCTAGTTGGAATGTCAATTTCCTGTGGTTGCAACTTTCGCATACGATCTTAGTTTAGAACACACGATACCTTGTTAGAAATATATATCTAAGTAAACCAAATTTTTATTAAAAATATATGCCCTAAGCCTCTTCTTTTCCCATTTCTAAAAAAACGTTGTTTAGGGCCTCAAAACAACTCCGGAAGTTCACGACCCAAAAATTGCCAAAAATAGAAAATTGTCGAAATAGGAAAATGTGCTAGAAATTAGAAACTGAAAGAAAATAACCTTGGTTGTCCAAGTGGAATAGGTGGGTGGCCACCAATATCCACTTGGATCAGTCCTCACCCTTAGGAAGTAATATTCCCCATTGCATTGAGTGCCTCCATGAGATGGGGAAACTTATGTTGAACTTGGTCCTTAGTGAGCCATTTGCCTTAGCACAAGTGCTGGTTGGATTTTATAATTCGATATAGTTGGATCATCTATTGGAAAGTATTCTTAATTTGTGTGTCCATGATTCGGTTAATCCTGGCCCATTTAATGCAATATGGGTGGAGCATCATTGGTGTCATTTACTCAACAATGTCTTATGTGTCTAGCAATGGTGGAAAGTATGGCCGAAGGCGGTCCACATTGAATACTGGGTGTAGGCCAAGGAATTGGAGAATACTTAGCTCAAAACCATTGTCACCCACAACCTTAGTGATGGTGTAAGTCCCATATCGAAGTGGTCGAAGCTTCCGATGGGCTCTAGTAAGGTGTTCCTTTTGCAAATACAACCAAACATTGTCATCCACTTGAAACTTATGTGGCACATGATGTTGATCATGATGTTGTTTGTTCTTTGAATTAGTTTTATCCAAGATATCATGAACCTATTGCCAGATGTGTTGGATTCATTCAATAGGGCTTGGTGGCTTTATCATATTCAAACCAAACTTGTGTTAATTCAACATTTGTAGTCACAAAAGGAATTGCAACATCAATGGGACATAATGGTTAAATCCCAGGCCGAATTGAAAGGGGTTGTGTCCAGTTGATCTATGGAGAGATTTTTTATAGTTGTTTTGCACATAGGGAAGACCCTAATCCCATGTTAGTGGATCCTTAGAGTTGTACATGCATAGTATGTGCACTCTCATCATGTTGAAAACCTTTGTTTGGCCATCAGTTTGAGGATGGAATGCAATCGAATTGGTGATCTTATTATTCAAAAATGACCAAAGGCTTGACTAGAATACACATAGGAATATGCTATGCTAATATGATATAATGGTCTATGGAATCCCAAAATATACCTATACTTTGTCGAAGAATAGTTTGGAAGTGTCTTATGTTGTGATTCTCTTCTTGCAACCGGTCAATATAGCCATCTTAGAAAATCTATCAACGACCACAAATACGTAGTCATTACCAAGATTAGTAGAAGGAAGGAAATACATATAGTCAATGGATATGGATTTCAAAGGATAGTTAGGAGTAGGAAAAGAAGTGTACAAGCCTTGCTTCTTAATGGTTGACTTGGTGATGGAACAAACAATGGAGGATCTGAAATATTTTCCAACATCCTGTCAGAGTTTTGGCCAATAAAAGTACTTCTATAGTACTACCATGATTTTATGTAAACCAAAGTGTCTTGTGACCCAACTGTAGTGCACCTATCAAATTAGCTTGGCACACTCACTTGAAGGAACACAAAGGTTCCCTAGGTAGCATAAAAATGTGTATTAGAGGTGGAAGTCTGATAATCGCTTTCCATCCAACAACATTTGGTATGTGGTGAAAAATTTTGGATCATTTCTGTATAATTGTGGCCATCCTTAAGTCTCGTTCCCACAAGAGTTGAGAATAGTTGCCAGTGCCACAATTGGGGGCTGACTCGGGTAATTTGCAATTTTATCGATACTTTCCTTCTTGTATTTAATGTTCAAATGGAATTGTTGCATATATGTGGACCACTTATGATGGTGATCCTTCTGGAACTTCCTTTATGGCCACATAAACTGAAGCAATCGGTGATCTATGTGGATGATCATCTCCTTCCCTAGAATGCAATGTTTCCACTGGTGGAAGGCTTTCATAGTGGACTGCATCTCCTTATCATAGGTGGGGTATTTCCAAATAGTATCAGTTAGTCTCACTACAATAGGTAATTGAATGCCCTTGTTAGCTAAGAAATGCACCAATAACATAGTCGGAGGCATTTGTCTCAATTTAAAATGGTTATTGCAAGTCCTGAAATGCGAGTACCGGTGTAGAGTAAAGAAGATGTTTCAACTCAAAAAATGCCTTCTGTTGTGCCTTGTACCAAAAAAACTTTACTTTTGTTCCACCCTTAGTAACTTGACTCAAAGTCCAAGTGATATGAGAGAATCCCAACATGAATCTTCGATAGAAATTGGTAAGACCCAAAATGCTGCGAAGCTCTATGAGAGTTGTTAGGGCTAGCCAGTCCTGAATGACTTGGATCTTAGCTAGATCCACATGCACACCTTTCTCATCAATTATGTAGCCTAGATATTAGACTTGGTTCATGACAAAAGAGAACTTCTCTAAGTTGGCACATAGTTTTTGTTGCCAAGGGTTTCAAGGACCTGTCGATATGTTCAAGTTCTTTGCCCAAATCTTGTTGAAGATGAGGATGTCATATAGATATACAACCATGAATGAGTTGGTGAAAGGCCATAAGATGTATTCCATCAATTACATAAAAAATTTAGGGGAATTTGTCAACCCGAAGGGCATGACCAACCACTCAAAGTGGCCCTTCTTGAATTTGAAGGGGGTCTTCCATACATCTATGGGTTATACTAGAACTTGACCCCCTTGAGCTGGTCCAAAAGGTCATCAATATGTAGTATCGAGTATTTGTTCATGACAGTGATCTTATTCAGTGCTTGATAATCAATGTAGAGTCTCCAAGTCCCATCCTTATTTTGTAGGAGTACAATTGGACTCCCACATGGTGAGAGACTTGGTTGGATGTGCCCTTTTTGTAGGAAATCTTGGATCTGTGGCTTAATTTCATTATTTTCCAAAATAGAGCGGTAGTATATTGGCCAATTGGGTAGAGGTGCTCCGAGAGTCATATCGATCAAATTTTTGACCTGACAGTGCAAGGGTGCCCCTATCTGAGAGGAGAAGATGTCCTTGTACTCCTCCATTACCTTATCAACTTAATTCTAATTTGTAGAGGAACCCTTTATGTGGGCCATGGATGTGGCCACAATATTCCCCTTACTTGAGAGTGAATAAAAAAAACAAATTTCTTATTCTGGGAGATGATATTAATGAATTTCTTAGTAGAGATCAAAGAAATGGCGATAGGTGGGACTACCTTTGGTATCCTGTATAGGTTTCTATTCAAAGTAATAAAAATAGTGCGAGGCTTGGATTCATACACAACATGATGCCTCCACAAGTATTGTTGGCCTAATAAAACATCATAGACTTCAAGAGGAGAGACATTAAAAAGAACCTTGTCTGTGAAGGGATTGATTTTCTAGGGAAGGCAACACTGTTGAATGACACAAAGATCTTGTCCTTGGTGGAGAAACCTGACGGTGCATGGTTGCAGGTGTGGTGTGGTCAACGGGTGTAATCACTTAACGATCTTAGCTGAGATGAGGTTCTTTTGGATCCCACTATCGAAAATGAACTACAACAGAGAACCCTTCACCCACATTTGTGAGTGGAAGAGATACTCCCCCTCCTCTAGATCTTTGGGCTTAATATTTTTGACCTTGGTGGTGGAAATTATGGCACTAGGTTCTACATCAGTAATTTTCTTCCCCTTCTCATCCCCCTTATTAAGTTTTGGCTCAGAGTTGGAACATGCATATGACTCTGAATCTTTTAACTTGGCTGCCAATGACTACTTGGCATGACACCCATTTATGGCTTCGATGGGTTGTTCTGGTTCACTCCACCTTAGCTTTGTCCTTTATTCTACAATTTGGAGGTTCCTTTTCCTTTCTATGGATTCGTAGATCCAAAGTCTCACTTCTTCTATTTAAATTTCTTCTTGATCCTCACAACATATCGGTACATTGTTCCAAGCAAGGACATGTCCAGGAACTCCATTTCTGTCTAGATGTATTTGTGCATACAACCATGGTACTTGAGAACCATATGTCACTTAGTATCTTTGATACCCAACTTTGTGTGTAGGGTATGGAAATTTTTCATGAAATCCAACACATCTTGGTCCCTTTCCTGCTGTAGTGTGGTTCACTTTATGTACTTATCTTCATACCTCCTGACATGGTAATGTTATTCCTTGACGACATCTTGGAAATAATTCCAAGAGGGTGAAACTGAAAATAGTGAGGGTTCCTCCTTGTCCCTCTACTCACAGTAAGTTCCCCACCAGTCCTTAACATGGGGGGACACTTTGAGGAGTGCAAAATTAATCTTTTCCCTATCGAAAAAATTATGGATCAAAAAATATCCTTCCAGCAGATTTAAACTTCTATATTCAAACTTCTTACCTTCAAATATGGGAATGTCTAAGTTAACTTGTACCTTAAAGTGGGCAGCACCTCTGAAGTGACTTCTGGATGAAGACGCTTTTCCTACTAGGCAAAGGATATGGGACAAATTATCCATCATATTGTTCCTTTGTCATTCAAGGGCCTCTTTGAGAATTTTTTTGAAAGGATCTCCTAATCCCTCATCTTTCTTTTCTTCCACCATGGGAAGTCGTCAAGGTCGGTGATGCTAGTTTTGAAAGGTTTCAACCAGTTCAAATCCAAACTCCTTATACAAAACCTCATTGGGGACATGCACATAAAAACAAAGAAAGATTATAACACTCTAATACCATTGATCCAGATTTATGAAGGAACTATATAAAATATATATTTAAAAAAACAAAAAGGTACATCGAAACAAAATTTCAACTAATAAATAACAACAACTAAAATTTGTTTACATGCATAATAGAAACAAACTATCTAGGGTGATGGTGAATTATATTTGAGAAGAGTTGTGATGGCTACATTCCTTCTGAATTCTGTTACAATGAGGCTTGGAGGCCTTTCTTTCATCAAGAAATAATGGAAAACCATAAACATCCAAAAGCCTAACCTTGAGAGATGAAGCCCTAAACGCTTATGGGCCCTATCGAGGTTATTTGAAATGTCAACTTCCCGAGGTCATAACTTTGGCATTAGATCTCCATTTGGTGTGCATGATACCTTGTTAGAAATATCTATCCAAGGAAAACAAATTTTGACAACAAGAAAAAGGGGCATTGGCTTCTTTCTTTCTCGTTTCTCAAAAAAATGTCGTTTAGGTCCTCAAAACAACTCCAGAAGTTCAGGACCCGAACAAACACCGAAAATACACAATTTTCGAAATATGAAATTTTGCTAGAAACTAGCAAATTGAAATAAAGTAGGGTTGGGGGTCTAAGTGGAATAGGAGTGTGGCCACCAATATCCACTTGGATCAAGTGGAGTCTTAACTAGCACACTGTTTGCATCAATTACAATCAAGGTTCGAGTGCAGGATGCTAAGAGTGTTAATGCTTCGAATGACAATCGCCATGCACCTTTGGAGAAATACCATCTTATTTACCTATCACAAGGTGATGAGCCCCATAAATGGGAAATTATATAGGCTCATTCAGCCTCCTAATTCGGCTTAATCCACCATTCTCATTAGTTTATTGCAAGTTTTTGATTATATTTATGCTAATAGAGTGAATTGGGTTAGTCATTATGCCAAAAAGTCTAATGTGTGCTTTATGCAGATTTTTGGTGAATTTTGAGACAAAATCAAAGGTTTAATGACCATTTGGCAGCCAAATTCATGGAAGAACAAGGGAGAGGATTTGTAGGAAGGTATCCCCTTCATTTATGAGCTCTTACCTTGAATTCTCCATTAAAAACTCAGAGCACAAGAGGTAGCCAAGCAAGTCCAGTAGGACTGCTGTTAACTGCAAGTTTTGGCAGCCGAGTTCCTAAAGTTTAGGAGGACTGTTGGGGTCCTCAATTTGTATAAATAAGAAGGCTTAGGGCCTCAGTTCAGTTAGGTAGATTTTAGTCAAGATTTAGTCATATTTTAGTCAGATGTTAGATTTTAGTCAGTAGGTTAGCTCTGCATTCAGCACATTTTCGAGCTTTTTCTTGTAGACAGTTTTTGGGATGTAACTGTTATTTCTTGATCAATAAAGATGAATCCAAATTTGCACCAGCTCTGATCTTTCTTAGGAGGCGGTAACTCTTGGTTTTGGGCCCAACCCAACTGCCAGTACCTCCTTTGTGTACTTTTATGTGTCTTTGCTGCATTCATAGAATAATTTCTGTTATTTAGGTTAAAATCTTGCTTTGTTACTTAGGTTGTTTTGATGATTGAGATAGTTTTTCATGTTGGAAATAATACTGAGAGGGGGGGTGAATCAGTATTATCAGATTAATCAAACTTTTTAAATGCTCAGAAACATATACGCTACTTCAGTTAAGTGAACCAGCGTGTACACGCTACTGTGACGAAGTAAAACAGCGTATAAGAAGAAAACTCACAATTTAGTTAGCTTATTCTTCAATTAAGTGCATCAGGACATTATTCACCACATTAACAGTAAACATGTGCAGTATAACAGAACAGATAAAAAGCCACACACATGAACACCAAGATATAAGGTGGAAACCCAATGTGGGTGAAAACCACCTGCTGCAAGTTGTCTCTATCTTTCTTTAAAATGAAACTTCAGTTTACAATCTTGTGTACTGGTGCAGCCTTATACCAGTATGCAGGCTACAACCTGCAGAAGGCTACAACCTTCTCTCATTCTCCAAACTTCCTTGGAAGGGAGCTCCAACCCCCTTTGCTCTTGTACTAGCCAAGATACTAGTACGTAGGTGCTGACCTACAATCTTCCTTCTTTCAGATATCACTTTTCATACATTTTCAGACTTGGATATTCCTGAAGCACAACATTACAATCTGAAGACCACAAATCATTCAATTTCCACAACAGATCATTGAAGCATAAAACAACCAAACTTTGAATCACTGAACCACTGAACCCTGTCAATCACCAGTTACCAGAACACAGAGCAGACTACAGAACTCTGCAATAACAGTCAGACCCCACTGTAAACCCAAAATCAAGCTTCAAAAGATATACGCTACTTCAATGAGCAAAACCCGCGTATACACGCGCTTTTACCGAATCCAACCTGCGTACAGATCTAAAAATAAACTTTCTCAATTTGCAGCTGTACCAGACATTAGTTAGATCCAAAACGTAACATTGCGACAATATGCAGATCTAGAAATACGCATAATCAACCATATCATGATAGTGCATTTCAAACCATTAGATCCCGATCTATCCTTAGATCTAGTCTTCCATCAACCGATGTGATCTTTCCTTGGCTTAGATCAAGCAACCCAGAACCTGCATATCAGATCTCTTTCTCTCTTAGATATTCAAGCCTTGTCGAAAGATGATTTTGCCTAATGATCTTCTTCTCCTTATATAGTCTTAGGCCTAGCTCAATACCAAGAGCCAAAACCATAGTAACACAATACCATCAACTTCAAAACTAGGGATCGACACGCCCGTCGAGACACAATGGTCCGAAATCATAGGCACAACTTCCAAGGACTAACCACCATGGACCAAAGGAACCTTTCCACATACACGCGCTTTTTATGAATCGAACTAGCGTGTACACGCGACTTGGGCTTAACGAAACGGCGTGTATGAGCTTCCTTGGCATGCTGTACTGAGATCTGTCTTCTGATTAAGATGCCATCACCTGTACCAACCTCTGAGCACCTGTACCATCCTCTGAGTGAGTTGCCATCAAGGACAACACTTGAATCATAATGCCAACAATCTCCCCCTTTGGACTTGATGGCAACCACCACACCAAGTCACTCTCCCCCTTTGACATCAAGAGCAAAGGGCTGTGCTCCCCCTGAGGACATGCTGATACCTCTGCTTGGCTGTGCTGACTCGTGCTCCCCCTGACAGTAGGCCAGATCTGAAAAAGATGTTCTTCAACAAGAACCAAGATTTATACATCATAAGGGACCTTCCTATCACCAAAAGACTCAATACATACATCCATACTCCCTACCAAGAGGGGACATATCAGAAACAACCAATTATATTACAGCATTCATCCCAGGCATAGTGGGGAAACCAACATAGGCCGTTACATGACCTTGACACCATAAAAGAGATATGACAAGAGAGATACATGACATAGAGACAACAGATCTAGACCAAGACTTAGGAAAGACACCAGCAGCATCTGATAAACATCTTGTTAGATCAGCAACCAGAATTTCTTTCTGAGCTCCTTCTCCTGAAACCAACAACCAAAACATCTGAATGCCAACAATGCTTTATGAGACTTTTGAGCTGCTCCCCCTGAACCTGTGCCTGTTGCACTCCCTGAAACTGTGCCTGAAGAATTCTGACATTCCTATTGCTGTTCAGAACTTCAGAGTTTTCCCTTGCTGTTCAGAACTTCATATACGCGTTTTATCCTGTATAAAACAGCGTATGTACGCGGATATTCTTTCTGCAACAAGCGTCCAGCATACACGCGACTTACCCAGCATGAATCCGCGTGTATACGCTCATATCCCTTCCGTAACCTGCGTATACCAACTTTTCTGTAGAACAAACAAACTTCAACAACAGGATGAAGCATCAACTACTCCCAGCTTTTGTCTGAGATATTCAAAAGTTTCCCTGGGCAGTGGTTTTGTGAGAATATCAGCAACTTGCTCCTTAGAAGGAACATACTCCAACTTGACCTTCTGCTCAAGCACTTGTTCCCGAAGAAAATGGTACTTGATTGGTATGTGCTTGGTCTTTGAGTGCATGACAGGATTCTTTGAAATGCTGATTGCACTTGTATTATCACATAAGATAGAGACAGGTGGAGTGCAAGTGATTTGAAAGTCCTGCAAGGTCTGCATCATCCAAAGAAGTTGTGTGCAACAAGATGCTGCAGCCACATATTCTGCTTCAGCTGTAGATAAGGCAATCGAACTTTGTTTCTTGCTGAACCAAGATACTAATCTGGAACCCATGAAGAAAGCACCTCCACTTGTGCTTTTCCTATCATCCACACTTCCAGCCCAATCTGCATCTGTGTAAGCATGAAGAGTGAGATCAGTATTTCTAGGATACCATAAGCCATAGTTTTGGGTCCCTTGAAGATATTTGAAGATTCTTTTGACTGCCTGAAGATGAGTTTCCTTTGGGTTGGCTTGAAATCTTCCAACCATTCCTACTGCATGTGTAATATCTGGTCGAGTACCTGTCAAATAAAGCAAACTCCCAATCATGGATCTATAAGTGGGTTGGTGAACTGCTGCTGATTCATCATTTGCACTGAGGCTGCATCCTGTAACCATGGGTGTACATACTGGCTTTGACTCTTCCATGCCATACTTCTTCAAGATCTGCTTGAGGTATTTGGTTTGAGACAAGAAGATACCTCCTTCATTTTGTTGGATTTGCAATCCAAGAAAATATGTCAATTCTCCAAGAAGTGACATTTCGAATTCTTTCTGCATAACCAAGGCAAAGTTTTGACTCATGGTCTCTTCATTGCTGCCAAAAATAATATCATCTACATAAACAACAAGAATTAGCAATTTGTTATTTTCAACTTTTATATAGAGATTGCTATCTGCTGATCCTTTTGAAAAGCCTTGTTGGTGAAGATATTTGTCCAACCGATAGTACCAAGCCCTTGGAGCTTGTTTGAGCCCATAGAGTGCCTTTTTCAATCTGCATACAAGGTTTGGATCATTTCCAAGAATGAACCCATCTGGCTGCTCAATATATACTTCTTCTTCTAAGTCTCCATTCAGGAAGGCTGATTTCACGTCCATTTGAAATACTTGAAGTTTTGAAAGCTTGAGAGAGCAAGGAACATTCGGATGGCCTCTAGTCTTGCCACAGGAGCAAAGGTCTCTTCAAAATCTATTCCTTCTTGCTGTGCATACCCTTTACAAACAAGTCTGGCCTTGTTTCTAATTACTTCTCCATTTTCATTTAACTTATTCTTGAAGACCCATTTTGTTCCTATTACATTCTTATCTTTTGGTCTAGGAACTAATTCCCAAGTGTTGTTCCTTTCGATTTGCTCAAGTTCTTCATCCATTGCTTTGACCCAACATTCATCTTTGCATGCTTCTTTCACATTTTGTGGTTCAATGGAGGAGAGTAGAGCCAAGTAGCTTGAAGCTTCTGCAAGTGTCCTTCTTGTTTGTACTCCTGCTTCTTTCTGCCCCACAATCTGAGTTTCTGGATGATTCTTTTGGACATATCTGGATGGAGTCTTCTCTTCTATTCTTGTCTGCTCCTCTGGTTCTTCTTGAGATTCTTCTTCTTCTTGAGGTTCTTCTTCTTCATCATTTCGCCTTTGAGAGTAACCTTCATCTTCTTCAATGTCTTCATGATGAACTTGCCTAGGAATATATCCCTTCTCATCAACCACTATATCAATACTGTCAACAATTCTGCCAAGTCTTTTATTGTAGCACTTGTATGCTTTGCTATGTGGAGAATAACCAAGAAGAATGCCCTCATCTGCTCTAGGTTCAAGTTTGCCAAGTTGCTCATCAGTATTCTTAATATAACATTTGCTCCCAAAGATTTTGAAATGCTTCACGGAAGGAGTTTTACCACTCCAAAGCTCATGAGGTGTTTGAGTGCTGTTTACTCGGACATTTGTTTTGTTAAGAATGATAACAGCAGCATGTGCAGCTTCACCCCAGAAGGTTGCAGGAGTACCTGATTCATCGAGCATAGCACGAGCCATTTGTTGGATAGTTCTGTTCATTCTTTCCACAACCCCATTTTGCTGAGGAGTTCTAGCTGTAGAGAATTCTCTTCTTATCCCATGTTCATCGCAGAAATCGAAAAATTCATTTGATGTGAACTCCCCACCTCTGTCAGATCTGAGGCACTTAATTTTGTGTCCTGATTCATTTTCAGCCAATGCTTTGAAGGATTTGAATTTTTCGAATGCTTCATCTTTGTGCTTCATAAGCCCTAACCAAACAAACCTTGAGAAATCATCAATGAATAATATCAGATATTCTTCTCCTCGAGGTGTCCTTTTCCTAAATGGACCACATACATCTGTATGGACTAGCTCAAGAGGCAAGCTAGCTGATCCTTCCTTTTCTGGAAAGTTAGTTCTGGTTTGCTTTCCAAACTGACAAGATTTGCATATAGTGTTGTCTGGAATTTTGATATCTGGAAGATCGCGAACTGCCTGATATTTGCATGCTTTTCTTATTTGTGAGAAGCTTAGATGTCCCAACCTTCGATGCCATAACCAGTGCTCTTCATCCTTGCTAAGATAGCATTGTTGTTGTCCTTCTTCAAATATGTACAGATTATTTGGAGTTCTTTTGCCTTTGAGAACTGTTTTACCTGTATCAAGATCACGAACAAGACATCCATTCGATCTGAAAATAACCTCGGTTTTTTGATCACACATCTGACTGACACTTAGAAGATTATGCTTCAATCCATCAACATACAAAACATTTCCAGCCTTGACCTTTTCTTTCAAAGGAGCAATACCTTTTCCTTTTATAGTTGCAGGAGTATCATTTCCAAAAGAAACTTTCTTTCCCTTTTCTAAAGTAGAATAAGATTCAAGTTTTTCTTTATCACCTGTCATATGTTTCGAACATCCACTGTCAATGTACCATAGATTTTCCTGTCCTTCTGCATAAAACGCTATCCCACATCTTTCTGTCTGAGGTTCTTTTATTCTCCATTTTTTGGTGCTCGTGGCTTGTTCCTTTTTCTCCTGAAACCTGCTCCTGCATTCAGATTCTTTATGACCAAAATTATTGCAAATAGAACATTCAACTTCATTTTCAAGAACCGAAAAGTTGTTATAGGTCCTCTTTGTAATCCCTGTCATACTTCTTTGTTTTTGAGCTTCCCTAGTCATGATTGTTTTATATGCAACACATTGAGCTGCTTTGTGACCAAAGTTATGGCAAGAAAAGCATTGTCCATTGAAGAAGCTTCTGCGGTTATTGAATCTACCAGCCAACTGATTGTAATTTCTATTTTCATCTATTCTTGTGCCAAACTGAGAAGATTTTACCTGTGGTTGGTTGTAGCTTTTGTTCACCCTTAAGAAGGATTGTCCCTGATAGTTTCTGTTTGTAATTCGTCCCTGCTTTACCTGATTATCTTCATTGTTCTTCTGCTCATTTCTTCTTGCTGCATCAAGATAACTCTTTGAGGTGGATGCTTGAGAGGTTTCTCCATTATAGCCCAAACCTGTCTTGTTTAGAGGAGACCGCTGCACATTGATAATCTCATCCAAAGTTTCAGATCCTTTGACAAACTTAAGATTAATAGCTTTTGTTTTCTCAATTTCTTTTCTGAGACCAACAATTTCACCTTCTAGTTTTTCAAGATGTTTTTCCTTTTCATCAATTTGAAATTGCAAAGTATCAATGATCACACTCTTTTCTTCTATGCATCTCTTGAGTCTAGTAATTTCATTATAGAGATTATCCACATCTACAGCATCCTCATAATCATCATCTTCAAATGCCATTAATAGCTTATATTTATTACCTTGTTCATCTTCATCACTGTTTGATAAGCCATCACTATCTTCATGGGTGTAGTAGCTTTTCTTATTTGCACTTTGTTTCTTATTCCATCTAGCAGGTTCTTTTCCTTTATCCTTATTAGGACATTTTGCAGCATAATGACCTACTCTTCCACAAGCAAAGCATTTGAAAGGTAGCTTACCTCTGAACCTTCCAGCACCCCTTTGAAGATTTCTGACAAAATTTGATTCTTCTTCCTCTTCTTTTGGAACATGGCTTGCTTCATAGTAATCTTCTTTTCTTGATGCCTTAAAAGCAGCTTCCCTTCTGTCTGATGGACCTCCCTTTCTCATTTCATAAGCAGTTAGAATTCCATGTAGCTGAGACATAGTGAGAACTTTGAGATTTTCCTTTTCTTCTATTGCAGATACTTTGGATTCAAACTTGGGGGATAATGATCTTAGAATCTTTTGAACTACTATAGTCTCTTTTATTTCTTCACCCAAATTTTTCATACAATTAACAATCTCATCTACCCGAAGAAAATAATTAGCCACACTTTCATCATTATACATCTTGAGGGTCTCATATTGAATCCTGAGAGTTTGAAGTTTAGCTTGCTTTACCTGTTCATCTCCTTCATAGCTAGTGATCATTTTGTCCCATATCTCTTTTGCTGATTTGAAGTGCATGACCTTCATGAATTCTGTTTGAGATATACTTCCTAATAGAGTACTGACTGCTTTTGCATTTGTTTCATATGCCTTTTTCTCAGCTGGATCTGTAGGAGTAGCTGAAGGAAAAACATAGCCTGTTTCTACAATGTCCCAAACTTCTGTACCAAGAGATTGAAGATATGCAGTAACTCTTACCTTCCAATAATTGAAATTTGTTCCATCAAAAACCGGTGGCCTGATTGATGCTTCTTTCTCGTAGTTGCTCATGATGAAAGATCTTCCTTCAAGCGATCAAGCTTCTCTGAAGGACCTGCTCTGATACCAATTGTTGGAAATAATACTGAGAGGGGGGGTGAATCAGTATTATCAGATTAATCAAACTTTTTAAATGCTCAGAAACATATACGCTACTTCAGTTAAGTGAACCAGCGTGTACACGCTACTGTGACGAAGTAAAACAGCGTATAAGAAGAAAACTCACAATTTAGTTAGCTTATTCTTCAATTAAGTGCATCAGGACATTATTCACCACATTAACAGTAAACATGTGCAGTATAACAGAACAGATAAAAAGCCACACACATGAACACCAAGATATAAGGTGGAAACCCAATGTGGGTGAAAACCACCTGCTGCAAGTTGTCTCTATCTTTCTTTAAAATGAAACTTCAGTTTACAATCTTTTGTACTGGTGCAGCCTTATACCAGTACGCAGGCTACAACCTGCAGAAGGCTACAACCTTCTCTCGTTCTCCAAACTTCCTTGGAAGGGAGCTCCAACCCCCTTTGCTCTTGTACTAGCCAAGATACTAGTACGTAGGTGCTGACCTACAATCTTCCTTCTTTCAGATATCACTTTTCATACATTTTCAGACTTGGATATTCCTGAAGCACAACATTACAATCTGAAGACCACAAATCATTCAATTTCCACAACAGATCATTGAAGCATAAAACAACCAAACTTTGAATCACTGAACCACTGAACCCTGTCAATCACCAGTTACCAGAACACAGAGCAGACTGCAGAACTCTGCAATAACAGTCAGACCCCACTGTAAACCCAAAATCAAGCTTCAAAAGATATACGCTACTTCAATGAGCAAAACCCGCGTATACACGCGCTTTTACCGAATCCAACCTGCGTACAGATCTAAAAATAACCTTTCTCAATTTGCAGCTGTACCAGACATTAGTTAGATCCAAAACGTAACATTGCGACAATATGCAGATCTAGAAATACTCATAATCAACCATATCATGATAGTGCATTTCAAACCATTAGATCCCGATCTATCCTTAGATCTAGTCTTCCATCAACCGATGTGATCTTTCCTTGGCTTAGATCAAGCAACCCAGAACCTGCATATCAGATCTCTTTCTCTCTTAGATATTCAAGCCTTGTCGAAAGATGATTTTGCCTAATGATCTTCTTCTCCTTATATAGTCTTAGGCCTAGCTCAATACCAAGAGCCAAAACCATAGTAACACAATACCATCAACTTCAAAACTAGGGATCGACACGCCCGTCGAGACACAATGGTCCGAAATCATAGGCACAACTTCCAAGGACTAACCACCATGGACCAAAGGAACCTTCCCACATACACGCGCTTTTTATGAATCGAACTAGCGTGTACACGCGACTTGGGCTTAACGAAACGGCGTGTATGAGCTTCCTTGGCATGCTGTACTGAGATCTGTCTTCTGATTAAGATGCCATCACCTGTACCAACCTCTGAGCACCTGTACCATCCTCTGAGTGAGTTGCCATCAAGGACAACACTTGAATCATAATGCCAACATTTCATGCTTCAATTTGATTTGATAGTTTGGTAACAGAAAATATCTGAAAAAAGGCCACCAAGAAATCCTTGATCTCATCTCTCCCTCCTTGGGACCATGAGCTGAGACCAAGGCATACTTGCTGCCACAAAAACACTGTTTTTGCCTCTTCATGCAATTGCTAGTGTTAGATTTTTAGTTAGGGAAGTTGATACCAGTTGTACTTGCATGTTTAGAATCTGTTCTTGCTTAGCTTCCATAGTTATCTTGCATGATTTTTTCCAATAAACTTTTGCTCATCATGTTTCTGGTTTTTAGGTCAACTTAGGTCAAAATAGCTAGATCTTTGGTTTTCCTAGTATTTGTTGATCAGTTTTGGAAAATAGTGTGTAGAACACCTGTGATACGTCCCTACCTACCGTTCCTCCATCACACAACTTTCTCCAACCCCTAATCCAAGATTCCTTCCCTTCATTTGCACATTTCCCTACTTTTCCCTAATTTCTACATTCTTGTGCAACATTGCTCCCTCCATCCTTGAACAAATCCAATCACCTTAATCACTCCTTAGCCTCATTCACTAGGTCCTAGACCCCTTAACATCCTTATCCAACCTCCATTTCCACTTTCCCACCGTTTTTCCACCATCAACCCTCCAAAATCCTCTTTCGGATCTTCCTGTAGAACTTCCTGTAGAACATCCTGTAGAACCCCTGCAGACTTCCTGTAGAAGATCATGTGAGCAGTTTCTTGAGATCTGATCATTGTGAAACTCTCTGGAAGGGTGCTAGGGACCCCTTAGGCCCTCTTCTGACCTTCCCAACCTCCTGCAAATGCCCACTCCATTTCCTTTCACCAATAAACCCCTGCACAGTTAAAAATAGTTAATGCACATGCATAATAATTCTGCAAAATTACTAAAAAATACAAAAAGAGGTGTTTTCAATATTTTCATTCAGAGGTAGCTTAGTCACATGGATTTCATCTTTCCAAGAGTCAATGGCATCCATTTCAGCAGCTTTCATATCTTTTCGTGCACCAGTAGGGTTAGTTGGTAAAACTAGGGTTTGCTAGGGTTTGCATTTCCTTTCAGCTTTCAGCTTCTTTCTGCAAGTAGACTAGCCTCTTTTGAGTTAGCTTTTGTCCATCACAGTTAAAATATTCTTCTAAGAACTCATAGAAGTTGGCTTAATTTCTTAGCGAACTTGTGCTAGCTGATCAAGTGACAGCCTGCAGTAAGAGCTAGTACTTGTGCATATAGCACCGTCGCTTCCAAGTTTGTTACGAACTATCGGGTTGATAAAAGTAAAGAAGGGAGTCCCAGGAGTTGCAACATCATTGCTGCAATACTAGAGCCCACCACAAGGGCATGTTTCCATGTACCCCGCTCCTTTAGCCAGGTAGGATGATGACAACCCCCCCTCTTTGTCTAGGAAAAAACATTATCTAGAACATTTAGAAAAGCATTTTAAATAATAAAAAATGACAATTTAAATTACAATTTCATAAAAAATTATATGATTAAATTTTGATAAAAAAAAATAAAAATATTTACTATTTAGGGTATCATCTAATTTCAAGTAAATAAACCAAAACATCTATTAATTAAATTGTGCCTTAGCTTTTTCACTTCCCAAACCAATGTCATGGCTTCGAACCATGCTTCAATGATCTTAGCCTATATAGTTCCACACAATTTAATCAACATTAAATTTTGAGACTCTTCAAACCTATCACTTAAAAAGGTTGTCAAAAAATCTCACGAAGTGCCATATATATTTGATTGTTTTACCCAAAGACAACTCTTGAGAACCATGGATGGTAACTAGTAATATTCACACTAGTTAAGGTCAACACGCCATTTCAATGAGTTGCGTGTGAGTTTTCCATGCAAAATTTGGAAAACTTCAAACATGTCCTTTGGTTCTTCACAAGCTACTTCCTTCGTCTTTTCATTAATCCTCCATACTTTGCGCTTCTCAGTTTTGCAAATTAAGTTTTTCTTTTTCTTTTTAAATCTCATTTTCTCCGAAGGACAAAATCCAATGAAGTAGGAGGCACCACGCTACAAAGGGACTCTATAATTTTCTTCATATTTTTGTGAGCTTCTTGGCTTTGCAAAAGGTGAATTACAGAGTTATAATTTAGACGCCATCAAGCTATTTTTTTCCAACAACGTGCTTGTTAATCACAACACAATTTTCATATTTTTCTTTATCTAGACATCTATGTGTTATAGACATTTTTGTGCCTTACAGCATGAAGCATGAAATGTCCATAATCTAAGGGATCCAAAGTCCCTAAACATGTTGTTCCTACCCCTAAAGGAACAAGGTCAGCAAACCACAGCACTGAATAAAAGTTCTCCACCTGAAAACACTCAAAAACAAGGCAATTTTGTATCATGTCAACTGCTCCACTGAGCATCTGCGCTGAATGTCAAGTGCTCCACTGTCTACCTGTGCTGAATGTCAACTGCAAAGAAGGCTACCTGCGTTGGGCGAGTTTGGACATGTGGCACAGTCATTCCTTAAGGTGTCAATGCCCAGGAAGCTTCCAAAATGACACTTGGATCAAGGAATTCGACTGGTGATGAGTAAGAGGGTCTAGATCTCCAAGTGGAAGCAAGAACCTCCAAGTGGACTCAAGAACTGAAGAATAACTGAAGTGAGAGAGGACACTAGTCAGCTTCATGCCAGCCTCAAGCTGACTCATCCTTTCTCCAAAACTCCTATATATAGATCTCTCTCATGAGGTCTAGGGGGGCTGGAATCTTGTGAATGTAAGGAAGTGCTGTTGGTTTTAGTTTAGAACTATTGGGTGATTTGCTTTGAAGGAGGTGAAGAGAAGATTTCTTTCTGCTGGGAAGGTGATGCTGGATTGGGCGTCTTATGGTTGTATCACATCCTGAACTTTACTTCTTCCATTAATAAAGCATTTGAGGTTCTTCTATATGCATGTGTTTCAATGGTGTATTGTTATACTTGCGTATTTGATTTATTCTAATCCTTGAATCAATTATGAATGTATGCTTCTTGTAGTTTCCCTCTCTTGCCTTTTTGCAGGATCTTGGTGTAGCTGGGCCAGTGAAAGAGCAAGGAGCTGGGAGCAAGCAGCAAGGAGAGAAGATTGGATTAGCCATTAGCAAAAGACATCGGTTAGTGGACCTCTTTCTCCCCTATTTTACTTTCATAAAGAAGAAATCTTAGATAGCTTTGCTTTGATTGTTGCTGAGGTACTATCACCCTTAGAGTGGGATAGGGTCATTCCGTATTGGATACTTTTCCCAACAACAAATTGGCGACTCCGCTGGGGATCGTATCTTGTTGGTTGTTTGTGTTTTTGCTATTCATTTCCTAAACACAGGGAGTACCGAATCGAACTGCACTTGAATCTTTCAAATGCAAAGTAGAGGGCAGCTACTCTAGCTCAGTTTCTGGGCATGTTTATGATTTTAAGAGCTGATCCACAAGGACTCTGAACAGCTCTTAGTGATAGCTTTTCATTTCCTAATTACCCTTTAGTGTGTACTTGATTGATAGCTTTTGATTTGGCCAAAAACTGTGGATTTTTGAGTAATCTGTAACCCGGAAACCAAGAGAAACGAGAGTTTCTCTGTTCATTGCAGGCACTGTGAAGGCAGTCTGCATTTCATCGCAGGTCCCGAAGGAGCTACCTACGCTGAATGTCAAACTGACAGTGTACTACCTGCGCTGAACCAGTTTTGCCTTGTGCAACTGGGGTTCCCTGCTGTTTGTTGCCCTGTTTTCATCCTTTTTTTTTGCAACCTGTTATCAGTCAATGTACCTATCTGAAACCACTTTTCTTTGCCATTATTCCGCCTTGGTTGTATAAAGAAACTGTATTTGTTCTTTGTGTATTTCTTATATCATTTGCAGTTTCCCATAACGAAAGTGAACTAGTGTTGTTGTGACCTCTTAGATCTAGACCTGTGATAAGTGTCGTTCTGATCTTAAGAGTTAGTTTGTTTGCTATTCATAGATGATTGGGCTTTTGCTTTCATCGTATGGTTTGAATTTATGTGTTGAAACAAGTAAATCTTAAGGTGTCTTTTGATTTTGAACAAAAGCTTGTTTACTTTCACTTGAAATTGAATTCAAAGTTATACAACAGCTTTCTTTTTGTAGTACATCAACATTAAGAAAGAGAAAAGAAATACCTGCATCGTGCATTTTGCATTTGATAAGTTTGCATGTTGATTTAGGAAAAAGTGCATTAGTGTGTGCTCTATGATCTGTGTGAAAAGATGATGTCTTTCTTTTCCCTCAGTAGTTAAGATTTTCATAAGTCGAAAAGATTGAAAAAGCTTGCTTATCATCTTAGACTGCATTTAGGAATTTGTATCATACATCTCGTGGTGAACCTTGAAAGGCAAAATTTAAAAAGATCAACTTAAAATATATTGAATGAACCTAACAACGCTTTGAAACATAACGCAAACACATAGAGGTCTAGGTAGAGACGTGTTCCGACGTCGTTAAACATAGTGACTGTCGATCTCGAAGAAGGTGGGTGATTCCTCCTGAGAGTCGGTGGAACTAATACGGATTGTGCTCCCACGTACCGTCGCGTATATATTGGGAGATCCCTATAGGAATAAAGCCTTTATCCATAGGAAGCCGTGTCGGCCGCCCTACTGATCGCAATGCAGTGAACACAACATTCACGAAGATCGACCACTCGTACCGTAAAACGTATTCTGTGGTTTTGCGAAACGTTTGGCACACCCTCTGCCTAGAACTCCAGAGTAGTTTCTTTTGGCCTTTTTCAAACTCTATAACTGAAAAAGTCCATCCGAGCATTTGTCACTTCGTGCTCGTTAAAACATCGAAGGAGACTAGAGTCATCTTTAGCTTTTTCTCGACTCTTAAAAAGTGAAAAAGCAAGTTGTGTCTAAAAGCGTCTAATAAAATTCATTCAATTCGGAAACACAAATTTCCCCTTTTAATATTTTGGTTGATCGAGTAATCCGCAATCATGGAAGAAAGTCAGTTGAAACCCCGTCATTCGCGGAGGCTTACGAGTCAATCGTCTTTGTCTCCGGAATCGAAAACAGTACGGACAAAGCGGACTCGTTTAACCGGTTCAAAATCTCCTATAAAAGTTAGAACAAGTGTTCCAACTACATCTGAGGTTCCGGTTACTCCAAACATTTATGGAAACCCTGCCTCTATAGAAGAAGTTCAACAGGCACAAAAGGACAGTAATACTGATCCTAGTCTAGGGACAAATACTTGTGTAACTGAACCAGTTCCATCTGTAACCGGTCCAGAGAGTTTTGTTCCTCAAACAACTGTCGCTGTCGAAACAACCACTTCTTCGGCACCAGAAATATTTTACGGACCTGACGGTCTTCCTCTTCCATCGGGTTTGATTGCGATAGAGGAAATTGCAGAGGATCCGCAAGCAAGTACTCCAACCCATTTTGGAGTCGGGGTCACTCTATTTCCTTCATCAGAAGTTAATCCACCACAAGTGGAGGTTCCTGTAGAATCGCTAGGCGATCTATTGGATAGACTTAAAATGTCTGAACAACCGTCATCATCTAGGACTGTGTCAAACGACACAGCGACAGCAGAAGCCCCTGCCGTCACTCCAACAATGTTTGCCGGCATACCATCTGTCCCGACTAGCTCACAACCGCTAGAAGGAGTCCACCAAGGGACTATTTCGACAGTATGGTCTGTTCCAGTTTGTTCATCCGGAGTAATATCCGGCAACTCTTATGTTGAGACTCGCCAAATTGATCCATTTGGAGGTCAATTTGGGCAATCCAGTCCCCAAGGACAATCAATCCCATTGAGTTCCGGACTGCTACCGTATGGGGTGCAGTATGCCCTTTCATTACCCCCTCCGGGTGGGTACCCATACGCGAGTTCACAACAATATTCAGGTTATACTGGAATTGCATCAAGTAGTTGGGTACCTATGCTACCTCAACAACCAAGGGTTGTATATTCTATGCAACAGTGTGTACCTATGACGAACATCCCAACCACACCGGCTATTGTAACAGTGTCACAAGTTCAAGCGATACCTGTTGCATGTCAACCTCAGATTTCTCAGGTTGTAATGCAACAGCCACTTGACCATGGGTCACAACCACAATCGCCAACTGGTGGGCCGACACAGGTCCAAACGGGTACAATTACCCCACACCTTGGTCCAACAGTTAGCATAGCACAACAGAACATGGCTTCACAACCATGGCTAGTGCAATACCAACAACCACAATTCCAGCAAGTGTACCAAGGTTCTGAGCAGCAGATCTTTGCGAACAGTGGACAACCGTATGTCCAAAACGGTCAAAACCAACCACTTTACAGTGGTCAAGTCCACCAACCGTATCAGTCATACCAACATCAATTACATTATGCTGGTATGCAAAGGCCCACTGCTCAAGCTATTCCATCGTACCCTGGTTATGCTTCGCCTAACCTGAATCAACAGTTACCATTCGTGGCAACTTTAGAGTTACCTGATTTACACCGGTTAACCAACGATCCGATTGCTTATGCCCCTTGGTGGCCAGCGATTCCTCATAAACTTCCATCTGACATTCCTAAATTTAATGGAAATCCGGGTGAAGACCCGTCGAATCATGTGATGACATTCCATCTATGGTGTTCATCGAACACCCTGAATGATGATTCGATAAGACTTCGCCTCTTTCAGAGGACGTTAACGGGTCCAGCGGCAAAATGGTACATTGAATTGCCTAGAGCTTCGTTCGACAACTTCAGTACCTTAGCCACAACCTTTTTAACCCATTTTCAATTACCAATAAGGTATGAAACGGGAACAGAACTCCTTACCAACTTCAAACAGACGACTGCCACCCACATATCTGATCATATACATGAGTGGCGACGTCGTCGTAGGATGGTAAAAACGTACTTTCCCGATCAGCTATTAGCTGAATGGTTTATCAAGTCATTACTTCCTGCCATCACGGAAGATGTGGCAAAGGGGGGAGTCGTAACGAAAGAGCAGGTTATCGCTCGTGCGCAATATCTGGACTTGGTCTATACTCAGTCCGGCACGCTCTACGACAAAATACCTGACGCCCCTAGACCGGAATTCTCAATTCCTCCTCCTCCTAAATCAAACAATGACTCTCACGTCGGCGATGGCGTGATTAGAAAACACAAAATTTCTAGTCAAAATGCAAATGAAGAACTTCTTGCCTCAGAAGTAAATGCCATGTCGACCGACAAGGGCAAACAACTAAAGCAACCAGGGGGCAAGAAGAAAAAGAAAGGGAGAAAAAGGAAACCCCCGGCAGGGTGTCATATATGCGATGAGGATCATTGGACGAAAGATTGTCCACATATAGCTGAAGTTAAGAAACTCTTTAAGAGTTCAAAAACCCCAGCAGTATTGACTGATCTGTTTCCCAACCCAGGTCAAAATCTGGTTGCTAATCAAAATGCTTCCCGATCCCAAGTGCTTATGTTGTCTGTCTCGAAGCAGCAAAATGATGCTTTGACAAGGAATAAAGATTACGGGAATCCACGGCTGTCGAATAACAAGGCTAATGAACAACCTAGTAGTTCGACGACAACTTTAACCAAAGTTGTGCCACCCAACATTCCTGAACCAATGACAAAGTCACCAAAGGGAGTAGTACACAAATCGACATTTAATCCTCGTGCCAAAATAGCACAGAATTATAATATAATAGAGGACCTGGCTCAATCGTCGTCCGCTATGTCGACACTTGAGGTACCGCAAAATTGCCCCTCCCAAGAGCAAGCTTTA
Organism: Pinus tabuliformis; assembly: GCA_031772625.1. Taxonomy (NCBI): domain Eukaryota; kingdom Viridiplantae; phylum Streptophyta; class Pinopsida; order Pinales; family Pinaceae; genus Pinus; species Pinus tabuliformis. The sequence continues at coordinate 1,881,467,379 of CM062819.1, read as the reverse complement.
TTATCAGCAATAGGTGGGATTGGCCCAATGGATTCCAATCTTGTGGCCTTTGATCATAAAGGATATGACCCTCAGTTACCAGCTCAACTAGCTTTCCTTATTCAAGTGAAAGCCCTCAACAAAACTGTTCATCGAACAATTATTGATGAGGGGGCATCTACATGTCTTATGTCGATGAGTTGCTGGAAAAATTTAGGCTCACCACCCTTGTCGAAATCATCAACTACGTTAAAAGCATTTGATGGACAATCATACACTCCATACGGGATTTTAAGTAACTTGCAAGTTGAACTGGGGGGCAAAACAGTAGGAATTGATGTTGAAGTAATTGATGGAAACCTCGATTACAACATCCTACTGGGAAGGCCCTGGATATATGCCATGGCCGCAGTTTTGTCGACCTACTTCAGGAAGATTGCATTTCCCTTTCAAGGAAGAATTACAGTCGTCGACCAGCAAACTTTCCTCCCCGACAGTTCACAAGTTACGGGAAGCATTCCAATGATCCATGGAAGCGATCATTTGCTTCAAAATATTGGGGTAGGCCTCCTAAAAGACCCTGCCTTAATGGGTACTTTCGCCCTACCACCTCCAAGTAATCTGGCGGGAGTGGCCACGGTGGAAACCTACAAAATGAAATCTTCTGTATCTAATGGATTCGGAAGATTCCTAAATATTTTGTCGGCATGGATCATCGCCCTAATAGAAATACTGTAAATACAGTGGGCTTCGAGGATAGTTCCTATCTCATGTCAACCTCGTTAAAAAATGAAGAGTCGAGGATAGTTCCTATCTTGTGTCAACCTCATTAAAAAATGAAACAAATCCCCAGGGTAAACCTTCATTCCAACCACCGAATTGAATGCAATGAAGCTTGGGGGGCGTGCAACTCGATTTGCATTATTATGCTGGGGGCATGCAAACTTATCTACGAGCAGTTTTAGCATAAAAGTTCATGCTCGTTAAAAAATAAACGCAAGATTCGAGCAGTTTTAGCACATAGTTCATGCTCGTTAAAACATAAACATAAGATTCGAGCAGTTTTAGCATAAAGTTCATGCTCGTTAAAAAATAAACGCAAGATCCGAGCAGTTTTAACGCGGTCTTGAACATGACACTTTTCCTCCGTATCACATTGGGTTGGGTTGTTTCATTCACCGGTCTCATCACCATGCAAACTTATCTACGAGCAGTTTTAGCATAAAAGTTCATTCTCGTTAAAAAATAAACGCAAGATTCGAGCAATTTTAGCACATAGTTCATGCTCGTTAAAAAATAAACATAAGATTCGAGCAGTTTTAGCATAAAGTTCATGCTCGTTAAAAAATAAACGCAAGATCCGAGCAGTTTTAACGCGGTCTTCATGCTCATTAAAAAATAAATAAAAGCAGTGAGCAATGTTTCCTCCAGAGTTCAAGCTCATTTTTAAATAAAAAATGAACCTATTCCGGTAAATAACCTCTGTGATCGTAAATTTATCAGCCATAAAAAGCCTTGGTCGTGTTTTGCACCTGCCACCTCCACCGTTATTTGGCCGATCGTTCACCTCCATATGATTGTTTACCCATTTTGAGGAACAACTGCGAACAGTGATTTCACCTAGCCATCCTTGTGACACTGCCGTGATTGGAAAATTCCAACCTGTACCTGGAATCTGCTGCTATCCCTGTCTATCACTCATTCCTCAAAAGATGAGTCTTCTTTAAGCTCTTTTCATCTGACTCGTAAAATATGAAAAGTTTGCCGAGTTTTGGCCTTCCAGCTCGTTAAAGTGACCGGAAGAGCTATCCCTCCTCTAGATTTTAATCTTTTTGGACCTGAGGGATTATTGCACAAAAAGGTCGAGCGCTTGTTTTATTCGGCTCGTTAAAGTTATCGAAAATTCATCCCTTCTGTATTGTTTTATACTTTTTCGGACTTAAGGGATTAGATGACGAAAAAGGAATTTTGGAGTTAACTTTGTGTACCTTTTCAGACTCTCTAAAAATGAAAAGGACCGAGTTTTCCTTGTCGTTAGACTCGTTAAAATGATTAAATAGCGACAAACTTCTCTTTAGACGAGAACGAGTTTCCCTATCGCTAGGCTCGTTAAAACATAGTGATGGGCTTGCCCGAAGGGCAGGTTATAGAACAAGCATATGTTATCCTCCTCAAGCTTGACAAAAAGAAAGAGGTACTGGTCAGAAATGACTGGGGAAAAATTGGGAGAACCTCAAAGCTGTAATGGTAGCAAGTCGCTCTTGAACATGACACTTTTCCTCCGTATCACATCGGGTTGGGTTGTTTCATTCACCGGTCTCATCACCATGGTCTCGCCAAACCATCCACATTTGGGGTAATGCTACCAATCCATCGCATCAGTGTCGTTATATGTTCAAGAGATGTTGTTTAGAAAGAGTCAACCGTGTCCCATCCACTGCCATACATTATCCTTCATCCATCCATGATCGCCACCCTGAATCATATGTCATAGATTGTTTTCACCTCCATTAAAATCATTAGCTCCGTTCCGTGTCACTGATGTGGGATTCATTAAGGCCCTTCTTTGACGGATCGCTTCTTGTCGACTTCAGCTCATTATCCAAGAAGTTGATCTAGGAACACCCCCCTCAGTACTTTGAAGCGTGCATGCCTCAATGGCAAGTTTCTCACTTCCGGCGACAGGTATACATCATTGACCTTCGACCGAAAGATTTTGCGTGGTGTTCGACACCAAGTCCTTTATTCACACCACGTGAATTGTACTGCAGTACCTTGAGGGTCATTATCATTATCGGTGATTCCTCTCGCGCTTGTTAACGGTTTACATCATTGACCGGTAATCAAGCGATGTCTTTCCATGTTCGACTTCAGCGCAATTCTCACATGGATCGACTTGTACTTAGAGTGAAGATCGAACAAGTTTGAAGACCCCAGATCTAGTTTCATCCATCCGGGCTGCGATAAATATTCAGGAAATATAAAGACATTTGACATGTACATCATTTCAGCAGATGATCATCCTACTCAAAGGATGATAATTTCAGCAGAGAATTATCAGTCTACCATCAGACGATCGTCTGTTCTATGTACCAAAATGAATTTATAAAGCTGAGCATGGGAATGCCCGCCTCAGCTAGATCATGAAAGCAGAATGAAAAATAATGTATTGTATTGTATTTTATTACAGGTCACCTCTCAGCGATTGAATGAACTTCGGATCCTCCTGATAAAGCATTTCACCCGATAAATGACCTCATACTTTAGGGGGCAACTGTTATAGACATTTTTGTGCCTTACAGCATGAAGCATGAAATGTCCATAATCTAAGGGATCCAAAGTCCCTAAACATGTTGTTCCTACCCCTAGAGGAACAAGGTCAGCAAACCACAGCACTGAATAAAACTTCTCCACCTGAAAACACTCAAAAACAAGGCAATTCTGGATCATGTCAACTGCTCCACTGAGCATCTGCGCTGAATGTCAAGTGCTCCACTGTCTACCTCCGCTAAATGTCAACTGCAAAGAAGGCTACCTGCGCTGGGCGAGTTTGGACATGTGGCACAGTCATTCCTCAAGGTGTCAATGCCCAGGAAGCTTCCAAAATGACACTTGGATCAAGGAATGCGACTGGTGATGAGTAAGAGGGTCTAGATCTCCAAGTGGAAGCAAGAACCTCCAAGTGGACTCAAGAACTGAAGAATAACTGAAGTGAGAGAGGACACTAGTCAGCTTCATGCCAGCCTCAAGCTGACTCATCCTTTCTCCAAAACTCATATATATAGATCTCTCTCATGAGGTCTAGGGGGGCTGGAATCTTGTGAATGTAAGGAAGTGTTGTTGGTTTTAGTTTAGAAATATTGGGTGATTTGCTTTGAAGGAGGTGAAGAGGAGATTTCTTTCTGCTGGGAAGGTGATGCTGGATTGGGCGTCTTATGGTTGTATCACTTCCTGAACTTTACTTCTTCCATTAATAAAGTATTTGAGGTTCTTCTATATGCATGTGTTTCAATGGTGTATTGTTATACTTGTGTATTTGATTTATTCTAATCCTTGAATCAATTATGAATGTATGCTTCTTGTAGTTTCCCTCTCTTGCCTTTTTGCAGGATCTTGGTGTAGCTGGGCCAGTGAAAGAGCAAGGAGCTGGGAGCAAGAAGCATTAGAGAAGATTGGATCAGCCATTAGCGAAAGACATCGGTTAGTGGACCTCTTTCTCCCCTATTTTACTTTCATAAAGAAGAAATCTTAGATAGCTTTGCTTTGATTGTTGCTGAGGTACTATCACCCTTAGAGTGGGATAGGGTCATTCCGTATTGGATACTTTTCCCGACAACACTATGATATCTAAGTTGTAATTTCAATGCAAATGGACCACAATTTAGTTTAGTAAGCATCCATCTTGAAATTCTTATTCAACATTTTCATATTAAGAAGGCAGAAGATTTTCCTTTTGCATTGATGTATACTAATTGCTTGTTGAATATTGTGATCAAAAGAGGATTTGTGATGGGGATATCAATATTTGGGTATTTTGTGGTGATTTCTTGTTCAGTGGCATCAACCACTATAGAGGTGGAATTATATACCCTGCCTAGAAATTTATTAGTCACAAAAACCATCAATTCATCTACACCTGTTATACAGGAAATTTACCTCCTCATCAGCTCAGAGGAGAAAGGAAAGTTGACTGAAAGATTGACCAAGTTCACAGGCATATTTGCTTAGCTAGCGCTCCCCAGGAACTAGAAAGGTGCTATATAAAGCTCCCTAACCATGAATCATGTGTGTTAGTCCCTAGGGTAACTCTCTGTGTTGCCTTAGGGGTAGCGTTGGTTAGCTTTGGTGAGTTTCTGGAGGTCAAAGGAGCAGGTTGACCGAATAATATCCCAATATTCACTCATATGTCAGCCCAAAAAGTAGGAAACATCCAGATTCAACCTGTTTGAGGATATTACTATTCCTAACGGAGTCTAACAAACAGGGAAAGAGCAATAAATCATGGAAACATCCCAGCTTTTTCCCAAAAGAACTCATGAAAGAATTGGAAAGGTTTATCCTCTCATGCTATATATTTGAGGCTTGGGGCATTGTGAAAGGGGTTGAAAGTATTGAAAGAATTTCCTATTGACTATCAAAGTTTTGCATTAGACACTAGTTCATCAAGAGGTTAAGCAAGGAGAGAGAGAGAGAGAGAGAGAGAGAGAGAGAGGATATGGAGGAGTAAGGGAAGCTTGATGCAACTGATGGTTGTAATCACTCTTTCTTACCATTAATATAGACCTGCAGTTGTGTTGTCTACTCCATGGCATTGGTATTGTGATTTATTTACATGTTTATGCAACACTATTGATTATGAGTAGCTTAGATATGTGTAGTTAGATATCCTTATGTATTCTTGTATTGATTATCAAAGTTATATGTTGTGATATTACTCCTCGTCTTGTCTATGTGCAAGTATTGATATAGGATCTAGTTGAGAGGTCTTCCACTCCACTACTTTGGGTTCTCCAGCAACACCGCACCAAGATCCGAGGTAACAATCTTCCTTCTTACTTTGATTATCATTTCATTGATATGGATATGTGCATGTATCTTTGTGCCAATTGTAGCTAATCTAATCTATCTACCAAGGATCCCGGGAAGATCCTTGAGGGTATTTCCACCACAATCGCCTGTGCATTAATCCCTATAAAAAAATTAGCAATTCCACTGGGGACTATACTTACTTCGCAGTTTTCTCCTTGCAATGTCCCAGATCTTTCTTTCTTCTAGGCCTTCCTGTACTTCTTGATTCCCTTTCTGACCACTTAGGACTATTCAACACCCTTCTCATAGTGCTCATCTCTTCATCTGATCCCAACAACTCTTTTTTAGAGCCTTTTCCACACTAACGCACCCCAACAGTGAAACCAGTGCTTTATAAAGCACTTCTACCTTACAAACAGAGCGTTAGTGCATCCCCTAACTATCTGTGTCATCTTTTGAAGTACGTTAGCCAGCCTAATCTTGATAAACAGCCAGTTCGTGAACTCTTGGGTTGGGGAAGCTACTTGTAGGCTAATCAAGGATCTGTAGGTGTGCGTGTTTGTTTGGCTTCCTGTTTCTTGAACATTTTTTTTAGGAAAATAGCTTTATTGCTTATTTTTTTCACGAAAAATAAAATACAAAATTTTTACATTTTTTCTACTTAGTTGGTTAGATTCTGCATTTATTTGGTTTTAAAATTTGTTAGAGATCATTGCATGTCTGTACATTGTGCTTGCGTTTTACTCTACTCGATGCATGGCACATATTGATATATAAATGATCCTCTCCTTGTAGAAGAAACTCATTCATTGAAGTGAAATTAAAAGCATTTTCTGCATGGTTTGTATTAGAGCCCCACATAACTCCATACGTCAACACCCCTTCTGAAGACATTAACAAGATACATTTAAAATATAACTCATAATAAAATCAATAAACAACTCTATTATGAGTGAACACACATATTAGTCTAGGCTAGGATCTTGGGTTAAGTAGTTGTGAGTTAACTACCCAAGATCATAAATCGAGACTAGTGTCGTTAACGAGGGAAAATCATTTTGCACTCATACTATCAGGGACCAATCCAGTCAAAGTAGAGCTAAATGCGAGAAAACATTGAAATGTGAAAGAAGGTAACCCACCTTTTATTGCATCTCCTTTGGGTATTCCTTGTATCGGGGATCCCTTCGGGGATATTGGAGTTGAGTCAGGGACTCAAGTATCCTTCCCACACAACATGCTATCTGCGACCATGTCCCTCCCCGGTAGTGTCTGTGATCTGAGGTAACCATAGTGGCCATACTTTTTAGGGATGAACACAAGGTGACTGGGGCAGGCTACCCTGGTACCTAAACAAACAAACCTACTCTGTCTTCAGTTTTTGGGAGGGTGCTTGTCTTCATGAGAGTGCTTGGCCCTTTAATCTGAGGTTCGAGCGAATCTCAAGAGTAATCATAACTGTACATTTGGCCAACTCTCTCTTTTATCCATTGTGATACTGGGTTTCATCTCCAGCAAACGGTGGTTATCAGACAGAGTCATATTGTAGGTTTTAACCCCGTACAGAAATCACCTGCATACGAATTCTAAAACAAAGAAAATAAACAATGCGAGAGCATAACACATGAAACACATATACACAGAGATTTTCCCTTGGATCCCAAAACCGAGACTACTAGCTTGATTTCTCATTATGTTCCTTTCAATTTTATAATACATATTTATACATGCCGAAGCATCCAATACCATGGACTGAAAACCATCACGTCCAAAAACATGTGCGAAAATCATGCACAAAACCATATGTGGGTCCACCCAACCTAACATAGGTTCCAAAACCAGAATTTTCCGGGGTGCTACCCCGGACCCCATACAGTGGGGTTACTTGCACCCCTCAAACCCCCTGTGACCCCCCCCCCCCATGCAATCAGCGCAATGAAGGGGGGACTATACCCCCCCTCTAACCCCCGATTACCTACGTGGGCTAGTTGTGGAAAGAATATAACACAACCCAACATTCTCCCACTTGCTGTTTTCTTTCCACAGGGGGCCACAAGAGAGCTTAGTCATTTATCTAGCCCTACAATTCCAATTGTTTCTCTACACCAAGAGAACTTCTCAGAGCTCACATATTTTGTCAATGCATCTGCAGTATTATTCAAAGTGTCCACCTTTACCAACAACACCTTTTTGTCTTCTATCATATCCCCCACAAAGTGATACTGAATATCAATGTGATTTGTATTTGAATGATATGCAGGGTTCTTTGCCAAGAAAATTGCACTTTGACTGTCACAGTCTATCCTTATAGCTCCCTGTACTAACCCCATACTTGAACTAATCTCTACAACCAAACTACTTCCTTGCTTGCATGAGTGGATGCCATGTATTCTACCTCTATAGTTAATAGTGCCACTACAGATTGTTTCTTACTCATCCAACTGACTGCACCTCCAAATATGTTAAACACATACCCACTTGTAGATCTTCTCTGATCTATATCTCCAGCCCAGTTTGCATCAACAAAGCCATGAATATCCAACACTCTGTCCAATCCTGGTCTTCCTCGATAGCACTAAACGTAATCACTAGTGCCACGCAAATACCAGAAAACCCGCTTCACTGTTGTCCAATGCTCCTTTCCTGGTTTTGACATAAACCTGCTCAATGCTCCCACTGCATGTGCAATGTCTAGTCTAGTACAAACCATTTCATACATCAGGCTACCGACTGCACTTGCATATGGAACACGGGACATGTCCTCTTCCTCTTCTTGTGTCTTGGGACATTGTTCAGCAGATAACTTTACACCTACAAGAATAGGAACCTTCACCAGTTTACTATCCTACATATTAAATCTCTGCAATATTGTCTCGACATACTTCCTCTTGTTTAACCAGAGCTTCCTCTTTGCCTGATCTATTTAATTTCCATGCCCAAAATATAGTTTGCAGCACCAAGATCTTTCATGTTGAATTTGGACGACAATTGGGTCTTGAAATCCTGAATAATTTCTTTGTCATTTCCGACCAGCAACATATCATCCACATACAATACCAAATAAATAACACGGTCACCAATTAATTTAAAATACACACAGTGATCTACTTTGCTTCTGGTGAAGCCAAATCCCCATATAAATGTAACAAATTTCTGATACCACATCCTTGGTCACTGTTTTAACCCATACAGAGACTTCTTTAACTTGCATACTAGTTCTTTCTTACCCTTCACCGCAAAGCCTTCAAGTTGCTTCATGTAGATTTCCTCTTCCAGATCCCCATGAAGAAATGTTGTCTTCACATCCATCTTTTCTACCTCAAAATCAAAAGTAGCAGCAATAGATAAAAGTAATCTAATAGAAGTTACCTTGGCAATAGGAGAAAAAATATCACCAAAATCAATTCTTGGCACCTAGGAATAACCTTTTGCTACCAACCAAGCTTTATATTTCTCCACCTTACCTTCTGCATTTGTCTTCTTCTTGAACACCCATTTGTTGCCAATGGGTTTCCTTCCAGCTGGCAACTCCACCAGATCCCAAGCCTCATTTTTGTGCAAAGATGCCATTTCATCAACCATGGCCTCTTTCCAGAGTTTTCCATCCTTTGAATCTACTGCTTCCTTCATAGTTCTAGGATCATCATCAGTAATAGATAAAGAAAAATTTGAACAGAAAGCAGATGGACTATACCTTTCTGGCTGCCTTCTTTCTCAAACTGATCTTCTCACACCCGGAGTTTGTGGCTCTTCATCTTCTGATTCCTCCTTTGCTGTAGAGTCTGATTCTTCCTCCTTTAGCTCAAACTCTATCTTCTCAGGTTCCTTTGGTTGGACTTCCTGTTTAATAGCATCTTTCACCTCTCTGAACACCACATCTTGGCTGTACAAAACCTTCCTTGTTACTGGGTTCCAAAGCTTATGACCCTTTAAACCATCCTTATACCCAATAAAGATGCACTTTTCAGATTTACTATCCAACTTGGTTCATTTCTCCTTTGGAACATGTACATATGCATCACATCCAAATACCCTTAGATTTGAAAGAGAGGGTTTCTTACCAGTCCATACCACTTGTGGAGTTTTATCCTCCAACGCTGATGAAGGTGATTTGTTGACCAAGTAAGATGTTGTCTCCACTGCCTCTGCCGAGAATTCCTATCCTAACCCGGCACCACTAGGCATGCTTCTTGCCCTTTCCATCAATGCCTTGTTCATTCTTTCTGAAACTCCATTTTGTTGAGGTGTATATGGAGTATTCTTCTGCCATGCTATACCACACTTCTTACAGAATTCTTCAAATTCCTTACTACAAAACTCTCCACCATTATCTGTCCTCAACACTTTTATCTTCTTCTCTGTCTGGTTTTCCACCAGAGCCTTGAATTCTTTAAACCTGTCAAAGACTTTAGATTTCTTCTTAAGGAAATATATCCATGTATTCCTTGAGAAGTCATTTATAAATGATACATAGTACACAGACTTACCCAGTGATGGAACCTTCACAGGTCCAAACACATCACTATGCACAAGCTCTAATATATGTTTCGCCCTCTTACCACTAGAGGGGAAACTCACCCGATTATGCTTCCCATATACACAATTTTCACAGAAATCAAAATCTAGAGAGCTATTACTCATACCTTCTACCATACCTTTACCATGAAGTATTCGAAGGCCCTTCTCTCCGATATGTCCAAGCCTTTGATGCCACATCATGGTCTTCCCTCCAGAGACCACTAGATTTTCTGCTCCACTTTTAGGAACCATTGAACTGTTGCACCCATCAACAACCGTTCTACCTTGCAGCTTGTACAGAGTTCCAATCCGAACTCCCTGCATCAATACCAGTTCTCCCTAAACCATCTTGCAGGTATCCTTCTCGAACACTGTTTTTACACCTGCATCATCCAGCTTGCTTACAGAAATCAGATTTCTAGCCACTGCAGGAATATATAGAACACCCGGAAGTGTTCTAACCCTTCCACCTTGCAACTTCAACTTTACTTTTCCGCGACCAACGATTCTAGCCTTCCTATCATCCCCTAAGAAGACATCACCACCATTTTATTTCTCATACTCGCAGAACCACTCTCTATGGGTAGTGAAGTGAAAGTGTGCACCTGAGCCAATCAACCATGCATCATGATCTACATGTGTACTTGAAGAAGCCAAGTACACATCCCCACCTTCATCTGAGGTGGTTTTGGCCTCTACAAAAGGAGCATCATTAGATCCCTTTCCTTTTTCAGGAGCTTTAGATTTATAGTCCCTTTTTTAGTGCCCTTCCTTTCCACATTTCTAGCACACCACCTTTACAGGTTTCCTGGAGATTTAGATCTCCCTCTAGATTTAGATCTCCCACTCGATGACTTATTTTTGTTTCTGTTCTGGGACCGTCCTTGTACAGACAAGGCATCACCATTCTGGCTCTCCATATTTTTCTGTCTCATCTCTTCTGTCAGCAAGGATGAGACGATTTCATCAAACTACAAGGCAGTTGCATTACTACCTATTGCAATAACCATACTATCCCATGAATCTGGTAGAGAACACAACAAACTGATGCACTTATCTTCATCTAAAATTTTAATATCAACAGATGCTAACTGAAATACCACAGTATTAAATGCATTCAGATGCTCTATCACCGAGTCTCCATCTTTCATCCTCAGGTTATACAGCTTTTTCCGCAGGAACAATTTATTCACTAGAGACTTAGATTGGTACAAAGTCCCTAACTTGTCCCACAGAGCCTTCACCGCAGCTTCCCCTAATACATTCAACAACACTGAATCTGAGACACACAATTGTATTGTGCTCTTTTCCTTCTGATCCAACTTCTTCCATTCTTCATCGGACACTCCCATTGGTTTAGTACCCATATCTACCATGATCCACTGATCTTTATCCACCAAAAGATCCTCCATCTTGAGTTTCCACAACTCAAAACTCTTACCATTAAATCTCTCGATCTCTATCTTTCCACTGCTCGCCATCTTCTTTCACCACCAGAATCGATCTCGCAGATCTCCCACTAAACAGGGTCTACCACAAGCCCGAGCGAAACCCCTCAGTACCAAAGGCGTCCTCTTGAAGCCAAAACAACTTTGATACCAAATGTATGTTTTAACCCCATACAGAAATTACCTGCATACAAATTCTAAAACAAAGAAAATAAACAATGTGAGAGCATAACACATAAAACACATATACACAGAGATTTTCACCTGGATCCCAAAACTGGGACTACCATCTTGATTTTTCAATATGTTCCTTTCAATGTTATAATACATATTCATACATGCTGAAGCGTCCAATACCATGGACCGAAAAGCATCGCGTCCAATACCATGGACCAAAAACCATTGCGTCCAAAAACATGTGCGAAAATCATGCACAAAACCATAGGTGGGTCCACCCAACCTAACATAGGTTCCAAAACCAAAAATTTTCAGGGCGCTGCCCCGGACCCCATAGAGTGGGGTTATGTGCACCCCTCAAACCCCCTGTGACCCCCCCGCTACGCAATCGGCGCAACGAAGGGGGGCTCTGCCCCCCCTCTAACCGCCCAGTTACCTACATGGGCTAGTCATGGAAAGAATATAACACAACCCAACACATATCCCTTGCTTGCTGATTGACTTTTTTAGAGTATTTTTTATTTTTTAGGTTCCAATTTATTTATCACTAAGACTATAATAAATATCACTATAAAATATTTTGATAAAATATATCGGTCATTGTGGCTACATACAACCCTCGTCGTCAATCACGATGATAGCAAGGTCTTCCTCTACTGACTATGGAGGATCTGCCGAGCCTCGGTGACCCAGATTACCCATCTTCAGGTAATCAGTCTCCAATATCTAACACTGAATCAGTCTATACATCCCAAGATTCAATTCTGCTAGAAGATTTCTTTACTGAAGGTTTCATACCTCCTTATAATCCTTCGATCACTAATCCATTAGGACCGCTATTGATTCAAGTTGCACCTGTACCTCCTATGTCTTCCACTGTACCTACACCCACCATCCCATCGATGACTAACGGGTCATGGGATTTTGTGGACAATTTTGGTCCACCCTCACTTCCCCGGGTGACAGTCAGTACCACACTGCTAATGGCGAACCCCTCTATCCAAATTGTGCCAGGCCTGAGAAACCTAGTTACACCAAACACGAGTAGAACCCAGTACATACCGATTTCTATCCCTTTTTTGTTTGCAAGCGCTCCATATAATGTTTTTAGCATGGTCCCTTCAGCAACCCCTTTGGTTGAAATCCTTTTTTTAGTTCCAACCCCAAGGTTCAAATGCCTAGGGGCACCGTTCCCAACATGCACATACCGGCAGGGGGGAATTACAGTCCGCCCTTAGTTTATAGGACAAATTACATAGTCATTGATTGACATAAATCCTCCATATGTCAGTCAAGTGCCAATGGCAAACTACGCAGCTGGCGGGATCCCTCAACCTGGCATTGCTCAATCCATTTTGGCACCCCATTCCCAACCTCAAATGAGTCAAGGGGGAACTTATTATCATAGGGGAAATCAAGAATATATTCACCATCGTAACAACCCCTATGGACAACCACAATATACGACTATGCCCCAAGGAAATTATTATTCCGCAAATCCTATGTATAATGCTGGGAACAATATGATGGGAGGACCGCAAGGACCCTCAAGTCATCTGTCATCACCTTGTTCTAAATCGGGGGCATCAAATTCTTTTCCTTTTTTGGAAACACTTGGCATCCTTGATTTATACAAACTCACCAATGACCCCATCTACCATAGCTTACATTGGCCTCCAATCCTGCACAAAATTCCTACCGACATCCTGAAGTTCGACAGGAAACAAAGGGAGGATCTGGGTACAAATATCACCACCTGTCATCTATGGTGCGTGTATAACTCCATGGTGGATAATAGTATCTGACTCTAGATCTTGCCCCGCACCCTTACTGGCAATGCAACCAAGTGGTACATTGAGTTACCATGCACGTTAGTTAATACCTTTGGCACCTTAGCAATGGAATTTTTAAAGCACTTTCAGCTACCCATCCACTATGAAACTGGGATGGAACTCCTAAATACTTTATGCCAAGACACAGCCACCCACATCTTCGATCACATTCATGAATGGAGACGTAGGCAGAGGCTAGTCAAAGCGCCCCTTTCGGATTATCTATTAGCAGATTGGTTCTGCAAATCTCTTCGCCCTCAAATCACCAAGAACATTTCCTTACGTGGTTTAGTCACTAAAGACCAATCCATTAATCGTGCCCAACACTTATATTTGATTTATTCATAGTATGGCACATTATATGATGTCATCTCCAATGCCCCAAGAACTTCCAATTCTCTTGCTACCTAGCAACTCGGTGCGCACGTTGTTGGTATTATCAGCGCTGCCTCTGGGTCTGCTATAAAACAACTTAGCAGACACATTGCTCAATTGTCTATTGATCCTACTACCCAATTGACTGCTCTTCCTACCACCGCGATAAACTCTGTGCAGTCTACACAAAAACCCAACGGTAAGAATAAGAAGAATAAGAAAAAGACCGCTCCTTCTAAAGAGCAGTTAGCCAAGCAGTCCAACCCAAAGCAGAAATTTGTTGCACCACCTGACAGTGGAAAGGAAAAAGTTGTCAAGTTCCCTTGCAAGATGTGTGGAAGACCATATGACACATCGTTGTCTGTGCCTCCAAGAATGCACAAATATCCTTGCTCAAAAGGACACTGGCTGGACCCTCATGGTCCTAAACAACCCTTTCCCTGCTCAACAGCAACAACATCTTATTTCGAACCCACCTCAACCCCTGCAAGGGGGCAATGACGGTTCACATCATCCTTCAATTGGTGAAGGACCATCCACCATTTACACTTTTGAAACGGTTGATCTTCAAATGTGAGCCAAAACTTATGGAGCTCTAGTTGCTAATGCTCAGGAAGCTTCCTCAAGTTCAAACCCACTATCGCCCAACAATCTTCATATCAAACAATCGATTGTTGATCTTATGATTCGCCCCCCAAAAGGGGCACTTCGTCGCACAACACATAATACATTTGCACATCCTACCTAGAGCTACAATATTGTAGAAGATTTGGCATAAGCATAGTCAGTTATGTCGGCCCTCGAAGTATTGCAAACTTTTCTAGCACAAAGGAAAGCTTTGCTTTTGGCTATTCATGTGGTTGACCCTTAGGATTCCATGCTAGAAATACTCAACATGGAAAAATGTAAACCTGCCCTTTAACACCAGCTTTCATTTCAGGTGCAAATTTTTTCAAAAGGATGAGGAGTACATAGAACTGTCATTGATGAAGGCGCTTCGAGTTATGTCATGTCGGCTTCATGTTGCCTTGCCTTAGGTTCTCTAACCCTCTCTCTACCGTCAAACTCCCTTAAAGCTTTTGACGGCCACACTTTCATCCCAAAAGGTTACCTTTCCAGCTACCCCATCACTTTGAGTGGGAAAATGGTAACAATGGACATCGAAGTTGCGGATCAAAAACTTGACTATAATCTTCTGTTGGGTCGCAGTTGGACTTATGCCATGTCTTCCATTGTGTCTATTGTATTTCGCATCATCCCATTTCCATTGGATGGAAGAATAGTCACAGTGGACCAACTGTCCTTTTGCACCCCAGATTACTCCCCGTTACCTAGCAACTTTGTACCTTTAGTGTTTTTCATACCTAACTCTTATGTCAGTATTGGTACTGGTCTTTTGAAGGGTTCTTCCCTAATGGGTTGTTTTCCTCTCCCACCGCCCGCAATTCCACAGATGGTTTCTATGGTCTCCACTATTCCTCTTGACTCAACAGATCCTTGGATCCTCCTGGCCCCTTTAGACATTATCTCTTATGGAGAACAAATGACATTTTCACCAACCAAATTGGCCTATCAAGCCATTCAATCTACATCCGATTCTCTGGTCGCTTTGGTCATGGACAACGGTACCACCCCCTCTCCCACAAATTCTCCCTATGATGATCTCCTCAATCAAGTCCTTCCTTCGGACGAAGTTATTCGAGATATCATGTGTTTACATGAGAGACCATGGCAAAACTCTCACCATTGTGTTTCGATATCTGATTCGGACGCAATACCTATAGAAATAATGTCCTTTGAAACACCTGAGATCATTCCCTTGCGTTATACAACCGTCCAAACTTTGGATTCATAAGGGAACATGGGCAATCTTTCAAAGACACTACTCATCGATATTTCAGTCAAGATAGGCATCGCAAAAAACATACAGATTGGAGCCAATTGAATTCTTTAGGAAATTTCAAGATTCACCTCCCTTTCTAAGGAATTCCACCAAATAATTCGATTAGTCCACCCCTGCAAAATGGTAGCCATCAAGACTGAGGTGGAAAAATTGTTACGTGCTAGTTTCATTTACCTCGCTCCCTTAACAGAATGGGTTTTCAATATGGTTCCTGTAGAGAAAAAATAGGGTACCATCCACGTCTGCGTCGACTACCAGTATTTGAATACTTTGTTTCTAAAAGGTAATTATCCAACACCGTTCGTCGACCAAATAATCGATGATTGCACCAATTGTGTATCCTTTTCATTTGTGGATGCTTTCTTAGGTTATAACTAGATTACTATAAAACCCACGGACCAACACAAAACCGCCTTCATTTTCCCTTGGGGAATATTTGCATATAGAAAACTCCCATTCGGTTTAAAGAATGTTGGAGCAACATTTCAACAGGCTATGGACTATGCATTCCATGATATCGAACACATTGTTCAAGATTACTTGGACAAACTTCCAGCCAATTCCAAGAAGTGAACCTAGCACCTAGTTCATCTACGAGCAATTTTTCTTAGGTGCAGGTTCTATAACATACGTCTGAATCCACAAAAATGTGTTTTCTTTGTCAAGTTTGGACACCTACTTGGTTTCATTGTCTCCAAACATGAGATTAGGGTTGATCCTGATAAGGTAAAGGAAATTACTCAATTTCTCGAACCACAATCCATTTTATAGCTCCAATGTTTGCAAGGGAAAGAAAACTTCTTACAACGATTCATCATAAACTATGTCGAGCTGACGAAAGGCTTTATGTGCCTACTGAAGAAGGGAGTACCATACTTGTGGGATGATCAAGCTCAATGATCATTTGATGCCTTGAAAGAGGCACTTATATCTCCTCCCTGCTTAGTTCTCCCAACTATTCGCGCGACTTTCTCCTCTACCTGGCAGCCTCGCCATCCTCTATAGGAATGGTGTTGGTTCAAACTCATGATGATCTTAGTGAGCATGTGATCTATTATCTATCAAAAGGCCTAGCTGGGCCCGAACTCTGAGATTCACATGTGGAAAAGATGTCCTTGGCAGTAATCTTTGCTATCAATCGCTTCTGACACTATATACTGCTGTGATAGACTATCGTCATCACTTTAGAGAATCCCATGAGACACATTTTGTCTTGTTAAGTCATTCGAGGAAAAAATTCCAAATGGATTGTTATCCTCCAATAATTTGATTTGGTTTTCGCCACTGCCAAGGTGAAAAAATCCTTAGTCTTTGCAAAACTATTGTCGAATCTTCCCATTGTCGATCCAAATGAGATAGCTCATGATCCTCTCTTGGATGAATCTGTCTATTTGATCGACTCAAACAATCCTTGGTATGGTGACATTCTAGTTTACCTCAAAGCGTAATGCTTCTGCCCTGAGCTATTTTCATGTGACTGTCGTCGAATCTGCCACCAAGCTCGACATTGTTTAGTGTTGAACTATACTCTATATTGTTGTGGCACTGATACAATTCTTTGACGTTGCCTAACTCATGAAGAGGTAGAACATGTTTTAAATGCATGCCATGCTGGGGCATGTGGCGGTCATGTTTCTGGCATGTCTACTGCCCATAAAATTCTACATGGAGGATACTACTAGCCAACCTTGTTCAAAGATTGTATCAAGGCATTCCAGCAGTGTCACCATTGTCAATTATTTACAAAGAAAATGCACACACCCCTGGCCCCCCTATGCCCAGTTATCTCTGTCAGCCCCTTTTCCAAATGGGGTATTGACTTTGTCACATGCAACCCTACTTCCTATGATGGACACAACTAAATTATTTTCGTTGTGGACTATTTTATGAAATGGGCCAAAGCCATTCCCACTTTCTGGGCCAATGGAGAAACCGCGACATTATTCCTGTTGATTAAGGTGATTTGTCATTTTGGTGTGCCCCACACGATCATTACAGACCATGGTTCTCACTTTCAGAATCACATGATGTTTTACTTAACATCATTGTTCAGGTTTCAGCAGGAACAATATTCCTCCTACTACTCCCAGGTTAATGGCCAAGTGCAAGTCGTTAATGACGTCCTAAAAACCTTGATCCACTAGTTGGAAAGAAACCATAAAACCCACTGGCATCATATGATATATCCTTCATTGTGGGCATACTGCACTTCAGTCAAAAATTCTACAGGCTTTACGCCATTTTAACTCACTTATGGCTTGGAAGCAGTACTACCTATCGAGTGTCAGATTTCATCACTGAACCTTGTTCTTGAACTCTTTCCCATCACCATTGCTGAAGAAGAATGCTTGATATATCTCAATCAATTGGACGAGACCCATTGAGATGCCGCACTGGCACTCGAAGCCCATAAGCATCAGGTCAAAGCCCAATATGACAAAAATGTCAAGCCTCGTTCTTACCAAGAAGGCAATCTTGTTTTACTCTATGATAAAAAACATGACCTCTTGGGGGCAGGAATGCTTCAACCATTATGGATCAGTCCATATGTCGTCACCAAGGCCCTCTCAAAAGGTGCCTATGAAATTCAGGACTGTGAAGGAGCCCTTTTCTCTAAGCCCTACTCGTGGAGCCCTGAAACATGCTCTATCTGAAAATGTATTATGCCTAGTATTGCACTAGGCATGTGATTTTTAATTTTATGTATTTTTAAATTTTTCTTCTTTTTGATGTGACTGGATTTTGGCATTTTTTTGAGTATTTGTCTCATACATGTTTCTCGTTGCGTAGATGCCTTCATCACCCTTACCATACGTAGGATATGCAGATGGTGCCAGTCGTCACACACGACACATTGCATCAGCTGCTTGGGTCATTTACACACCTAAGTCATAACTACTTTGTTCTTAGGGAGTCTTTCTTGGCACTGCAACCAACAATATTACTGAATATGTCTGTAATTTCACTTCTCACTAAAGCATCATCATGGGAAATCTCCAATCTAGAGGTTAGGTTAGACTCTCAGCTTGTTGTTATGCAATTGACAAATCACTCTCACATTCACAATCCAAATTTTTTACATCATTATTTAAGGGTACGGATTTTGGAATGTCAATTTGAGTTTATTACATATGAACACATTCCTTGAGAATTTAATGCAGTTTCTGACTCATTAGCAAACAATGTATTAGATTGGCATCTGTCTCATTTATTATAGATACATGTATGAAAGTAAATATTTACATAGTTAAAAATTTACAAAAACATTAAAAAATATTTACATCATAAAAACACCAATATATATATATATATGTGTGTGTGTATGTATGTATATATATATTGAATCTAGTCTTTTACATCAGAAAATTCCCAAAACTTGGGTGTTTTAAGTACAAAATGGCTCTACTAAGTCTCGCTATAACACCTGCTGGCTACACCAGGCTACTGCCAAGAGTCTACTGCTCATGAAAACTCAGAACAACTCTAGCTATCCTCTGAAGAGGAACTAGAAACCACTTAGTCACACCAACGATGTGTCGTTGCATATGAGCGGGAATCTCCCTCATGGGAAGAGGAGGAACACCCATGCTTAGGCCTTCGAGGTTCCTCAGAACCTTGCGGAGACTATGCATCATCTTAATCTTCAGCAGCTACTGCACCCATGCTAGCTCCAGGTAGCTGGCCCCCCCACCTCGCTTAGCAGGGCATGCTTGCAGGTCATATTGGTGCCACATTTGTGTCAAGCAAACACTTCAAGTCAGTACTTGTTCACCCATTAAAATAAAAACATTACATAAATATTCAAAAGTTAAAAAATACTTAAAGTACTCTAAAAAAACCTTCTTACCTTGAGGCCCCCAATGTGTTCTAGGTGGCAGCATCAAATCCAGATCTCCTGTAAAGTCCATGCCTTCATAGGCATAGTCATCAATCATCAGAATCTGGCCACTAAGCCACTTGAAGAAGTCATCTTTGAAGAAGTTTCAGATTGGTCCCCCTCCAGTATGAGGATCAAGGGAAGCCCATCATCCTTACCTGGGCTCCCTGGGATCACCCTGACCCAAGTTCATTTGTTGCCTCATCACAGGCACTCTCTCAAGTAGGAAGGACACAATAAGAGTAAAATACCCAAATTTCATTTAGGGACTAGTCTTACAGGCTATCAACTTTGCCTTCATCTGATGAAGAACTACCTCACACCAGTTGAATATCTGAGGTTGTAAGCAGTCAATAGCAAGTAACAGTTGGGCCTTCGTCACTACATGAGGACTCTTAGACCCCGCCAAGCGTACGATCATCCACAAAATGGCCCTCATGGGCCTTGTCCTGATCCGCTCAATGGGGACCCTGTTGCTCACCAAGTTTTTGTCAAGTCTATATTAAGTTTGGACCAACTCCAGGGTGGTTCGTGGATCTATCCTACCCCCGGTCAAGTTTGTTCGTGCACCTCAACATGACAAACCTGTCAGAAAGTATATATCATCTATGTCGATCGAGAGCTTGTGATCCCCGATCCGGAACACCCCTTGGTGTTCATCCCACCGTTGGATTATCCAACTTAGAAGTTCAAACCTTGCAGACTTCATCAAGCGACATCTTCGCAAAGAAAAAATGCATGTTGGATCATTTAGCATCTGTAGTTCCTCACTATCATGAGCTATTTCTCTCCATAGACTCATTATGATGGCTCCAAACCTGCACAAAAACACCCAAAAATTAGTCAAAATGATGGAGAAATGATAAGAAAATCATGTACTAGGGTTTGGAAGTGTGACCATGCTACCTAACGCCCCTCCTTACGGCCCACAAGGCATTCTAACACACCCTTTTAGGTCGTGAAAGGCGTTTAACATCCCTCTAGACCTAGAGGGGAGTGTTAGGCACATAACATGAACTAGGGATTTCCAAAACTAAAAAAATCCACCCCTAATGCAACTAAAAAAGGTTAAATAATGCAAGATAAAGGTTTGGCCATCTACCTAGAACAAACGGCATGTCGAATGGTCGCCTGGATTTCTCACAATCGCTCGGGGAAGATCCACTCCTCTTTCACTCCAGACCACTCTCACAACACTCAAATGATGCAAATGGTGAAAATGAAGGCTCAAAAACCTTCTTATAGTCACTCTGGAGGTATGAATCACCTTAGTTAGTCATTGAAATAGAAGTTTTTCATTTCCTATGTTGTTTATCATACACCATTTCAATATATTATCAATATTACTCATGCTTTACTAAAAAGGTTTCAGTGATGAATTGCAGAAATGACCATGTTCGATTCACTACGAGCGCTTTCTTTTATGGGACACTTTATCACTCTCAAATTAAGAAATCTTTGAGTTTTTCATCATCGAGCTCGTAAAACTCCTACGATGACGATATGAGAACTTTGTTTTTTGGGAATCTTTCTTGCTCTTAAATTGAAAAATCCTCAAGTTTTTCCCTTCTTCAGGCATGATAATTCAAAGAAAGGACATGAAGGAAATGGCAATCCACCATCTCCATCGTCATCCTCTTCCTCTACATCGTCATCCTCTACCTCGGTAAATCAACCTCATAAGCTTAAATCTTTTGGGAAAAGTCCATTTTTAAAGCTAGATGTTAAATTTGAATTACCCATGTTTAACGGTGAAGTCAATGCAGAGAAACTTGACAATTGGATAAGACAATTGGAATTTTATTTAAGGATTCAAAACTTACATGATGACGACACCAAGATTCAGTTAGCCTCATTAAGGATGGAAGGAGCATCATTGGTATGGTGGGAAGCCAAGACCAAGGATGAAATTAAGAAACATGGTAATATTACTTTAACATGGGTTGAATCTATTTCCGCAATTAAGAAGCAATTTTATCCTCTTGCTCATTTACAAAAGGATATAATGAACTGGCAAAACTTTAGACAACTAAAGGGACAAAATGTTCAGGACTACACCCAAGAATTCAAGAGAAGAGCACTCTTATTAGGGGTAGACTTACAAAATCAAGACACTTTGCTGAAATATATAGGTGGTTTGCACAGCTACCTTAAACATACTATCCTTATGTTCAATCCTACTAGTCTAGACGAAGTTTGTGCACAAGCTACACAATTAGAGACTAGAGGGAAAAACACTTTTGATGGAAATGAGGATAGAGATTTTAAAGGCATAGGAAGAAAAAGGATTGTAAACTCTAGAAAGGAAAAAGGGAAATTCTTTTGCAAGAACTGTTCAAAAACAAGCCACGATGAAGACCATTGTTGGAAGCTTCATCCGGAGCTAAAACCAGAGAAATATAAAACCAAAGAAAAGGAAAAAACTTTAGCAACTGTTGAACGGGACTTAGGGTCTGAATTAGGTGATGAGACAAAAAGTATCACCATGGTATTAAAGAACATAAAGGGGAAAGAGGTTGTACAAGAAACAAATCCTAGTTCTAGCACATTAAACTGTCACAAAGAAACTCAAAATGAAAAGAGGAGGATAGAGATATTTCACTTGAGGATAATCTCAAACCACACAAAGATAGGCACACTTTTTAATAGTGGGTCTCAAGATAATCTCATCTCAGAAGACTTGGTCAAACAGCTGAAACTTGAGACAATTCCACATCCAAAGCCCTATCCACTTGGGTGGATATGCAAGGATGCAAACTTACAAGTCTCAAATAAGTGCATCTTACGCTTCGCTATAACAGCTCATTATGTTGATTGGGTTGAACTGGATGTAGTACCACTTGACATTACAGGTGTTGTGTTGGGTAGTCCATATTTATTTGACAGAAAGGCAATCTTCCATCACCATGAGAATAAGTATCACTTGTTCAAGGATGGAAAAGAGTACATTGTGAGAGAACATAAGAAGAAGCTAGAATTTTCTTTAGTTCATGCTGGGCATTTGAAAAGGCTAGTTAATGCAAGTCAAAATATGACTTTGTTGATGGTTAAACAACAAGATTTTGTACAATTTCCTTTTCATATTATTTCTGATATAAATGATGATATGTTTCAGTTTCATAACAGTTCGCCTTGAAAGAAGATGACAAAAGGTTACACAAGATACCTTTGGTGTCGATCAGTGCAAAGAATGAAGTGTTGGTGCAAAGTGGTGCAAGATTCTATGAGAAGGAAAAGCATGCAAGCAAAGAGGGCACACAGTTAAGCATGGGTCATTGTTGGTTTCAGAATGGAAGATTGGTATGGCGAGAAAACTTGGTCGATATTCAGCACAAGTACAGGGCTCATTCAGCAAAAATTTGCCATATGAACAGTTGGCAAGGTGAATTTTATTTCAAGTCTTCTTTGAAGTTTGACCATTGTAGAAACAGTATGCTTTCTGCAAAATATAGTTGCTGTTCTGCAAATTTCAAGAATTTGCATCATGACTCAGTCAATTTTAGCAACGGTCGGTCAATGAATTCAAGGGAAAATTTATCTTTTTATGAGAAGCTCAATTTGATGAAGTCGGGAAGATTTCAGTTATTTAAGGTTGGAAGAGTGGATAATCAATCTCCTCATCTTCATTTTCAGTAATTAGAGAGCTTTTGGGGTCCAAAAGCTTCCCATTTGGGAGGTGTGATTAGGTGATCATGTCCTAAGTGGAAAAAATGCTCAAATTTTGATTTGCTCAAAATTGGTTGAAACTAGAATGACTGGATAGGCCTCGTTGAAACAATCCTATAGCCATGAATGACACTCAAATCCGACACTGCATGGAGGAGTTATCACATTTTTAAAATGCCCAATAAACTGCAAAATTTGAATTTAAAAAAGAATATTTTGAGGAATATTCCATGGAATATTCCACAAAATATTTGTGGGAATATTCCGTTTTGGAGGACCAATCAGGGGCCAACATGTGGCAAGCCCAGAGGCCGCCACGTGGCCCCAAGACTGCAGTTTGTTATGGCAAAATTATTTGGCACTTCGCAGGAATCGATCGCGGGTCTCCACGCTACCAGCCCACAAGCCCGACCGGCCCACCTACATAATGGTTCTTAACCACCTAAGGACTTATGTCATATTTAAAGTTTATTAAAGGCATGGTTGGGGTGGAAAGGGGGCCAGCCCCTATGGGCCAACCCCCTAACCATATGACCTGGGCTCGAAAACCACAGGCTAAACTGGCGGATAAACTCCAAACCCAGCGGTTAAAGTCAGTTACATGTTCACATGCACCATTACCACCGGAAGTTACGGTCAATTTGGTGGAGTCTACCATTTTAGGTGCGGTTGCCAAAATTAGCGGCCTTAACTCCAGTTAAGCCAAGTTTAGTGAAGTTTCTTTAGGGGAGACTGGAGAAAACTTCTGGAGATCATAATTGGCTAGGGAGATCCTTTTGGATCAATTTTTTTTTTTGGGGGTATTCTAAGCATTCCAAAGCCAATGGTACAGGTTTCAGAGCCAACAGAGCTCATCTTCAGGTGTTTTTTCAGTAAAGAAGCTTGGAAAGCCATTAGGGCCTAGGGAGTGTTGGAGCTGTATTGGGCTATGGTTAACAATTGGAAGTGAAACAACAACCATTCTTGACTGTTTTCTGTGTTCTAAACTCATTTTCACAACTTATTTTTCATGTTTAGGCTTTCTTATCACTGTATAACCAATTTGAGCATCTAATAAGAGCAAGGACATGCCCATTTGGGAGCCTTGGACCCGACAGATGTAGCCTAGGAGGGGTGAACTGCCTTATCAGCTGATGTGTTATGTGATTTTATCTTGCTGTGTTTTTCAAATTTGATATGCTAAACAGTAAATTGAAATAATACTCCTTCACACATAAGACTCAGAAAGTTATCAAAAACAAGACATGAGTAACAACTTGCACATATAATTTAATGGAAATGAATACCTTGAACAGCAAATACAAGTAGTTTCATTTTCAGATCAGTGCGCATGGCGGATCTGGTTGTATTGACGGAAGATATTAATAAAGATAAGTTGTTTCTGAAATATCACGGACCTATTGTGTTCTGGTTTATGCATCTGTTATATGAGTTTATATCTTTAAATAATTATGATTGCACACACTAGGTTTTATTGTTAAATGTTTTCTTAAATACTATAACAAGAAGAGCAGATCTGTAAAAATTACCTTAATAAGAAAGTACAATAGCGCAGATCTACACAAAAGTCCGATAACAGTACAGAGTGGCGCGAGGCCGTTGAACGGTTCGCGACCCCTCCAAACCACATCAAGACATCCCAAGGGTGTGGAAACCTGGTTCTAGCATCCTCCCCTGCTACCTCAGGTGAGACCTCAGTCCACGCTCTGCGGGCTGTTGCCGAAAGGGCCAGTAGCTGTGGGATTTTCTTGGCTAATAACTCTTCTGAACCTCGGTCAGGGCCCCATAAGCCAACAGTTGGGCTTTGATAAATTGCAAGAAATGTACTTATATTGGAAGAAACATTAATAAAAAGCTCTTCATTTATGGCACTGATTCCCATGCTTACTCATAACAGTTGTATTGGTTTTCTAGTATTTTCACTATATTTGTATGTGTGCTTTCATATAGGCAATAAGTTATGGACTAGTTTGTAGTCGTTGCATGTATGTTTGCTTTCAAATATATGCTTACTGATTTGATGCCATTTCGATAACCTATTGTGAGCTAAATTATAATTAACCTTTGGGATGTTCCTATTTATGTATGTTTGAGGAAGTTTTGGCTCACTGATCCTTCTTATGAAACACTTCTTCTTATGGTTGTTGTGACTTTATTGTACCTCTTTTTTCAATTTGTCAATCTTGGGTTGATCTTATTCTGTTGTCCAAGCATTTCATTCTTTCCCTCACTCTGACATATTTTCATTTGATAGCTAGGAGTGAAAACCAGCATGATGGTAGTCAAGCCTACATACCATATGGGGCTCCTAAACCAAATGGTGTGAAGTCTAATTCGGACTTCAAATTGGGGAGACACCCTAGCTGTTGGCGGCATCCAACATTGCCAACATAATATTGTAGAAATATGTGTTTATAAAGCTCCAATAAGCAGTATGTTTATCGTTGTAAATATTTCATCAAGGTGTTTTCATAATGCTCCAATACATAGTGTGTTTGTCATGTTTTAAATAGTTTTGTCTCATCATAAGTGTCATAGAACACTGAGGGCGGTGTTCCCCTGGGGGGGGGGTCGTAACAACCCCAAGTTAAAATTTTATGTAATAAATGGGCATTATAAAATAAAAAATCAAACCAATGTCATGGGACACGTATTCCAAGCTAAATGAAGCGAAAAACATTACATTGGGAATCACTTATGGTTAATTATATATTTATTGGCTATGGAAATTATCAATGGCATTGGCAAGATGCAAAAGGAAATAAACGGAAAATTACTTATTACAGGCTAGCAAAGACATTTGGAAAAGTGAAAAATAAATAAAAGAAAATGAAAGAAATTCCACTTCAGCAAATGGGGAAGAGGAAGAGACAAGAAAGGAGAAAAATAGTAAAATAATATGCATGCAAAGGGAAAATGAAGAAAAAGGAATAATAAAAGAAAAGAAATTGGAGAGAGAACATTCTAGCATTCTCTTGGAGGATTCACTTGTGGGAAAAGCAAGAGAGAAAACTACAACAAGGGGAGAGAAAAGGAGAGAGCACGGGGGCAGTACTTGGGCATAAAGAAGAACAATAAAGGAAATCAAGGAGGGTAAGAGCAATATTGGATCAATAGAAAGCAAGGGCATAAATCAAGGAAGGAAAAGAGAAACCACCTAGAGGATTTTGCAGGTAACAATGTGCGTGTTGGATTATCTTGCTAGGATTTGAATGCATGGTTCATGCATTGCTTTATTGCTCATTTTTCTATCATTGGCATGTGGATTTACTTGGATTGATAGTTATGTACAACATTTCCTGTACCATTTCTTGGGTAGCCATGATGTAGTGGGTTCCCTGTTTGTTTGAGCTTTGGATTGTTGGTAGATTTTGGATCCTAGTTGAGGTGGTATCAGGAAAATGCTAAGGGTTGAGGGTGGATATCTTGACAGGTGGGTGGAGATAGGAAAATTCCTCTATTTGTGGTGAAGAAATCCTAAGGCATCCAAGCTTGTATTGGTTTTGATGATTTATGGACATGCTTAGGTGAAATCATTGTGTCTTGAGGGTGGAGGTCATTTAATCTTTGGGTTCCATGTTTGGTTATATTTTGGTTTATTGCATGTGATCCCACATTCATGCTTAGAATATGGGATGGGGGTGATTGGGCCAGAAGAAAGATTTGGTTCAACCCAATTTATGGTCGAGTAGTACGTGGAAGACACTGAATTGGTTGGCACTATGCATATGTTATTACGTGTTATTATTTAATGATACGAATGAGAACAATTTCCATTTTAATGTGTGATTATGTTACTAGTTCGTCATAGTTTCATTTTGGTTAAACGTTGGTTAAATGCATGGTATGTTTCTCATGATGTGAAGAGCTATTGTTATAGATCTTTCTCATGGTTGATAGGCTCTTGAATGTTTTATATGGATGCATGTGCTAATCCTTGTTGTTACAAATAAGCATGTGACGGTATCAAACCTTCTTGATGAACCTATGAAGAACTAAAGAAACAATGAACAAATTATGCATTCATGACCTAAAAATAATATGTTTACAAAGTATTTGTCTAAATGATTCACATGTGTTGTAAAATTTTTGAACAATAATAGAGCCTAGGACAAGGCATATATACAAAAAATATTATTAATAGATTTCTAGTGAATTATGGGTAGTTGGCCTATAGGCAAGCCTTAAAAATCCATAATATAGTTCATGGCCACATGCATAGAAAGAGGAAATTTCACCCACAACTGCACGAAAGATGAGTTATGTGTGCGACTAGAGCCCTCTAGCCACATTGAAAATAATACATTCATCCAACTCGTATCTAAATCTTGGTTGAAAGTGGCTCCTGCTCAAAGAAGAGGTCATGGAATTTTTTTTTACATCTAGGTGATCATGTGTCTATGGGTGATGCAGGAAGGTTTGAAAAGTGGATCCCATTTCCATAACTAAATATTAGAGCTTGGGTCATGCACAAAAACTCTCAGTTGATGTTTACCCTGGTGAGCTTGTAAAAGTGGGCAAATGTGGGGTGAGGTGTTACATTATTATTCAATGGATGAATTTATTTAAAAAGAAAATCTACTATTTTTTATTATTTTTGTAACTCTATGACTTTGCAATGCAAAACTTGTTTTGTTCATAAAAAAGAATTGTATGGTACTATGAATATGATTAATTTGACTAAAAAATTATTTGAGTGATTAGGATGGCCCCTACACAGATAAATACCTTGTAATCAATAACCATATCAATCTAAACTAGAATTATAACATTGAAAAAAGAATAAATGGAGGATGAAAATCTTATTATGGACTTGAAGGCAATTTTAAATTAACAAATATTTCAATATGGGATAAAAGACTCCTTTCACTGCTATTATTTTGTATGGATGTGAGGTTTAGAGATGCAATATATTGATACAGTTGTGGAGGAAGGTATAATAGATCTAAAATAATTTCATAATCTATTTCCTTAATAATGAAGGAACTACACCTTATCCTATTATCCTCATCAAAGAAAGTCTCTCCCCCATTGAAAGAATGGTTATGACTAGGTATCTTATGTACGTGAAGAGGTTAAACAACATGGAAGACAAGAGGTTTTCTAAATTTTCTTCTAAGTATAGCCAAAACAACACTAAGCTCAGCAGGGATGGCATAAGGATGCCTAGTATTGGCTAAACCATTGGTGAATAAAGGAGATTATTTTGCAAAATAATAATAGTAAAAATATTATTTCAACAAAATTTAAGGAGAAATTGTGGGGTGATAAAGCGTTAAAAGGAAAAAATAAACTAAGATATTATAAGGAGGTGATCAACCCAAATCTTGAAAAACAAAATTATATATGTGCCTTGATTATGTAAATAATAAAATAAACATTTCTAAGATAAGAACAAATTCTCATGAGCTTCATGGTGAAATTGGCCATTGATCAATTCCAAAAATACCATGAGATGAAATATTTTTGTCACCTTTGTGACAATAAGAGGGTTGAAGATGAAAAACAAATTTCCTTAGATTGTCTAGCTTATATTCATATTAAATCTAAATTTCAAAATACTTTTCACTCTACCAACTTTCTTTATCGTTTAGCTCAAAAAAACTATGTCAACCTTCGAACGCCTCTCTTACTTTCTCAGCATAGAAATAAAATCTTGAATATTATGAGTAATCACTTACCTTATTAAGGTTTGATAGAACATATTCGGTCTTAATTTATCCTAGTCATCATCATCATCCATTTTTTTAATTCATCATTTTATTTAATAAGGATAAGAGACTATGCAACTAATCTATATTTAACCTACAACAAAAATATGATAAGTATATTTGTATTTATAATAATAATCTTTATATATATATATATATTGGTTTTTAGTTCAAAAATTTAAAAGAAAACAACTTGCATAGCTTGAGTAAAATAATTGTTTGATTTTAACATAGAAAAATATCTTTCCAAAAGCATCTCACCATAACCACTCTTTCATTGTCTTTCTAACTAATGCGTAATCCACTACCCAGAACAACTTATTTCTTTTGATTTAATGCTTGGATGAAGAACTCTAAACACTTGAGACACTTAATCACCAGATGGATTCCCTCCATACATGTGGTTAAGTAGGGCTCAATCATTATATTCAGGAAAAGGAATGATCTACTATTTAGATTTGATTTAATATCGATTAAATCAACACCAATCTCATTCAACCTCTTCCCCCACCCCCCACACACATATTAAATATTATTATAGATATAATAAGGTTCTTTTGAAGAATGAGAAGTTTTAATATAGGATAGTGTTTGTGATAACATTAA
This sequence comes from Pinus tabuliformis, assembly GCA_031772625.1. NCBI lineage: Eukaryota > Viridiplantae > Streptophyta > Pinopsida > Pinales > Pinaceae > Pinus > Pinus tabuliformis. The sequence goes on along the minus strand of CM062819.1, from coordinate 1,881,437,758 downwards.
GCCATATGGAGATGTAGGTCACATGTGTTATTTCACATTATTGTATGGAATTATGTGTCATAATTAAGGAAAAAATTATAAGAGGAACCTCAAAGGAGGGTAGAATCAATGAGCATAAGCCAAGTCTAAAGAGAAAGATTATGGTGGAAATGAAATGATTTGTATTTCAAGAGGTTTCCTTGAGATTAGTCCTTTTTCATCATTCATACAACCCCCTTTGTCTTATCTCATTATTTATGGTGCTGGAAGCGAACAATGGGGAATGGGGTCTCCTTGATGTGAAGTCTCAATTAGACCCCACACCATTTGGAGTAGGAGGCCCAATCATAATATCACCGGTTTCCAAATTGGTGGTCTCAAAGATATGCCTTGGCTGCAATGAACACATAAGATGACATATGCATGGATTTGGTGATAGCAAGTATATGAACTTTGTGAGATATCAAATGTAATGTATGAAAGGTTCGTTCACATCAAAGGAAAATAGGTGAACCTCTTGGAAGAAAGTAATAGTACTAACTTAGAAGAGAAACATTAACAATATAAAGAAACATTAGTTAACTTGCAAAATATTTCACAAGATAACAATGAACGTGATAACATAAACAACACACATTCAACAAGATACGTACTAAAGAAAATGAACTAGTTCATTAAAATTAGTGTAAATGAAACAACATACATCACAACATATAAAGAATAGTCTTACAACATTCATGACATATGCATGAAGGCGTGTTGGCTCTCAGAGCTTCTTATTATTAATTGAAATTTTCAAGCATACAATTACATTGATAGGACACTAGCCCCAATAGTGGGACATGAAGCCAACACTTACTTCACCAAAGAATGATACTCTTCCTATGCTAGACTAGATAAGCCAAGGCTCCAGATTTATGGTTCCACACCCTTTGCTTGAGTTATCAGGGTTATTTATAACAAATGAGATGACTCTTCATATCCCTTGGTGACCTTTGAACTTCCCTCAAGACTCTTGGACTTCCTTTGTCTTTACTCTAACTAATGACTCTTCACATTTCACATTTAACTCTTGGACTTCCACTTACATCTACACTTTGTTATTTTTAAATACAATAAGAAAAAACTCCATGTAGGACAAAAATGGCTAGAACCTAATAAGACAAACTAAATATATTAAGCTTGAGTTTGAGGAAACTCTAGCTCAACTAATTCAACCTATAACTTTGTATTGACATATTGATTTCAAGTTTTGTATTGTGCAATTATCTCCTCAAACTTTTCTAGAAGGTTAGGATGATATCTGACTCTGGCCTCCATAGCATCTGGATAAATTGTTTTGGAGCCTCTTTATACCTCATTCCGCAACAAGAATAGATTCATACTAACCTTAGCAAGTCTATCTATATTCCTTTGCATGTTCTGTTTATTAATCTCCAAGTCCTTCTTGGTTGTCACCTGCTTCAGACTATCCAAACACTCTTTGATTTCCTGCTTGATGATGTTTCTACCATTTTCCTCTGCAAATGGTCTAAATGAATGGATCTCATATGTTTTAAATAAAAAATCCAAACTATTGTAGAACTGTGCATAGGCAGCTATTATGTTGCCTACAAATGTGGTGAGTGGCTTCTGACTTTCAATGAGAATTCTAACCTTGGCCTTATCCCATTATTCTCCTTGCCTTGTCTTCCTAGCAAACTCTACAGGTACATCCCTATACTTACCACCCCATTCTTGGATCAAGCTATGTTTAGTCAATTTAGGGTCCTAAATTTCTTGCATGAATTATCAACCAAGGTTTGTAGATAGATGAAGTGTGATGCACTATATGTGCTTAGTTAACTTTTCCCTTACTTCATTGTTTTGTATTTTTATGTTTGTTTTGGGGGTTTTTGTTCTTTGATGTCTAAGAATATACAATCTATGAGAGATTTACATGGATCTAATGAGTTTTTAAAGGAAGGATAGGTTCCTAAGTTAGTCTAATCTCCTAAAAATGGACCAAGAATCATTAGAGAAACAGAGCATCTATCTTATCTACCATTTAGTCCTAATCCATGGATCTAATTCTTAAAACCAAAAGTAATACTGATGCAGAAGGTAATTCAATAATTTTAGTCATTTAGCCATTCAACCACTCAATTTTGGAACATGATAGAATCAATCTCCTTGAAATGATTTTTTGGAATGTCAAGTGATGCAACTAAGTAATGACCTGAAAACAGAAAAGAAAAGATGACAGATTGTAAAACTGACAATATGTTGAGTAAGCTTAATCACTGCATGAATTAGATATTCAACCAATTAAGTTAGAATTGTCATTATTTCAAAATGGTTTTGAGAACATCTATTAATACAGATAATTGACAGTTTTATGCTAAGAAAATGAGTAATCGAAATAGTAAGAAGCTAAGCAACTATGTATTCTCATTTCTTCATTTTTTTCATTCAGTCATTTCTCATACAATATATCAAAAGAATAAGACTTGCACATTTGTGATTTTTATCCTTACATTATTGGTTACAAATTGAAATGAAACAAAACTAGAGAAAATGGACTTGCAAAAGATGAAGTAGTAGAAATTAAAATGAAAACAACAAGTGAAAAACCTCCTTCAGTGCAGGGGCCCTCTGCAACTGATGTGGCTGGATGACAGCTAATTAAAGATGCACTTTTAAACCACCATTGATAAAACAAAGTTTGTATTATCAACAAAACAAAGTCTGAACAAAGTTTTTAACAAAAATCCTATAATCCCTACTAGCTTCAAACTACTTTTCGGTCTCATTTAACCGATATTTATAGAAAAACAACATAATTGTCTAAGAGAAAATCTTATTACAGGTGGCTTGATCCAAATCTATCATGACTGTTTATAGAAATACATGCTACAAATGGCTTAATTTGAATTGTAATGAGACTGTTAAACTTCTGAACAGCTACAGGTGGCCTGATCTGCATTAACTCCTCAACTTCTGATCAACTACAAGTGGCTTAATCTGCATTAACTCTTCAACAGAACTGTTAGACTCTTGATTAACTATGAAATATCAAGAGTCCTACTGCTACTAGATAATGTATTTGACTCCATATTTGACCATGACTTTAGGCATGCTTTTCTGTCGATCTGGATCGAGTGAGTAGGATAGAATCCATGTAGAGATGATTCTAGAGATGCCCATGTGGCCCAGTTCTTCATTTGACACCTGTAACCTGCCAAACCATGAGAGTAGCTACGGAACCCACAGTTAGCTACAGAATAGGTTGTGTTCTATAGATAATTTGCAAAAATCTATTAAAATAGCAAGAATATGAAAATATAATATGGTGATCATTTTAATGCTTTCCTAAGACAAAATCTAGCATTTATCATTGATTGGATTTGTAGTCTTGTGAGAAATCAAGAGAAAAAGGTGAGAACAAATGTCAAGGGAAAGGTAATTATGAGGTTCAACATACCCCCACTGCAAAATCATTGCATGTCCTCATGCAATTTGTGAGTTCTTCTTTTCTAATGCATTTGCTCAAACACTTCTGCTAGTACATCCAATTTTCTTCTTTTGTTCTTCTTTGAAGTGACTGTCATTCTGGGTTTCCTCATAAGAAGCTTGTATTTGAGGTTGATGACTGTTTTGTTCAGACTTCTATTCTTTCTTTTCAACTTCCTATTTTTCTTATACCACAGTCCTAGATGCAGAATGGTATTATCATGAATAGATTTGTACAATTTACTTTGTTCCCTCAAGGTTTCATTCTCCTTTTTGATATGTCTGTTTAATATCTATAATTCATAAATTTCTTGTTTGAGAGAGTCAATTAGAGGTTCTTGTGGATTGACAGATGGTTTTGGATTTGTTGAGGCACTTTCTGCTCCATTGATTCTATATAATCATATATTTATTGTTGTACTGGGTCTATGCCTGGAGATCTTCTACTTGGGCTACGTTCAAAATGATGGTCAGGAGAATTTTGAGGACTGTGTGCAGAAGAGATGTTAACAGGAGAAGTTTCTGGGGTTTCCTCTTCCAAGTTTATGAACTCTGTCCCTTTTGACGATATCTTCTTTTCCAATCCTAGGAGTCTAAAGCTTCTTCTAGGTTGTGGATGACTTACATTCTCTTTCTCTATGATCTTTTTCTCTTTTCTTATCTTTCCTCTTGCTTTGATTTGTTTCCTGATTTCTGTCAGTTCTTCAGATATTAATTTTTCATCATCTTTCTGTGATGAAGACTCGAGTTTGTCTTTAATGGTTATACCAATATTCTTTCTTTTGCTTTTTCTGACATTATCTTCTCTACGTGACTCTGGTGTTTCTTGAAAATGATTTATAATGAGGAAATCCTCCCAAGTATCTCCTATGCTTTTTAAATGAAACTCAATCAGTATCTTTATCAACCCATGATGGTACATGGTTGTGTCTATGAACTCTATTTTCTTCTGCACATTTGAGGCCATCCTTCTTAAACTGTTTAGTAGGAAGAAAGGAAGATTGATTTCTCCATTTTCTAGGAAATTCATCAATAAACGTATATGGTAGACATACATGCACCCGAATCTCCCCTCACAGGTGATAAATTTCTGTAATATCAAAAGCATGCTCCTCCATTTACTTTTAAGAGTTGAAATGGGAATTCCTTTTCTAAAAATAGAGACATCCATACCTGGGTTCCTGAGGATTACTTTCCATGATTCACTGTGGAATTCCTTGTTTTTGAACTATCTTTCACCATGTCTTGGAAGTTTTGTAGCCTCTTTTATGAACGATTATGTTACTGCAAACTTAATATCTCCAATTTCTACCTCTGTACCATCAAAAGATCTAGCAAAATATTTTGTGATCTCTTTATGAAAACCATCAAATTTTTCGATGAATTTGAGCCATCCAGCCTTCTGCAACATTTCCTTGAGCTGTGGGTATCCTTCCATATACTTTGCTCCTACCGGTTCTGACCTGACAATGAGTCCCATGCCTTCTGCTTCACAAAATTCCTTAACCTTCAGAATTACCCTTCTTGGTTTATGAAATGGATTGATTGTGAGTATGGTGAAAAGAACTGCGGGTTTGCATGAAATAAGTAGATGGTAAGGGTTTTGGAGAGATGTGGACAAATATGTCACATCATAGTCATGACCGTTAAAAACAATGAGGGAGTTAATTATGGACCGTTATGTGATGGAAGACGGATGGTGTGGTGGATATGTAGTACGATAGAGATGGGAATCAAATCAAATGATGATTTGTCATGGAGACATATGAATGCCCATATTATACATATTCTATGTTCTAACCTTGCTATTTTAAAATAAATTTTTGCACTTTTACCTCTTGGAACTTAACCTTCTTGTTTGTTGTTTTTCTTTGATGTTGATCCACAGATACCCTTCTTAGCATATCAATCTTCAAAAAAAATATTCTTCAATTCCCTGCAATCAACATTTATTTGGAACAGAGTTGTGGAATGGAATTATGGCTGCAGAATCAAACTAGCTGTGGAATGGAGTTAGCTGCAGAACATGACAAAGATGAAATATGGCTATGGAACATGGATGTGAAAAAATAAAATGAAAATGGAGTGTAATGAAAGGAAAATGGAATATAACAGTGAAAGGGAATGAGAGTGAAGTGAGATGAATATGAAATGAAATGAATTTGCAAATTAGGCACTGCAAATGAATGTAGATTTATGTCACTACATATTAAAGAAAGAAAATAGGAAATATAGGATGTCAGAAATCTGTGATTTTCACCCTGTATTTCCTGTATAAGTAAGCCAATGAACAATTGGTTTTCAAACTTATACATTTTATTTATATATATATTTTTATGTTTTTTTTAAATATATATATATATATATATATATATATATATATATATATATATATATATATATATATATAGATATAGATATATATATATATATATATATATATATATATATATATATAGATAGATAGATAGATAGATAGATAGATAGATAGATAGATAGATAGATATACAAGAAAACTAAGTTAGTGGAGAAGAAGAATTTTTCTTCACGAACTTCATCTTAGTGTTATCCTGGAAAATTCTGACAAAATCCTCCTTTGAAATTGGCTTATCATATATCTTTAATCAATGACCATTTACAAGAATAGGTACCTTTATGTCATCTATTGTCCTTATTCTCACTGCTCAATTATTAAAGACTTCTTCAATCTCATATGGCCCAAGCCAATGAGTCTGAAATTTCCCTTGAAAATATTTGAATTTTGAATTAAACAAAAGTGCCCAATCTCCTGCTTGAAACTTCTTCTCCTTGATATACTTATCATGACATTTAGCCCTTTACTGCTGGACTAAACTAGTTCTTTGAACTACATCTTTCCTGATTTCATCAATCTCATTGAGTTGCTCCAATCTATGTTTCTGCACTTCTGATAAATCCAGTCCCAATTGGACTGCCATCTTGAAAATTTTGATTTCAAACTCTATAGGGAACGGGACTTGTTTCCCATAAACAAGCTCATAGGGAGTATGTCTTGTTGTGTTCCTCCATGTAGTTCTATAGGCCCATAAGGCTTCAGGAAGCCTTTCTACCCAATCTCTTCTATGTATATGTATAGTCTTAGTGAGAATTCCTTCAATCACCTTATTGGTAGATTCAACTTGACCGTTTTCTTGTGGATGGTAAGGAGTAGACTTCCTATGTTTTATCTTGTATTCTTCTACAAGTCTTTCCACCATTTTAGATGTAAATTGAGATCCTTGATCTGTCACTATTTCTCTTGGAACACCGAAACGAGTGAAGATGTCCTCAAAAAGAAAATTAACTATAGATTTCTCATTAGCAAAAGGTAATGCTTTAGCTTCTACCCATTTAGTGACATAATCAGTGCATACCAAAATATACTTCTTTTGTTTAGATGGAGGATTAATTGGTCCAACAAAATCCAAGGCCCATTTTTCAAAAGGTTCAATGAGTACCTAAGTTTGTAGTGGCATTTCATCTAAGGGAGCAGGTTTCCCTATCCTTTGACAGTTGTCACACCTTTTGACATACTCTTTGGCATCTCTGAAGATGGAGGGCCAATAATATCCTAAATGAAGGATTTTATAGGCTGTCCTTTTGTCAGCAAAGTGTCCACCACAAGGTTCATCATGGCATGCCTTAAGAATTTCAGGCATTTCATCTTCTCGAACACATCTTCTTATCATGAGGTTTGGACCTGTTTTATACAATCCATTAGTAATCCATGAGTAATTTGCACTTGTTTGAATGATTTTTATTTTCTCCTTAGGAAACAAATATGAAGGTAATTTTCCTGTGACTAAGTAATTAGCAATTTATGTAAACCAAGGAGTTTGAGTAGTTACTGCAAAAAGATATTCATCAGAAAATTTATCTTCAATTGCAGTGTTATCTTTGATATTTTAAATTCTAGACAAGAAATCAGCAACTGTATTTTGTTTTCCAGGTCTATCTAAAACAATGATGTTGAACTCTTGCAGGAGTAATAACCATCTCGTAACTCTGCCATTAGTAATCAGTTTATTGATTAAGTATCTAATTGCAAAGTGATTTGTATGAACAAAGGTTTCATAGCCTATTATATAATGTCTGAACTTGTTGATAGCATAAACAACAGCTAAGAATTCCTTTTCACTTACAGTGTAATTTAACTTAGTGGGAGTCAAATTCTTGCTTGTGTAGTAGATGGAATAAGGGATCAAATATTTTTGTCCTAATACAGCTCCCAGAGTTGTATATGAAGCATATGTTGAAATATGGAAAGGTAGTTTGCAATTTGGATCTCTTAAGATTCGTGCCTCAGAAATTTTTGCTTTCAAAGTCTCAAATGCCAACTAGAAATCAGAATTCCAATTGAATTCACAATCCTTGGTGAGAAATTTGAAGAGAGGTGATGTTAGTTTAGTGAAATTTTATATAAACCTTTTATAATATCCTGTGAATCCTAAAAAACTTCTAACATCCTTTTAACAACTTGGAATTGATAATTTAGAGATGACTTCAACTTTAGACTTATCAACCTTAATTCCATCTCCTGAAATGTGATGTCCTAAAAAAATCCCTTCTGTAAACATCATAAAACATTTTTCATGGCTTAGTGAAAGGTTCGCTTCCTTACATATTTTAAGAAATTTTTCCAAATTTTCTAATGCTTCCTCAAATGTATTCCCATAAACTGTAAATTCATCCATATATACCTCTACACAATCATGTATCGGATCAGAAAAAAATCCTAGTACTGTTCTTTGAAATATTGCAGGTGCATTGCATAATCCAAAAGGGAGTACTTGGTAGGCATAAGTTCCCCATGGGCAGGTGAATGTGGTTTTATCTTGATCTTCAAGTGCTACCTGAATCTGATTGTAACTATTAAAACCATCCAAGAATGAGAAGTACTTCTGACCTGCTAATGTATCTAACACTTGATCTATAAAGGGAAAAAGAAAATGATCTTTCAGTGTAGCTTTACTCAATTCTCGATAATCAATACATACCCTCCATTTACCATTCTTTTTAGGCATAATCACTAGAGGAGAAACCCACTAGCTATCTGAAATTGGGTAGATAAAATTTACATTTAGAAATTTTTGCAACTCTTCTTTCACAATTTCCCTAATATTTGGATTCATCCTTCTTTGAGTTTGTTTGATAGGTTTACAATTTTCCTCAATGTAGATGTGATGTATACAAGTCTTAGGACTAATTCCTTTCATTTCAGTGTATTCTCATGCATATGCAGAAGAATGTTGTTGTAAGTTTTGATTAGCTTTTCCTGTTGTAATTTTTCCAAGTTATTGTTTATGTTCAATGTTTTCCCTAGAAAGATTTCAACTGTAGAGCTACCAAATTCTTCCATAGAATAAAGAGACATCTACCTATATGATGAATATTCAATATTATATTTTTCTTGAAACTAATCATGTTCATATTCTGGAGATGATTCAAAATTTTCTGTTGTATTCAAGATTTGACTATCTTCACTAATGGTCGAAATAGTAAAGAGAGGTTGAATATCATTCTCATCATCAATCCATTCTTTGTCATCCATCTCTGTGATTTTTCTTTCTGGAGGATATTGTAGATATTTCTCTATAGATCAGCTAGCTCTGATACCATGTAGAAATTCTTCTCTCTACACATCTTGTAGAGAAACTGTAGATTAAACTGATTATGCAATGTACTAAAGAAAAATGCTCAATCTACTTCTTCTATCAAACTTGTGGAAGCTTAATCAATTTGAGCAAGATCAAACAGAACACATATAACAGAGAAGAAGATTCAATCACACATGAAACACAGAAGAATACTCTGGGGAAAGCCTCGACTAAAAACCCCGCTATCTGTATTATCATACAAGTGGAAATATCTCAGGATTACACAAAGCTTTAGCTCACAAGCTATCCAGCTCTCAGTAAAATCCCTCACTACTGCTCATAGAAAGAATAGACAACACATATGCCTTCCTTTAGTCCTCCAACCCTCCTATTTCCTTGTGCAATTTCTCTCGGGTCCTCCAGCTGCAACCTATGTGATTCTCACCTCACACACAAAACTGACCTCTGAAATAACTGCGCAATCCTGAAGGAGTTAATTCCTTTTGCATGGATGAGTTTCCTTTATAGGAAAATTCCTCCAACTGATAGTACAATATCCATGTCTTTAATCTCAATTGGGTCTCTGTCTGAACTAACATGCATGATTTATTTATGAGAGAATATTCAGTTATCTGGAGAACACTTGTTGCATTCATGCATGCATTAACTGACTAAACTCACAATTAGTTCCTCAAACTGTTTGGAACTAATTTAACTGGACATAACTTAGTTAACTGAGCTAACTAATTACAACTTAAATATAACTCATCCTTATCTCCTTAATTAAGGGATAACTTCCTCAATCAAAGGGATAACTGTTGCATGTCTTCACAAAGACTTCATGTTTGGTTTTCTTGAACTAATTAATTCAAGATGAATTAATTAATTATTTTTCAAACAGCTAGTGAGACTAAATTCGAATTTTAATTCTCAATTTTGATTCAAGGACAAATCAAAATTGGAATATATCTCGAAATGATATTTATAACAATGTTATTTTTAGCATTTCTATTTTTTGCTATCTCCAACAAAGTTGGAGTATATCCTGAAATGGTATTTATAGCAATGCTACTTTTATCATTTCTTGTTGCTATTTTCAACGCTCCCTCTCAACAAGAAAGGCATTCAACTCAAACTTGATCCTGAACCTTTGGAATGTTCTGCATGCAACACTTCTCTCAAGTGTTGTTGCTCCAGCAACTCCAAAAACACAAAAAATATCCAACCTGAATCAGAATGATGCCTCTGTCATCAAAGTCTCTGACTGTTATTACCTCTGTCGACTGAAAAACTCTGCACCACTGTGCTCTTCAGTATCTGACTGCTCTAGCCTTTGTGAATTTGATCTCTGACTGGATCAATCACACTAATTCCTCCTGCTGCATCTATGTTGTTGCTGGTTCTATCTCCCAACACTACATCCGCACTGCACCTCCTCTCATCATGTTGCATCATGCTGCCCAATTCTGTACTGCAACTCAGTTACTAAGAAGTAAGTAATTGATCTCCCAACTGACCTTCCTGTTGGGCTAGAAACACCCTCTGATGTTGAAAATCCCTCTGCCACTCCATCTGCATCTGTCTCTACCCACTCAGCTAGTCCTGCTACTCCTTACTGGGGCTCCTGTAGCAAGATCTAATCAAAGAGGTTGGGTGCCTCAAGGATCCTGCCCCTATTTCAACCTTCTTGGGACTATCACTTCACATCGCCCCACCTCACACCTATACGTATGGCTGCATGTGATCCCTCTACTCACTTGGCTCAAAATTCCCCCTACTGGAGGTCTCTGCATGAGTGGATGCCCCCACTCAGTCTCCTCTCGGCATCTCCAGTTGCGGCTGCTCCACAACCTCCTAAATCTGCTTCACCAATTGTGGCTCCTCCATAATTGTATGAGACTTCTTCTGGCACTGCATGTTGAGAGGTAATGTACTCTCCCTCTCAACCACCAAGTCTCTAACAGTTGCCTTTCTCCTCAAGGCTTTGCATGCATCTTCAACCTCAAGAGCATACATGTTCTGTACTCGTGAACTGATCTGTTTCACCTGACCCGTGGTGATGTGTCTAAGGAAGACCTTTCCCTTACTGAAGACAACATCATAGCCTTTGTCCTCCATCATCGTGATCGATACCAAGTTATTCTTCAGTCCAGGCACATACTTCACATCTGTCAAGGTAATGAGAGCTCCATGCTCCCTTTGAAAAGCAACCATGCCCATTCCTAAAACACTATACCTTTCATCATTACCCATCTTGTTGCACATCTGGAGGTCTTTCTCCTACAAGGTACTAAACAAACTCTTATCGAAGGTCTTGTGGAATGAGGCTCCACTATCAAGAAACCACCCACAACCCATCATCAATGAAACCATGCATTCGATGATGGTAAAATCCAATTCGAACTGAGAGGCTAATGCCTCACCTTCAAATCCTTCCGAGGATCCCTTCTTGGATTTCTTCAATGGAAAATTAGTTGCATAATGGCCCACCTCATGAAAATTAAAACATCTGACTTTAGATTTGTCAATCTTCTTCCCACCATGGGAAGAACTCTATTTGGAATGAGAATCCTTCTCCTTCCCTTTCCTTGCCTTACTGGCTAAGGCTAGATTTTCTTCATCCTCCTTAGATGAAGAACCATCTTTGGCACTCCTCCTGATCTCCTCCTGCATTAGATCCGACCACAGTCGTTCCCAATCTGGTAGTTTCTCTCTTCCATTCACTGAGTCCCGGTAGCTATGCCAGCTCTTAGGAAGACCGTGGGGAGCAAGACTCACCATATCATCATCGGCGGTCGTGATTTCTACACTTCCAAGATCATCTCTGCAGGCAGTGAGTTTGTTCAGATATGTAGAGATTGTGTCGCCCTTTTCACACTTGAATTTCTAAAGCTTGTCCTTTAGCACCAGCTTCCTCTGGTCCTTGTTATTCTGATATAGATCTTTCAATGTCTTCCACATTGAAAACAGAGTCTCCTTACCATGGAGACTCAAGACAATATGGTCTCGAACTCCCTCCAGAAGAATCCTCCTCACTCTCACCACACATTTCTTCCATTCCGCCAATTCTTGGGCATTAGCTGCTGTTGGCTTTGGGACTTCTTTATCAATGAATTCCTTCAAACCGTTGTCCTCTAATACTGCTTCCATGCAATCCTTCCAGGCTATGTAATTCAAGCTGCCATCCAGGGCATACTCGAGTCTCAAGCCATTGAACGCCATTGGTGAACTTTGAGATGTGATAAGAAATAGATTTTGTACCTACAATCAACAACTTCAAACTTCAAAATTCTCCCTTCTTTGTATACTGTTCTCTACTTTGATCACCTTTGCTCTGATACCATGTAGAAATTTCTCTATAGATCAGCTAGATCTAATACCATGTAGAAATTATGCTCTCTACACATCTTGTAGAGAAACTGTAGATTACATTGATTATGCAATGTACTAAAGAAAAATACTCAATCTACTTCTACTATCAAACTTGTGGAAGCTTAATCGATTTGAGCAAGATCAAATAGAACACATATAATAGAGAAGAAGATTCAATCACACATGAAACATAGAAGAATACTCTGGGGAAAGCCTCAGCGAAAAACCCCGCTATCTGTATTATCATACAAGTGGAAATATCTCAGGATTACACAAAGCTTTAGCTCACAAGCTGTCCAACTCTCAGTACAATCCCTCACTGCTGCTCATAGACAGAATAGACAACACATATGCCTTCCTTCAGTCCTCCAAGCCTCCTATTTCCTTGCACAATTTCTCCTGGGTCCTCTAGCTGCAACCTGTGTGATTCTCACCTCACACACAACACTGACCTCTGAAATAACTACACAATCCTGAAGGAGTTAATTCCTTCTGCATGGATGAGTTTCCTTTATAGGAAAATTCCTCCAACTGATAGTACAATGTCCCTGTCTTTAATCTCAACTAGGTCTTTGTTTGAACTAACATGCATGAGTTATTTATGAGAGAATATTTAGTTATCTGGAGAACACTAGTTGCATGCATGCATGCATTAACTGACTAAACTCACAATTAGTTCCTCAAACTGTTTGGAACTAATTTAACTGGACATAACTCAGTTAATTGAGCTACTTAATTACAGCTCAAATATAACTCATCCTTATCTCCTTAATTAAGGGATAACTTCCTCAATCAAAGGGATAACTGTTGCATGTCTTCACAAAGACTTCATGTTTGATTTTCTCCAACTAATTAACTCAAGATGAATTAATTAATTATTTTTCAAACAGCTAGTGAGACTAAATTCGAATTTTAATTCTCAATTTTGATTCAAGGACAAATCAAAATTGGAATATATCCCGAAATGCTATTTATAGCAATGCTATTTTTAGCATTCCTTTTTTTTCTATTTCCAACAGAGTTGGAGTATATCCTGAAATGCTATTTATAGCAATGCTATTTTTAGCATTTCTATTTTTATCATTTCTTATTTCTATTTTCAACAGATATAAAGTGAATTTCTTAGTTGAATTACCATCATATATATACATATCACCAGATCTACAGCTAATGAAAGCATCAACTGTAGCCAGCGAAGGTATTCCTAATATAAGTGGATGTCCTCCTAGATTTCTCTTTGGGCCTAGGATCATAAAATCAACAAGGTACTCCCAAGAGTCTAAGGACACTGAAATATCTTCTAACACACCATCTGGTTTGATTACAAATCTATCTACCAATTGCAGTAATGTAGGTGTATAAAGAAGATTGGGAAGTTTGAGTTCTTCCATGGTTTGTTTGCTCATGATGTTTATTTCTTCTCCTAAGTCAATTAGTGTATTTGGGATTTCAACTCCATTGATATGTGTTTTTACAACTGGACTTCTTGGATCTACATATTTTTGTATGGCAATTTTTCCCATCATTATGTCTGCTATTTTTCCTGCTAGGTGAATTCTTTTTACTTCTTTTGTTTTTCTTCCTGGTTTCTTCATGCTCAACTCTTTTATTGTTTTAAATAGAATTGGAATTTCCTTAATGGCTTGTAAAAAAGGAATTTTGGTACAGACATTTTTCAATTCATCTAGAAAATCATAATTAGGCAACATAATATGTTTTTCTACCCCTCTATCAACTTGTAATATTTGTGGGAAAGGAGGTGTAGAAGTAGATACTGGTTGTTGCTCTATGATAGGAGTTGAGTTTATTGGTTCTTTTTAATTTTCATTTTTAGTGTTCTAGTTTTGAGGAGATGTTCCTTCAAAAAATTTATTTTGTTGTAGAGAATCTTCCTCAGAATTGTCTTGTTCTTGAATAACCACATAAGGTTTTTCTTTTCTAATATCCTACCAGATCTCAATTGGACATCATTGAGATCTAATGGAGTGATCATGTAAGTTGGAAATTGTTGTCCTTCCACCATATAGGTATTATGAGGATTTTTATTATTGGGGTTAGGTAATGGTTGGGCAGGTAACTGATTTGGTCTTTGTGGAAATGGCAGTGAAAGTTGAGGGTTTTGGTTTTGAAGTTGGGGTTGTTGATTTTGTTGAGGAATTTGTTGGGGAGGATAGTTTGGATATGATGGAGGATATTGATAGTATGGAGAGAATATTCCATAAGGATTCTTCATTCCTTGAGCCCAAGGTTGAGTTTGAGATTGAGATTGAGGCCAAGGTTGTTGCCAAGAATTCCAATTTGGAGGGGGCTACATATACATTTGGTTGTTAAAACCCTGATTTTGCTACCCTTGCCAAGGTCTTCTAGAGACAAAGCAAGAGACTCTGTTGGATTTTAAACTATTTCTTCTTGAAAAATAGCCTTAAGACTAGGGATTGAAGGACAACTTTTGGTCTCATGGTTTTCTGAACAAATCACACAAGTCTCTATGACTTTTGCATCTAAAGGGCATTCTCTTAAAGTGTGCTTCTTTATGCATTTGGGACAAAAAATAGCTAGAGCATCAGCCTTGGTTTTCTGCTTGTTTTGTAACTTAAGGGTGTCTATCTATTCACTAAGGCCCCCTAGAATATATGTTTTAAATTTATCAAGCATGTTTCCAATTTCTTCCCTACTCACTGATCCAGTTGCAGATTTATTCACTCTAACAAGAGAAGGATCTCTTGGACCTTTCCCAGTTTTGGATTTTCCTCTTGAGAGATGAACACATAATTCTCCTATGTCACTGAAGGGGAGTTGAGAGATATCTCCCTTCCCCATCATGTTAAGGATATCTATCATCTCTAATGGCTTTTAATAGAAAATATTTTAAAGTATCTTGATCTAATTTATCCATTTTTTCTCTTTTTAAGTTATAGTTGAATCTCTCAATTAAATCCTCTAACTTTTCATCCTCTCTTTGCATTATTTTGAACACTTCATCCTTGTGATTGATAGGCATGCAATAATCCAAATACCCGTCCAAAAACCCTTTCTTCATGTCATTCCATGTTATAATGGGCTAAGTGACCAACCCCATGAACCATTTTAAAGCAGCTCCTTTCAACGTTGAAGGGAATAATTTGAGTTTTTGAGTGTCTTGTAAATAATCATAAGTTCTTCACAAGACTTCAAATTCAAATAAGAAGGTTTCAGGGTCTTCACTTTTGAATCCATGAAAATTTGGGAGGACAGAAGGTGAGATATTTTTCATTGTGGCATCTGTTTCTTCATAAACTATAGGGAATCCAAAAGAATTATCAACTTCCCTATTTCCTCTACCTCTTCCATTATTTCCTCTCCCTTCTCCATTATTTCCTCTACCTCCTCCTCCTCCAAATAGTGAGAATTCTCCATCCTCTCCTGCTTCTGCCATTATAGTTTCTTCGAAGTCAATATAAGATTCAACCTACAAGGTTAATTTCTCTTCCTCTGGTTCCTATATTAATGGTATGTGGAAGAGAGTTTCTACTTCTTCTTCTCCACTAGGTATTATTAATTCTTCAACTAAAATATGTTCCCCCGTGGAGGTGAAAAAGGCTACTCCTTTTGTTGGAGATCCAAGATTTTCCTCCTCTAGGACTGCCTTAGTAGATGAAGTAGGAGATCCTCTTGCTTGAATTTTTGACCTTAGAAGTTCAGGAGGTCTATGGCTAGGAATATGAGCTTGAGATGGAGGTGTATCTCTTCTTAGTCTTGGTGGAGTAGGTGGTGTTGTAGGAATTGAACTCCTGCCTCTAGCTATAAATCTACCCCTAGAGTCTCTTTCTCTATGCATATCATTTTCTTTTGAATGTAAGAGATAAGGTTACCTAGTTACACTTCCTCGGAAATGGAGCCAAAATGTTCAGTCAATTTAGTGTCCTAAATTGCTTTCATGAATTATTAATAGAGGTTTGTAGTGTGATGAAGTGTGATGCACTATATGTGCTTAGTTAACTTTTCTCTTACTTAGTTGTTTTGTATTTTTATGTTTGTTTTGGGGGTTTCTGTTCTTTGATGTCTAAGAATATACAATCTATGAGATATTTACATGGATACAATGATTTTTTAAAGGAAGGATAGGTTCCTAAGTTAGTCTAATCTCCTCAAACTGGAGCAAGAATCATTAGAGCAACAAAGCATCTATCTTATCTACCATTTAGTCCTAATCCATGGATCTAACTATTAAAACCAAAAGTAATACTGATGTATAAGTTAATTCAATAATTTCATTCATTTAGCCATTAAACCATTCAATTTTGGAACATGATAGAATCAATCTCCTTGAAATGATTTTTTGGAATGTCAAGTGATGCAACTAAGTAATGACCTGAAAACAGAAAATAAAAGTTGACAGATTGTAAAACTGACAATATGCTAAGTAAGCTCAATCACTGCATGAATAAGATATTCAACCAATTAATTTAGAATTTTCATTATTTCAAAACGGTTTTGAGAACATCTATTAATACAAATAATTGACAGTTCTATGCTAAGAAAATGAGTAATCGAAATAGTAAGAAGCTAAGCAACTATGTATTCTCGTTTCTTCATTTTTTCGTTCAGTCATTTCTCATACAATATCTTAGAAGAATAAGACTTGCACAATTGTGATTGTTATCCTTACACTATTGGTTACAAAATCCTGTAATCCCTACTAGCTTCTAACTACTTTTCTGTCTCATTTAACCAATATTTATAGAAAAACAACATAATTGTCTAAGAGAAAATCTTGTTACAGGTGACTTGATCTGAATCTATCATGACTGTTTATAGAAAGACATGCTACAAATGGCTTAATTCGAATTGTAATGAGACTGTTAAACTTCTGAATAGCTACAGGTGGCCTGATCTGCATTAACTCCTCAACTTCTAATCAGCTACAAGTGGCTTAATCCGCATTAACTCTTCAACATAACTTTTAGACTCTTGATTAACTACGAAATATCAAGGGTCCTATTGCTACTAGATAATGTATTTAACTCCATGTTTGACCATGACTTTAGGCATGATTTTCTATCGATCTGGTTCGAGTGAGTAGGATAGAATCCATGTAGAGATGATTTTGGAGATGCCCATGTGGCCCAGTTCTTCATTTGACACCTGTAACCTGCCAAACCATGAGAGTAGCTACAGAACCCACAGTTAGCTGCAGAATAGGCTTCGTTCTATAGCTAATTTGCAAAAATCTACTAAAATATCAAGAACATGAAAATATAATATGGTGATAATTTTAATGCTTGCCTAAGACAAAATCTAGCATTTATCATTGATTGGATCTGTAGTCTTGTGAGAAATCAAGAGAAAAATGTGAGAACAAATGTCAAGGGAAAGGTAATTCTGAGGTTCAATAGGCTAATGGCTACATGGTTTACTTTCAGATCTTTTGCATTTTCTCATGACCTCTTTTGCATATCATGCAATGACACTACTTCCTTATGCAAGGTGATCATATCCTTATAAAGTTGCCTCATTGTGTCTCTTAATGCTTGGATTTCGCCACATACTGCAGCTTGAAGTTCTTTCAAATAATAATTTGTGGAAGGAAATTTTTGAATCTTGGATTAGAGATGTTCTACTTGTTATCTTACAACATCCATATTTTTAGCCATTTGTCGATTTGTTGTCATCAAGAAATATGTATTTTCTTGTGCATCTTCTCTAAAGCCAAGTTTGTTACAATGATTGTCTGTGGATTCATCCTAGTGTTGCTAACAATCACCCTTTTAGTGTTGATAAAATCTGTTATCACCTAGATTTAACCTCAAGCTAAAGGAAGGCAATCTCAGGGTAACCACAAACCACACTTAGCCAAGTAGCTAGCCCTACTAGGCTAGAAGAGGGCTCTCTCCATAAGGATCTCAGCCAAGATGACTGGATTAGGAAAAAGATATTAGGCTAGGTATAGTAGCACAAGGTTTGATTTGATTTTGAAGGGGTTTTGTTGGATCAGGAGGAGCCAGAGAGTTAGAGCTAGGGAATTATGTCAAAATTGCAGGGTGTTCAATGGGGAAAGGTAGGCATGAGGTTTAGCACTCTAGGGCTTGATGGGTGAGGTGTTTTAAGACTAGTGAGAAGCTAGGAAAAGCATGTGATTACCATGGATCCTTCTTAGACTGTAGAAAACATAATTATGGTGAATATTTCCCCAAAGCAGAGCAGTGATGTTATGGATTTTGCCTATCAACTTGAAAACATTCACTTAGAAGCTATGAAATGATTAATGAAGTACACATAACATATTAAAATATGATCGCAAGAGAAGAAACCGAACTAAACTCCATACAACATGAATCCCAAAGAAATAGCTGCAATTTTTATTAATCTCCTGCTAAACTTCTACAAAATGATGTACAATCAAGGCATAAGCATCCAGCTGAGTCCAACCCTTTACAATGAGAAAGAAGAAGAAGATATAGGCTTTGTTTCAACCTCCTCCCATCCTCAGGGGTTGAATCCCTAAGATGAGGAGCTAATATAACCAACACTGAACAAGAAACAAGAATATAGGCATCTTAACAACTTGCCTCTAAAAGTGAAAAACTGATTCATTTGAGCTCAAATTGACTTTTAATGTAATGAATCTACCCTCTACTACTAATTATCCATCATATTTACAAGCCAAGTCATCATTTACATCATTCAAACATCCTCCATGGGAGAAAATCCACGAACAGAGTCAAAACATATAAAATCAGCCACCCTGTGCAAAATTTTCCTATGCGCAGCGCCACTAGCCCAACGCGCAGTGCCACTTTCAGGTCCCTTTTGGAGGCCTTCCCAACATCCAAATTGAGCTCATGATAGCTCATTGGAAAGGTATTCAAGTATAATTTCCAAAACACCTAGAATTTCTTCATTTTAAGCTCATTTGACCCCTCAAAAGTTTATTCTTCCAAGACTGTTTCTGTGTGTCCAAAAAGTGGCAGAAAGGTCATTTTTAGGTTGTTTTTTTACCTTTTGGTGGACCAGTTCTACCCCAAAAACTTAGAAAATCCATAGGGTGCATGTAATCATCACTCTGAATCCAAAAATGAAAGCCATTTGTCCATTAGTTGCCCCTAGGAAAATCGCAGCGCCGGTGGCGCTGCACATTGAGCCAGATTTTTTGTGTGTGCAATTTCCAAAATTTGCAAAAAACAAAATCTTCTCCAAACCTAAAAAAAATTGGTGAGCACCACCACCATCAAGCATATTAATGAGCCAAGGAAGCTTCAGTAAGCAACCTAAGCCTATCCTCCTCTCTTTTCCCTTTAGAGCCCGCCTTAGCCTAGCTTTCATCTTTTTGACCCTCATGTTGCAAATTTTGTTTCGTGTCCTGTAATTATAGGCCATGTGCCTGATCATCTAGTTATCCCTATTGGCCTTCTACAATATCTTCTATAGGTGAAAATTGACTCTCTCAAGCCGAGTCTCTCTATCATCCTCAATTTCCTTCTCAATAGGAGACAAAGTGATCGGCGCCTCCTTATCACCTTGTCGTTTTACCTTGAGAAGTTCCAACTCCATGAGGACCTGTTTTTCACTCAACTGCTTGTTCTCTTGTTCCAAATATGTGATGACATACTTGGCCCTCTCCAAATTTTCCATCAACGCTTGGACTTGAGCCTCCTTTTCCTGTAGGATGATGTCCTTTATTGTTTCTTCATCCTAAGCCTCTAAGTCAATTATTTCCACGCCATGATGAATATAATGTTGCTCTGGCTCATCATGCTCTATCAAATCAAAGTCTCTCTCTTTCTCCTCATCATCAAAACTTTCCTCTAGCATCTTTTCTTTCCCTTTGTGCAACTGTTGCACCTATACCTGCTATGTTGATGAAGAAGGAAAATCCCCTTCCGCATCTTGTGGAGCAAGCATTTGCCTATGGGTCGATGAAGTAGGTAAGGTCCCTTCTGTTAGCGCTTGAAATTTCACCTCAGGCTGAGAAAGGTAAACTTCAAGGCAACATCAAACAACTTAGCCTCGTGGCTAGCCCTATGGGGCAGGAGAGGGCTCTCTCCGGTCTATCTCGGTAAAGATCTTCAACGGGCGAGATAACCAATGAGGAAACACTAATTTTAGGCTAGTAAACTGATAAAAGTTTTGATTTGAGATTTTTAGGATTTCGGTGGAAAATCGGGGAAAGGCAATTTTGGGTGCGGGGATTAGACACAGTTTTTGCAGGGGGTTCTTTGGGGCAAGATAGGAGACTGTATTGATGCCTTTGAAAGATTTGGATGGATGAGAATGACTGGTGAGGAGCTAAGGAGAGCAGGCAATTCACCTTGAGTTCTCCTTAAACAGATGAAAACATTGATATTAAGCAAACTTAAAAGCAGAGCATGGCAATCATGAATTCTACTTTAACACTTCATTTGCCTAATTTGCAGAAGGAAAAGTAAGAATATGATTCACATAACAAACTTACAAGTACAAAGAGAAACACACCATCAATACATGTAACCACAGGAATCCCAAAAAGGACTGCAAAACCCTGGTCTTCCTTTGCCAAAAATTGTAGAGATACAATGAGTAATACAATAGAAGCTTTCTCCCTCAAGAGTCCAACCATGAAAATTACCAAGAAAGTACATAATATAGGCAATCTAACATATTTCCTTGCCTCTAGGGGTCGAGCTCACTATCCTAGGAGCTGTTTCAACCAATTCTAAACTGAGCACTGAAAACTAGGCAGTCAAAACAACTTGCCTCTATAAGCTAGGAAACCAATTCATTCATTAAAATTTTGCCTATCTCATGAATGAATCTTCTAGAAGAGATAAATGAGTGTCAAAATATCATAAAATTATATCATTTACAACAAGGAGGATCAAAATCCACTCCAAAAAGTCAAATTCAGTCAAAACTGCATTTTGCTGAGCTGTAGGTGCATTTCTGTGAAAATTGCCCAACGCGTAGCGCCCTGATTTTGAACGCGTAGCGCGCCTTTGGAGAAACTTTTGAGGCCCTTCCAGGTGTCCAAATGAGGCAAAAGTGGGTTTTTTGGAAAGATCTGGATGTCTATTTTCCAACCCAAGTGGAATTTCTGAATTTGGTGTCCATTTACCCCTCCAAAATTGCAATCTCCCAAGACTGCTTCCTGTGTGTCAAAAAAGTGGCAGAAAGTCATTTTTTGCATGTTTTTTGACCTTCTGGAGGCTCAAAACTTGGTGAAATTTCTTGGCAATTGCTGAGAAGGTGTATTTTTGCATGAAAAATCCAAAAATGCTGAGTTTTCCTGAAATGAAGTTGCCCATCTAAAGGGTCGCACGCGGCGCGCTACGCGTTGGTGAAGAAAACCTGTTTTTAGCCCAAAAATTCACAAGTGACCAAAAATGCTCAAAATTTTTTGAAATTTGTGCTGGAGTTGAGTCATTTAGCACCATGATCCTTCAAGGAAGCCTCAGCCAAGATGTGGAGGGGATCGGGCCCTTTTCTTCGTTTTAGTGCCTTGGCCAACCGTCTTTTGAGCACCTTCATTCTCACCTTGCATACGTGCATTCGGGCCCAATAGTGGTTCTTCATGTTCCAGAGTAGGTCCTTATCTTTGTTGGCCTTGGCCAGCAGCCTCTCCAAATGAGCATTGACCTGGAGGAGCATAGCCTCTCACTCAACGGGTACCAAATCACCGGGTCTCTTGCGCGCCAAGTTGCGGTCTTCATGGATCCTCCACAACTCATCAAGAGTGTGCTCATCTTCCAATTGCTTGTTGCGCTACTCTAAGTAGGTGATTGTCCAATTTTCCATTTCCAACCTTTATTGCAACGAGTCATTTTCAGCCCTCAGTTGCTGGATGATCTCCTTTGGCTCTAAGCTAGGAGAACTGATATCGAGGTCAACAACATCTATGCCTGGATCACCTGATGGCCCCTCATCAATTTTGGGCTGCTTGCCTCTCTCTTGTACCTGTGCTGCTGTCGAAAACGAGGCCCCTTCCACCTGGTGTGGAGATAACACTCGTAGTGCTGATGAAGAAGGCGAGACCCCTTCCACCTGATGTGGAGAAAATACTCACCGAGCTGATGCAAATAAGGCCCTGTGGCCTTTCTGATATGTGACCAATAGAGGGGATCTGACATGTTTGGCCTCGGGGATATCATGCTGTTGTGAAGGTCCTCCCCCCTCATGAACAACCTCAGGAGGTGGTGGTGCTGTGAAAAAATCTCGAGAGATAAAATCCTCCCATGGGATACCCTGCTGAGCCAACTGATGCATGACCACAAGCTTGATCAAACCATAATGAAAGATGCTCCAGTGTTGCTGTGCTGGGCTCTTTCTCTGCACCAAGGGCACCATCCTCTCAATATTCCGGCACATGAAAAATGGTGTGTTCATCATCCGTACCCGTGTGAAATGCATCAACAAGCGGATATGGTACGAATACAAACGTGAAAATCTGCCCTCACATGTGAAATAGCGAATGATGAGCCTCATCAAGGGAGCATACTCATCCCTCAAAAATCTGAAAGGAAATACACCAGTCATGTACCTCATGTACACAGGTTTAATGTAGGGCTCATACTGAAATCTGTCCAATAGTTTGCGCTTGTTCCACTCTTCTCCAACATTGGGTATCCCTGTTGCTTGAGCAACAATCTCAGGTGACAATATAAAATCCACCCCTGCAAGATTTACATGCCCGTCATGCAAATGCAAAACAAACAAGCGGACCAATTCCCTATGGTGCTGAATTTGAGAAATCATCTCGCAAAATTCATAACATGACTGATGGCGGAAACATGTGACTGCAAGTGGACAAGCCTGCAAATAGGTCAAAGAGGTGGGCTCCTCTCTCACATGGTGACCACCCTTACCACCCTTGTGAGGCCTCCTTTGTACCTCAACCTCTGGTGTTGACTCACGCTCATCACTTTGCTCATAGTCGGTTTCGGTTTCTGACATGGTTTCAAGAGCAAAGTGGCTGAAATGTACTGCTGCTTCTGCTCAAATGACCTGTTGTTTTTACTGTTGAAATGTTGCTTCAAGGGGACAAATAACACAAGGGAGATGTTAGGGAAGGGATACTTTTAAGGGGAATTAGGGAAAATATATGAAAAAGGGAATTAAGGGAAGGAATCATGACATATACAACATGATACAATTATAATTTGCCAGGGTTTTATGGGAAGTAGGGTTTAGGGTTATGTTATTGAATTTTAGGGATAGGGGTAGGGTTTTGGGCCTTTGATATTTTTG
Source organism: Pinus tabuliformis (assembly GCA_031772625.1). Classification (NCBI taxonomy): domain Eukaryota; kingdom Viridiplantae; phylum Streptophyta; class Pinopsida; order Pinales; family Pinaceae; genus Pinus; species Pinus tabuliformis. The sequence goes on along the minus strand of CM062819.1, from coordinate 1,881,414,101 downwards.
GTAGGGAGATTAGGTAAAAATGATAAGGGAGGTGGCTGGGATGTGGGGAAAAAATGGGAGTGAAAGAGATGACCTTGAGAGCAGCAAAACAAAACCCTAGCTTTACTTGCACTTTGACATTTTTAAGCAAATACACATGAACTTCTCATTTCAAATTGATGGCATTAAAACACATTTCCCATGCTCATTTTTCTTTATCAAGAAAAATACTTTGATGATCAGAGGCCTACCTGCAACCTTGAAGAAATTTGGGGTCGTTTGAAGCTTGTAGGCAAATTTTTTGTGTGTTATACCCCAACGCATAGCGCGCGGGTCCTGACGCGTAGCGCGCGCCCAACGCGTAGCTCCCGTGTCTTTTTCCCACTGTGCTGACCGCCCCGACGCATAGCGCCTGCCCAACGCGTAGCGCGCAGGTCCTGATGCGTAGCGCGCGGGCTCTGTCCACCAACTTGCACAGTTTTCACACTAAATCGCCTTTTGCTCTTGCTTTTGGAGTCTTGGAAGCAAATAGTGATAAAATGAAGGGAGGGGAGCTTTTATAAACTTGATTTGAATTAATTTCCCCTCAAACCCACTTTCTAATGTTTATAAAATGACACTTTTCAAAATTTAAATGCTGCTGACTTATGGTTTCCTTTTTGTCCAAAAATTGGTTGAAATGATGCTTTTTCTTGAAAATTTTTGCAGAGGTAGCTTCTGAAGAGTCTTGGCAAAGGAGACCAGGGCTGCATGCCAACTTTTGGAGAGTTTGAATTTTTACAAATTTTTACAAAACATGAGAAAATGACCTTGCCTTCAAAAACAGGGTTTTTGAACTCAAGGTAGAAAAAATAGTTGTACAATATGAAATCCTTTGAAGTGATGCTTAGATAGACATCCCTCTGGCCTGCTGGGCATTTATTAACCTTTAAAGACATGACCTCAAAGACAAATTGGACCTAAACCCTAGACCTAGGACCTTGACTTAAAAACAAGACCAATGACCCTGTAAAGAATTTTATTGACTGAAACAACTTGAACCAGCAGTGCCAAGAGGGGAACATAAAGACACAAGCTCCTCCATCAGGGTTATGGCATGCCTAATGGAATGCAATAAGATGACACTGATGAGACACCTACTAATGAAATGCAAAGAGCTTTGATCGCTGATGGAGGGCTACTAGACCGACTCTAACACCTTCCACATCCTATGGAGAAAACACTTGCCTATCAGCTGAAAACAATATCCTTGTGCCCCTCTAATATGTCATGTAAGTCTCAGGCACCTCAGTAACTCTATTCTCTTTGGTCCCCTCATCTATCTTCACCTAAGCACTGCTAGAAGGTCCCCCTGATTCTTGAGACATTAGTGGAGGAATTTGAGGATCCCTGAAGATGTCATGAGCAATGAATGTCTCCCAAGAGATGTTGAGGAGGCTAAGATGATGAATCACAATCATCTTGATCAGGGAATAATGATAGAGACTGCTCATCTGCTGAGGGTATTGCTTTTTTTGCACAAAATGGGCCATCTTCTCAATATTCCTGAACAAGAAATAAGGGAGGTTTAACATCCTCACCCTGGTAAAATGCATGAGAAGCCTGATGTGATAGGTGTACAACCTAGAAAATTTGCCCTCACAAGTGAAATATTTCATGATTATTTTCATCATGGGGGCATACTTGTCCTCAAGGAATCTGAAAGGAAAAAGTCTTTTCACCTCATTTATGTACCTATGTTTGATATAAGGCTCATAATAATGTTCATCCAGATCCTGTGCCTTGTACCATTTCTCCCCTACATCTAGAATCCTAGTTGCATCCACAATAATGGAAGGTGAAACTGTAAATGTCACCCCAGCAAGAGTCACCTTGTTGTCCTGAAGATGGGCTACAAAAAGTCTGGTGAGCTCAGGGTGGTGTTGAATTCTCTCTACCTGCTCACAGAACTCATAGCACCCTTGATGTTTGAAACAAGTGACAGCTAACTGAGAGGCCTGCAATTCTCTAAGGTTTGATGGCTCCTCCCTAATAATTATGGCTCCCTTGTGGGGTTTTCTTTGATGCCGAGGTCTATTTGTCAAACTGTCACTACCTGTGTTTTCCTCCTCCTCATAGTCTCGATCTTCTCTGTCCATGTTTGCAAGGTTTGAGGTTGTACACTCCAAGAAAAGGGATAAAGCGAATGAGTAAGAGTGATTTAGGAGTGAGGGGATGGGAGATGACCTTATGAGGTAATTTGGTAGACTAGAAAATGTAGGGAAGGATATGAATTATGAAAGTGAGGGACAGGGGCTTGAGCCTTTTTTGAAATATAACTTGTGGGATAAAGGATGAGGGGGTATAGAAGTTATGGAGTGATGTATGGAAGGGGTTTAGGGTTTAGTGATAAGTGGTGGTAAAAATAGAAGGGATTAGGGTTTCTAGAATGTCATGGAGGGAGAAACTAGGGTTTCATATTTGGCATGGTAAATTCCTTCAAACCCTGCAATTGCAATTTTAATGATGAGGTAGAGGGAGTGCACTTACTTGTTTAAGAGATGAGAGGGTTGTTTGGAAGTTTTTATGAATTTTGGAGGTTTTCTGGTTTTTCTACTCAACATGCAGTGCCACCTCTCAACATGCAACGTAGTGTAAATTTGCTCTGCAGAAACCTCCAGACGTGCAGCGCCCAGCTCAAACGAACAGTGCCACCTCCTGAATGCGTAGCACCACTTCAATCAAAATTTTGACTGCCTTCCCAATGTCCAAATTGAGAGTGGGATAGCTCGTTGGAACACTTGTTGAGCCTACTTTGTAGAATATCTTAAATTTTTCAATTTTGAGCTCATTTTCTCTATCAAAAGCTCAATCTACCAAGATTTTTTAAAAATGTAGAGAATGAGGCTGCTAAACTAGGATAACACTAGGATAATGCTTGATTTTCCCAAGGTCACTCCAAAAGTGCATCAACTCTCCTAAGGAAAATGATGTTTTGGACATTTCTCCCAAACCATGAGACCTATGTAAAAATTGGAGGTTTTTCTTCTTGGGTCTATGGTGGACAAAAACCTCTCTCACTTTTTTCAAATTCATCTTTTCTTGCTCAGAAACATCATTTGAATAAAACCTATCCCGATGTGTGGAATAGGGGATTTATAACAATGAAGGGAAATGAAGGGCACGAGGGGCTTCTAATTTCTTGAGAAAATTTTGGGAAGTAGGGAGGGATGTTAGGAAGCAGGGAAAAGTGGAATTTCAAGGATTGAGTGAGGGGAAGGGGTCCAAAAGGGCAAAACACAGGCCTAACCTAGAAAAGTGTCAAATTGTAGCAATAGGCTAAGGTTTGTGGGAAAATAATCAATTTGAGGGATATCAGTGATGGGAAGTGTTTAAGAAGGTATATTAAGGATAGGGGAAGGTGTATGAGCATTAGGATACAAGTTTTGTTGATGATTTGACCATCCAAGAATAATTACCTTCAAAACCCTAGGAGAGGGAAATGAGCCTTACCTAAGCACAACTGAGCACAAATGAGGTGTTAAATGACCCATTAGAACCTGAAATAATGATAAAAACTCTTTGAATGATGGTACACTCAGCTGAATGGTGCCATGAACCAATACTTGGAAGACTTTGGAAGGAGTGAAAACAAATCCTAGACCTAATACCCAATGACCAAATTTTTACTTGAAGACTCACTGAAATGAAAAAAATTGACTTTGACACCCTAAGACCACTTTATAAGAGCATATTTGATCACTGGTGGAAGTATGCAAATACTGACTCTAACAAAATCAAGATGGACTAGATCATTGGGAAGTATTTCCTCCTTTCTTATACTATTTTGTCTTCGAACTAGTTAAAGGTCAGGTTGGAAATATCCATGATCATGTCATCATCTTTAAGAGAGATTCCCATTTCACCATTTACGATGTGGTCGTTTGTGTAGGGAGTTGAAGGTTGACCAATAATATAATCTACAATGGCTATGATGTTAACCTATTGGTTATGCTCTACATGTTCAACATCTATGTCCTAGGCCAATATTTGCTTCTCAATTTCTTTTGAAAACTCCCAATCCTACTTTTGTTGATTCTCTTCTTCTTCTAGTCGTTTCTTCCTTTCTTCCTCTACTTGTTTCAGTATTTATTCTTCTTCCTTTCTTTTCAGTTCTTCATATGCTTACATTTCCTCCTTTTCTTTCCTTTCCTACTCTTCCTTCCACATCTTCTCTTCCTCCTACTTCCTCTCTTCTTCCCACTACTTCCTCTTCCCCTCTACTACCATATTTGCTTTTAGAATGCTTGGATCAACTTTAAACTTACAACTCTTATCCTCTACAGAGTTATGGAAAAAATTCCTCTTATACTTGATGGTCACTCGGGTGCACTCTTCTAGCTATTATGCTTCCTAGGTAACTCTTTGTTCTAGAATTTCACTCGAAGGTCCTACCTCATTTCCTAGTGCATGTGACCGAGAGGAATTATATCAATTCTTGATCTTTTCTTCCTCCTTCTTGGCATAGGTACCATATGTCCAGACAAAATGAAACTTGGCACAATGTCTATTGCAAACTCCTCTAGGATGATATTGACGAAAATATATTGTACCGAACCTAAGGATTGCCAATTCTTCAGCTTCAACTCTGCATCCTTCAAGTTCTTAATCTCATAAGAACCCACTTGCAAGAGAAAATTAGGCCAAGGTGCCTTCTTCTTCCTAAGTAGTACTGTAGATAGGCTTGTGACAAGATGATAGGAAACCTTTTGCATGACTACTTTGTCTATCGCATACCTCGACAAGAGATGAGATGGTTTCTGATAACCAAACACTTTGAGGTATGTACCATATGGTGAGGAAAACTAATCTGCAACTTCTGCCATTGAGTTCATTGCCTCACGAAACATGCAAGGGGCCTCTTCTTCAAAGATCATATGATATAAGACCTTGAAGAAGTGATCAACAAATCTCTCAAAGAATCCTTGGTAGTTTCATTCTACCAATAATTTTCAATAAATATGGATATGATGCTATTTAAGTGTCAAATTCCATTTCAAACCAGGGAATTCAATACGAGCACATATTTCATCTAGCGGGTAGGTAGACATGTAGAATTGTTGTTTCTTTCCCTGTGGTGTGTTTTTCACCTTGTTCAAGTTAATATGTAGATGTTGGGACACTAGATGAGACCATTTCAAAATATTCCTTTATGAAACAATATAATGTAGCATGTAGACCCATCCTTCTAGAAATTTTTCAATATTCTCGTGTCCATAAACTTGGTAGCACAAAACCATCAAGTACTGAAACATCATTCTAAGTGACTTGGTCTTGTAAGTATTGTTAGGTGTTTGGAAAAAAAATTTGGGTCCTTCCACCATGAATTAACCACTTCCTTAGTGCTAAGATAGCTTGAGGTTGCATGAAACTATGAATCCAGTTGTTGCTCAGGCTTCGACAACTTGCAGATCAAATGGATGTCATGTGGTCAATAGGAGGAAAGTTTTTGTAACCTTCCACCCCACATTTAACCTCTTTTACAAGCTCTCCATAGTAAACATGAGCTTAGTGATACTATGACATGACTTGACCTCCAAGTTCTAGTGATGGAAGTGGGCCCTACAAACCGACAACTTACTGGCACCCCTCAAGGACTAAAGCTCACCCACGGGCCTAAAAACCACCCCAAGTGTTCAATCCCTAAGCTAGAACTATTTTTCACTAACCTAACTCCACAAAAACACCCTTGACACATTATGCATGAGGTTATGAGGCCCCAACCACACCCACAGGCTTGTTTACTAGGGGTTACGACCCAAAATCCCTCATTTTGTTCATGCGGTCTATGCCACTTTTTCAGGAAATCCCCCATACCACTTTCAAGAACTGCTTGTAACTTTCCATAGTCATAAATAAGGTGATTAAAAGGATATCCATTCAAAACTTGAACAAGATCTTGACTAGAACATGCTTAGTACATGATATATATTTCGTCAAAAATATGGTAAACATATAAGCTATAGGGCATGAATGCATATTTGATCATAAACTTATGAAATTAATTTGAGAATCATCAAGAAGGCTAAATTTCGTATCAATATAGACATAACAACACTTGTTAAGCCATGCATTCATCAACCATTCAATAAAATATAAAATCATGAACAAGAGCCATAACTAGAGCACATCATAGAACCATGCTTATAACTAGCACATAACCATAATAGAAACCATGACAAATCAGCCATAAAATCCACATAATAACAAGTACATGTGTTCATTAATCACAATAGAGAAAATATATTTTATTATCATATGCAAAAGCCAACCATGTTAGGGACTTCCATGTACCACCCAACCATAGATTAGGCTGAATCAAATATCTCTTTCAGCCAATCACCCCCATGTCATATTCCAAGCATGAATGTGGGATTTCATGGGATAAACCAAGACATAATCAACCAAGGACTCTAGATGTTAAACCACCTCCACCCTCAGGCTACCATGATCTCACCTAAAACAGTCCCGAGGTCACAAAACGAAACCAAGATGGATGCCTTATAATTCTTCGCCATATTGTAAGTAATTGTCCTGTCTCCACCCACCTATCAATGGCTTCCCAGATAAAACCATCTCCACTCCCAACCCTTGGTATTTTCCTAAGACCACCTCACCCATATCCAAAACCTTCCAGAAATCCAAAGCTCAACCAAGAACGAATCCCATAACACCATGGATATCCAGGAAATGGAAAGGAAAGGCTGATATCACTGTCAATCTAGGAAAAAGCCATGCCACTGACAACAAATGAACCAAATAATCAAATGCATGTACCATGCATTCACATCCCAATAAGGAAATAACATATGAAACCTATTACTTTCAAAATGTTCCAACTTAAGTTGTTGATCCAACTTCCTCCTTATGCTTCCTTGCTTTCCTTTGCTTGTTCTTTTCATTCCTTTTCTTTCTTGTCCAAGTGTTTGTTCCCTCTCCTTTGCTCCACCTAGTCAAAATATGGGAAAAATATGTCAAATGATTCTCAGGTGCCTTTTTATTATTGATTTCTAGTTTATTCCTTTCCTTTTTTCCTTTTTCTTTCATTTTCCTTCATTTTTCCTCTAATTTCCCTTGCATGCAAATTTGTGTCTCTTCACCCTCCTTTTCTCCTATTTGCATTTATTTCCTTATTTAAATTCCATTTATTTCCACTTTTCCTTTTTCAATGCCTTTGCCAATTTCCATAGCCATGAATAAACCACAAGTGATGCCCATTATGATTTTTTCCCATCCATTCAGCTTGGAATATGTGTCCCATGCCTTGGTCTTATTTTTCCTTTATTATCCTTTATTACATGAAACTTTAACCTGGGGTTATTACAAACCCCTTCCCCTTAGGAGAACATTGTCCTCAATGTTCTATGACACTTATAACCAGCAAAACATATTGCCTATGGATATTTATAACACAACTCGTTCTAGTATTTACAATGATAACTACTGAAAACATGACAAAATACCGCTTATGGAAATTTATAACTCAACTTGATACGGTATTTACAATGAAAACACATATATACTTATACACATTTGTTTCAACAAAAAATAAACACATTTTCTATGGATCTTTATAAACATGGCTCAATACAATATTTACAATAATACACATATATATACATATGCACATTTTCTTTAACCAACAAATAAAATGATATGATACCTGCATCAACAAACAATGGAATCCAAAGGCTCACACCTCCACCCTCAAAAGTAGTACCAGGATTCACCTCCTTCCCAAGAAGTCTAGAATCCATTGCTAAGATAAAATTCTGCATACAATGTCCAACTCTACAATCCTTGCTCTACTTTCTCTCTCAGTGAATAGTTATCGACCCATTATTCTAGAGAACACTCCCAATATGCTTCTGATTCCATCTAGCAATGCTAATGACCAAAGCAAATTTATTCCTTGACCTTACCTTCTTTGCTTCCTAGTCCCTCAGGAAATCTGGTCTCCCCCTTCCATGTAGTCACTCACCTTCCAAGTTCCATGGCATCCCCTTCTCTGCTACACAATCTCTCAAGAAATCTATCCCTTAGAAAGGATTCCTCACATCGAAAGGTCCAAAAAATCCAAGGCATATCCCTGCCTCAAAACCATCATATTGGTGATAACAGACTCATGGAAATCAATGGACACTATTGGGTACCAATGTCCCACAATGGCCTTACTCCTGAATCCTTTACCAACACATTTTTTCATGTTCCAATTCCTTTTACTGTTGCTACTAACATTCTTACAGTGAATTCCAACCACCCAAACCGGGCATTTTCGATGCTTTCCTATACAAATTCCATTAGATTCAAAAGGAATTGAAATAAATTCAAATTATACCTCATTGGTAGCTCGTCAATAAGGTACACTTGCAATTATGTTTACTTCTTTTCACATCAAGCCAAATCAGCTCTTTGATCAAATCATCATATATAAACATATCATATCCGGTTAGTTCAAAACACCACCATCATAAATCAAAATCATAGACTATGTGCATAATTAAAAATCAAATAAATTATTGATTCTTATCTTTAAATTGTTCTTTCATTGTGCCTTTATTCTTTGTCCTTTTCATACACACACTGGATCAGTTTCCCAAACTCATAAAGCACCCAATGCCTTCTCTTCTCTTGGACCACGTGCACACACTAGATTGGTTGAGAACCCAACAAGCACCTAGTTCTTTCTTTTCTCTTCTTGTCCAAAGCAACAAGGGGATTTGGAGACTATATCGCCTCCTCCCTCAATATTAGCAACAAGGGCAACCAAAGACTGTACCACCTCTACCCTCAATATCAACAACAAGGGTGTCTAGAGACTATATCACCTATACCCTTAATATCAACAACAAGGATGTCCAAATACAATACCACCTACACCCTCAATATCAACAACAAGGGTATCCAAAGACTATACTAGCTCTACCCCCAATATTAGCAACAAGGGTGTCAAGATACTATACCGCCTCTACCCTCAATATCAATAAATCAATATTGGTCTCTTCTCTACATCATATGACCATAAACACACAACTATAAATGCATAAATAAACAACATGATATACTAGTTACCTTGCCTTGTTGTGCCAAACACGTTGCCCTACAACTGAACACCTGCACATATCATCTCTCAAGGGATTCCAATTTCCTTAACAAATCCAGCTATAACTGGAAACCAGTTGTTATGCCTGCATCTGATCAATTATCTTCCATGTAGCTTCCTTGGCCCAAAATTGCTTCCATGCACTTTAACTTACTCTATTGCTTGGTCCCAGAGAATGATCTCCTTTCACCGTAAGAAAATTAAGGTTTTTCCTAGAACTCTCTGTTTGGTTCCATAATCCATCTCAGTAAAGGATGCTCGATAATCTTCTTTCCTGTTATCAACTACTACATAGATCCAAGGAATGCTCTAACCTACATCCCCAACTATCTGCACCTACTGCACACTGTAGATATGAGGACTCTCATAATCCCACTACGCCACTCTAATAGAAATGGAAATCCTTCCTACGATAATCTCTACAATAGGTTCAACACCACAATGGTTCTTTTCCATTGCCTTTATTATGATGCTCCATGGGCTAAGACCCATGTCCTCTCTTAGTTACATTAAAATTCTTATGTGGAGCTACATTCTCCTTCTCCCCAGACATCTTCTTTCCCTTTGAGACTGAAGGTAGCTATTTTGGATTTTATGTTCTCTAAATGCTCATGCAACCCAAAGAACTTCTTGATCCAAAGCAACCATGCTTCTACATCTTTTGATTTATTCATTTCCATGTCAAATGTAGGAGGCTTGGCTTTCTTTAACTCTTTTGAAAAGTACCCCCTCTCACTCCTCATGTAAGGATGATGGAGGTAATCATGATGACGCCTCTCAGAACCAGAGCTAGAATAAAATCCATGAGTGCTAGCCCACTTATCAGGTGTATCCAAATATCTTCCACCTCTAACTATATCATCTCTTTCCATCATGTATCTCTTCTAAAACATACTACCATATGCCCCATTTTTCTTCTCCTCCTGTCTATCTCCGTGACTGATCCCCATCTGTCCCTACTTCTGCAAATCTAAGAAACTTTGAAGAATCAATGCATTGACCTTTTATTACTTTCCCTGAGCTCTACAAGTCTTTCCTATGCCTTAATCAACCTATCATTATCTTCCTTGCAAATTCAAATCTCTGCCCTTAGATTCCTCAATGTATCTACTAGTTCAGGAGAATACTCTTCTTCTTGCTACTCAACTAACCTTTCCCATTCCATTGATTCCACATCGAGCCTATAAGCAGAGTCATGTTAATTGTATTCCACCATTATGCTCTTCATTCTTGGTCTTGTATTGTCCTGCAAACATACCATGTTAGATAAACCAAATAGAAGACATAATCAAAATCATACCTCAATGTATCTCAGGGGAGGTTATTACATCTACAAAAGTCAATCAAAATTAACATGATACATAATAATATAAATAACATAATCATAATGGAAATAATCAACATGCACACAACCACAATGCATATAACAACAAGTTAACTATCATGCATGATTAACTAATGCATGTGCATATAACCACAGTAATCAACTAGCATATACCATGCATGTAACCACAACAAAAATAAAATGATAGGGATGCATATACCATGATTCACATAACAACTATTAACCATCACACTTGCATGCCAAAAAAACAAACCTATATGGCGATATTCTTTAGCTCGAGGTCAAATTTTGTAACCTCACTCTGATACCAATATGTAACCCCCCACCCCACATTTAACCACTTTTACAAACTCTCTATTTTAAGCATGATCTAAGTGCTACTATGACATGACCCAACCTCCAAGTTTCAGTGACGGAAGTGGGGCCTAAAGGACTACAGATCACTCAAGGGCCTGAAAACGACCCCAGAAGTTCAATCCCAGAGTTAGAAATCTTTTTCACTAACCTAACTCCTTAACCTCACCCTTGACACCTCATGCATGTGGTTATGAGGTCCCAATCACACCCACAAGCCTCTCTACCAGTACTTATGACCCAAAATCCCTTGTTCTATGCATGCAGTAATGAGATCTATGCCACTTTTTCAGACAAGCCCCCAAACCACTACCTAGAACTACATGTAACTTTCTAGAATCATAAATAAGTTGATGGAAAGGCTAACCATTCAAAATTTTAAAAATATCATTACAATAACATGCCTAGTACATGATAGACATTTCGTCAAACATATGGTAAACATATAACCTACAGGCCATGAATGTATATCTTATCATAAAATTTTGAACATCGTCTTAGAATCACTAAGAAGGCTCAATTTTGTCTCAATATAGTTGCAGCAACACTTGTTAGCACATGCATTCATCAACCATTCAATAAAATATCAAATCATGAACAAGACCCATAGCTAGAGAACATCATAAAACCATGCTTATTGCTGGGACACGGTCCCCTAAGGGTCAATTTTGGGGCAAAAGCCCAAGTTTTGGGGCAGAAAGACCAAGTTTTTGTTATGTAAAATGTAAAGTCTCTGCAAGTTGTGGTCGTGGAGTGCATAGATAGTAAATGTCATAAAGGAATTTCCCCTTCTTTTATGTAAGTTGTGTCAGCTTGTATAGACCTACCCATGGTCCGCGGACCATGGGATTGTATAAAAAGGAGAGTCTTAGAGAGTCTAAGATAGGGCATAGATGATGATGAAAGCAATGGGTCATTAGAAGTGAAGAGCGAAGAGTCTTAGAGTGGAAGAGAGGCTCTGCAGCTATGTGTGCAGGGGCCTAGAGTAAAGTCTACAGCTGAGTGCATGGGCCCCTACAGCTGAGTGTGCAGGGTATACTTAACTCTATAAGCAAATATGAAGTATCTATAAAAAGATTATTCTGGAAATATCTTTGTTTTTTCCATTTACTTCTGTTATGAATGAATGCATTTATGTTGTGACGAATATTGGGTTTATGATTTAATACAGTATTGATGCACGATTCTGCATGGTTTATATTGTTATATGAACGCAAGTATAATATTTGTTTACACGAAGAATATTTGAATACATGTTAAGGATATCAGAAACTTAAGCTGATATGGGTAATAACAGACTTAGGAGTGATTACGGAGGCATGTAAATGGTTGATTTACCTATTTAGGGTCTGTGAAAGATAGTCATAGACCTTCACAAAGGTATAAAGGTTGATAAGAGGGAGTTATATCGATAATCCTTAAGGGCTTATCAATCCGTGCGAAGGTAGATAAATGGTATAAAACAACATCACAACCATCTCTGGGTGTGGAAACTTGGTTTCAGCATCCTCCCATACTGCTTCAAGTGAGACTTCAGTTCGCGCTTTGCGGATTGATGCCGAAAGGGCCAGTTGTGTAGGGATTTGTTTGGAAAACTTAACTTTGAACCTGGGTTAGGACTCACTAAGCCAACAAATGGTTATGTTGCTAGGACCGGGATCTGTATAAAGAGATGTGGTGTCACATCATTGGAATTCAAAAAAGGAATAAATTGAAGATTGGTTGGATAGGAAGATCCATGAATTTGTGGTGCAAGAAAACAGAAATCCGTGATTGACAAAAGAATAGTGGTTAGATAGATATCTATACATAGAGATACATGAAATTTTCTTTTGTTCCTTCCTGGTCAAATTATACGAGTGGATTGCTAAATTGGCATATGGCCAAGGAAGGTGGAGGCTTAACGGTCCAATAGTGTGGACCCCTGAGCTAGTGCGAAGATTGGAAGCCTCTAAAGATAAGATTGCACATGCTATTGATCACTGGCTTGATCACATATTAGGAGGATTTGTGATAGAGTTCGCAGTCAATAACTCAGTCAGATACAATGAAGCAAAGTGACGCTTCTTCAAGAGACCGCGAGGTAAGTATTTAGAATATTTGAATACTTGGATTAAAATTCTCTTGTGTGAAAAGTGGGTTATGCAATTACCTTGATTTTTGGAGCTACACAAAGTGGAAAGTTATTCAGGGATAGACAGGGAACAGAACCTGAATATATCCCATTGATTGAGCCTCCTTTGAGTGACAACAAAGGAGCAGCACAGGCTTCACTGCAGAGCATTGTCCAGTTAATAAGGTGAGGGTTCCCGTGAATACCCCATCCTCCCACACCACCTCCACCGCATACACCTTCGCCCACATCGCCACCACCTCCACCACCATTCAATATGGAAAATATAGTGAAGTTGCCCGTTTTTAAGGGCTTAAGAAATGAGGACCTAGACCAGTTCTGATTCTCTACGAAGGTTGTGTGGCAAGCCCAGAACATTACGGATGATCAGATGAAGAAAGAAACATTGGTTATTGATTTATAGGATTGCGCGCTAATGTGGTACATCAAGTATTGCACTGATAACCCAACAGCTGCGTTGGTAGACATTCAGACTGTGTTGAATAAGGAATTCAGTAGGCTCAAGTCTAAAACATAATCGATTGTTGGATTCAAGGAAATCATGATGAAGCCTAGAAAGACACCCTAGGAGCTGGATCAGAGACTGAAGTGCAAGATCCATGAAGCTAACATGAATCTTACAAATGGGCAACACCATGAATGGTTTGTGGCTTCGCTCTTGCCGCATCTAAGGGTTGCTTTATCACAGCAAAAGATTGGGACCCAAGTGGAGGTCCTGGAGATTGCGATGAGATTGCATGAGACACCAATTCAAGATGTTTCTTTGTGAGTTCAGCAGATTCACGTAGAGTTGCAGAACCTTTGCACCTAGAATTCCAAAGTCTGAAGAAAGATAGAGTGGCTTGGCTAGAGGTGCATGAAGAAGTTTGGTGTTTGAAATGTAAGAGTCAAGGGCATGATAAAGATCATTGCCCTATATTCACGAATTATGTCATAGGAGGAGGGTCGATGCCTCTGAGGCAAGAAGCTTAAGCAAGGCAAAGTACAGGGCCCACATTGTGGTGTGCTATCTGTTAGGTAGCTAGAAAACATGTGATAGACTATTGTCACTTGCTGCAGAAATTTGTACAGACACCGCAATAGATCTCCTCCAACTTCTGAAAATCAGTGGGTCATGTTGAGAGTAAATGTCATAGCTATGAGATAATGATGGATAGAACACCCACATATCAAGTGCAGGCAGAAACTCGGCCTCTAGATCAAGGCATTGGGGGAATGCAAGGAGGATATCAACGGCGTGGATGAGGTCGAGGTGGAGGAGGACCTGCGAGAGGTCAGGGACAAGTTATTTTCTACAATTGTGGAGGGCCAGGACACTACACATGAGAATGTATGAACCCAACACCCTTGTCGTTTCGGTATTGTACTCAGTTTGACCATGCAAAAGAGGACTACCCTATATTAATAGCTAAGATGCGTGAAAAGGGGACGCAACCTCAACAACCTACCCAGAACCTGCAGATGATGAGGGTTGAACCCCGCGAAGAGGATCCTAATGTGAATATCGTGCTGTGAAGTGGCATGACGACTAGCGAAGATAAGGGAAAGTAGCCAGAAGAAAGTGAATGCGTCTGCTAAGCTCCAGAGAAGGAGGTTGCCTTTGATGTAGAGCACGTAAAATAAGCTTTCATGGAAGCAAAGAAAAGCTTTGCTAAGGCTTCTACCTCAGGAAATCAAGATAAGAAACCTGAAGAAATGGACCCATCCATGCTTACTACCTTTTTGGAGACCTGTATGAAGGTGCTACGCGATAGCAAGGATGTAAAAGGATTACAAGATTTGATCTATAAATGCCCTAGTAAAGAAAATACTTCGGAGGAACCACGCGTGGTTAGAAGAATTGGTAAGCATAACGCAAGAACAAGGTGTGATATGAGGCTCACCACGCAAATAAGAGAGTATGAAATGGACCAGTTATTCTGGACCTTGGGTCAAATGAGAGTTTTTTGCCTAAGAAAACATGGGAGAGAATGGGGAGACCTGCACTGTAGTGGTCTCCTATTCAGTTGAGGATGGTGAATCAACAAAAAATTATCCCCATGGGAAGATTGTAGGGAATGACATTAGATATTAGAGGCATGAGTGCATTAGAAATTTCGAAGTAATAGAAATTGTCGTTGACAACAATCCCTACCCTGCATTCCTTTGGATTTACTGGGCTATTGACGTGAACAGGGTGACCAATTTGAAGAAGTGGAAGATGGAATTTGAAAGAAAATCGCTCCGCATAGTAGTGCCTTTGGACCCTGCAGAAGGACCATGCTATACTGAACCGGTCCGTGATTATTAAAGTGACGATGATTTGGGCCATATTTATAAGATAACAACACAAGATCAAGATTGGGTGGATCTGACAGCTAATGTACGTATTGCATGGGACTACGGAAGATCGTGCACATTAGATTCAGATGAGGAATTGGAACACTGGCATAATCGATTGCATGAAGTGTTTACACTACGATGTAACATGATGACCAAATCACTGCACTGTGTATCATCGGAGGTGAGAAGTTTTCCTTATTATGATGGTTTAATTGATGTAGACAATTTTTTGGATGCATTTGAAAGGGAAGTGTCAGAGAAGCATCACTTCCAGGCACTAGATTTAGAGTTGCGTGCTACACCCGCAAGATGGTGGGATATGCATAAAGACAATTTTGATGGATGGCGCAACAATAAAAGAATGATGAGGGTGCAGTTTGGTCACCAAAAGGTGCGATTGATAGAGAAATATGATGGGAGGAGCGATTTGCACGATCACTTGGAAAAATGGACTGATACTTATGGAGCAGAACTACAACCATAGTGGTTGCATCTGTTTTGTCAAACTTTGGATGTAATACCGATGAATTGGTACTTGGAAATAGAGATCCGCCATGGAACAGACAAATGGGATATTCTGAGGCAGGGGTTCCTAATGACATTCAACTTTGAGGATGGATTTGAGTACATCGATGAAGCGTTGCAAGAGTTTAAGGGAGCGATCTTCAGAATACCATAGGATCCCTTGGATTTTATTCAACCATATTGGACCACCCAGCTGTGCCATGCGCTAGAGTGCTACAATGTGACTATTGAAGAAGAAGAGAAGGATCCAAGGAAAATTAATATCCTAGAGATAGAAGGTCACTATAGAATTGAGGGGTCGTAGATATAGAACCTAGATATCATCATGCTGCTAAAAACTAGACAAGTGAATATTGGAACAGTGGAAAAGCTGAAGTTTGCGAAGATACAGGACTACTGGGATGATGCTACGATGGATAAGGTTGTTGAGTTTCTCTGTGAATACCAAGATTTGTTCCCTACAAACTTTTCAGACTTGAAAGGGATAATAGGCGATTAGGAGTGATGAAGATAACGTTGAAACCAGAAATGAAGCCTGTGAAACAGAGGCCATATCACCTTAACCCTAAGTACAAGGAAAAGGTCCGCTTGGAGTTCGATAAAATGTTTGCAACGGGGATTATTGAACCAATGGAGGAGTCTGATTAGGTAAGTCCCATGGTCGTTCAGGAAAAGGAGTAGAAGGGTGAAATAAGGATATGCGTAGATCTCAGGAAGTTGAATGATGTTTGCATACATGATCCTTTTCCAACTCTATTCACCGATGAAGTGTTGGATAATGTAGGAGGCCACGAACCATACTCATTCACTGATGGGTTCTCTAGATATCATCAGATAAAGATCATGCTGGAAGATAGGAGTAAGATGACCTTCGCGACCGAGTGGGGATGTTTTAAGTATACTGTAATGCCTTTTGGACCTAAGAATGTGCCGGAAATATTTTCGTGTGTAGTCAATGTAGCATTCAAAGAGTTCATTCACAAGTTTTTGGAGGTATACTTTGATGATTGGACAATATTTAGGCTAGTAAAGCACCATGTATCTAGTTTGCACTTGATGTTGGATACATGCCAGAGGTATCAGATCGTGCTCAACTTGAAGAAGTGTCTATTTTACATCCCTTTCAGAATCTTGTTGGGTCATGTAGTGTGCAGACAGGGATTAATGGTGAACCCAACTAAGATCGCGATTATAATCAATTTGGAGGCACCAAGGAGTGTTAAACAACTGCATGCAACACTGGGTCATACTGGTTATTATTGAAAGTTCATCAATAGTTATGCTCAGATTACCATGCCAATGGAAAAGATGTTGAAGAAGGATGCTACATTCTATTGGAATGAAGAATGTGAGTAGAGCCTGGATGTGTGAAAAGAAAATATGGTCATTGCGTCGATCCTAGTCTTCCCGGATTGGAAGAAGGATTTTCATGTGCATGTAGATGCGGCATGCATTGCACTGGGGGTAGTGCTGACATATGCCGCTAAAGGAGAATTGGATCACCCAATTTCATTTGCAAGCAGGAAGCTATCCAAGGCTGAAAATAACTATTTGACGACGAAGCGAGAAGGGTTGGTTATGGTGTACGTGCTCCAGAAGTTCAGGCATTACTATCTAGGAAAAAACTTTAAGATGTACACAGACCATTCTACATTAAAGTACCTAGTCAACAAGCCTGTGTTGGGGGGAGAAAATATGCAGATGGTTGCTACAGTTTTAGGAGTATGATTTCGAACTCATTACGAAGCCAGGGAGATTGAATGTTGGACCAGATCATCTGTCGTGCATTGAAATCAGAGAGGAGCCTACTAATCTGTAGGAAGGAGTGCGTGACACATAACTCTTTGTGGTGCGTGTAGCAAACAATAATTTTGTAGACATAATCCATTTCCTAACTACAGGAATGACTCCAAATGGATACACGAGTCAACAGAAGAAGGAATTGGTGGTGCGCGTGGTAGATTTTACTGTTATTGTAGGTCATTTGTATAAAATGGGATCAGATGAGATATTACAATGATATGTGCCTGATTTTGAACATAGCAGTATCCTAGTTGAAGCTCATGGATGAGCTTCGGGAGGCCATTATGCGGGAAAAGCAACAGCGCAGTAGATTTTACATGCTAGATTGTGGTGACCGACATTGCATAAGGATTCCAAAGCATATTGTAGGGCGTGTGATGCATGCCAGAGGAATGGCAGGCCATCGCGGAGGGATGAGCTGCCTCTGAATCGACAAGTATCATTGCAGCCATTTGAAAAGTGGGAAATTTATTTTGTAGGACCAATTCAGCCTCTAGTAAAGAAGATCGGTGCGCAGTACATCATCACTGCGACTGAATATTTGACTAGATGGGCAGAGGCGTAGCTCGTAAAGGATTGTACAGGGGAAACAATAGCGAAGTTCCTGTTTGAATATGTGTTGACCAGGTTTAGTTGCCTGATGATTTTGATGAGTGATCATGGTACGCACTTCCTTAATGAAACGATCAGCGCGTTGACGGAAGAGTTCCAAGTGTATCATCAAAAGAGCATGCCATATCATCCTCAGGCCAATGGGATGGTGGAAGTGTTTAATAAGATATTGGAGAATGCGCTTACAAAAGTTTGCAATGCGCAGAGGAATGATTAGGACGTCGCATACCAGTGGTGCTATGGGTTGTAGAACTACTTGTAAAAATCTGATTGGACAGACACTCTTTAGGCTAGTCTATGGCATAGAGGCTATGATGCCTATGGAGTATATTGTGCCTAGACTACGCATAGCAAAGTTCAAGGGAATGGAGGACCACAGAGCGTTAGAAGAGCGGCTCGCGCAGCTAACAAAGATGGAGGAAGATAGATTATTGGTGGGATTTCATCAACAAGTTCAGAAGGAGTGTGAAAAGGCATGGCACGATTGGCACATCAAACTACACACCTTCAAGGTAAACGAATTATTTTTATTATATGACAACAAGTTTGAAAAATTTGTAGGAAAATTTTAGATGCATTAGATGGGGCCATATGTGATCAAAGAGATTACCAATCGTGGAGCAATTCAACTTGTGAAATTGAATGGAGATCCATTTCCAAGAAAGGTAAATGGAAGCTCATTGAAGCCATACACTGGGGATCCGGCCAGATGACTATATGATGGTAGCATATTCTTAGCACTCCAGGAAGCTGCAAGGAGGCGTGGGACTATAAACTACATTGCCCGTGTTGTAGAGCTGTGCAATGAAGGGTTTGCGTGGAATATAAGGGTGTCACAGTATCAGTAGACGCGCGAAGGGAGCTGTGCTATAGGATGAGAGGTTGTGCAGCATATCTAAAAAGTGATTGTTACTATCACTATTCATGATTTGACTGCCATAAGACGGTTAAGAGGAGTGAGCAGCCGACATTTAAGGCATTTAAGGCTGAAATCAAGTGTGAAATCTTTGGAAATCTACCACCAATATCGCATTTATGGACGGATTTTGGGGGAAATGGTTTGTCAGGCCAGGGTAACTCCAGGTTGAGCGGGAGAAAAGAACTGATGATTTTATTCATTAACTAACTCATGTTTATATACAAAAATAAAACGGATCAGTTCATCTTCTAGATGACTGTCCAGTTCACCCATCCGTTTCGGATTAGGTGTCAACATTCCCCCCCTTAATCTGAAGGGATGTTGGTGAGTCCAAGCATCGTTCTGAATCTTTCAAGCTTTTCTCTTCCAAGCGCTTTGGTGAAGATGTCTGCAATTTGCTCGTTTGTGGAACAATGACGGAGATGGATTGTTTTGGCCTCAACATGATGTCGGATCAGATGATATTTAGTATTGATGTGCTTAGTACGATCATGCAACTTTGGGTTCTTGGCCAACTTTATTGCAGATGTGTTATCAATCATGAGTGGGGTTGATTGTATTTGTTTTACTTGCAAATCTTCAAGAATTTTCCTGAGCCACACAATTTCTTTCGTTGCTTCAGCTGCTGCCACATATTCTGCTTCTGTTGTGGAATCTGCTGGTACTGATTGTTTGCGTGATCTCCAGGAGACAGCTCCTGATCCAAGACTCATAGCATATCCTGAAGTAGATACCCCAGTTTCTTTGTCTCCATCGAAGTCTGAATCAGAGTATCCAATCAAGTTGAAGTCGTCCACCTGTGTATACTTGATTTCAAGGTCTTGAGTTCCCTTCAAGTACCTTAGAACTCTTTTTGCAGCAGACCAATGTCCCTCACAAGGCTTTTGCATGAACCTGGAGAGGATTCCAACAGCAAATGAAATGTCTGGTCTGGTAGTAGTGAGGTAGATGAGACTTCCTACAAGCTGTCTATACTTTGTTGCATCCTCAAATTCCTTTCCTTCAATAGATGTGAGCTTCAAGTTTTGTTCCATTGGAGTACAAAGGGGATTGCACTCTGTCATGCCAAATCTGTTTAACAAATCTCCAATGTATTTCTTTTGAGAAAGAAATATGGACTTTGGATGTTGGGTTACTTCAATGCCAAGATAGTAATGAACATAGCCCAAATCAGTCATTTCAAAAAAAATTCCTAATTCTTTCTTTATGGATGCAATATAGCTTTCATTGTTCCCTGTCATTAAAAGATCATCTACATATACCACAAGATATACAACTGTTTTGCCAACTTTCTTGACAAATAAAGTTGCATCATCAAGATCAAAATGTTTGAAGTTGAGTTTCAGAAGATGCTCAGTTAGTTTTTCATACCAGGCTCGTGGTGCTTGTTTGAGGCCATACAAGGACTTCACAAGTTTGCATACTTTGTGTTCATGTCCTTTCACAGCAAATCCTTCAGGCTGGGACATAAAAACATTCTCTTTTAGGTCTCCATTCAAGAATGCAGTTTTTACATCCATTTGATGGACTTTCCAACCGTTCTGAGCAGCTAGTGCAAAGAGTGTCCGGATGGTGGCCCATTTTGCTGTGGGAGAAAAAGTTTCCTCATAATCGACCCCTTCCTTCTGTGCAAAACCTTTTGCCACAAGCCTAGCTTTGTGCTTGTCAAGTGAGCCATCAGATTTGTACTTGTTCTTGTAGACCCACTTGCAGCCAATTGGTTTGGTTCCAAATGGAGGATCAACCAGCTTCCAAGTGCCATTCTTTATGAGGGCATCATACTCCTTCTGCATCGCTTCTTTCCATTCATCATGAGAAGCAGCTTCTTTGAAGGAAGTTGGTTCAAAATCTGTAGACAAGTTCAATTCACAATCATAAGTAACATCCATATCAATAGGTGAATTAGAGTTATCTACATCACCTCCATCTTGTCGGTTTGTATTTCTGGTTCCTGTTTTTCCAATTTCATCAGGATGAACACTTTCAAGTGTCTTTGTCAGCCACTTTGGGGGACCTTTCTGAGATGGTCCAGGCTGTTCTGTTGATTGAGTTGGGACTGAATCAAGATTAAGTCTCCCAATTCTATCAATTACATCACTTAAAGCATCATCCGTTGTTGGAGTGTCATGCAGGGGAGATTGTTCTTCAAAAGGAGATTCCACATGTTGATCTAGTATAGGAATCCCCCCTTCAAGATGTGGAATCTGATTATCAAACTCTTGGAATGATTTCGGTTTTGTGAATCTATCCAAGCGATCAAGTTGCCGCTCAACAACATTGTCAGATTTGGATGATTCAAGAAAAATGACATCTCTAGATAAAACAAACTTTTTATTTACTTCATCATAGAGGCGGTATGCTTTAGATGTATTTGAATACCCCAGGAAGATACACTTACGACTTCTAGCACCAAGTTTGTTTCTATGTACCTTTGGTATTAAAGCATAACAGGTGGAACCAAAAATCCTGAGATGTTTTACCGAAGGAACATGTCCATACCACAATTCATAAGGAGTCTTGTTTCTTATAGCACTAGATGGACATCTATTCTTTATATATGCAGCACATAGAACAGCATCAGCCCAAAACATTGTCTTTACATTTTTGAAGAAAAGCATGGATCGTACCATATTCAAAATTGTTCTGTTCATTCTTTCAGCTACACCATTCTGTTGAGGATTATAAGGCATAGTTGTTTGATGTTTAATCCCATGTTGGCGAAGATAGTGTTCAAATTCATTTGATGTATATTCTTTTCCATTATCAGTGCGAATAGACCCAATATGAGATTGTGCATCACTTTCAATCCATTTATGAAAATTCTTGAATGTTTGAAAAGCATCAGATTTGTTCTTCAAAAAATAAACCCAACACATTCTGGTGTAATCATCAATAAATGTCATGATATATTTATTTTCATTTGCAGAAGAAATAGGCATTAGACCACATAAATCTGAATGAATGAGTTCAAGATTCCTATGTGCTCTTGAATGTGAATCATGAAAAGACTGTTTGCTATGCTTTCCTAGAATGCAAGCATCACATTGCTTATGTTTTCTAGGAATTGTAGGCAAACCAGAAACACCATTTTTCTTCAACAAGCGGAGACTATCATAGTTTAAATGTCCAAATCTAGCATGCCATAATAAACTTGATGGAAGTGCACCTTCTTCATGAAGAGAAATATATGAGAAATGTTGTGCATGAGCAGAGGTTCCTTGCAGTTTAAGAAGTCTTTCTTCTTCTATACCCCTCATGACAAGTGAGTGGTCAGATGCCTTTCTTACCTCAAGCTTGCCATCAAACATGTGAATGGAGTGACCTTGCTGGCGGATGTGGACCAGGGACAGCAAGTTTCTCTTGAGCTGTGGGAGATATAGAACATGATCCAGAAGAAAGTCTGGAAGACCAGGCAGTTTAAGCCTAATTGTGCCAAGCCCTGATGGCTTGATTTTTGACTGATCTGCAAAGTATACTGCTCCATCAACATTGTCAGTGAAATATTCAAAGAAATCTTTCCTATGAGTTATATGACAGGTTTCTCTTGAATCAAGCAACCAGTCATTTTTCGAAGAAGCAAGTGAAGCATTAAAAAAATCTTCATTTACTCCAATGTTACATTGTGCCTCAATATAGTGAGCGGATTCAGGTGCTTTACCTTTGTCTGTGTCATCAGTTTTACCTTTCTGCTGATTTCTTCTCTGCTCAATCTTGTCCCATGGTAGCTTGCATGTAGAAGCATCATGTGATCCATTTCGTTTGCAGCGAATGCAATGCAAATCTGCCTTTTCTGCTTGAGGATGTCTGCCCCCCCTGCCTCTGAAGTATCTTCCTCTTCCTCTTCGTCCGCCTCTTCCTCTTGTAGAATCTTGAGCAGGATGCTTTTCTTTATGAGCAAGGCAAACAGTCTCTTCAGAAGATTCAGGGACTGTTTTCTTTCCAAAGGCTTTCTCTCTTTCAGCAAACTTTTTCACAAGAGAGTCAAAGGTTATATCTTTAAGATTTCCATTTGCTTGTAAAGACTCAAGATAATTGGAGTAGGTAGGATAGAGTGCTTTGAGAAAGGCAATAAGAGAGATATCCAGCTCAACCTTAGTGGATTTAATATCATGCATTATAGACTTTATTTCAGATGCAAGAGCAAGAGGATCATTATTTTTCAGTTCAAGAGTGAAGAGTTTAATCATGAGCTGAACAACTTCAAGTGCAGAATGTGTATCATAGAGTTCTTTCAGCTTTTGTAGAGCTTCAAAGGCAGTGGAATAGGATGAAATATGACGACTTACTTCTTCGTTTACAGATGCTGCGATCAATGCATAGGATTTGTTGTTCTTGTTTTCCCAAATGGCGAGTTCTTTGTCTGATGTAGGCTGCACAGGGTCTTTATCTTCTTCTCCGACACACACTCCTTTCCACAGCTCATTGTAGATGAGGGTGTGTTTTACCATTCGAGACCATTCTGAATAGTTCTCCTTGCCAGTGAGAACTATTCCTACCATAGAAATGATTGAATGCATTCTATAAAAAAAAATATCTCTGCCAAAAAACTTCTGTTGAAAAAAAAAATCCTTATATCATAGCCTTATGCATTTTATTTTTCTTCTAACATTTGCATCAGCATCACCGTTTCTTATATCACTACCACACTACTGTGTTTTGAGAAAGAAAAAAAAGGCGCTAAGGGATCTCTTCAACATATATCACTTCAATATATATCAATTCAAAAACTGTTAAAAAAAACAGCACAATATATAAAACTCCGCTCCAAGTATATACTATAATATGAGTCATACAATAACTTGTTCCGCTGCTGGATGACAGCTTGCACATTACAAATGTGTTATTCAAAGAAACAAGCCTCAAAACACCGTCAGGCACCACTTGCATAAAGCCTTGTCACTGCTCTTACTGATGATAATACGGTTTACATATCTCGGGACAAAAAAAAGACGAACATATCTCGGCACATTCTGCAGTCAACGACATATCTCGGGACAAAAAAACGGGATCATTAATATACATTGTTTCAAACGCTTCCAGCATTGAAGAAATCTATCAGTGTACTCGATTTTCTTCCAATAGGCTATTACTCCGGGCCGAGCAGGTTTGATTTCTCCATCTCCTCTAATATATGGAAAAATCCCGGAATCGCTATCTCTAATGAATGAATGGTTCCCGCAATCGTTACTGAAGACTAATAGCACCTCACCCGCTAAGACCACGTCGCTGATATCTAGCGGACGATCGAGATTATCGATGGCTTGCACATCAAACAATGTATATACGCTTGCAATGGGGTTTAAAACAGTCTTTTGCATGTGTTTCTCAAGGTGAAGCGAAGCGAGAAGGAAAGCCGGATCGGTGAGGCGGTTGCGGTCATAATGAATAGCAAAGGAAGGGGTTTAAAACAGAAACAAAGTATATACGTAGACCTTATCTCAATCTTGGAGGAAGGGGTTTATCTTGTAACAGAAACAAAGTATATACGCAGACCTTATCTCAAAATTGCTCACGGTTGGTGATTCCAGATAGCTCGTTTGACTGCAGAATGGAAAAAGTTGGAAAATTTTGAAACCCAAAATAAAATGGCAGGAAATACATGAACGCATCAACGCTCACGCTCAGGAAATACATGAACGCATCAGGCTCAAAAACGCATCAACGCTCAGGTGCATTCAATATCAAAACGCATCAACGCTCAGGTGCATTGCACATTCAGCAGGGCAGAGGGCACAGTGTCAGGACAGAGGCAGCGCTGGTGCGCCAGAGAACATTATGGGCAGATGCGTTGGTAGTGCCCAGGGCAGAGAATGAAACGCATGACAGAGGCATCGCTCAGGTATGAGCAGCTCTCAGGACAGCAGGAGTTACAGCTATTTCTGGGACCTGTTCTCTGATACCATGTCAGGCCAGGGTAACTCCAGGTTGAGCGGGAGAAAAGAACTGATGATTTTATTCATTAACTAACGCATGTTTATATACAAAAATAAAACGGATCAGTTCATCTTCTAGATGACTGTCCAGTTCACCCATCCGTTTCGGATTAGGTGTCAACATGGTTGAATTTGAATTCAAAATTGCCTATAAATTACAAATGGTCATCCAGCGAGAAGCACTTAGCATTTTGAGAATTTCTGAGTGTTGATTTCTATTGTGTGAGCTCTTTGCGAATTTTCTTGCAAGCCCTATCTCTGAGTCTGATTAGAACTTCATTAACAGTGACATGTCTACACCAGCTGAGACCACTAGTATTGGGGGTGTTGTCACTTCTGAGGGAGCTTCCCCTAAGGTCGTGAGTATGGAGGTTCCTGCAGCGGTGCCTAAGGCGCCGAGGTCACCTAGGCCGAAGCCTACACCACCGAGAGAGGCTCCCAAGCCAAAGAAGGATAAACAAAAGAAGACGCTACAAGTGTGTGAATCCCTAAGGAAGCATGCAGCCACATAAGCTTAGTGGAAAGAAAAGTCAACTGCGCAAGAGAAAGGAAAATTGGTAGACCTAGAGGTCGATGAGGGCGCAAAAGACATAGATTTTGAGGGGGTAGACCCCATTTTGAAGCCGCTGGAGTACATCCTTCTGTGCCAAGCCAAGGTGAAGGTCCTGAATGACCCAGATGAGGGACGTTTCCTCCTGAACACACCCCTGCTACCAGAAAAAATCACTTTTGAAGGTCTGCGCTTGGCATGCATCCCACATCTGAAACTTGAAGATTTGTATTTGGGAGATGTTGAGTAGTTTCCCCACTTAGCCATGGATACCTTCATGAAGCGAGTATTCTATAAGGAGTCTGGTGTCACCATGCTGGAGCCGGTGGAATGGATTCGTGGGGTAAAAAAGGCAGGGTTGTTGAACCTCCTATGGGTGCCTCACTACCACCACGCCCCTATAAATTTGACAGTCATTAAGCAGTTGTTGTGACTTGTGCATGGCGGGGTCTTGTGGTTGACTGAGCCCATATCGATCACTGATATGTTGATCCATAGGATCACATTGTTACCTCACTCTAGGCTAAATCCTACAAAGGCATTTGGCAGAAAGACAAGCAAGTGCAACCTCACCGAGAAGATGAAGGACAAGTTCAAACTTGTCAAGAAAGTGTGCGGGTATTCTATTTCTAGTATTACCTACCCCACAGTGAAGGTGGCTACGTAAATTTTGGCTAGAAAAACGATGAGGAAGTGCCACACGAATGAGGTGTCAACACCAATGGTTTCGTTAGCAAATTAGTGCACGAAGGGCGTACAGTTCAACTGGGCGCGCTACCTGTGCAGCGAGTTCCTCGCAAACTGTAGGGAGGCGTAGGACCAAAGCAAGACATTTCATTATTCATGGCTACTATTATCAATCATGCTAGTCACATGGGAATTGCCAGAGGGCAGCTAGTTTCCTCCAATTCAGATAGATTTACCAGAAGCAGTGAAGTTTGCTTCGCTATGGGCCACAAAGGACGTTGTGCGGGTTCAAGAAACTAAATTTTTTTGGGTATTAATGGAGATGAGCATTCATATGGCCATCAACCAAAAGTTGCGGTTGTCACCAACCATTTTTTAGCAGTTATCTGGTTATGAAGAGTTCAAAATGGACTTCCACTGCATTTACATCTGGGTGCTGAAGGATCTGGACTAGAACTGGTACGATCTCCCCTACTTGGCTACGGATGATGCCATCGGAGAGGTCCTCAAGCGATGGCCTGCTGATTGGCACACACCATCAGATTTGGCCGCTAGCACTAGCAAGTCCACAGAGAAGAAGAAAAAGGAAGTGGCCAGACTGAAGGTACAATAGTTGACAGAAAATAGGAAGAAGGAGACTGAGGACAAGGCACGTGTAGAAGCGGAGCGCGCCGCAAAGAAACAAGCAGATCAAGAAGATCATGGCTTTGAGAGGAGTCAAAAATCTCCTTCACCTGAAACAGAGGATGAAGAATAGTCAGGACAGTGAGGCGGAAATCTCGAGAGCACTCCTTTTCACGTAAAGTGACACAGGGAACAAGAAAATGAGGGACAACGAAGGAAGAACAAAGCCTCAAAATTGTTGCTCGGTCCAATCACCTTGATGGAGGGTGACTTGGACGATATTGGAGATAAGGTAAGGGATACGATAGCAAAACTGCTACATCAGTTTGAGTGGCAACAGAGGCAGGCACTAAGTGCCATAAAGATGGGTCTATGCAAGCTACAGACCCAAACAACTAGACTGAAGGCAAGTGGAGAGAAAAGCAGCACGACATCAACTATTTTGGCACCGGGGACCACACAAGCAACAGAGTTGGTTCGATCCTTGGATCTCTGGGCAGTCGTGCTACTGGATGGAGCTTTGAGGGTGGAGGCAGAAGCTGACAAGGCTACTGTCAACGCTTTAAAGAATATTTGTTTTAAATTGGTTGTGCTCCTCAGTGAATTCCTTCACACACTACAAGCAAGTGTGATTGAAGAGCTTAAGGCCTGAGAGCAGCGCACACTGAGCATGATCAGCAAGCATAAAGTCAACAATGAACAGATATTCATTGAGAAGATAGCCATGCTAGAAGCATTAAAGAAGGTTCAGGAGAATAATGAGTGAACTGCAACTGTGGTAGCCGAAGCTTGTAGAATTGTTCCGAAATTACATATCCCAGAGGAAGCGCTGGTGGAGGCCAAGATTAGGGAATTGGATGTAGGTGCACATGATGCAAGGATAGAGATGGTATTGGCTTATGGGGACCTGACCTAGGTTCAGAGTTATTTAGCCAAACAAATCCCTACACTACTGGCCCTTTCGGCATCAGCCTGCGAAGCGTGGACTAAAGTCTCACCTAAAGCAGTATGGGGGATACTGGAACCAAGTTTTCGCACCCTTGAGATGGATGTGATGTCGGTTTAGTCCAACTAAACCTACCTTCATGCAGGTCGCTTTACACATTATTCTACACTTTAGTACCTTCGCAATTTGTTATAATCAACTTTCACGTAGCCCTAACCAGGGGCTGAAGTCCTTTTGCACTGCTAAGGAAACAAACTGCGATATCTCCTAAACTACACCAAGTATCTTACTTATCTTATTAACAAGTCTTGATTATCTTCATGTAAATAGATATTCTATATTTCGTTCACTTAGCTAATACAGTTATACACATTTGCGCTTCAGATAAGAATTAAAAGTGAAATTCATACCCAATCTAATAGATGCATAAAACAGGAAATAAAGACGCAGAATTGATAGAAACTTCTCTTTATTAATACTTCCATTGTTTACAGACTCGACTTGCCCTGCGCACTCAGCTGTAGGGGTCCGCGCACTCAGCTGCGGACTACTAGGCCTCTGCGCACTTAGCTGTAGAGCCTCTTCCTATGCTATGACCCAAAACTAGACTTTACACTTCAAAACTATCTCACATACACCATTCTTCCTTAGACATTTTGTGACTGATTCCATTGATGCCTTAACTACTTAGAGCTTCACTCTATTTATACAATTCCATGGTCCATGAACCATCGGTAGATCTTCTACGGCCAACATTATATTATCAAAAGAAGGGTAGACAACCCTATGACTCTTTAACAAACTATGTGCTCCACGCCCACAAAATGCAGAGTCTTTACATTGGAATTACAAAATTGACCAAAATCTAGGCTCTAAGCCCCAAAACTTCCCTTGGGGGATCCTGTACCCAACAGGCCCCCAACACAAACATCGTGACTTGCCCTCGAGTCACTCTATAGGTGTGGATATGTTTGTGCGAAGACCTCCCAACTCTGACTGGATCACTGCAAGTTCGACAGCGCACTAAGCGGCTACCTGCTGAACTTCCTCTACGCACTGTTCGGTGACCATTGTCATCGAACTGTTGCCTTGGATCCTCTCCTGTGTTGCTTGCAATTGTGTTAGCTTTGCTTCAATAGAGGTTGTAATGGTATAAGCCTCATCGATCCACGACTGTAGGCGCGCTTTCAAAACTGCCTCTTTATGCCGAGCAGCATCCACCTACTCCTTGAGCACCTTTGCTTGCTGCATCCTTGCGAGCCTCTGCGTAAGGGCAACCATCTATACAATCCCTTTTACCTCGTCGTATCTCTACTGTAACTCACACGCCTCTGTCTCCAGGCACTCTATGTTCAGGTCCTCCCGGAGGGTGGTGAGGATCTCGAACAACTGCTTGAACAGCTTCATGCAGTCTATCACTGCACTGTTAACCACCGCCATTGTTGTTGTGATCATGGTGCTGCATTATTCCTTAAACTCCAATGGAGTTGAAGGCTGCACCTTCAACTCAAGTTCTACTATCTGAAGGTTTATAGCGCCTTTTGAATTTGAATTAGATTGTTCCCCCTACATTCGGTCCATTAATGCTAGATTGACGGCAGATTTTCAAGAATCTATCCCATAAAGTTCGCCTTAAATGCCTGCCGCCCATTCCATTTGGCCTCAAACCAAGCATCACATCATGAATAGTGACTATAACGGTCACTTTCCAGCAGACCTGCACACTAGTGTAGCTTCCTTCACATTGTCACGGACCCTATGACACTTCGCTACTACGCGTAATCCTGACATCGCGTAGTTCTTCGGAAGAGTAGTTTATAGTCCCGTGCCTCCTTTCAACTACCTGGAGTGCTAAGACTATGCTTCAGTCAGCTAGTTAGGTGGTCAGGCCACTTATGTATGGCTTCAAATGACTGCCATTCACTTTTCCTGGGAAGGGCTCTCCATTTAACTTTACCAACTGTACCACACCTCCGTCGGTAATCTCCTTAATAATATACAGACCTAACCAGTGCATCTTGAACTTTCCTGGGAATTTATCAAACTTACTATCATACAACAACACTAGATCATTTACCTTTAATGTGCGCAACTTGATGTGTTAGTTGTGCCATGCCTTTTCACGCTGCTTTTGGACCTACTAGTGGAATCCACCCAAAAATCATTCTTCTTTAAGCTCTTCCAGCTACGCGAGCCTCTCCTCCAGGGCTTCACGATCTGTCATACCTATGAGTGCTACTATGCGTAGACTAGGCACGATGTATTCCATAGGCATTACAACTTCCACTCCATAGACAAGCCTAAAAGGTGTCTGTCCTGTCAATTTCTTACATGTCGTTTGATAAGCCCATAGCACTGCAGGTATGTGTAGGTCCTAATCACTTCGCTGCATGTTGCATACGTTGGTCAGTGCGTCGCATACCTTGTTGAATGCTTATGTGTGTAGAATATTTTGCGCTATTGCTCTTCCTGCATAATGTCTTCCCAACATTAAGAGCCATCTGCAAGGTCGCCCCCCTAACACATGCTTATTGACCATGTATTTTAGCATGGACTATGTGTGCATCTGCACAGGTTGGGGCTTCTCTCCATAGGCGTACATCCACTTGGCCAGATGTGTGTGCGGATCATCTTGTTCATCATACTTGTTTGCCAATCGCATCTTAGGCTTCCCAAAACGTGCTCTCATCCTTCTCCTACATTCGCGCTAATCATCAAAGCTTCCTTTGTGCACACGCCACCATCTCACGGGTGTAGCGCGTAGTACCTAGTCCAAAGCCTAGAAGCATTACTTTTCTGGCACCTCCCTTTCAAAGGCATCCAAGAATGTATCTACCTTAGTTATACCATCATAAGTAGGCATATCTCTTACTTCTATTGACACGCAGTGCAGCGACCTTGTCATCATATTGCAGTTCAGTGTAGTTACCTCATGTAACCAATTCTTCCATTGCTCTATTTCTTCGTCAGAATCTGAAGTGTAGGAGCTCTCGCATTCCAATGTAATCTGTCCATCTACGGTGGGATTCACCCAGTCTTGGTCTCGCGTTGTTATCTTGTAGATGCAGTCCAAATCATCATCACTTTCATAGTCGCGGACCGGCTCCGTATAGCGCGATCCTTCAGCAGGGTCCAGGGGTATAATTACGCGCAGTGACTTCTTTTCAAAGATCATTTTTCACTTCTTCAGATTAATTACCCCATTCATGTTAGTGGCCCAGTCAATTCCTAGGAGCGTGGGGTAGGGATTGTTTTCATCAATAATCTCTATTACTTTGAAATCTACCAGCGCGCTCACTCCCTCAATATCCACAGTTATTTCATGCAATCACCCCATAGGTATTATTTTTTGTTGATTTGCCATTATCAGCTAAATCAGAGACCATTGTAGTGTAGGTCTTCCCATTTTCTCCCATGTTTGCTTCGGTAGAACATTCGCATCTGATCCCAAACCCAGAATGACTTGATCCATCTCATATTCTCTGATCTCTGTGGTAAGTCTCATTTCTCATCCTGTTCTTATTTTATGTTTTCCAATCTTCCAAACCACACGTGATTCTCCTGGCATGGTCCCAGCGCATCTGTTGATGAGTTCCTGTAACCCTTTCACAACCTTACTATCGCGCAGTAACTTCATACATGTTTCAAGGAAAGTTGTCAGCATGGATGGGTCCATTTCTGGCTCCGGTTTATCTTTTCTTCTTAAAGTGGAGGCATCAGCGAAGCTCTTCTTAGCTTCCATGAAGGTTTCCTGAGCGTGCTCCAAATCAAACTCTGCTTCCTTCTCTAAAGCTTTGTGAACCCAAGTACTATCTTCTAGATGTTTGCCTTTGTCATCTCCTGTTGCAATTCCACTTCAGAGCACAATGTTTACATTTGTGTCTTCCTCGCGCACCTCAGACTTCATCTGCAGGTTCTGAGTCAAGGGAGGTGGTAGCACTCCTTTGTCGCGTATCCTATCTATCAGCGTAGGACAATCTTCAATCTCATGATCGAACAGTGTGCAATACTTGCATGAGGGGCACATTGGATTGGTGCAATCGCGGGCATAGTGTCCTAGCCCTCTGTAATTGCAGCAAATCAATTGTCCGTGACCTCTACCAGGTCCTCCTCTGCCTCGGCCTCATCCATGCCCCTGAAATCTTGTTCATGCCATTCTTGCATTTTGGTCAAGGGGCTGCGTTTCGGCCTAAACCTTGTAGGTGGGGGTTCTATCCATCATCAACTCATAACTTCTGCAGGTATGCTCATCATGTCCCACTGACCTGCAAAAGTTTCAGAACAACAATTGCGAATTTTGTGTATGATGCTGTAACAAGTGACAATTGCCCATTGCATGTTTTCCAACTATTTGACAGATGGCGCACCGCAAAGCAGGCGCCACACTAGGTCCTGCTTAAGCTTCCAACCTTAAAGGCATCAGTCCTCCTCCTGTGAGGTAATTCTTAAAAACTAGGCAGTGGTCTCTATCATTACCCTGGCTCTTGCAATTTACACACCACACTTCTTCGCACACTTCTGGTCTAACCGTCCTGTCTTGTTTCAAACTCTGCATTTCAAGGCACAGATTCTTTAGTTGCATGTGGATCTACTGAACTCCTAGGTTAGGATCATGTATCGAGGTCCTAAACTACGCCAAGTATCTCCTACACCAAGTAGGAACATGTAGGTTAGGATATCTCCTAAACTACGCCAAGTATCTTACTTATCTTATTAACAAGTCTTGATTATCTTTGCGTAAACAGATATTCTATCTTGCATTCACTTAGCCAATATAGTTATACACATTCACGCATCATATAAGCTTTAAAAGTGAAATTCATACCCAATATAACACATGCATAAAACAGGAAATAAAGACGCAGAATTGATAGAAACTTCTCTTTATTAATACTTCCACTGTTTATAGACTCAACTCACCCTGCGCACTCAGCTGCAGACTACTAGGCCTCAGCTACAAAACCTCTTCCTAGGCTACGATCCAAAACTAGACTTTACACTTCATAACTATCTCGTGTACATCATTCTTCTTTAGACATTCTGTGATTGATTCCATTGATGCCTTAACTACTTATAGATTTTCTCTATTTATAAAATCCCATGGTCTACAGACCATGGGTAGATCTTCTACAGCCGACATTATACTATCAAAATAAGGGCAGACAACCCTATGACTCTTTAACAAACTATGCACTTCGCACCCACAAAATGCAAAGTCTTTATGTTGGAATTACAAAATTGACCAAAATCTAGGCTCTAAGCCTCAAAACTTCCCTTAGGGGATACCACACCCAACAGATGGCCAAGGTTTAGTTTTAACTGAACCTTAAAATCACAAAGCTTGAGTTGAAGTCACAACCTTCAACTCCCCCAGAGGGCAGAGAATAGTGTGAATCCGTTGTAAAGGATGCGGTTGCAACAGTGGATGCATGGTAGCAGATTGCACCGCGCTCTTTGAGTAGTCTATGGAGGTTGTTATGACTCTGCAAGAGGATCCTAACCTGTAGGAGGCCCGGGAATTGCAGCAACAATATGACGAAGCAAGAGCGACGGCGCCCACCGTCGCTATATCACAGCGACTAGCTAAGTTGCATGAGGCAAACCAGTTGCTCGAACAAGTGGAGGCAGCGCAATGGAAATAGGCGGTCCTCAAGGAGAGATTGGGGCCTTGGATGGACGAGGCCTATGTCATCTCTACCACCATTGAAGAGAATCTGGCATGCCTATAGTGGACACAACAGAAGGTAAAGGAAGATAGTGCAGGGCCAACAACAAAGCAGTTGGTCGAGCAGCTCAAGCAGGCAACCATACAGAGTGCGACTGAGGTAGCAGTGACACAATTCGAGATGGGATGTTTTAGCAGTAAGATCTCGTGCCAGAGGAGTGACTCAGGGGTGAGATATGATATTTGTGTTGGGGGCCTGTTGGGACAAGGTCCCCTAAAGGTCAATTTTGGGGCAAAAGCCAAAGTTTTGGGGCAAAAAGACCAAGCTTTTTTTATGTAAAGTGTAAAGTATCCACAAGTTGTGGTTGCAGTGTGTAGATAGTACGTGTCATAAATGGATTTTCCCTTCTTTTATGTAATTTTTTTCGGCTTGTATAGACCTACCGATGATCCGCGGACCATGGAATTGTATAAAACGGAGAGTCTTAGATAGTCTAAGATAGGGCACAGATGATGATGAAAGTAATGGGTCATTGGAAGTGAAGAGTGAAGAGTCTTAGAGTAGAAAAGAGGCTCTGCAGCTGTGTGTGCAGAGGCCTAGAGTAGAGTCTGCAGCTAAGTGTGCGGACCCCTGTAGCTAAGTGCGCAGGGTAGTCTTAAGTCTATAAGAAAATCTGAAGTATCAATAAAGAGATTATTCTGGAAATATCTATGTTTTGTCCATTTACTTCTATTATGAATGAATGCATTTATGTTGTGATGAATATTGGGTTTATGATTTAATACTATATTGATGCACGATTCTGCATGGTTTATATTGTTATATGAATGCAAGTAATAATATCTTTTTACATGAATAATATCTTAATACATGTTAAGGATATTAGACACTTAAGTCGATCTGGGTAATAACAAACTTAGGAGTAATTATAGAGGTGTGTAAGTGGTGGATTTACCTATTTAGGGTCCGCAAAAGACCGTCGTAGACCTTCACGAATGTCAAAATGTTGAAAAGAGGGAGCTATATCGATAAGCCTTAAGGGCTTATCGATCTGTGTGAAGGTAGATAAAGGGTATAAAACAACATCACAACCATCTCTGGGTGTGGAAACTTGGTTCCAACACCCCCCCATACTCCTTCGGGTGAGACTTCATTCTGCGCTCTACGATTGAAGCCGAAAGGGCCAATAGTGTAGGGAATTGTTTGGAAATTTTAACTCTGAACCTGGGTCAAGACCCACTAAGCCAACACTTATAACCAACATAGAACCAAAATAGAAACCATGAAAAATCAGCCATTAAATAAAAATAATAACAAGTACATGTACTTATTAGTCACAATAGAGAAAATAACTTATATTATCATATGCAAAATCCAACCAAGTCAGGGACTTCCACATACCACTTGACCATAGATTGGGTTGAACCAAATCTCTTTTTCAGCCAATCATACCCATTCCATATTCCAAGCATGAATGTTGGATCTCATGGGATAAACCAAGAAATAACTAACTAGGGAATCCATAGGTTAAACCACCTCCACCCTCAAGCTACTGTGATCTCACCAAAACTGGTCTCGAGATCACAAAACCAAACCAAAATTGGATGCCTCATAATTTCTTCACCATACCTTGAGGAATTTTCCTATCTCCACCCACCTATCAAGGGCTTCCTAGAGAAAACCATCTCCACCCCCAACCCTTGGGATTTTCTTGAGACCACCTCACTTGCTTCCATAACCTTTCAGAAATCTAAGGCCAAACCAAGAATGAATCCCATCACACCATGCTTATCCAAGAAATGGAAAGGCAAGGTTGTAACCACTATCAATCCAAAAAAAAACCATTCCAATGACAACAAATGAACCAAATAATCAAATTCATGTACCATGCATTCACATCCCAACAAGGAAATCACATATGAAAACTATTACCTACTAAAGTTGTTAATCCAACTTCCTCCTTGCGCTTCCTTGCTTTCCTTTTCCTTCCTTTGCTTGCTTGTCCAAGTGCTTTTTCTCTCTCCTTTTCTACACCCAATCAAAATCTAGGAAAAATTTGTCAACATATTCTTAGGTTCCTTTTTATTATTAATGTTTGGTCTCTTCCTTTCCTTTTTTCCCTTTTCCTTCATTCTCCTTCATTTTTCCTCTATTTTCCCTTACATGAAAATTTGTCTCTTCACCTTCCTTTTCTCCTATCTTCCTTTATTTCCTTAATTAAATGTCATTTATTGCCTCTTTTCCTTTACTAATTCCTTTTCTAATTTCCATAGCCATTAATAAACCATAAGTGATGTTCATTATGATGGTTTGCCCTCCATTTAGCTTGGAATATGTGTCCCATGACCTTGGTCTTATTTTGTCTTTATTTTCCTCTATTACATGAAACTTTAACCTAGGCTTGTTATATTTTTTTCCCAATAGGATCATTTAATGGAATGCTCTTGGTATCCAGAACCTTCAAAATCCATCTAATAATATATGCACATGGTAAAACTAGGAATCTACAAGTGACCCTGTGAAACCCTAATCGTTGAATGTTGATGTAAATTTACCTATCCTCCAGATATTCTTTGAACTCCATCATAATGAATGCATCCTTAATGGTATGTTAAGTGATATGGAGGAACAGTCGATGACTAGTAGGTGAAAAGACAAGAAAGTGATGCGACACATGTAAAAATAACTCAAAAGACTGAAACAACACTTGTACAAGCTAATAATAAAATAAATGCCAAAAACTACAAGAAGAAAAGTGTAAAATGACACTTGAAAACAAAAAAGTGACAAAAGCAATAGAAAAGGAAGCAAAAAAATGACACTTGAAAAACTTACCCGAAAAAGTGGTGCAATTGAATCCAAATCTCCTTGAACTCAAGAGAATGGATAGATATCCAATGTGAAATGTGAAAATGAGCTCTAAAATCCTATGTTATATATATTTACTCTCATAGGATTAGGGTTAGGGTTTCTGACATGTATGCCTAAAATCAAGGAGAAAGCGACACTTCTCTTCACATCATAAATAGAAACTTGTGCCACATTGTCAATGAGGAATGAGCACTTCCTATTTTCTAGGGATGCATATTCAGATGATCTAAAATATTGCGTAGTCTACTAGTTGAAAGGATTGTGAAATTCCTAGTGGAAAGGGATTATGTAGTTCATTGGCTCAGTAGATTGCACGGTTCTAATTCATTGTAAAGGATTATGCAATTTTCTTGCTCAATGACTACATGCCTCACAATATTACGTAGTTTAGTTCCTAAAGGAATTGTGTAGTTGTTAGTGATAGAATATTGTGCAGTTCCCAAAGGTAAGACCAACCATCGGTGCTAGATCAAGAAAAGACTTCATTTATGTTTGAAATCGGTTTGCTTGTCTTTAGAATTTGTGAAACTATTGTCGACAAGACTCAGTCATCGTCAATACAACACAATTAAGAAATCACACAAGCACTGCATAAATGGATAAGTGATTGAAATCAAACAAAAATTTGAAGACAGTGAAAATAATGGTTCTTGTAGACAAAGGTAGGCTCCAAAATCAAAGCATGGGAAATTTTTTGGAGGGGGGTTGTAGCAGCTACAACACTTGGCGACACACTAGTAGAACTCATACTTCTCTATATGGGTCTAACTCTTGATAAGCAAGTCAAACTTCGGTTGTTTCGATTAGGAGTAAGGAGTATATGTGTGTGTGTGTGTGTGTGTGTGTGTGTGTGTGTGTGTGTGTGTGTGAGTGAAAAGAATGTTGGAGTATTTTTTTTCATCTCTAGTGTTACTCTGCTGCCAATAGGGCTAGACAATACCCTGTTGGAGTCACTTCAGGAACACAAGAATTGCTTCGATTCCAGCGAGCCTATACAATACCCCCGAAAAAGTTTATTGCTTCACCTCTCTATGCAAGAAGCCTTTCTCTTCTTTCACCCTTTATTTTCTTTCTTATATAATCATGCTTAGGTACTTATTATTTCATTGGGGTGGAATAGGGATCCCAACTTATTAAGAACAAGAGAGCTTTTTCCTTCAAAGAAAGTTTGTAGACCTCAAAAATATTGTCTGCTTCCTATAGATTTTCCTCCTCTCCCTTTTCTTTTTGACCAAGTTGACAAGTTGAAACCAATCAAATATAAACATTTTATTAGAGAAGAAGATCCTATTTATAGATTCGAGCATCGTAGATCTGCTAGTTTTTTCTCTGAGAAAGAACATATTTTCCATCCAAGCATTATACACTAACAAAAACAAGGTCCATGCAAATAAGGGAATATATAGTTTACCAAACATTAATATTTGTATAATGCCCTTTCAAACTTCTCCATTCTTATTTAGAACCAAAACACCACTTTCATACAAGATATATCACAAAAAAACTTAAAAGAAAAACGTAAAATGGAAAGAAACCGAAGAAATAAAATTGAAAGGTACTAAACTAGACTAAACTTAATCCTAAGCTAACAAAACATAGGCCAGGCTTATGTGAAGTGAAATTTCCAATGCAACCAACAAAGCATTTATTGAGCTATACTGGTGAGGGAGTAAGCAACAAGAATTATCATTAAGTAAGGCATGAGGAAAGAAAGATAGATCATGACATGCTCCAAAATTTGAAGGCACAAGACATGATCAAAGAAGTATGACAAGAAGGCATTTACCAAACCTTTTTCTATTATGTTATGGTGCGAACTGCAATAGGCTTTCAAATCAAACATCCATTGCATTTCAATCTTGGAAAATATCAAGAAATATAGAATCTTGTTTAAGACTCTTCCATCCATTTAGCAAAGGGATTGTGGTAACTAGGTGAAAGATCTTGTGGTTGAAAGACAGGTTCATTTTCAACATTTTTGATCAATTCATGAAGGTTCTCCCATGATAGAACATCATTCTAGTCATGATTGGAACATTCATTAAAATCATGAGATCCTGACATAACCATCAGCATAGCCTGAAGTTCCTTGACATCTTGACAAGTTTCCATATTATCAAAAGGTGGATCATCAAAAATTGATCGCTTGGAAAAATTGATCATTGATGACATATAGTCATCACTAAATGAATTAGTGAATACATTAAGAAAGTCATGATCAAGATTTGATTTCTCATTCAAGCAAAGGGGATCCTCATGCTTTGAATAATCTAAGAGAGGGATTGATTGTAAAAAAGAAGTTGTGTCTTATGCTTCTTCATATTCACAAGATGAGGAATGAGATAGATCATGAAGAGTAGATTCCTCCTTATCTTCTTTCAATCTTGAGTCATCAATAGATGTGACAGGTGTGACAGAGTCATTGAATATGTCAGGGTAGTGCCTGAAATATAAGAAAAATTAGAGATCAGGTGAGGAATCATCTTTAATAATATATTCTTGTCCGTGATCAGAATCCCAAACATAATCATTATGAAAGTTACCTTGAATTTCTTGATCTCTATTAACTCCATCCTTGACTTGACCCTCATGAGATTCAATAGAATATGATATAACATGTTGATTTAGTGAATTAGAGTAAAGGGGGTCAGAGGAAATAACTGATGGAGGATAAGGAACATATAGAGAAGAAGCAATGTTGCTTGATTTGGTGAAGAATTGGAAGACGACGAAGTGTCACATGGAAAATCAGTTTCTTCTTTTGAAATTTTTAGAGCTCCATGACTAAGAAATATTGGGAGACTTAAAAGGGATTTAGGTTTAGGCGGATTCAAAGAAATCTGAACAAGATACTAAAATTTCTCTTTCATAAAATTCCAATCTATGTCATCCTCTAAAAACTCATAATAGAAATGAATAAAGCGATCATGAAAATCTTCAATGGATTCATCAAATTTATTTTTGAGATGAATAATCTTCTTATAAACACTTTCGTAATCATACCTGTCAAAGGTTTAGTGAAGCTACTTGACAAAGAATGAATAGAAGAAGCAGCTAATGTATAACACCCTTATTTAACACATCCTTCAAATGTGAGAATGAACAACCTACAAGCAACATCCTCACAATTAATTTCATAATATTCACAAAATTCAAGAAAGCAGAGGGTATGCTCAAGAATAGTTGTTTCACCCTCACCATCAAATTTTGGATTTGACAAGTCATGAATTATTTGCGCAGGTAGTTTCAAAATTGTAACTTTAGAAAAGCATGTCGCATTTGTGATATGGGAAGAAGCCATTCAAGATGAATAGGTGAAATCGGACTCCATCCTCTCAACTCATGATTTGACCCTCCTTTTAGCACCAAAAACTAGTTGATGGTTCTGGAAATTGACAATAGGGAAGGGGGTCTCCCCAATGTGAAGTCCCAATTAGAGTCCACATTATTTGGAGTAGAATCCTTAACCGGAATACGACCAGTTTCAAAATTGGTGGTCTCAAAGATATGCCTTGGCTACAATGAACAAATAAGATGACATATGCATGGCTTCGGTGATAGCAAGTGTATGAACGTTGTGAGATACCAAATTTAATGTATGAAAGGTTTTTTCACATCAAATGAAAATTAGGTGATCCCCTTGGAAGAGAGTAATATTACTAACTTATAAGAGACACACAAGTAATAAATAATCACTAGTTAACCTGTAAAATAGTTCACAAGATAAAAATGATCGTGATAACATAAACAACACACATTCAACAAGATACATACTAAAGCAAATTAATTACTTCATTAACATTAATGTAAATGAAACAACATACATCGCAAACATATAAAGAATAGTCTTACAACATTCACCACCTATGCATGCAGGCATGCCAACTCTCAGATCTTCTTATTATTAAGTGAAAGTTCTAAGAATACAATTAGATTGATATGAAACTATCCCCAATAGTGGAACATGAACCCAACACTTGCTTCTACAAAGAATGATACTCTTCCTATGCTAGAATAGATAAGTTAAGGCTCCAAATATTTGGTTCCAATCCCTTTGATTGAGTTATGAGGGTTTATTTATAACAAATGAGATGACTCTTCATCTCCCTTGGCGACCTTTGAAATTACCCGATGACTGATGGACTTCCTTTGTCTTTACTCTAACTAATGACTCTTCACAATCCACATTTAGCTCTTGGTCTTCCACTTAAATTTTCGCTTTATTAATTTTAAATATAATAATACAAAACTCCATGTAGGAAAAAAATGCCTAAAGCCTAATAAGACAAGCCTAATAACACAAACTAAATATATTAAGCTTGAGTTTGAGGAAACTCTAGCTAAACAACTTTAACCTTTAACTATGTAGTGAGATATTGATGCCAATCTTTGTATTGTGCAATTATCTCCTCAAACTTTGTCAGAAGGTTAAGTTGATATCTGACTCTGGCATCCATAACATATGGATAAATGGTTTTAGAGCCCATATGTGCCTCGTTCTACAACAAGAATATCTTCATATTAACCTTAGTAGGTCCAACTATATGCCTTTGCATGTTTTGTATATCGATCTCAAAGTCCTCCTTGGTTGTGACCTGCTTCAAACTGTCCAACAACTATTTGATTTCCTATCGGATGATGTTTCTACCCTTTGCCTCTGTAAATGATCCAATTGAAGGTATCTTATGTGTTTTAAACAAAGAATCCATGCTATTGTATAACCATGCATAGGCAATTATTATGTTGGATACAAAAGTGTCGAGTTGTTTTTTACTTTGAATGAGAATTCTGACCTCAACCTTATCCCATTCTACTTCTTGCCTTGTCTTCCTAGCCAACCCTATAGGTGCATCCCTATTCTTACCACCCCATTCTTGGATCACACTGAGGGTTGCATGCATTTATTTAATATATTTTGCATTTTATCGATTCCTCTTTTGCATATCGTGTAGGGGCACTACTTCCTTATGCAAGGTGATCATCTCCTTGTAAATTTGCCTCATTTTGTCTCCCAATGCCTGGATTTCACCATATATTACTTCTTGAATTTATTTCAAATAAGAATCTATGAAATACAATCGTTGGATCTCAACTTTGAGATGTTCGACTTTTTGTCTTATAGCATCAAGATCTTTATCCATTTGTCCATTTTCTATCATCAAGAAATATTTTTTTGCTTTTGCAACTCCTACAAAGGCCAAGTTTGTTGCAGTGATTGTCTATGGATTCCTCCCGGTGTTGGTAACAATCACCCTTTTAGTGTGGATGAAAATAGGATGGACCAGATCATTAGGGAAGTATTTCCTCCTTTCATGTACTATTTTGTTCTGGACTTGGTTAAAGATCAAGCTGGAAATATCCATGATCATGTCATCATCTTGAGGAGATATTCCCATTTCACCATCTATGATTTTCCCATCTATGTGGGGAGTTGAAGGTTAACCAATAATATTTTCTACAATGGGCATGATGTCAACCTCTTCATTTTTCTCTACCTGTTCAACATCCATGTCCTAGTCCAATATTTTCTCTTCAATTTCTTATGCAAACTCTTGATCCAACTTTTTCCAACTCTCTTCTTCTTTTAGTTGTTTTTTTCCTTTCATCCTCTACTTTCTTCAGTCTTTCTTCTTCTTCTGTTCTTTTTAGTTCTTCATGCGCCTACATTTTCTCATTTTCTTTCCTCTCCTGCTCTTCCTTTCACATCTTCTCTTCCTCCTACTTCCTCTCTTATTCCTGCTACTTCCTCTTCTTCTTTATTTCCATAGCCACTTTTAGAATGATTAGATTGGCTTTGAACTTACAACTCTGCTCCTCTCCTAAGTTATGGCCAAAATTCCTCTTGTAATTTATGCTCACTGGAGTGCTCTCTTCTAGATTTTGTGCTTCTTGGGTAACGATTTGATCTGGAATTACATTGGAATGGCCTGCCTCATTGCATGGTGCATGTACATTATAGAAATTATTGATCTTTTCTTCCTTCTTCCTGGCATAGGTCCCATACAGCCAGACAAAATTCAACTTGGAAAAGTGTATTTTGCAAACTACTCTGGGATCATAATGATGAAAATTTATCATACCAAACTTAAGGCTTTTCAATTCTTTAGCTTCAACTTCTACGACCTTCCAATTCTTAATCTCATAATATCCCACCTGCAAAGGAAAAGTAGTCCAAGGTTCCTTATTCTTCCTCTAGAATTCTACAGATAGGCCTATGACAAGATGATGGGAAACCTATTGTATGACTACTTTGTTTGTGGCATACCTTGGTAAGAGATGAGACAGTTTTTGATAGCCAAAATCTCTAAGATATGTACCATATCGTGAGGCAAACCAATATGTAACTTCCACCACTGAGTTCATTGCCTCATGATTCATGCAAGGGGCCTCTTCTTCAAATATCATCTGATATAAGACCTTTAAGAAGTGATCAAAAAGTCTCTCA
This sequence comes from Pinus tabuliformis, assembly GCA_031772625.1. Classification (NCBI taxonomy): domain Eukaryota; kingdom Viridiplantae; phylum Streptophyta; class Pinopsida; order Pinales; family Pinaceae; genus Pinus; species Pinus tabuliformis. Next base: position 1,881,371,244 of record CM062819.1, on the reverse strand, counting down.
AAGACTCCTCGGTAGTTGCATTTTGTCAACAATTTGCAATAAATATGGATAGGAGGCTCTTTAGGTGTCCATTTCCATTCCAAACCAAGGAATTCATTATGAGCACATATTCCATCTAGTAGGTAAGCATACATCTAAAATTGTTGTTCCTTGCCCTATGGTGGTTTTTTTGCCTTCTTTAATTTAATCTGTAGTTGTTGGGACACTAGATGAGACCAGTTAAATATATTCCCTTCTGAAACAATATGATGTAGCATGTAGACCCTCCTTCTAGGAAGGTTTTAGTATTCTTGTGTCCATAAACTTGGCAGCACAAAACCATCAAGTACTGAAACACTATAGCAAGTGACTTAGTCTTGTAAGTATTTTTACGTGTCTGGTGAAATTTTGTTGGTTCTTTCCACCATGACTTAACGACTTCCTTAGTGTTAAGATAGTTTGAGGTTGCATAAAAATTTGAATCCAAATATTTATAATCCTTCGACAACTTGTAGATCAAGTCGATGTCATGTGGTTGGTAGGAGGAAAGTTGTTTCCCACTAGCAACATTCAATGACATGCTCTTGGTATCCAGGCCCTATAAAATCCATCTAATAACACTTGCACATGGTAAAACTAGGAATATGAAAGCGACCCTATGAAACCTTGATCATTGAATGTGGATGTAAAGTTTCCCATCCTCGAGATATTATTTGAAATATGTCATAGTGAATGCATCCTTGATGGTATGCCAAGTGACAATGGAATCCTTCTCAATGTATAACTATGTATCTGACAAAATAGGAACTGATATTGAGAAAATGTCAATGAATTCCTTGGTACTGCTTTCAGTGGCCTCCTTTGATGATTTCTACATGGGAGGCATGGTGATATCTGATGATGAAATAGTAATGCATTCATGACCTATAGTACCTATTGCAAGAGATGCACTCATGACCTATAACAAGTTAGGTTAAAAGAATAGTTCAACAATCAAATTTAAGTAGAAAAACAATCACTAAGGGAAAATATTGTGTAATGTTGAGCAGAAAAGAGGCAGAATGGGCTCTGGAATTGCACAAGGCATAGAAAGAGAGAGATATTGTGCAATTCTGGTTGACAGGAGACTAGCTTAGGGTCTAGAATTTCACAATACGCAGTCTCAGCTAGCAAAGAGAGAGAATGATTTTGCAGTGCACAGTTTCAATATCCAAGAAGGTCCACTGCTGGCCGAGATTATGCAATGCATAGCTAAAGGAGGCTAGTAACTATGCACTGCACAGTTTCAACTTGCAAGGGAGAGGATCGCTCCTAAGGGTTGTGCAATGCATAGTAGGGAAGGCCAACAATCCCTAAGGAAGGTGTAGTTCAACTCGGGAGGGAAGAAAACTCTGGATTTGGGGCCAGGGAAGGAACAAGTATAGTTTGGTCCTAGAATTAGTTAAATCAATCATTAGCATTGTCCAAATAATATAATACAAAAGGAATAACATGCATGCATAAATAGACCCAACAACAGTAACTGTTGGTAGGCGAAAAGACAAGAAAGTGATCTGACACTTGTAAAAATAACTCAAAATACATAAGAGACACTTTTACAATCTAATAATAGCATAAACACCAAAAAATACAAGAAGAAATAGGGAAAACAACACTTTCAAACACAAAAGCGACAAAAGCAATGAAACAAAAAGAAAAAAAGGCGACACTTGAAAAAATTACCCAGAAAAGCACTGCAAATTGAATCCAAATCTCCTTGAACACATGAGAATGAGAATGGCTAGAGATCTAATGTTGGATGTGAAAATGATCTCTATAAGCCTCTATTATATATTTACTCTCATGGGATTAGGATTAGGGTTTATGATACACATGCCTAAAATCAAGGAGAAAGTGACCCTTAGTATTTAGATCAGAAATAGAAACTTGTGCCACACTGTCAATGAGGAATGCACACTCCCTATTTTCTAAGGGTGCATAATTGGCTGATCTGGAAGACTACACAGTTCATTGGAAAAGGACTACGCAATTCCTAGTGACAAGGGATTGCACAGTTCACTGGCTCAATGGATTGCACAGTTCTGATCCATAATGAAGGATTGCACAGTTTTCTTGCTCAATGGTTACCTGTCTCACAGGATTGTGCATGTTAGTTCCTCAATGAATTGTGCAGTTTCTAGTAACAAGAGATTGTGTAGTTCCCATAGGCAAGACCAACAATTAGTGCTAGATCAGGACAAGACTTAGCTTGTTCTTGAAAGGGATTTGCTTCTATTTAGAAGTTGTGCAATTGTTGTCGACGAGACTCAGTCATCATAAAGTCAACACAATTAAGACATTACACAAGCGTTGCATAAACATATAGTGATTGAAATCAAAGGAACACTTAATGACAATGAAAATAATGGTTCTTGTAGACAAAGGTAGGCTCAAAAATTAAAGCGTAGGAAAATTTTTAGAGGGGGATTGTAGCAGCTACAACACTCACCTACCTTCCATAATTCACCTACCTCATTGGATACACATTCCATGTTCTGTCATTTTGTATAAAACTTGTATAAATCCCTTGAGAAAATTTTCACAATCAAGACAATAGCATGAGTGCTCTAAATCACATTAACCAACCTATACTTCTGAGATTCAAGCATCAATCAAGATATACTGGGGTTTAAACTTGTGACTTCTAGCCCCCACAAACCTACTCACTTTGGACCAAATCTCCTTTTACAAATATTGATTAAGAGCTCACTACATGAATAATAAAATAATATAACATTTCTTTTTAATTGTAGCATAACATTAAAAGAACATATGTGGTTAATATGTCCTAAGGGGCATAGAACAGTTGGTGATAGACTGTATTATTAAGGAACTCCTTATGTGAGGGTCATCAGGTCAACAACTCGTGGGTCTAGCTAACCAAAAAAGAAAACATATATGGTTAATACGTGAAAGAGAAAAATATAATATTACATCAATAAAATAAATTATAACTTATAAGTTTTGAAAATAAGGTATTTAATGAATTTATGTAAACTAAGATTAATCTCATGATTTAAATTTCAATATGTACATAGATTGTAATAATTACTCTTAGAGAAATAAACTATCCCAAGTTGCATCTAGGCTTGATTGAGTCTCATACAATCCCAATGGCAGCATCTCATTGATCGCAATATCATTCATCCATTCAACATTAGGTTTGGCCTTGGCCTAGGCACCACATGTTAATTTTTATTTAGGTCTATATTGTTCTTTCCTTTGATAATTGCATTACTTATAGAATTCACCCCACAACATCATAACATTATTCATATTTACTTCATTGTTAAGCAACATATGCAACTATATAGAAAGAACATTATCAACATAAATGCAACATAAAATAAAGGAACAATAGAAGAAAAGTATGCACGCATAGAGACACTAGGATTGATTGAAGACTAGGGAAAAAAACAATATGGGAAAAACCCTTTCAAATTCTTCATCTTGTTAGATTGTTATGGAATGATTCAGAAAATGAGAGTACAATGATCCATATATTCATCCATACAACTATCTAGCAACATTAATTAAACAATATTCATGAAATGAACCCAGTAATGCTAATATTCAAAACCCTGGTTTAGGAGCCTGTAATCAACTATCACTATCTGTGGTCAATTGTTGAACCCTGTGGTCAACGAGTGAAATCTAAGGTCAACTGAAAAAATAAAACTTTAGGTTCCATTCCCAGGGAAGATATGTCATGCATGCAATTGAAAGGATTTGGTTGAAATTTCTCCATGACATGCCTATGATTGTACTTGAAATTTCTCCATGACATGCCTGCGACTTATACCCAAAACCCTAAAAACAGAGATGTGGGCTACAAACCCTGAAATTCTGGACTTGTGCCAACCAATCTCTGTGAATTTTCCTCAGACCTGTGTAAGCCAAACCAAAGAAGAGAATAGAATAATTCTCCATGTTTTTGCTCAAATGAGGTTCACTTGACTTGCATTTATATCCTTCAAGGGTGTCAAATTTTCTTTAGGGCAGACCTAATCAAATATGCACATGTGGGATTTAATTCAAAAAATACACTTTCCCTTGTCCAAATTAAGCGCTTCAATAGTCAAAATTGGTCCTCTCGAAAAGAGGAATCTAGTCCCATGGTTGGAATTTATCATTAAGATACAAAATTAACACTCCTTCTCATCTAGGGATAAATTCCAACTGTATCATGTAATCATCACAAGAATCTTGTCATCAAATCATAACAAATCTCAAGTATCTCATCATCAAATTTCATCATTTCTCATCTCTACTTATTCCAGCTTATCTCTTCATTGTCCCTTCTCATATGTTGAACATTATCGAACCTAAAATAAGAATAAATTTATATCGTAGGGGAGCCTTAGCTACCACCCTCTGTAACGTCAGAGAGCACATCTCAATCCGAAACAATATCAGGGATCACATCTCAACCTGAATCTACATCGGGGTGCTCAGTCTCAACCTAGAATGACTACCAGCGGGGAGCCCAATTCTACCACTGGGGAAACATTAGATATATTATAATCAGGGATCACATCTCAACCTCAAACCACATTAGGTATCACATCTCAACCCACCCTATTTCTCACTGATCTTCCCAACAATTACCCTCAAGAGTCATGTGGTAGAACACCTACATCATAATCCAAACTCGGGTGAGATACCCGACTTACCCAAGGTAAGGATCACACACCCCTAAGCCTCCTCAACCTGTTGGTCAGATAGGGAGGGACAACTGCAACAAGCCTAACTTGTGGGTATGATTCCAACTAGGGTATACTTTTCATAGACCAAGATAGGGGGAGATACCTGACTTATCAAAATAGACAAGGATCGCACACACCTAATGGGTAACAGATAGGGGAGCAACATCTATGACCATATTGTCCAAAGATCCCTCAACCCCAGGATCCCTCCATCTCAATTCCTCACCATGGGAGCTCAGACAGGGGTAAGAGTTGCCTCAGTGTTCTCAATCAATCTTTCTCTTTCTATATCAGAAATGTATCATTGTGCTCATATCTAGTATTAAATTAATCATCATGTCATAATAACACCAGTTTCATGTTCATGCAGGACATCAAATCAGATATTAGAACAGAATATATATGTATATCACAAAAAGCATATCTTATTCAACCTCCCTCTCATGAAGGTAGCAACTTGTTGTAGGGAAAACCAAACACCGCCCATTACTTCAAATAATGGGCACCCTTTACATTAATTTTTGGCTAAACACTTTTTTTATGATTTTCATTAAGTTAATTATCCTAAAAAATATTCTTTTTTTTTTTACATTCACCAGATTTCCATTTTGATTGTTTCATTGAATTCGAATTTTCAATAACTTTCCATTGATACTTGTTTTGCCTCATTTGGTCAACCGGTTTGTAAATAACACTCCTTTGAAGTTTGATCATTTTCTCGCCTGGACTAAAAAATGTTAATAAATGTATGATATTTCAATTTTTGCAATTAAAATATTCATTCATTGTGAATATTAACTCTTAGTTAATTTTTACTAATTCTTTCATTTTCACTTATGGTCCTACAAAATGACTCAACTAAATTGTACAATGGATGAAAACACATTTCGGGATCTTGGTAATTTACTCCAATTTGTTATTTTAAGACAAATTTTCAAACCCAAAATTGAAATTTGACAATAGTCCAATTTTTAGGATCGTTAATTCACGTGGACCCCACTTCTCATCAAATCCTCCCTTCCAAAATCCTGAAATTAAAAAATGTCGAAATGAAATTTGCAATGCAATATTGCGATTGCGACACATCACATATTGCATATCGCAAAAAACAAAATTATTAAGTGCTCATTTTTATATTTTCAATTTGCGATGCGATAAGTTTTTTATATGACGAGTTTTTTGGTTTAATATAAAGTTTTCATTTTCTCCTTATACCTCCTAACTTTGTTGACTTCACCCTCATCCCTTATTACTCCACCTCACCCACCTTATCCTTCCGTTAACTCCCCACTTACCTCCTTCGTTAATCTCCCTCCTCCATAACTCTCTCACTCATATCACATTCACGTTGTTTTTTGTTTTAACTATTTTGGTCCTTGGTTGATTCCAATGGTTTGTATTTTAAAGTTTTAATAAAATATTATATTTGTATTTTAATAACTATATTATAATTATAACATTTATTATAATTTTAATATTATTTGAATTATAATATTAATATAATATTATTATATTTTAATTAACCTCTGTTAAATCATTTTTATAATTAATTTCAGTAAATAATTAATTTAGTTTGTAATTACAATTAATTAATTACTAACTATAACTTAATTTAGGATTAAAATTTAATTAGAAAATTCTAAGTTTGAGCCCAGGTAACGAAAATTTTGGAATTCTAGTAACTTTATTTCTCTTTAGAAGCTCATAAATGGAGTTTTACTTGGCCAAATGAGGTCGAGGATGGCTCATTGGAAAGATAAGATCATGGAGAACATTTCTGAAGTGGTTGCAATACCATATTTGATCATTTAATGGGGCTAAAATTCAGCAGAAGTTCAAGCTCTGAATTTTTAATAAAACTAATTTTCTGAGTTTAATTTTCTACATTCTCATTTGTCCATAACTTCTTTTGAGTGCAGATCCATTCGTCTATGTCCCCCTTGACCAATTAAATCTTCACAGGATTAATAAAAAGCTCAGATTTCTTTTATTTTACTTATTTAATTAAGTTTTGATTGAATTTGATTTAATTCTAGATTTGGTATTTTGATTTTATTTTTTCATTTTAATTAAGTTTTGATTTATTTTTTGTAGGAAAACAGTTGAAGAGATGAGGAGAATAAGTTCTCCATCAACGAGAATGCTCCAACAATAGAAGAATATAATTTCGAGCCAATGAAAATTGATGGAGAAAATTTATTCTTCAACAAACTTTCTTGTTGAGAATTTTTTTGTAAATATTATAAATAGCTTATTGTAGAAAATCTCAGATCTGAGGATTATTGAGGATTTTTCTTTTTTATTTTGAATTATGTATGATGGTCAGACCTTGCACTACTGCAACTCTTATTGTAACAACATAAGTTCAAATATTGTAGAGGATTGTCAGAGACCAAAGCCAAAGAAATGGATTTAACAAATTGGTATTTCTAATACTAATACTAGTTTCATTTTATGATGGCAGGAATGTGTCATTTTGTTCATATTTGTGAACTATTGTCGATATGAGTAATTTGTCTCAATTATGTGTTATTATTTATCTCTTCTCTTATAAGTTGAATTCTGATTTCTGAGTATCTATTTACTCAAAAATATGTCTTTTAATATTGATTTAACAAATAATTATATTTTGTGAACTATTTCCTCATATTATAGTTAATTATTCGAATTACTGATTTAACAATCAATATCATTTTGTGAACTACTTCCTAAATGTTGTTGGTTGATTGTTCAGTTAAGAGGTCTCTGAATAGAATGTGTTTTGGTATTCATAATGTTAGTTAATTGAACTACTTCATTAGCTTGATATTCATTATAAGCCAGACATATTTAAATCTCAATCATTTAAATATCTTGCTCTCGGTTGGGTTAGATCTATATCTGCTTAATTGAGATAGGATTAGGATTTAGTTCCTTTTGCTTGAATTTTAGAGTAATTTTGCATTTACATTAACTCTACATTCCTAAAAGTCCTCTTCACAAAGAGGCAAACTTTAGTTGTAGCTTGGCTAAGCCCCAGATCAGCTTAAGGATCACTTCCTTTCCTGATCAACAAGATGGATGATCTAATGTCTCTTCTTCATTGGTGGATGAAAGTCATATTTTAAGCCATAGGAGATTGAGAGAAGGTAATTGGACATAGTTAAACCAGTCGGAACCACCATTCCAAACGGAAAAGGAGTTTCTTTAAGGTCTGAACCGGATGGCCATCCACAATGTTGTTGTAGCGAATTTCGAGGCTTCAACATTTTTGTGACCATGCGAGGGAGGGCCTGAAACTTGTTGTCTATTGGAGTCTTTGAATTCTAACATTTTATTTAATCATGATGGATCCTCTTAAACTTCCAATTTGGAGTTGTATCCACAGACGTGCATCTTCCAATACTCCACTTGAAGTGGTAAGACTCTTGTCTCAGGTAAAGTTTAATGGTAAGAGGAATTCTTCTGCTTTTGATCATGTCTTTCAATTTATTCAAAAATTTTCAAATTTTAATTTTCATGATATTGATGAAGGCATTTTATGTAGGATTTTTACTCTTACATTCTTGGCAAAAGCCAGAAGCTGGTGTCAATCGCTTCTAATTGCCTCAATTCACAACTGGGATCAATTTGTTACAATGTTCCTTTGTAAATTTGACTGCTATAACTATGAACATGTATGTGATGAAATCAAAGATTTATGAAGGTTTGAAAATGAGTCTTTGATTGATTTTACCATTCAATTTCATTTAAATTTCTTGAGATTTAAAATTAAAGAAAATACTTCCGGAGATGAATTATTAGATTGGTTTGAATATATTTTCTCTCTTCCTCCCAACCATAATCCATGTGAAATTATTTCAAGCTTTTCTCAATCTCCTTCCAATTTCATTAACATAATTGAGAATTCTAATATGGAGGTGCAAACAAATGATGATAAAGTGGGCACTATTATGTACGATCAATTTCTTCATTTAGTGCACACTTCCTGCAGTATTAATAATAACTAGGATGCACCTTCAAATGTTAGCGAATCTCAATCATAAATCTTGGAGAATTCTACCATTCAAATGCAAGAATATATTGGCAAAAATATTGGAGAAGATACTGCATTGAAATATGAAAATTACTGTGCGTTAAAGTCAAAAAATCAGAGAATAAATCAGCGATTACAAGAAGCAATTAAAGTTTCCAATAACATGCAATACATTATACAAAATTCTGAATTCTTTCGCGATGAACAAATGCCAAATTCAGAATAGCAAAGCAACATTCTTCAAGAAAGCACAAATACACAAATGAATGATCTCAAATCTGAAATTTACAATGAGCAGAATGCACCATAGTTCTTAAATAGAGACACTTTTAAATTCATTGCTTTTGATTCTCATTTATGTCGTTATCCAAATGTTTTTGCTAATAACAATTTATCCCCTCCTAACATTAATGATATTTTAGAAAATAGAGAGACTGATCTTAATGAATTTCCAATTAGTTTTTATCAAGATAGAGAATTAATTATTGATCATTTTTCTAGCATTAATGAAAATGTGCTTCATATTCCTTCTTGTTTTGATACATTGGATGAGATCGAAGGGAATTATAATGAATATCATGAGGTCATTTATGATAGTTACTTTGACATTGAAGATATAGATTTGTCTTCTTCACAATTGAATCCTTATGATCAAAGTCGAATCAAATGTGAAAATGAAGAACACTCTAATTCAAAAATTGTTCCAAATAGTTCTCATTTTCAAATAATTAATCATACTCATGATTTCAGCATTCAATAAACCATTCCAATTCATGATTTATCTGACATTCAAGCTCTCATTCCTATTCATAGTCATAATTATCTTTCTAATTCACAAGTTGGTATTATCAATCATTTAAATTCAATTTTAAATCAGACCAATTCTTGTGAAAAGGAAATTGTTTTAAATCAATCTCAATTGTGTTGTAACAATAATTGTAACACTAGTGTAAACTATGATTCGATTTTGTTATATGTCCTTCACTTCTTCTTTTTTTAATCCAGATTTGTTTTCTGTTTTTAAATTTTTGATTTTTAGATACTTTTTATTGGCATATTGAGCAACGCAATATTAAACACTCAATTGATGTGTTGCCTGAATGGGAAAATGAAGTTTCACATCATAATCATGAACATCAAGAGCTATTAATCTTCCAATTTCAATTAATGTTCATTTCTTATCGATTACTTCTATCTTCTCAAAGGCAGTATCAACAAGAGAGTATATTTTCACAATATGACCAACAATCTAATTCAACTAATAATCTTCCATTGTGTCTAACAGATTTCATCTATTTTTCATTGACTCATTTGAAAAATATTTGGAAAATTTTCATTCACTAAAGATTGTTAATAGTTTAACACTTGCACATAACACTAACATATTTATGCAGGCCATTGAATCTAAAATCTCATTTTCACAATCTGGCATGTTATCCTCTCTTTTGAATCCCTTCCAATCAATAATGGAAATCCATCAAGATTTCTATGATCCAATTGAAATTTAGTTGGAAATGGCATTTCAAGAGAATGTAATTATGAATAAGATGCTATATATATATATATATATATATATATATATATAGATATATATATATATATATATATATATATATATATATATATATATATATATATATATATATATATATATATATATATCTATATCTATATCTATATCTATATCTATATCTATATCTATATCTATATATATATACATATACATGCTTCTTTCAGATTTAGTTTGCTTAGTTTAATTATATTTGTATTTTTGTTACTAATGATTGATCTTTACATGCATGTAGGAATTAAAATAATTACATGGTTATATTGGAAGTATGACTATACCTAATCATGTTTCCTTCATTAAGTTAGAAATAGAAATAGATTCATTTAGATTAGATTTATTTTCTGTTTGCACTTATTTCATTATTTCAGATTTTCAATAAAGCAAGTAATGAATCTGATTTCTTCTAGGCATCCCCTTTCATTTTCGGAAAGTGGCTTAAAACATTTTAGAAGCTCTTAGATCATACATATTTCTAAAGCACTTAATTGTCTTGTTTTGCAAAAATATTCATCATATTGATCATACATGAAGAAATTCCAAGAATTTGCTACAACTTGACAATTTTTTAATTCACAAGTATGTCTGAAAAAGAGCTCATTTTCACCACTCTTGTCTTCCGATGTAAATTTGAGATGGATGCAATATGAAAACTCATTACTTATCATTTTTAGATCAAATAAGTAGATGATACTGAACATGGGAAAAATTGAAGATTCATGAGGTAAAATTTACAGTGAATTTTCTTCCAGGTATGCATTTATAGGTTCATCGTCATGTATTGTTAGTTTTACTTTTGCAAAGGTTATTTCTTATTTATTTATGTTTTGTTTCTTTTATGGGTCTTCATCGACTTGATTATGGATACTTAAGATAAGAAAGCAGTCATACCTTTTCAAATCCGCAACATGTTCAGGGAAGTACTTATTGTTTCATCTGAATTTGAGCACTCTTCTAATTTTTCTTATATTCATTGAAACTCCAATAAAATTTTAATACATTACCAGAAGGTTCATATCGGATCATTAAAAATCTCAACTCTCCTCATAAGAAAGTTTTGATAAGATATTTCTCCAATTTAATACTCCTGGTAGTTAATTAAATTATTAGAAAGGGTTTTGTTCAAAATCAAAGTTAAGTTGGTCACTTTCTTTTTAATTGAATACTTTAAGAAGTCGTTGGTCCCACATATGGCACATCTCATATCACATTTCGCCTATCGAAATTTTTCAATTGAGAATATCCCCAATATCTTGAATCACCGATCTTCGGTAGTTGACTTCACCAATATTACGATGACCATACAACCTAGGACCCAATACAATATTTAAATCCAATTTTAAAAGATATTGTGTTTGCTCATAAATCGCAATTTCAGTTGAAGCACAATTTTTAAAAGTTCTGATATCTTGGATCTGATATGAGATTAAATCCATATAATTAAACGATCGGGTTTGTTCTATATCGCATATTGTCATATCAAAGAGGTTACATCCCATACTCAAATATTTCGATTGTCGATCACTTATAAAATCCAAATTCGGTCCCACAAATGAGTGACGTCATTTATCGCATTCCCGATATCGCAAGAATAATATCGGTGTTTCCTTTTTCTAACCACTCTCATCTCCAGTATGATTATTCTCTGATATTGCAATCATTCCATTGCAGTTTCCAAATTGTATATGCTGATATCGCAATCCCATTATCGCAACACTTATATCGCATCGTAAAAATCAAATGACACCTTGTCTTAAGAACCTATGATGCGATAAACTCTGATTTATGCCTCTCTGTCATTATCTTTTAACTGTTATATAACACTCAATCATATATCGACAAAGGTAAATCTCGTAGCTTGGAAATTATGCATGGCAAAGAAATGTGTGATGTGAAACATCTGATGAAGTGTTGTCTTGCGTAAAATACTTTAAGGCACTCTTAGATAATAAATAAATTGATAAGACGTTTGCAACATGGTTAAGTCATTTTTTATTTCTCTTATATTTGATTTTTAAATATATCACTCTATATTTAATATATGAAATTCAAGACCTCCCCATCTACACATCTGTATTTCATTATCTTGGATTTGGTCTTAATTCTGAACAATTTATGAAAATCATGGAGTTGATATGAAACTTGTAATATTAAGAGAACATTCATGGTTGTGATTCATCAATAAGTATATCTTCTTTTTTAATTTTGATGGATTTGGTTTATTTTCGATTCCTTGAACACGAAATGTTTCTTTCTTTTAGTTTACTTCTCACTTTAGTATAGATTTAATAAATGATGATTTTGGGTTAATAAGATTTCACTTAGTCCAACTTCTTCATGCTAATTAAAGGAAGAAGTTAGCTAGTATTAGGGAAGATAATACCTCAGAGGTCTTCATGAACCTTTCATACCTCTACCAAATCAGTTTTTGAAGTTCATTCTCTTTTTTCCAGTTTGCTTTGAGATTATTGAGAGAAGCAACAATGATCCTCATTGAATCAGCTAAACTACGGAGTTTCTGAACCTTTAGTCTGTTTCTTTGAGCATTACTTTTTTTTAAATGTTTAAGATTCTTTTTACAGGTTTTGCTTCGAAATAAGAAAGTTTGCAGTAGACAAAGACTTCTCATTTAGCATATTATCCATCATCACTGCTATTTCACCCTCTACATCATGAAAGCCTCCTTTCTTATAACTCTGCAATATAAAAAAAAAAAATCTCAACATAGGAAGAAATGTACATATGCTTATTCTCTTTTATCTCTTTTGTTGAGACAATTGTATAAGTAATCTTGTTGGAGTTTATCTTTTAAATTTGGATTTTTTTCTTTCAGTTTTTTCTTTCTTCATTTTTATTTTTGTTTGCTGATTTCTTTTCTTACTTTAGTTTAATATTTCTTTTCCTTTTGCTTTCATTTTTTATTTCATTTTGGTGACTCTGCCACGATTTATGTGAAAGGCCTTTTTCCTCTCCTGGTAGCAATTAACATACATGGAAAATCTCCTAACTCTATCCATTTTAGTGAATTTCATTTATCATTAAATGAAAATCTTTATGGAACCATATGACCATCTTGTTTTGAATCCTTTTCATGGAGGAACACAGATCCTTACTAAGTGATGGAGCTTACTTTTTCAAGGAAAGAATTGATTTGAGTTTAATACAATGAATCCCTCCCACCCCTCCACATAAAAGCCTATGATTGATAGTTATAGGTAAAGAATCTGGAGTAAAAATTATGAAAGTATTATGTCCATTAAACAAAAATCTCTATTACCATCCCAACTCTTTCACTCAAATACATCATAAACTAAAAGCTTGCAAATGTGCTTATCAAAAATGTGATTAGAAGAGGAAGCACAGGAAATACAAGTAAACCCGTCGGGGCTATGGACGCTCGCTGGCAGTAGGACTAGGCTTGTATGGCATAAAAGACAATTTCATCGGGGTACTATTTAGGCTCGCTAGCAGCGAAGCGATGTCAGAGACAATCATAAAATGGATATATGCTTTATCAAAAACTCTTATCTATACCTTCTTTTATTTTTCATACGAGGTAGTTTTAAAATAAATTTTCCCAAATTTGGATTCATGAATTTTACTTGACTCTGTTTTGAGTACTTATCTTTACAAACTCATATTGCTTAATCTGTTACGAAACCAGCTCACAAAAAGATAGAAAAGATATATCAACGCCTTAGAAATAAACCTCTTCGAGAGGAAAACCTCCTTTACATTACACAAATGAACAATTCTTAGATGATTCAAATGACAGAACCTCCTTTCAATATATAGGAGTCTAAGGGGTCATAATATAACCAAAGCCGACCTAACAATAATAATATAAAGGAACAAAAATAATAATAGTGGGATTATATGGGGCACAATAATAACAATATGGGGACAATAGGGGCACAACAATAACAATAAGGGATACAACGACAATAGTAATGGGGGAATCACTAATATTATAGGGACCTAACATGCCCCTCTCCTTCAAAAAAGTATTTTCCTCAACACTCGAGTAGTTTTGGATGCTTCTGTATAAACTTCTCATCCTCCCATGTGGAATCTTCGATGGGTAAGTTCTTCCACTTGATGAGATACTCTTAAATTGGTCGATTTCGTAGCTATCAAGTTCTTGTTTCTTTGACTGCTTCAGGTTCCAATATGATTTTTCCTTCCTCATAAAGTTATGGAAATATTGTTCGAATTGGAAGCTTGTCACCTATAACCTTCTTTAAGCATGAAACATGGAAAACTGGGTGCACTCGGGAAGCTACAGGAAGCTCCAATTAATATGCCATAGTACCTATCTTTTGCAACACGTTGTACGAACCATAATACTTTGGTGATAATTTATTATCCTTCTTAGCTTGCTTGAGGGACATTTGTTTATATGGTTGTAATCGTAGGAATACCTAATCACCTACATCAAAACTTCTCTCGTTGCGATGTTGATTTGCCTGTTGTTTCATTCTATTATGTGCCAAGGTGAGGTAATCCTTTAAGAGTTGGAGAACTTGTTGTTGATACTCGATGTGATATTTCACTACTTGAACCTTAGAATTTTCTCTTAAATATGATGTGATGGATGGTGGATGATATCCATAAAGTGCCATAAATGGGTTCATTTTTGTTGCAGTATGGAAGGAAGTGTTATACCACCATTTAGCCAAAGGCAACCATTTGACACATTATATATGTTTATCAGATACAAAGCAATGAAGATATCCTTCCAAACATTTGTTTACTATCTTAGTTTGCCCATCAAATTGAGGATGATAAGATGAGCTATGAGCTAACTGAGTACCAAGACAAGAAAATAATTTTTTCCAAAAATTTCTAGTGAAAATGGGATCTCTGTCACTTAAAATAATCTTTGGGTTTCCATGTAGCTTTTGAATTGTTTCCATAAATGCAGTAGAAACTGTACTCGCTTTAAATGGATGAGATAATGCACAAAAGTGTGCATACTTGGTAAGTCTGTCAACTATGAACATGATAACACTCTTTCCTTCGGACTTGGGTAAACATGTGATAAAATCCATTGAAACCTCCTCCCAATGTTGGCTTGGAATGGATAAAGGTTGTAATAGTCCTGGGGTCTTAACTGTTTCAACTTTATTTTGTTGGCAAACCAAACAGTCCGCCACAAACTTTTGAATATCTGATTTAAGGCCATCCCAAAAAAAGTCCTTCTTAATCTTGTGGTAGCTTTTTAGAAATCCTGACTGCCCTCCTAAGGGAGAGGTGTGCAATTCCCTAAGAATCGTTTGTTTGAGTTGTGAATTCTTACATAGGTATAACTGATCCTTGTACCATAATGAATCATTTTTCCAGCTAAATGTATCAAATATACTGGGATCTTGTTGTATCTTTTGAATGAGTGCCCACACTTCCTCGTCATTCTTCCATTCATCCCTTGCTTCATTTATCCAATCTGGTTGGATAATAGAAATGGTGCAAGGAAAGTCTTCCACATCCTCATCCTTTCTTGAGAGTGCATCTGCCACAACATTGTGCTTCCCTTTTTTGTAGATGATTTCAAAGTCACAAACCAACATCTTTGTGACTCATTTTTTCCGCTCTTCTGAAGATAATATTTGTTCTAAAAAGTATTTAAGACTATCATGATCTGTTTTTACCTTGAAGTGTCTTCCCATTAGGTAGGGTCGCCATTTCTTAAGTGCATTTAGTATTGCCAACATTTCCTTCTCATAAATAGCTTTGTGTAAATACTTTCCTTTGATTGGATGACTTTCGAAAGCAATGGATCTTTCTTCTTGCATTAAAACAACACCAATTCCATTTCCTGAGGCATCACATTCCACAATAAAGGTTTATTTGAAGTTCGGTGTAGCTAAGACTGGTTCTCGGTACATTTCCTCTTTAAGATATTCAAAGGCCATTGTTTCTTTTGGAGTCCATGAAAATGCATCTTTCTTCAATAATGTTATTAGAGGTGCTGTTATTCTCCCATAATTATTAACAAACTTGTGATAATACCCTGTCAACCTAAGAAATCCTCGTAGATGCTTTATGGATATGGGTATTTTCCATTCCTTAATGGTTTTAATTTTGTTAGGGTCTACCTTAACACCTTCATGAGATACAATATGACCCAGATATTCCACCTCTTGTACCCCAAAGAAACATTTGGAGATTTTTGCATATAATTGTTTCTCCTCCAATAGTTTGAGCACCATGTCAACATGTTGGACATGATCCTTCCAAGAATTGCTATAGATTAGTATATCATCAAAAAATACTAACACAAATTTTCTAAGGAAGGGTTTGAAAATGGAATTCATCAAACCTTGAAAAGTAGAAGGTGCATTAGTAAGGCCAAAAGGCATGACCAAAAATTCATAATGACCCTCATGAGTTTTAAATGTTGTTTTTGGAATGTCCTAAGTCTTCATTCTGATTTGATGATATCCTGAACAAAGATCCAACTTGGTGAAGTAAATTGATACATGCAATTCATCCAATAATTCATCAATGACAGGAATGGGAAATTTATCTTTAATAGTGAGCCTGTTGAGCTCCCTATAATTTGGGCACATGCACCATGATCCATCCTTCTTGTGAACCAATACTACTGGAGCAGAGAAAGAACTTTAACTAGGTTGAATTATACCAGCCCCTAGCATTCCTGCAACCATACGTTCAATTTCACTCTTTTGGACATAGGGATATTTGTAAGGCCTGATGTTTGCAGGAACACTTCCTGGAATCAAATTAATTGCATGATCATGATCAAAAATAGGTGGGAGGCCTTTGGGAGTCTCAAATACCTTGGAATGATTGTCCAAGACTTTTTGGAGATCTGGAGAAATGGATGATTTCAATGTGAGAACCTCTAGTGAACATAATTGTGCAATTATGTCTCATTATTATTTCTTTAGAAGCTTTGTCATTCCGTTAGATTTGATTATCTTTCCTTGGTTCCCTGCGATGCCCCTTAATTCAACTTCATTTCCTTCTGAAGAGAATTTCATGAAAATTTCTTGAAAATTAAAAGCTATTGTACCCAAGGATTGATTGGACTCCTAGTACAACATCAATACCATCCACTGGAATGGAAAGCATTGGGCTATTCTATACATATTCTCCCATGGATAGCTTGATATTATGGCACTTTCCTGAGAAATTTATGGTTCCTCCACTTGAAAGCATCACTTGACACTCTGGTGCTAGATATAGGAAGCAATTCAATTCCTTGGCTATCTTACAATGAATAAAATTATGGGTACTTCCCAAATCAATCAACACTATTACCTTTTTCTGCTTGACATGTCCTTCTATCTTGATAGTTTGAGGAGTGGTAATTCTAGCCAATGCATTACAAGATATGGTCAGACTCATTTCTTCTTTTTCTATGGTTTTTTCCTGGTGTATATCCTCTTCTTTTGACATTTCTTGTTCTCTTTCTTCCTCCTCTTCACAATCTATGTAAAATAATTTCTTCTCGGCACACTTATGACCTTTAGTGTATTTGTTATCACAATTGTAACAAAGCCCTTTTTTCTCTTTTTCCTTCCAATTGTTATGGTGTCAACCTTGTAGGTTGTGGATGGTTAGGGGCAACAACACTTCCATCTTTATGATTGTTAGTGGTAGGCTTATTTGTTGCCATAATTTCGCTTTCCATTTTTCTTGCCAACCTGAATGCCTTCTCCAATGAATCTGGTTCTCAAAGGTGAACCTCATGTTGGATGTTATCTTTTAAAGTCCCTATGAACACATAAATCCTATGCTCCTCTAGAATATCTTTTACCCTTATATTCAATTTTTGGAAGTCCTCAATATGCTCCATCATTGAACCCTTTTGTTTGAGATTTATAAATTGGCCAAAAAAAGTGTTTCTTTTTGTATCCTCATAATGTGCTATCATTTCATCCATAAAATAGCCCAAGTGACAATTTGTTTATGATAGCAAAGCCATCAATACAATACAAACTGATTTGGTTCCAAATATAAAGTTGCAATGCGTACCTTTTGTGTGTTTTGCACATTATGGAGATCGAAAAATTGCTCCATCTGTAGTATCCATGTTCTGGGATCCTTGCCATAAAACTTCCTCATATCAATATTTGGAACATGGTGGTTCTTCGATCCAACATTAGAGTCTCTGAAATCATGATTAACATTTATTTTGTTCTCATCATGAGTTTCCTTTACTACCCTTTCGCCATTAGTAAGCATTTCTTGTAGAAACTTTGTCAAATTTGTCTTCAAATCTTCCATGTCTTTCTTTAAATCATCCATCTTAGCTTCCATGTCATCCGTCCTAGCTTCCATGTCATTCATCTTAGCTTCTACGCCTTTCTTTAAACCATCCATATTAGCTTCCATGCCATACATCTTAGCTTCTATGTCTTTCTTTAAACCATCCATCTTATCTTTTGTTACTTTTTGTGCAAGTGAAATTTGTTGCACTTGGTCTCATAATTTTGATATATCATGTTTCATTTCTTCCTCTTCTTCATGAGTCATGCTAGATCTTTTAGGTTGCTTACTAGGTGTTTCCATTTTATTTCTTCGGGGAATAAATTATCGATAATAATGCTTCACTATGCCCTTTGAATTCCTTCAAACTATTTTTTCAAACCAAGCTTATGCAAAAATTTAAAAAAAAACTACACACCTTTTTTCACTTTGTAGGAGCTCGATATTGAATTTGATGTATCTCTGTAATTGTGGATCTACAAGGTTTGAAATTTCTTTCTGCAGTAACCCTCTGAGTAATCTTTCTAACCCCGCAAGTCTGATCAAGATTGGATTCTCCAATGAAGAGTTATGTCAAATCTCCCACGATCACCTGAGTATAGACTGGTTCACTACAAAGAACTTGTAAGATGTGCCGCGAGTCACTGTTTCCACCTTAAGTTCTAAAAATGATACCTAAAAAAACTACAGTCCATCCTATTTGTGTAACTTCTTACGCAAATCCAATCTGATGCTCAGAGCAAAAGTTATGATGATTTTCCCAAGGTCACCTATTTGGAATGTTATTCGGGGGTCCGCAAACAACCCTAACTTCCTTAGATTATGTCTCTGAAAATATAGTGAAACAAGATCTGAAATTCAGGCCCTAAGTTCAGCAAGATTGTGTCACAAATGGGTTTTTTTTAGCTTCTGAAACGTCACAGAAAAAAGTTATAGTGAAAATTCCATGATGACCTGTTTGGGGCAGGGAAACCCTAGAATCCAAAGCTTTGATACCAAAGGTTATGAAACCAGCTCACAAAAAGATAAAAAATATAGATCAATGCCTTAGAAATAAGCCTCTTCGAAGGGGAAACTTCCTTTACATTACACAAATGAACAATTCTTAGATGATTCAAATGACAAAACCTCATTTCTATATATAAGAGTCTAAGGGTTCACAATATAACCAAAACCGACCTAACAATAATAATATAAAGGCACGAAAATAATAATAGTGGGATTCTATGGGGCACAATAATAACAATATGGGGACAATAGGGGCACAACAATAACAATAAGGGATACAACGAAAATAGTAATGGGGGAATCACTAGTATTATGGGGACCTAACATAATCTATTTATTTGGGACCTATGGAAATGTTTTACTGTTAGACGATTTCCTGAAATCCATTATTTTTAAGCTTTGGGTAAATTAAAATTCATTATCTTTAACCATAGATAACTGGTTCTTCCCACTGTGTCGCCATTATTGTAGAGAAAACCCAACACCCCCCATTACTTCAAATAATGGGGACCATTTACATTAATTTTTGGCTAAACACCTTTTTATGATTTTCATTAAGTTAATTATCCTAAAAATTTTACCTTTTTTACTTTCCTCAGATTTCTATTTTGATTATTTCATTGAATTCGACTTTTCACTAGCTTCCATTGATACTTATTTTGCTTCATTTGGTCAATCGGTTTGTAAATAACACTCCTTTGAAGTTTGATCATTTTCTCGCCTCGACTAAAAAATGTTAATAAATGTATGATATTTCAATTTTTGTAATTAAAATAGTCATTCATTGTTAATATTAACTCTGAGTTGCCCATGGGGCTTTGGATTGACGGTGAATGGGTGCGCTATTAAGGCACTCCTTGCGATAGGTCACCGGTTCAAATCCCCCGTGGGTACGTAGGTTAGTCTTAACAAGCAAACAAAAATATTAACTCTGAGTTAATTTTTACAAATTCTTTCATTTTTCACTAATGGTCCTACAAAATGACCCAGCTAAATTGTACAATGGATGAAAACGCATTTCTGGATCTTGGTAATTAAAACCCCAAAATTGCAAAGTGGCTATAGTCCAATTTGTAGGATCGTTAATTAACGTGGGCCCCACTTCTCATCAAATCCTCCCTTCCAAAATCCTAAAATTAAAAAATGCCAAAATGAAATTTGCGATGTGATATTGTGATTGCGATACATCGCATATCACGTATCGCAAACCACAAAATTATTAAGCACTCATTTTTATATTTTCGATTTGCGATGCGATAAGTTTTTTATACGACAGGTTTTTTTTGTTTAATATAAATTTTTCATTTTCTCCTTATACCACCTGACTTCATTGACCTCACCCTACTTCACCCACCTTATCCCTTCATTAACTCCCCACATACTTCCTCCATTAATCTCCCTCCTCCATATCTCCCTCACTCATATCACATTCATGTGGTTTTTTGGTTTAATTATTTTGGTTCTTGGTTGATTCCCATGGTTTTTATTTTAAAGTTCTAATAAAATGTTATATTTGTATTACAATAATTATATTATAATTTTAATATTTATTATAATTTTAATATAATTTGAATTATAATATTAATATAATATTATTGTATTTTAATTCATTTATGTTAAATCATTTTTATAATTAATTTTTGTAAATAATTAATTTAGTTTGTAATTACAATTCATTAGAATCAATTAATTAATAACTATAATTTAATTTAGGATTAGAATTTAATTAGAAAACTCTGATTTTGAGCCTAGGCAACAAAAATTCCAAAATCCTGGCAAATTTAATTCTCCAACTTTAGAAGCTCATAAATGGAGTTTTACTTGGCCAAATGAGGCCCACAATAGCTCATTGGAAAGATAAAATCATGAAGAACGTTTTTGAAGTGGTTGCAATACCAAATTTTATCATTTAATGGGTGTAAAATTTAGTAAAATATCAAGCTCCGAATTTTTAATAAAACTAATTTTCTGAGTTTAATTTTCTACATTCTCATTTGCCCACAACTTCTTCTGAGTGAAAATCGATTCATTTATGTCCCATTGACTAATTAAATCTTCACAGGATCAATAGAAAGCTCATATTTCTTTTATTTTAATTGTTTAATTAAGTTTTGGTTGAATTTGTTTTAATTCTAGATTTGGTATTTTGATTTTATTTTTTCATTTTAATTTAGTTTTGATTTATTTTTTTGCAGGAAAACAGTTGAAGAGATGAGGATAACAAGATCTCCATCAATGAGAATGCTCTAGCAATAGAAGAATATAATTTTGAGCTAATGAAAATTGATGGAGCAGATTTATTCTTCAACAAACTTTCTTGTTGAGAATTCTTTTGTAAATATTATAAATAGCAGATTGTAGAATGTATTAAGGACTTCTCTTCTTTGCAATTCTGTAATTCTAAAAGCACTACTGTAATAGGGATTTAGAGTTCTAGGTGAGAGGAGAGAAAATCTCAGATTTGAGGATTATTGAGGATTTTTCTTTTGCATTTTGAATTATATATGATGGGTAGAGCTTGCACTACTGCAGCTCTTGTTGTAACAACATAAGTTCAAAGATTGTAGAGGATTGTTGGAGATGAGAGTCAGAGAAATGGATTCAATAAATTGGTATTTCTAATATTATTGTTTTAAATACTAGTTTCATTTTATGATGGCAGGAATGTGTCATTTTATTCATATTTGTGCATTATTGTCGATATGAGTAATTTGTCTCAATTATGTGTTATTATTTATCTCTTCTCTTATGGGTTGAATTCCAATTTTTGAGTAACTATTTACTCAGGAATTTGTCTTTTAATATTGATTTAACAAATAATGATATATTGTGAACTATTTCCTCATATTATTTGAATTACTAATTTAACAATCAATATAATTTTGTGAACTACTTCCTAAATGTCGTTGGTTGATTATTTCAGTTAAGAGGTCACTGAATAGAATGTGTTTTGGTATTCATAATGTCAGTTAATTGAACTACTTCGTTAGCTCGATATTCATTATAAACCAGACATATTTAAATCCCAATCATTTAAATATCTTTCTCTCAGTTAGGTTGGATCTATATTTGCTTAATTGAGATAGGATTAGGATTTAGTTCAATTTTCTTGCAATTTAGAATAATTTTGCATTTACATTAATTCTACATTCCTAAAAGTCATCTTCACAAAGAGGCAAACTTAGTTGTGGCTTGGTTGAGCCCCGAATCAACTTAAGGATCACTTCCTTGCCTGATCAACAAGAGGTATGATTTGATGTCATTTCTCATTGGTGGATGAAAGTCATATTTCAAGCCATAGGACATTGAGAGAAGGTAACTGGACCTAGTTAAACTACTCAGAACCACCATTCCAAACAGAAAAGGAGTTACTTTAAGGTACGGACCAGGTGGTCATCCCCAATGTTGTTGCAATGAATTTTGAGGCTTTAACACTACCACAAGCCTAATCTTGTCTCGTACAACAACATTATCTCAATATATGAAGAAATCTTTGTCACAACTATATACTAGATTCTCTGTCAACCAAATCCCACTCAATATTATCACAATGTATCCCAGTCATATCCAAAATCTACTCAAACAACTCTCACGAAGCTTCTTCAACTTGCCTCATATTTATCCATGCTAGTAACATCGTGGCAGATCATGATATATCTCATACTAAAGCAGCACCCAGATGCGCTCATCTTATCACAACATCAATACATTCATGTAGTCACATACCATAGGAATAATATCTCAAACCAAAAATTGATCTTCCCATGAAAATATCTCGAAGGGTGATAGGAAAAAACTCAATGTGTATGAAGCAACTCAATCATGCATTGACTCAGAATATACGAATGAGTGTTCTCATGGTACATCAATGCTTCAATCAACGATCATTTGCCAAGTCAGGTTCAACAATATATTTTCATAAATTCTTAAAATTAAATTGAAGTGTCCAAGGATTTGCACTTCCACTTTCCAAAAACTCTTCAATAGCTTCATGATATAGGTTTTCTTTTCCAAACTTCGAAAAGTGATTCATTGTGCCATGATTCATTATTTTGATCTTCAAAAGCCAACTACCTCTTACTTTGATCATCAGGGGCTCATTACCTGTCAAGAATATACCATTAGCATATAAAACCAAAATCAAAGTCATACCTTGGACCCCTTTTGAAGTAGAGGTTTGGATCGACACATCTTCCTGACTTCACCAGATAACTGTCAATGCAAACATACCAAGTTTAGGGAGCTTACTTCATACAATGATTTCTGCAAACATAACACTTGACCAAACCAATATTATCAAACTTAAACAAATCAATATTTTGCATTAAAATAAACTAAGTCATCTTATCAATCCTTATATTCCAAATCAAATCTAATATCAATGTCATTAAAGTTTCAACAAATATCACTGTGACAAACTATTTGGACCAAGTATTAGGTAGAGCTCACATAAAGTTACAACAACCTTCTATTTACCAAGCACTATCTAATCAACATTTATCAAGCCATCTTGATAACATGAATCATTTTTTCCACTAATTATGAATGGATACATTAGGGACTAGTCATATAAGTTTCACGCACATACCAAGAATGAGTCATGCAGGTTCCATATATTCATTGTGATATTACTTCATACTAAATCACAACTGTTTATACTTAAACCATTGTGCCAAAGACAATAAGGCCAATACAAAACCATTATTGAATACCAATATTAGTCACTAAAAGTTACTATGCTCACGTAGCACTATCATCGAGGAAAATCATCAGATATCAGGTCAAAACCCTAATTTGGTATCACGGTGAGTTCAATTAGTCCATAACCCAAAAACATATTTATGAACCATCAATCATGATGTCAAATTTCTAAAGCATCATCAATAATCCAAGCCAATATGCTCACTAAGTCGAGTCAATTAGCCAAATATTGGCAAACCCTTGTAGCTATTAGCAAATACTATCACATACTAGCCTTAGTGATCAAATCAAAAAATCATATTAATATGCATATTCCAGTTCCCTGCAAACACAATTTTAGTCGACACGTTTATGTTCTCTATAGTAAGTCAAACATTCAAACTTCCCTACTCATAGAACTTTTTGATGTCTACTTCATATCTGTAGGGTTGTCATACTTCTTGTGCATTCCTGATTTTATGCAAAAAGATTCAGTTTTGTGACCTATAGGAATAACCATGCCCATAGGCTTTCTTCTATGTAGTTGAGAGGCTACAACCACACCTTCAAGCTGCTTCTGCGCAGTTGAGGCTTAGAGTAAGGAAAATCCTCTATTCTTAGACCTGAAATTTCCACACGTCAATAATATCATATATTTTTTTACACAATTCAACAATAAAGAATATCTCATACATCTAATGCAAATGACAATATGAGAATGGATCTTGTAAAGAGATTCTCCCTCTAAAATGGAATCCACTTTAGTCATCATCATTCAAAACATCAAAATGTCTATCACAATACTTTTCATGCATCAACAAAACTACCAGATCATAAAATCAAGCTATATCGAGTAGTAAAGCATATATTCACCATGATCATTTCATGTTAGTATTAGCTAATTGATCATCTCATATGAACATGACATCAAATTTTCATCAAGGGTTAGAGTCATATAATTAGGGTAGCAGATAGGTGATTCATCATACTTCAAAGATCATGAACACAATATCACTTACATAGCGTAGTCCATTAAGTTAGGTCATCCAAATTTTACCATATGACATAACCACTAAGTTTATCAAAACCTAATCAAGATTAAAAACAAGATCATGTATATCAATCTTATTGTTATACGAGACAAGATTATTCTGAGGAGAATATGTATTGAATAACCCAATTCTTTCCATTCCAATGGGTGGTGTTGATGTTTTACTAGGAATCCAATGGCTACAATCTTTGGGTACGATAGCTTTTAATTTTCAAGAACTTTTCTTGAAATTTTTTGGGAAGGAAAGGAAGTTGAATTGAGGAGTATAGAAGGGAAACTGGGAAAGAAAATCAACTCTAACAGCATGAAAAAGCTTCTAAATAAAGAACAACGGGGCGTAGTTTCACAGTTATGTTCACTAGAGGATCCCACATCGAAATCATCTATTTCTCCAAATCTCCAAAATGTTTTGGACAATCAATTCCAAGGTATTTGAGACTCCAAAAGGCCTCCCACCTATTCGTGATCATGATCATGCTATTAATTTGATTCTAGGAAGTGTTCCTCCAAATATCAGGCCTTACAGATATCCATATGCCTAAAGGAGTGGAAACTCATTCGAAAGTTGCAGAAGATCCCAGTTCAAACAGTATTGCGAGAACTTGACAAGGAAGGGAAAATCATATTGGAACCTGAGGTAGTCACAGAACCGAGAAATTGATAGCTACAAAATAGATCAATTTTATAGTATCTCATCAAGTGGAAGAACTTAGCCGCTGAAGATTCCGGACGATAATTTTTTACAGAAGCATCCAGAACTACTCAAGCATTGAGGACAACACTTTTTGAAGGAGAGGGGCATGTTAGGTCCCTATACTACTAGTTTAACCGCTTATTGTTATTAGTGCAACCCCCTTGTTATATTTTTGTGCCCATCTAGTCACCATATTGTTATTATTGTGCCCTTACATTATTATTGTTATGTCAACTCTAATTATATTATGTCTTCTTAGACTCCTATATATAAAAAGGAGGTCTTGTCATTTGTATCATCCAAGAATTGTTCATTTGTGTAATGTAAAGGAGGTTTCCCCCTCGAAGAGGCTTGTTCTAAGGCGTTCATCTATCTTTTCTATCTTTTTGTGAGCTGGTTTCATAACAAATAATATCAAGTTACCATCTATTAGAATCAAGGTGCTAGCCTTCTTTAGGATATCAAGATATCCAAAATGATAGATGTTAGCCAAACATAAAGTATATCAATATATCAATAGAATCAAGAAGTTCATCATGTCTAAAAGGTAATATACTTTCTCACTACCAAGTGCATCATCCCATCATGAGTACCATGAATCCAACTTTCATATGCATGAGCCATTTGTGAAGGTTTCATTCCCATCATATCTTAGGGCTTACCTTGCCATCCTATATTGCAACTATAACATTGAAATAGAGCACCATACATACCTTGAGTGTTCAAATACTTGTGCAGCTTCTTATTTTACATAGGCAGTTTTAGCACTTTGTTAATTTTTCATCAAGTGCCTCTTTTCCTTTTCAAACACTAGTTCTTTTCCTCCTGCAATTTCCATGATCTTCAAGAAGGATGCACTTATCACAACTCATCGGGAGGTTAGAAGCATCCAAATACTCAAATATACATGTAGGAAGTATAATTAATAATCAAAACAATAATCAGATCAATAATTCTAAACAAAAGTAAATACATAAAGGAGCACCATAAATCGAAAAGTACTTATCTTTAATGACAAGTGATCATTGAACCAACCTTCAAGAGACATCACTCTCCATTTCCCATATGACAATTTTGCCTTCAATATTTCAACCAACTTCATCAACAACCAGGCCTAATAGAGACTATCCCATCTAGGGCTTCATCAAAGCTGTCATGAGTGCTTTGAATGTCTTCACATTGATCATGCTAGAGTTTCTATATTTCATATCTCAAATCTTTTCCATAAACCAAGGTTTCTCCCAAACTCTAACCTCATAATATACATCAAACCCTAACAACCAAATTTCCTAGAGTTTCCTTCAAACCCTAGCATTCTTCTAGGTATCCTCCATATTCTCTTACATCCGTCAAACTTGTCTTCATAGGGGTGATCTCCATGAATTTTCATCAGCCCAACCATGATTCCATGTTAATTTTTGTTTAGGGATATATTCTTCTTTTCTTTGATAATTGCATTTCATTATTTACATATATAATTCACCCCACAACATCATAACATTATTCAAATTTAATTCATTATTCAACAACATATGCAACTATATAGAAAGATAAATAACATCATCAATGCAATGGAACATAAAGGAACAATAGAAGAAAAACATTCACACATAGAGACATCAGGATTCGTTGGAGACCAAAGAAAAACCCACTACGGGGAAAACCCTTTCAAATTATTCTTGTTATTAGATTGTCAATGATTGATTCAACAAATGAGAGTACAATCATCCATATATTCATCCATACAACTATCCAAGAACATCAACTAAACAATATTCATGAAATGAACCCATCAATGCTAATACTCAAAACCATGATTCGGGAGCCTATAATCAACTATCATTGTCTGTGGTCAATTGTTGAACCGTGTGGTCAACAAGTGAAATTTGTGGT
Source organism: Pinus tabuliformis (assembly GCA_031772625.1). Lineage (NCBI taxonomy): Eukaryota > Viridiplantae > Streptophyta > Pinopsida > Pinales > Pinaceae > Pinus > Pinus tabuliformis. Next base: position 1,881,343,377 of record CM062819.1, on the reverse strand, counting down.
CAACTGAAAATCAAACTTTAGGTTTCAGTCACAGGGAAGATGTGTTATGAATGCAACTGAAAGGCTTCAGTCGAAATTTCTCCATGACATGACTATGACTGCAGGCAAAATTTCTCCATGGCATGCCTGCCATTGAGACCCAAAACCCTAAAAACAGAGATGCGAGCTTCGAACCCTACAATTTCGGACTTGTGCCAACTAATCTCCATGAATTTTCCTCAAACATGTGCAAGCCAAATAAAAGAAGAGAATAAAATAATGCTCCATTTTGTTGTTCAAATGAGGTTCACTTGACTTGTATTTATAGCCTTCAAGGGTGTCCAATTTTCTTTAGGGATGACCTAATCAAATATGCACATGGGCTTTAATTCAAAAAATACACTTTCCCTTGTCCAAATTGAACTCTTCAATAGTCAAAATTGGTCCTCTCAAAAAGAGAAATCTAGTCCCATGGTTGTAAATTGTCACTAAGTTGCCATATTAACACCACCTAGCTTGTAATAAATAAATAAAATATTATAAAAAGTTGTTAAGATTAGGTATGTTCTATGCTAGAGCAATTTATTTAAATTTTCATAGTTAGCAATCACATCAGCATTATGATAAACTGCAGATAGAACATAAATATAAAACGCAGAAGACAAGCCAAGACAAGAGGACACAAGATATGGCGCGAGCCAGGGACAAACCCCACAATGTGTGGGGAAACCCTTTGATCAAATCTTCTTTTATGTTCTTCAATAGTTCAGCAGAGAGAGAGAGATAGTACAGATACGTGAGATTTTATGACAGTAGTAGCAAGACCATCATTCTACTAATGATGACAGTTCTGAGATGCAATCCTAAATTCTCATGACAGTCTTCAACCAATAAGAGTGTTGTAGCAGATCATCAATCTAGTAACCCTCATAGCTGCAACATTCCACTGATAGCTTGCAGCACCTGCAAATCTGATAAGAGCGCAAATAGCAGCCCTAAATAGCCTTTGCTATGATGCCATGGCCTTTGGCCTAGGACATAGCAACTTCTATAGCATATGTTCTCAAAATAGCTATACAAACATCATCAACGCAGCAATATGGGACTATAAGAACTCAGCTTAATGTTAGCACCTAATCCACATATGCTATTCAGCCCTACACTGATCTTTTCTAAGCCTTAAGGTCAGACCTTATGACTGCGGCTTCATTATCTAGCAAACAGTCTTAAAACCATGTGTTGAACAACCTCTTTCATCACGATGTTACCTACAGCAAACACACTATCTTTTCAGGCTTATTCACACTGAGATAAGACCCCTTCTTGCTGCAGTTAAGGATCTCTTCTTGACTGCGTCTTAGGGTTCTTCTCTGCATGAACTGCATATATAACTACGCTGCCAGATCCACTATACATGGAGCCTGTTATCATGACTACATTGATTCCACGAGCAACGTATCTCTGCATGAACTGCATATAAAACCTACGCTGCCAGATCCACTATACACGGAGCCTATTATCATGACTGCATCGATAGCGTGTCTCTGCATGAACTGCATATATAACTACGCTGCCATATCCACTATACATGGAGCCTGTTATCATGACTGCGTTGATTCCATGAGCAACGTATCTCTGCATGAACTGCATATAAAACCTACGCTGCCAGATCCACTATACACGGAGCCTATTATCATGACTACGTCGATAGCGTGTCTCTGCATGAAATGCATATATAACTACGCTGCCAGATCCACTATACATAGAGGCTGTTATCATGACTGCGTTGATTCCATGAGCAACGTATCTCTGCATGAACTACGTATATAACTACACTACTAGATCCACTATACACAGAGCCTGATCTACGCTATCAAATCTTAGACAGTGTATAGGCACTTGCAATTAGGGTTGCATATGTCAGTAGTTCATCATGGTGTTTTAGAGCTTCACGTGGCTGGGAGCCTCTTCCTCCTTTCTGCATCTCAATGTCTTTTCCATGACAGGAATTATGGCATCACTTGAAGACCATCGTATCACTCTTGGGTGTCTCTCTCTCCTTCACCAAAAACCGAGACGTGGAGAGGAGGAGTTCCCATGGAGAATGTGTTCTAAATGACATCAAATCCTCTCTTATTTATACTAAAAATGTAGAGGTTGAATAGACACGTCGGTTGGGGTTTTAGAGCCTACATAAGTGCTGGTCGGCTTGATAATAATTACATAAACAAAATAAATTCATATCTCCATAAATACTTATCGGAATCGGATGATCTTTGGATCAATCCTACACCTCTCGACAAGAGGGATCCAATAAAAATATCAGCTGCTAGAAATAAGCTAACCCACATGGAGTTTGGCCCTAGTTGTCAATTTAAGACTCCCTCTCAACTAGGGAGAACTCCATCCGCTGATCCATATGTACGACTGTACTATCTCTGCCATTAGTGCCTTGCACTACTCTGCCTAGCTCTGCTTGCTCTACTCAGCTCTGCTGGCTTTGCTCTGCTCTGCTCTGCTCTGCTGGCTTGGCTCTGCTCTGCTCAGCATTGTTGGCTCTGCTAGCTCTGCTCTTCTCATCGCTGCTGGCTCTGCTCTGCTAAGCTCTACTAGCTCTGCTCTGCTCAGCTCAGCTCTGCTAGCTTTGCTTTGCTGGCTCTGCTCTATTCTGCTCATCTCCGCTGAACTATGAAGAAGAAGAATTGATCGAGAATGAGTCGTATCATTCTCCACTGTCCTGAAGTCAGTCTCAGAGTGCATACCACTAGTCCCGGACCAGTCTCAACTGACCCGAAGTCAGCTTCATAGTAAGTACCACTCCTACCACTGGTCCTAGACCAGTATCGCAGTCTCAGAGAGTGTACCACTGGTCCCAGACCAGTCTCAACCGACCCGAAGTCAGCGTCATAGTATGTACCACTCTCACTGGTCCCAGACCAGTACTGCACTGACACGAAGTCAGTCTCGGAGTATGTACCACTGGTCCCAGACTAGTCTCAGCCGACCCAAAGTCAGCGTCATAGCATGTACAACTCCTACCACTGGTCCCAGACCAATATCATTGATCCCAGATCAATGGAGGAAATCCTAGCGTAGGGAGTACGGTAGATACAACGATGCGTCCATCGGTACTACTATGGTCCCTAACTTCATTTCCCTGCTCATTGATCAGATGAGAGGTACTTCCCATGAGTCCCAGACTGCATGGGTAGGATGCCTCGATAGGAGAACTTAATCAATCCCGTCCTCACAGGAGAACACATCAATCCTGCTACAATCGCCATGGAGAACACATCAATCCAGGCTGCCATGGAGAACACATCAATCCAGGCCTCACAGGAGAACACATCAATCCTGCTACAATCGCCATGGAGAACACATCAATCCAGGCCTCACAGGAGAACTAATCATCCTGCTACACAAGAGAGAAAATCATCTTGTCCCACAAGAGAGCAAATCATCTTGTCCCATAAGAGAGCGAATCATCTTGTTTCAGTGCGCACCACCAGGGGAGGGTGAGTCACCCTGTGGTCGTATGTTGCTCCAATAGAACTGCAAACCCCCCAAAGCTCCTAGAGCTCAATGTATGCAGCATGCAGGACCCTTTTACAAAGGTCTCTCAACGACTCCAAGTCGTTCGGGAAAATCATAAATTTGATCTTTCCTCAGGGCTTTGTCCTATACATCATCTCAGTGTGATGGAGCCTCCTTGATCATCGACTTACCATATCCCAGATAAGGCAGTAATTGATGTCTATCTGCTGGAGCAATTGTCAAATACGAGATTCCCCAATAATCGAATCCCATCTCTGGTTGTCACAGAGATTCACAGTGGTATTCATCATGTGTACAAACAGCTCACTGAAGAGCTTCAGCAACCAGACTGCCTCACAGAAGGCCATACTATCAGAAATGTATTCTGCCTTGGTGGTGCTTAGAGTCACCGACTTCTACTTCCTGCTCATCCAGGATATCAAGGCAGATTCCAAACAGCACTGAGAAGTGCTCTAGTGATCCTCCATACTTCCTTCCCACTCATCATTCGAATAATCATGTGGATTCATATTTCCGGCAGTGTATCTCAATTCATGAGAGATTGTGCCCTGAAGATATCTTAGAAGATTCTTGGCACCAATCTAGTGAGGCTCAACCAAATATGAGCTCACCATGCTAACTGCAACACAGATGTCCGGACGGAGGTTCTCCAAGAACATCAACGCGAATGAGTTTATGAAACTCAGAGGCATTTCCCAAATCTGGTCTGACATCATTACCATATAACTTCTGAAAGTTAAGATCCTCAAGGCGGTCACAAGCTTGGATCTTATCTTCCCACATTCAGAATCCAACTCCCTCTGTCTCCTATAAATGAGAGGGTCTGCACTTATCAGACATAGGTGCCGGTACGAGAGGTTTATCATCCACAACCTTCGAGTAATGGTTTGGATCAGATTCACTCCTAGTGAATCTTAGCTACATTAGACAGCTATCAATCCTCTCATATTATGCCTGAGGTGTTTTTCTTCAAGCCATAGAGGGCTTTCTTCCACCTGTATACATGAGATTCCTGATCATGACTCTCAAACTCCACGGGTTGTTCCAAACCTGTGAACCTGCTGCATGAGGGGAATGGTACCCTTATAATATTTTCCTTTGGTACATTTCAGACATGTACCTTCATGCTTCCTTTTGAATTCAGGCATCCTAGTCACCATTTGACTCACAGACCTCTAGAGCTGAGTCAATGGACATGGTCCCCAGTGGACTTCCTGCAACTTAATACAACCCTAAACTCAAAAACATCTTTAAAAGATCTATTTTCAAACACGTACCTTTCCATCGATAAGTGCCACCCTGCAACCTTTGACTTCCATTTCCGAGATGGACATCAGGTTAGATCAGGTACATAAAAGAGATTTTGGGGTTCCTTGCTTTCGTGGAAGAGTCAACCATTTCCTTGATGACCTGCATTACCAGTCATTCTTTTGATCATTGAAGATGTCCCTAGAATGATCGTTATATTCATCAAGAGATGTGTCTCTGCCATTCAAACACTCCTTCGCATAACAGCTGAACTTATTTCAACAAGGCATCCGCCTTTCCTTCCACCCTTAGATCCGAACTTCCCAATGAAGTAATCTTAAGATGGACCATCAAAATCTTCCGCTGCGCCATTCTGATAACATTCTTTGCTTTGAATTCACCCTCGGTGAATTATGAGGAACCCATTGATCCTTCTGTCTTGTCCCAACTGTCTTCGGTGATTGCTATTTCACTCTTGCTTGGGCATTGTCTTCACCTCAGCTCTGATACCATGTTAAGATTAGGTATGTTCTATGCTAGAGAAATTTATTTAAATTTTCACAGTTAGCAATCACATCAACATTATGATAAACTGCAGATAGAACATAAATATAAAACGCAGAAGACAAGCCAAGACAAGAGGACACAAGATATGGCGCGAGCCAGGGACAAACCCCACAATGTGTGGGGAAACCCTTTGATCAAATCTTCTTTTATGTTCTTCAATAGTTCAGCAGAGAGAGAGAGATAGTACAGATACATGAGATTTTATGACAGCAGTAGCAAGACCATCATTCTACTAATGATGACAGTTCTGAGATGCAATCCTAAATTCTCATGATAGTCTTCAACCCATAAGAGTGTTGTAGCAGATCATCAATCTAGTAACCGTCACAGCTGCAACATTCCACTGATAGCTTGCAGCACCTGCAAATCTGATAAGAGCACAAATAGCAGCCCTAAATAGCCTTTGCTATGATGCCATGGCCTTTGGCCTAGCACATAGCAACTTCTGTAGCATATGTTCTCAAAACAGCTATACAAACATCATCAACGCAGCAATATGGGACTATAAGAACTCAGCTTAATGTTAGCACCTAATCCACATATGTTATTCAGCCCTACACTGATCTTTTCTAAGCCTTAAGGTCAGACCTTATGACTGCGGCTTCATTATCTAGCAAACAGTCTTAAAACCATGTGTTGAACAGCCTCTTTCATCACGATGTTACCTATAGCAAACACACTATCTTTTCAGGCTTATTCACACTGAGATAAGACCCCTTCTTGCTGCAGTTAAGGATCTCTTCTTGACTGCGTCTTAGGGTTCTTCTCTGCATGAACTGCATATATAACTACGCTGCCAGATCCACTATACATGGAGCCTGTTATCATGACTGCGTTGATTCCACGAGCAACCTATCTCTGCATGAACTGCATATAAAACCTATGCTGCTAGATCCACTATACACAGAGCCTATTATCATGACTGCATCGATAGCGTGTCTCTGCATGAACTGCATATATAACTACGCTGCCATATCCACTATACATGGAGCCTGTTATCATGACTGCGTTGATTCCATGAGCAACGTATCTCTGCATGAACTGCATATAAAACCTACGCTCCCAGATCCACTATACACGGAGCCTATTATCATGACTGCGTCGATAGCGTGTCTCTGCATGAAATGCATATATAACTACGCTACCAGATCCACTATACATAGAGCCTATTATCATGACTGCGTTGATTCCATGAGCAACGTATCTCTGCATGAACTGCGTATATAACTACGCTACTAGATCCACTATACACAGAGCCTGATCTATGCTATCAAATCTTAGACAATGTATAGGCACTTGCAATTAGGGTTGCATATGTCAGTAGTTCATCACGGTGTTTTAGAGCTTCACGTGGCTGGGAGCCTCTTCCTCCTTTCTGCGTCTTGATGTCTTTTCCATGATAGGAATTAGGGCATCACTTGAAGACCATCGTATCACTCTTTGGTGTCTCTCTCTCCTTCACCAAAAACCGAGACGTGGAGAGGAGGAGTTCCCATGGAGAATGTGTTCTAAATGACATCAAATCCTCTCTTATTTATACTAAAAATGTAGAGGTTGAATAGACACGTCGGTTGGGCTTCTAGAGCCTACATAAGTGTTGGTCGGCTTGATAATAATTACATAAACAAAATAAATTCATATCTCCATAAATACTTATCAGAATCGGATGATCTTTGGATCAATCCTACACCTCTCGACGAGAGGGATCCAATAAAAATATCAGCTGCTAGAAATAAGCTAACCCACATGGAGTTTGGTCCTAGTTGCCAATTTAACAAAAGTGTTATTAGTTGTATTCACATACAAATGTTGAAGTTGTAATCTCTATAAAAGTGCATAAGTGAATATTTAAGGAAAATCAACTTCTACTACAAAATAAAACATCATAGAATTTACATATATTTTGCATTAAATTAGAGTGCATTATAAACATGTGTAGTTGATCACAAAAGATTTTTTCTTTAATTATTCACTACTATGGGAGTATGCTAACAACATGTTGATATCCATGTCACAAAATTAATAACATATGTCATGTGTTAAAGAGAATGCAACATGTGTTGAGCATGAATGTGCCTCTACTATACAATCAACTATATCAATTGGGACTCTATATGTAACTTCAATTGCTTCAACCTTGGCTATTACTATTATTTCTGTTACCCTAATCAATGTGATGTATCATGTTCTGGTCTATTCCTTTGAGTGTGTGGGTCCTAGATGGATGATTTTCTAGGGTTTGGGTTCTATATTTGCATCTCTGGTGAACCTTGGAATGCATTGTACTTTATTTGTTACATGTTCGTATGGGTCCTAATCCCTGGTCTTGGGTATTGGGGTTTGATAAATAAATATTGGCATTGGAATCACTCTACTAGTGTCAATGTTCATTAATGCAAGAATACATGTTACTGATTAAGATTAGTTCTTGCTTCATTTCCTCACCTAGATGGTATTTATTGTAAGAAAGGTTATCGCATCCTTTAATTCCTAGAGATGGAAAAGGATTATCTCGTTATAAAAGCTCTAGTTCTTGCATAAGACAATATAATTAAGTACCCCCACTAGAGTCATGATTGTGTTGTAGTTGTTCAAAATATTAGTAATATAAATGTTCCACACTCCCATAAGTCTTTAGGGGCTACTATGGGATTTTTGTTAGCTAATGCACATCATGATGTGCAAAATAGAGCATTGTTTTACCAAGATTTTTTGTGAAATGATGTGAGCATAATAGAGTGATTAATTAATTCACCTAACGGGTTGTTTCTATATTTGTTGATACTTATAGTAGTGAAGCCAATGACCATTTATTTGGTGTGTTCAACAATGATTTCATTCTTTATTGTCAACTTTAGTGTATGCTTATTAATAAGGAATATCAAAGAACATTTGAATTTTTAGAAGGTATGGGAACTTTGGCTTCCACAATAGGATCCACTAACAATGATTTATTACTACATGAATAAAAAATGGAGAAATATTTGTGTCCTAGTGCAAATTGAAACTTTATCGTATAATTCTCCTCACTGATGGTAGTTCTATTGCCTTTGTTTCTTGTTATCTTTCTCCTCCAATTATTCCTCATTGTTCTGAACTTACATTAACAAGTGCAAGACATCTAACATATATTATGCATGTAGTTTACTTCATTGATGATTTTTTTAGATTGGGCCTTGCCTAATCCAAAATGCATCTTGTATACAAAACCTCTAAGTCCAAGTCTTCATTGATTAATAGCACAAAACAAAAAGATGGTGGAAAAGCCCGAAAGTCCAAGGGAAAGTGGAGCACAGCAAGAATGCACCAGAGCCTTGGATCCACGAGATCAATGGATGGGATTCAGTCGCATCGGAGGAAGCCCGTGGCACATCAAACCTCAACCCCAAGTAATTGCGATCAGCGATAACATATAAACTGTTGATCAAGCGTGCAAATCAACAGTGGAGTGGAATTGAATCACATCACAAACCGCCGAAGGGAGGACTTACCATAGGCCAAGAGTTCTTGCGATATGCGATTGGGATTATCGCATTGCAATTTCGCATCGCACCAAACCAACGAGGAAAGGACCCATAGTATCGCGAAGGGCCGATATGCGATACGACGATATCGACGATCGATGATCGATGAGTGTAATGGTGCAACAATGCAGAAGACCCGCGATATGCGATACGCCGATATCGGCGATCGACAATCGGTAGAGGAGGGAGATCACACCCATATGAAAGAGCCGCACCTTGCAACATGCGATAAAGGCCAGACCCGATAGGGATTATAGACGCAATTGGATAATATTTGAAGTCCGATAGAAAGTGTTTTTGTCGGATTTTCTATGCTTTTTGTGTATTTTCCTTTGCAGACCAAAAATGCATTGTTTTAAGGATTTTACCGGGGGAAGGCCAAATGGCCAGTTCCACCCATGCCCACCAATATTTCTTGTTAGTAGCCTTGTGCCCCTGAGCATTTCAACAATGAGTGCATGAATTCTTGATGGGAGCCAAAGAGCCTGGGGAAGAAGGGAAACAGCGGGAAGCCAGAGAGCCCGAAAAGGGAAATGAACAGACAGCATTGTTAGGCTTAAAAAGTCATCCAATGATAGAACAGGGACAGTCAGAGGGGCGGCAGAGAAGAGAGCAAGAGAAAGCAGAAGACAGAGAACAAGAGGGAGAGTCTGTGCACTCTTTTAGACTCGAGGATTTCGAGTAAATCCCTGTTGTTTTGTCACTATTGTGTTGAGACTCTATTCAAGCTCACACTTGTAATATTCTGCTCTTGAAGACATAATATAGAGGTGTACATTGAAAGCTGGACCAGGAGACGTAGCCAGGAAGTCTGGTGAACTCGTTGATTATTTTTTTTTGTTGATGTGCCTGTTATGTTTTCTAATTGCTCATTGTCTATATTATTCACAATCTTTTCGATCCGTTGCACTAAGTAATATAGGCATTCCTGCACATGAGTCTGTAATACCTTAATATTGATTTAAGATCTCATTTTCATATCACTGCCATGATGATATCACCAATTTTTGCATTAACACTTGGTCCAAACATGACAGTTGATCATAACATTTTCTAATGGAAATGGAAATGGGTTTAGTTCTAATTGTTCTAACACAAGAATATCCTCTAATATCTCAAGCAACTATTTCCTTCACATAACCTAAAATATTGCTCTAAAATTGAAGGGTTATTTAATTTAGCATATTGTATCAAGTGGTCAAGTTGAAAACTTCAACTTGTATTTCTTTGCACAAAAAACATATTCTTCTCTTAAATGTTTATTTTGATGAGTGTAAATTTCGGGGTTCTTGCACAATAACTAATGAATCTATTATGTCTAGTATTATGTTCTTGAAAACATGAATATCAATGAATGTAATATGATATTTTGCTTCCATACAAATGGTATGAGTGTGGACATAAGTCTTGTTTCTGTCAAAATGGTTAGAAGGTAACTCAATCCTAGCCTAATCACCTAATGTTCCTTGAATGGCTTATTTGATTGATGCCTACACTTGTATTGCAACTCTGATTTTGATAAACTTGACAAAGCTTCCAAGTTTAGCAATAGAGCAACCTTGACGTTCATTTCACAATGTATACGTGAGCACAATATAATGCTTGAAGGATGAGTTTGTCCTAAGGAGGAGGATACCTCAAACACTATAGGCATTGTTCACGGAGGATGAGGAGCTTCATTCATAAACTTGCTTTTACATGGAAGAGAGGTAAGCCCAATTACTACAAATCCAAAGCACTAGTAAGACAATGTATAAAAGACATATTCTCAACTAATCAATAGAAGCATGCTTTATGATCCAATCATGTGGATTGTTTGGCTCTTTTATATACTTTCCCTATATTAAAATACATCAAACCATCACCTATTTGTAGCAAATGCAAGCAAGAGGCCCCTAGCTTTGCATACTCACAATGTTGTGTTCTTGTATAAATCAACATGAGGCAAATGTTGTTGGTACAACATGGTGACATCTCAACTAAGTTTGCATGATGATGAGATTTTCCTTGATTGCAATAGTGTCAAAGCCTCGAAAATAGCCACTATTTCTAATTATTTGTTAATTTTGACTTTTGAATCACTCACACGTATTCCCCCATCCCAATACTAGCTTATGACATACCTTCTTATGCCCCATCCCCCATCCTAAAACTAATTAAACATTCAATTTGCAAAAAATAAATCACGTATACTAAAGAAATAAAATCACATAATTATGTAATAATTAAAACAAACAATCAAATTAATATAAAAAAAATTAGAAAGCTTTGAATATAAAACCACATCATATATGATGCCCATGAGACATAAAGCAGATGACGACAAGGTGTTTTGTTAAGGCACTTCGTGGTGTAAGATCACTGGTTCGAAACTCCATGGGAAAAAAATCAAGTCATGTTAAAGGTTGGTGTGGCCCAAAACGAGTGTGATCCCCAAGTAATTTTGATGACTTAGATGCCCTAAGTCGCAGCTACTCAAGCCAAAAATATATCACTCATATCAAAACTCACACAAACTAATAAACAAAAAAACATTACATCATATGGCATTTAGTCCATAACAATTAAAAGCAATAAAAATAATATAAAATATCAAAGAAAAAACATATTTAAAAAAAAACAAAAAAACAAAAACAAAAACAAAAAACAAAACTAACTATGCTCCTTTTTAACGAGTTAAAACTAACTATACTCCCTTTTTAACAATTTTTTTTTCAAAATTGTTAATACATTACATATAACATGTTTACATTATTTATCTATGCTCCTCTTTTTTAATCAATTTAAAAATGACAATATATTAATAAAACATAAATTATAAACAATGTAAAATATATTCTAAACTAATTCTATCATGTGTTATTATAGCTCCCAAGAATATTAAAAGATAGATCTTTTGATGGCCAAGGAAAGTTGACTTTAGAAATTTGAATAATTAAATCGAGTCCATTCTTTAATTGAAAAATGATCCACATGACCTTTTATTTATTATTTATTAGAATTATGCCCAAAAGAGAATTTACTTTAGAAATTATGACATTTTACTGGTTAGAATTATCCAAAAAAGAGCTGACTTTAGAAATTTGAATAATTAAATCGAGTCCATGTTAATAAAGATATTAAAAACCCCTAATAAGATAGTGATCCGCTATCACGAAGTACTATTCTTTAATTGAAAAATGTCTCAACATTGACATTTCCATCGCTAAAAACATAAAATCGTATTTTTATATAATCTATAAAAAAAAATGATGATGATATTAAAATCGTATTTTTATATATTCTCTAACCATGGCTACGAGATCTCATCCTTAACCGCAACATAAAATTTGGTCGACAATAACTTTTCAGTGTAGTTTAATTAATTAGACGTTTGGACACTTTTCAGGTCTCAATTTTGAACGAAGATTATAAACTTTTATTTTTAGAATTCCAAGTTTTTTAATAATGTTTTTACACTACTAAATTTATTTATGTATTTAAATAATAATAAATCACAATTTATTTATGTATTTAGAAATAGTTTTTACGGGTGAATTGTATTTTTTTTTTAATATTAGAATATAATATAATTTTGAATAATTTTAAGTAAATTTCGAAATCAGTGTTTTGGAGAGTCTGAACCAAAGTCAAAAGTTCATTCTGTGTAGTGAGTCAAGAGAAAACAAAAAATTGAGATAGTCAAGAAAACGAAAAATTAAGATAGTCAAAATTTAATACAAAAATTGAGAAGTTGGTATAACTTGCATTGAAAGTGAATAGTAAGAACTGAAAATCTATAGAACAAAAACATAGCATGAACTTGGCAGACGAGTTAGGATTTGTCACTATAACTTGGATGGAATCACTGTTATCACCTATAATACATCTAACTGGGGGTGGGATGCCAAGGTGTTGTTCAATGTGTTCCATCCTTCGATCCAGGTCTTTCATATGGTGATGAAGATGATTATGTGAATGGAGGACATCTACCCGATGCTTATGTTGGTCCAATAAGTTCAATGTGTTCCATCTGTCGATCTAGGTCTTTCATATGGTGATGAAGATGATTATGTGAATGGAGGACATCTGTTGAATGCTTATGTTGGTCCAATAAGGTTATGCCAAGGAGGAACTTAGTGTGCCAATATAAATCCACTATGTGCATATTATTGGTTGGAGGATCCGAGAGTGTGCCCAGTGTCTAGTACCCAGTTTGCCAACTCACTGATTACTTATGTGTTCAAGTGTTGGAGGTTGTGAGAGTTGCTTTCCTCCTTAGTACAAATGAATTCCTCCTACATGGGGCTCAGAGTGAGCTCACGAAAACAGGTAGTGGTTTACTCCAAGCAGTGGTGCATACATGTGTTGCCTCTATGGGCTCGTTCTTGATAGTAAGTTATACCCTTGTGGACGTGGGCGCATGAACGAGGCATGGAAGGGAGACTGGAAATGAGTAAAAGGTAAAGGGCCAGGGGAAGGAAGACAAGTGCTACAGAAAGATGGGGGGGGGCCACGTAATAGAGACATGGGTGAGAGAGACAACACGACAAGAACAACAACAAAGGGGGACTACCAACAATATCCAAGGTAAGAGGGAGGGGAGCCAACCTGAGAGGGGTAGGACGAAATGCACAAAACCAACCAAAGAAAAGGCCCAAAAGCTAAGGTCAAAAAGCGGAAACCAGGATATAAGAGCATACTAAGAGTAGGGCCGATCAAAGTGAACCAGACAGAGAATCACAAAAGGGATGTAGGAAAACTGAAGAACGAGAGAGGGTGCGAGAAGCCAGAAAGGATTGTTAGGTTGCTAGGGTCCAACGAAACTATGTCGAGAACCTTCGGCCTATAAGAATGAGTGTTTAAACTCTAATTTCATAGGAGCTTGGGCGCAAGAGATACTAGATCGTTGTCCAACCTGCAAGAGGAAAGCAATTGCAAAACAAGCTTAAAGTTGTGAGAACTTTGGAAATCACCATTTACACTACAATGCCATACAACAAAAGGACTGACTCCATTAAAATTGTAGTTGCTCAACGGGTGATGCCAATTTTGGCCAAGTCGAAGCGGGAAGGAGCCGTAGGTCAACAAAGAACGACAATTAGCGCTGCCACAAGGCACTGCTGGTGAGACGGGCTGGTTGCATTGGATACCATATGCTTTGAAGTTGAGCTCACTCTGGATGAGAATATGCAGAGCCTTAGCCATAATTGACACCGACTAATACTCCACACGAGTGGAGTCCCGATTGAATGACTATTTGCATGAAGTCCAATCAAGCATAGACGCATGGTGCTTAGAGTATTAATTCTTTTGAACGACAATGACCCTGCAACTTTAGAATAATGCCATCTTATTTACCTATCACAAGAACAAGAACATGCTGCCAACTCTTTCCCTTTTTATTTTGGAAAACACCATCCAAATATCACAACACATTTAAAAATACATTTTAAATAATAAAAAATGAAAATTTACACTACAATCCCATTCAAAACTTCCATAATTAAATTTCGGTAAAAACAAATCAAATATCTATAAATTATAATATCATCAAATTCCCCGTTAAAAAAATTTCACTCTCCAAACCAACGTCATGGTTTCGAACCGTGCTGGAGGGATCTCAGCCTCTGCATTTCCACAGAATTTAGTAGACATTAAATTTTGTGACTCTCCAAACCAATCAATCAGAAGGGGTGTCGAGAAATCTCACGGTGAGCCACATAAGCATTAATGATTTTACCCGATGTTGGCTCCTGAGAGCCATGGATGGTAACCAGCAATAGTCACACTCGTTAAGGTCAACACGCCATTTTAACGAGTTGCGTGTGACTTGTCCACGCAAAATTTAGAAACCTTCAACCATGGCCTTTGGCGTTCTTCACAGGCCGCTTCCTGCCTCTTTTCATTAAGCCTCCATACTTTTGCGCCCCTCAGTTTCGCAAAGTTTTCTTTAAATCTAATTTCCTCCAAAGGGCAAAGTCAAATGAAGGAGGCGGCACTGCTCTACAGGCGGCCTCTGTAATCTTTTCCCTTTCTGGGACCTCTTGGCTCCGCGAAAGGGGAATTGAACAGTTATTATTTAGAGGCCATCAAGCTATTTATTTCTGGCCGACATCGTGCTTGTTAACGACAATACAAGTTTTTTCTTCTTCTTCTTTATTATCTGGACGTCTGTGATCTCTAAGTTGGAATTTCAGCGCAACCGGACCACAATTTAGTTCAGTAAGCGTCCATCTTTAATGGCTGATTCAACGTTTTCATTTCTAGGAAGGCAGAAGATTTTCCTTTTGCATTGATGTATACTGATACTGTTGAATCTTGTGTTCAGAAGAGGATCTGTGATGGGGATATCAATATTTGTGTCCTGTGTGGTGATTTCTTGCTTGGTGGCATCAGCCACTGCAGGGGTGGAATTCTCTACCTTGCCCAGGACTCTAGGAATCATAGCAACCATCAATTCATCTACACCAAATGGTAAGGGTAAATCATTGTCTAGATTGCAGATTCAAGAATATTTTGAAAAGATAATTCATTGCAGATTTAGGAATATTTCCAGAAGGTTATCAATATTTCCATGGCCGATTCAAGATTATCTCTATAGCAAATTCAAAAATATTTTGAAAAAATCATCAGATTTGGATTTAAAGATATTTCGAAAATTAAGATCATCATTATCTTTATTGCAGATTTAAAGATAGTTCGAAAATTAAGATCATCTATCTTTTTATTGCAGATTTAAAGATAGTTCGAAAATTAAGATCATCATTATCTTTATTTCAGATTTAAAGATATTTCGAAAATTAAGATCATCTATCTTTATTGCAGATTTAAAGATAGTTCGAAAATTAAGATCATCTTTCTTTATTGCAGATTGGGGAATATTTCGAAAATTATTATTAATTATTTAGTTGTAATAGCTCTGAGAGGGTTTTGAAATAATATGATTGCAGTTGGCATGGCTGGGATTGACAAGGTTCTGGTAACATGGTGGGTGAATCAATCTTCGTCGCCGGTGGTTTCAGAGTACAAGACTGTGCAAGTGAAGCTGTGTTTCGCTCCAGAGAGCCAAGTGGACAGATCATGGAGGAAGACTAATAACGATCTGAAGAAGGATAAGACATGCCAGTTTGTTATTACCAAGCAACCCTATAATTCAAATATCCAGAACAACACCGTCGCCTGGACTGTGGAGAGGGACGTGCCGACAGCAATATACTTCGTGAGAGCATACATATTGGACGCTTCGGGAATTCAGGTGGCATACGGGCAGAGCACCAACAAGGCCAAGACCGCCAATCTGTTCAAGATACAGTCCATCTCTGGAAGGCATGTGTCGCTCGACATTGCCTCCGCTGTCTTCTCTGCTTTCTCTGTTGTATCGCTTTTTGGATTCTTCATTGTTGAGAAAATGAGCGCCAGAAAGGCGTATCAGAAGACATAGAGTGATATACAGAGGAGGAATTTTGTGAACCCAGTTCCCTGAATTTGTGTCGTTTGTCTTCTGGGTTAATTAGTTTGTTGCCCTCAATATATTATATTAAAGTTTATAATGGTTTTCATTGTGGGTTGTACTACCAGTTTGCAGTGTCTAGAACGGACCAATGAGAAATTATACAACCATGTACCTGTAAGAGCTATGAAGATTGTAGTGGGCTTGATAGGATTCTGTGGCTAGGATTGTTTGTGCTGGCAGGGGTCTGTATAGGTGTAATGTTTGAATTATTGTAATGGCCAAGGAGTTTGTTAGAATGTCAAGAATCTAATAAATGAAAATGAAAATGACTTGCAGCTTCTTTCATGCTTTTTATGGTATTTTTTTATTTCAATGTGGCAACCTTCCATCTTGCATTGTTATAATCTTTGACTTAGATGGTTGACACAACATATTTCAAACTAGTGGAAATGCTTTATTTGGAACATGCGTTTACTGATATTGGGGTTCAGAGGTGGAAGGTTTTAAATGCTTTACTTGGAGCAGGTGTTGACTAATATTGGGATTCAAAGGGTGTGAATTAGGTATGAGGGTATTTGAAAACGTGGTGGTTTTGGTTAATATTTTATACATTTACAAAGATGTAATTGTTTTCGGTGATGTGTTTTCTTTTTAATTTAAGTTTTGGGTTGTGGTTATTTTATTTTTATAGAGGGGAGTTTTACATTTATAATAAATTATTTTAAGATATAATTTTAATTTCTTAAAAGGTGTAGTTGATTTTTTCTGTTAATATGGGAGTTTTAATATTTATAAAATTTTATATAGCTTTTTTTATAGATATTATAAAGTATTATTGAGTTTAACATATTTTTAACTCTGTTATATTTATTTATTATGTGTTGTTTTTTTGGTTAAAATAAAGAAATTTGTTAGTAAGTTTGATTAAAAATAGTGGATCAACCAAGATATGTATTAGAGAATTATTTGGTTAAGGTGAGTAACGAATCTCTTTCTAAGTAATGGAGAGGCTCAACATGATTAACAAGGGAAACATGGTTAATGAGGTAATAACTTGCTTCAAAAACATAAATAAGGAAAACAACATGGAAATATAAATAAAAAAACAAAAATGAAGTAAGTATACCAATGGCAAGGCAAAAGGCCTTCTAAGGCACCAAGAATAAGTGGAAGTGATGGGCTCTTTCTCCTTCCCCTGAGAAGGGCCCTTGTTGATTCTTCTAAAAACTCTCTTTGTCTTTGTCTCTCTCTCTCTGGAGCAAGGATTGATGATGCTCAAGAAAATGGATCTTGGGAATCAAACTACTGGCATAACAATACCTATTAAACTCTAATGGACTCTCCTAATGCATACCCATAACTCCTTTTCATAGCTGAATTGTGGAGGAGGCTTGTGCACCATGGACTTATCAATATTTGGTCACTAATAGCAAAGTGATCGATCCCTATCTTTCTTTGTGATTTTTAAGGACCAAAGGAAAAATGACCTCAAACCTTTTCAAACTAATGGCTTTTTTCATAACAAAATATGTCAGTTTTGCATACTTGTAAAGACTTGCATGGCTATTGAATGATAGTCCATGCAAATTGCATGAGCTCCATAAGAGTACGATGTGAAAGTATACAAAAGCTAATGTTCCATAGTTTTTTGAGCACTTCCTTTGATGGGTAAATTAATGTCATGGTTTATCTTTCTAGTGATTATGATTTCCTTAATTACCTATATCTCATTATGAGTGATATTTAGGTGATAACAACATGAAAAAGTATTTGGAGGAAGGATTTTATAGTAACTTTTCATTGGGAAAAAGAAAATAAATGGTTGCAAGAATAAGCACTGTAAGTTTTAGAAATGATTTTTCCCCACCAAGAAGTGTGATGTAGACACAAATATATTGATGACTCAAAAGCTAGGCTCTCTCTCTCTCTCAATGGAACGGATAAGGGTAATTATATTAATAAAAGACTAGAGTTAGGGTAAGTACCATTACATCTTGCGTCAGATACAAAAGGTAGGTCTTCAAAGGAGTTAACAAACTATTTACTATTTCCCTAACTGATTATACTCTTGTGACATAAGAGATGTTCACCATAAACTCTACAAAAAGAACCCAACAAAAGAAAAAAATTGCAGGCCAACATTACAAAACTATACAAAGAAAGAACAAACTATAGACCAAAAAACTGCCCCTTCAAGGGAGAGGAGAATTCGCTATGAACCACGACCATTTCCCTCTAGATATTTGACATAGTGAGATCTCCTTCGACCATCATGAGCACAAAAAACATTTCCCTCCTCTGTAGCTCTTCCCACTTAGAGAATTGAAATCTCCAGAACCCTCACCCATGCACTAAGCTGTCAGACTTCCTCACTGAGCCTGTCCAACGAATACTCCATGTCTGTGTGGTGCACCAATAGCTTGGCTTCAACAAATAATTGAAATGAACTCCATTGTTTCTCAACCATGTCTTCCATATTGTTAATTGAGGTAGCCAGGGTCTGCGTGGAGTCCAAGATCTTATCAATTAACTTCAATGCACTGATAACACCTTGAAGGTCAGAGCTACTAGCCATCTCATCCATGGAGCTTGGAGCACAGAAAAGGGAAAGGAAATTCCAACTTAACCAAGGCGGAGGTTGGAGAAAGGAATTAATCATAGCATCACAACCATCAGAGATAGAATTCCAGCCACTAACAACATGAACCTGAGAGATCAAGTGATGGAGCAAACTATCTTTGGAAAACCATAATTAATTGAACCTCAAGAAATGGCACAAGCTGATTTGAAGCCATTGAGACCACATTTTTATGAAAATCTCACCATGAAAAAAGATAAATGATTTAAATCCCATGCAGGACAAGGGAATTAAATCCATCATCATAAGTTCCGAGGGAGACACCGCAACTAAGAAAAAATGCCATAACTCGAAACCAATATGAATTAAATAGACAAGACAACAGAGGATGAATGGGGCCAAAGGAGTATGCCACATGTTCGCCAATATGACCCATAGGTGAAGGTCCATGTGAGAAGGGAACTAGAGAAAGGATGTATCTAGCCAAAGATGGCCCAGATATGAAGGCGAGAGCCTCCAAGAATGCCAATAAATGTTCCTCGGTAATGGAGATATTAGATTGCTCCCAACGATCTATAAGCCAAAATAATTAAAATTCATTTAAGGGACTGGAGAGAGACTTAATCTTGTATTAATTTCTATTATCCCTTGGCTCATGTTGGCCCCTTTTTTTGCTATATCATTTGCATTCAAATTTAAATCTTTTTAGATATGAAAAAATTTCACCTGCTCAAAAATTGAAATTGAGGCGTGGATCCTTTATATCAAGGGAGGGGAGAGAGAACAAATAGTATTCTTCACCTTAGTGAATTGATGAATGACTAGTAAGGAATCACCAAAGGTAAAAAAATACTTAATTCCTCATTCAAAAGCAAGCTCAAGACCTTTCCATAGGGCAAGGTACTCCATGTGGTTATTTATAGCTCTTTCAAGACCATGCATATTTCAAAACTAATTTTTCCTCAGGGCCAAAGATGACCCCTCCCCCTCCTGCCTCCCCCAAAAGCTAGCTTCTCTTTTACTAGTCTCTTTGCTAGGTTTTTTCTTTGGAAAAGATAAAATAAGGCATTATATGGATAACTTGGATCCCTTTTACCTCATTGGATGGCGCCAAGACAATTACTCTTGTTAGAATCTCCAATAATTTTTAATCAAATGGCTAATTAAATTAAAATAAGAAAGAAAACAGAAGTGCACAAGTTTGCATACATCTCATCGAAAAGTTATAAGAGTTGTCTCATGAATAAGCAAGAGTTGGACTCCTGCCCTTGCTTCATCATTTTCTTAGTGTTTGCCCCTGTCCATTTATGTATTGATTTATTTTCTTTTATTTTTAGATGCTTCTCTACATTTGGTATAGCCCTTTTTTTATTAATTATATTTTATATAGTATTCCTCTTTTAGTTATTGATATAGGGATATTTATTTACTTTCATTTTTTTTATTCTTTTATTCATTTATTTATTCTTTTTATATTTTATTTTAACTATTATGGTTTTATACCAATATTCTTGTTATATATGAGATTGTTTTTATTTTTACATAAAATATATATTTATTTTTTAGTTTTCAAATTTTATATATATTTATTATTTATTATGATAATATCTTATTATTATTTTTTTCTTGTTTCTCTTTGCGTCCTTTCTTTATTTAGTTATTTTAACTGTTTTCTTTACAATCTTATATTGAATATTATATATCTTAATTTTGTTATGTCTCTCTCTCTCTCTATATATATATCTATATATATATATATATATATATATATATATATATATATATATATATATATATATATATATATGTTTGCTAAGTTGTGTGAGTCTTGAGATGACTGCACACTTAACCTTTGGCTTGAGAAATTGCGACCCGAGGACATTTGAGCTATCAAAATCACCTAGGGGTCACAGTCGGCTTGGGCCACACCAACCCTTAACATGGTTATACTTTTCCCACAGAGTTTTGAACTGGTGGCCTTCACATCATAGAGTGCCATAACAATACACCCATTACCATATATTCTAAGCCTCGTGGGAAATACGTATATATAATTTACTAGATTGTTAGCTATATATAGAGAGTTAATATATTTATAAATATTGAATTTATATTATTGACTCTTTATTTATGTTGATTTTTTCTAACGATCACACACACACACACACACACACACACACATATATATATAGTATCCCAAAGGAATCAAGCAGTTCACTAGCACATAGCTACTAGTAAACTTCTAGGTGTCTATGATATGTCCTACTCTCCGTAAATCGAGTCACAACTAGGGGATTTGAACCTTGGATCTCTCAGTTTTCTCAATACTCACATTAATTATATCACCAATTGAGTTGTCCCTTGAGACAATAGTCATATATTAATATTATATTAATAATCTATTTTTCATTAAATTTGTAACTATTAATAGATAATCATTACATTATTATTAAATATTAAATCCTAACAACTATTTTCTAGTTTAATATTTTATTATAATTTGACCTTTGACTTTCTCTAATGGTTTATTGAGGTTTTTATTGTTGTGGTTTTTTTTTACCTTTCTTTTGCATCTCTACATTATTTATTCTCTTGGATTGACTAGACTTCTCATTAATGTCCTGATGATGAACCACATTGGTTGGTTCGAAACATCGACCTAGAAATTGCCCAGTGTGATTTAATCTAGAAGAATCTCATCCTAAAAAATAGTATGAATCATAGAAGCTTGAACTTAGAAAAAAAAAAAATAAAAAAAAATGTGTCACATCATTTTATTTTTTTGTCTTTTTAAAGGGTGTTTTTCATGATTGTTTATACAATAATGATGATTTTATAAGCCCTCGT
Source organism: Pinus tabuliformis (assembly GCA_031772625.1). NCBI lineage: Eukaryota > Viridiplantae > Streptophyta > Pinopsida > Pinales > Pinaceae > Pinus > Pinus tabuliformis. The sequence continues at coordinate 1,881,321,644 of CM062819.1, read as the reverse complement.
TTAAAATATTATGATTTTAGTGCTTTATTGAAAATGGGTCAAGTTGTTTTAGATTAAGATCTCAAAAGATGTATAGTTTTACCTTTTAAAAATAAAATTTCTCTTGGTAAAATTACTCTTAGATTTATATGTTTATTTTCAAGGTTTTTTTAGTCATGATATTTGGTTTTTAATGCCATGGTTGAAAAATGTTGAACTTATAAGGTTTTTTTACTTGTGATATTTGGTTAATTCCATGGTTGAAAAATGTTATAATCTTAAGGTTTTTCAAAGTCATGCGATTTGATCTTTAATCCCATGGTTGAAAATTGCTGGAATTTTAAGATTTCCATGATCATGATTTTTTTTTTAATTCCATGTCTAAAAAATGTTAGAATTTTAACCCTAAAAAAAGGAGGGGGTGATGATGCAACATCACCGCTTTTTGATTTTTGGGGTGTTTTCTCATTTTTTTGCACAATATAGGGTTTTTTGTCTAGATTTCTCATTTTGAGGTTATAGTTCTCGTTAAGATGGTAACATTGTTAGAAGCTAGCAAAGAAAAGTAATGGAATAATGCTATGGAAGAAGAAATCAATCCAAATAAGAAGAATGAGACATGGGAACTTGTTCCAAGACCAAAAGATAAAAATGTGATTGACACCAAGTGGGTTTTCAAAAACAAGTTGAATGAAGATGGTCAAGTAATAAGAAATAAAGCAAGGTTAGTTTGCAAAGGCTATGCTCAAGTTGAAGGTATTGATTTTGAAGAAAAATTTTCTCCATTTACAAGACTGGAAGCTATTGGAATATTTTTTGCATTTGCATGTTTCAAGAACTTCAGATTCTATCAAATGGATGTCAAGTCAATTTTTCTCAATGGAAATCTAGAGGAAGAAGTATACATTGAATAATCAAAAGGGTTCTTATTATTAGAAAATAAGGATCATGTGTGCAAATTGAAGAAAACACTTTATGGTCCAAAGAAGTTCTGAAAGCTTGGTATTCAAGAGTTGAAAAATATCTACAATGACAAAGATTCAAAATAGGAATTACTGACAATAGTCTCTACATGAAGACAAAATGAGAAGTTTAGTTGATTGTCGTCATTTATGTAGATGATATCATTTTTGGAGGTAGTATGAACAAAATATGCAAAGAGTTTGCAATGGAAATGTAAAAAGAATTTGAGATTTCTATGCTTTGTGAACTATCATTCTTACCTGGTTTATATTTTTCTCAATCCAATAAAGGAATATTCATTTCAAAAAACAAGTATATCAAAGAGATGTTGAAGAAATTTTGAATGGAATATTGTGCATTAGTCAACAAACTCATGGTCATAGGTTGTAAACTAATTAAATATATTGAAACTCTAGGAGAAAATTAAACATTTTACAAGTCAACTATTGCTAGTCTACTATATGTCATAGCATCAATGCCAAATATTATTCAAGAATTAGGATTGGTTGCACGATTTCAAGTGCACCAAAAAACACTCATGTGGAAGTAATGAGAAGAATGTTAATATGTCTAAAGGGTACCTTGGACTTCATATTGTGGTACTCAAGAGGTGAATGTTTTACTATAATAACATATATGAATGTAAATTGAGTAGGCAATGTTGATGATAGGAAAAGTACAAGTGGAGAATCATTCTTTGTGGGAAACAATCTAGTGTCTTGGTTGAGCAAGAAACGATCTTCAATTTCTCTATCCATAGCAAAGGTTGAGTATATATATCAGTCTTATATTGTTGCACACAAGTTCTTTGGATGAAGAAAACATTGAGAGATATTAAGGTGGAATATGATCATCCAATTTCAATACTTTGTGAAAACACAAGTATAATAAATATTTCAAAACTCCTATTATGCACCCGAAGAAAAAAAAATCATATTACAATTAAGTATCACTTCTTAAGGAAACAAAAATAAAATGTCATCTTGGAATGTATTTCCACCAATGACCAAATTGCATATATTTTTGCAAAACCTCTTCCCAAAGAGACATTTGAATATCTCGGACAACAATTAGGGGTAATGTCAATCTCATCACTAAATTCTTAAAGACAAGCACAAGTTTAGGGAGAGGATCCCTTTTCCATTGATGTTAAAGGGAGAGAGTTGTCAATAGGGGGTGTGATATCCCTTTTTCTACCCCCCATGTAAATGTCACTATGTATAATTGTTTATGTGAAATAATGTGGAAATTAAATAATGACTGGGTTGGAGGAGTGAACACATATTCAAAGACTGAGGAGGAGTTTCTTCTGCTAATTGTAGACCCAAGTCACTTCATTTATTTACCCACCTATGTCCCTAGAAAATTAAATGATATATTGGTGCAAACCTTGAAGTCATGTATATGTAGCCTACAGCAAAGGAAGAGCCCATACTATCCATGTTCTCATGGGACATGTTGAGGAAGTCAACAAACAAGAGAAGGGATGTGAAGAAGTGGGAGCAGGGAAGTGGTGGGAAGAGATTTTCTAGCATAATGAATGTTCTACGTTGAATAATTCTTGGCAAGGAGTGATTGGGCAAGGATTTCCCATGATTGTCTTTTAGTTTCCTCACATGACGTGAATGGGGGAAGCTAGGATGTCACATGAGAAATCATAGTGATGCATTTGAAGCATGTGCGCAAGAGTGGGAGTGCTCATGAAGTGCATCATTGTAGAATACACTAGGTGGTGAGATTGGGACATCATTTCCCTACATTCTGGTGAGGTCCTATATGTGTATTGTTGTTAACTTAACCAAGAGGGCTCAGGGAAATATTGATTCACTATGTGCTTTCCTTGGGGCTAAGAAAACACCCTTTAGAGTGAGACCAGGTTCTTGGACTGAGAGAACATTCCCTAAATCCTGTTTGAATTATGATGACTGTTTTCTAAGTGATAGAGTGAGTCTTTATGGTGTTTAATGCATCAGGGGCATTAATAAACCACCTAAATAGTGGACTCCTTTTCTTGGCTACCTGCTTGTTTGATTATTGGTGTGAATACCCTTGAGAAATTAAATCCTCAGACTCTAAATCTAGCTCAGGGATGGTCAATTATAAGAAATATTGTACTATAGCTAGACTATGTTTGGGTGGAGAGTGGAAGTCCCTTCATCAATTACCAACTAAGTCAATATATTTAGATAAATATTCTTGCTTATAAGTTACAGGCTAGGATATTCCATATTGTGCTTATGACTAATTATTATGATCTAGGTGGATATCGGTGGCTAGCCACCTATTTCACCTAGATCACAACACAATCTCCTATTTTGCAGTACAATTTCCTATTTTGCAGCAAAATTTCCTATTTTGGCAATTTTTAGCTCCTGAACTTCTGAAGCTATTTTGAGGCCATAAATGACATTTTTTGGTGAAATGAGTCAATTATAATTAGAAATCAAATATTGTGCTCCTCAATTAGAACTTTCCAATGGGATATCATATGCGCCAAACGAAGATCATATTCCAAAGTTACAACCCTAGGAAGTTGATGTTCCAACTTAGCCCATCAAGGCCCATAAGTCTTTGGAACTTCATCTCCAAGGGTTAGGTTTTTGGATGTTTAAGGTTTTATTACTGATTCTTCATGATAAAAAGGCTTCAGAGCATCATTCTAATACAATTCAGGAAGGCATGTAGCCATTACATCTCTTCTCAGAGATAAGCTACCATTAGTTGAGCTAGTTTGCTTTTATTCTACATGTAAACAATTTCAACATTTTTCATTTATTAATTGAAGTCAATTTTCACTGTCTCTATGTTTTGGCTTTGAGTCTATATTTCATTTTATTCCCTTCATAAGCCTAGATCAATGGTATCATTGCGATCTTCTCTTTCTCTATTTTTTTATGCATGTCCCCAAAGAGTTCAAGGTATAAGGAGTTGGGACTTGAATTGGTTGAGCCATTGCAATATCATCATCACCAACCTTGACAGCCTCCCATGGAAGAAGAAAAGAAAAATGAGGGAGAATGAGATCATATTAAACTATTGCTTGAAATTCCCTCGAGTGACAAAGGAACAAGATGATGGATATTTTTTCCTAGATCCTTTGACGAATAGCAATAGGTGACATATCTTCATCTAGTGGCCACTTTAGAGGCACTGACCCCTTTAAGGTACAAGTTAATTTCGATATTCCTCTATTTGAGGGTTAGATAGACTTAGATTCTCTAGATAAATGGTTAAATATTCTAGAATGGTATTTTTGAGTCCACAATTTTTTCGATGGAAAGAATATTATCTCCTTAATGTCACACCCCATGTCAAGGAATGGTGGAAAACTCACTATGAGAAAAGGGCCATAGAGGAATCCCCACTATTTGTAGTTGCACCCACTTGGGAATCTCATAGAGATTCTATTAAGGAGTAATATTACCCTGTTGGAAGATTTGAAGACCACTACGTAAGATGGACCAAGTATGACAGGAAAGGGCCAAGAAGTGCTAGAGTTCAGAAATATATGTCATGCCTTGTGCACCAAGCTAGGTATCAAAGACTCTGAGTGACATATAGTGCTAAAGTACTGTAATTTTTTGCACAAATATAAAGACATAAATGGAGTTTCTGAACATCTCCTCACTTTGCACAACATACCGATATGTTGTCAAAATTGAGTAAAAATTTAAATAGAAGAAGCAAGATTTTGGGTTTGAGAACCCTTCATAGGTAGAAGTATGGCAAGGGAATTCCCAAACCTTAGAGTAAAGGACAAAGCCAATTTAGACAACCCCAATACAACCCATCAAAATTGCAAACAACTAATGGTACTAGGAAGATGAAGAAAGACATGGGAAAGTGATGCAAGCTCCACAATAGCCCCGCTCATAACACCAAAGAATGCCACACAAAGCAGTCTCTAGTGGATGAGCTAAAAGCTTTAGAATCGAACATAGGTTCCAACTTTTAAATAGAACTAGACAAGGGAAAACAAATCATTGGTGTAGAAACGAGTGCCATTGTTGGCACTGCAAGGGTCTACCAAAGTGAGCCTGAAGATATAGAGGAAGGTGAATTCCTCTTCACTCACAAATGTGGGTGAAGGGTGCTCCACTAAATTCCATTATCAATAGTGGGAGTCAAAAGAACCTCATCTTAGTAGAGGTTGTTAAATAATTGGGCCTAAAGAGAATGCTACACCCATAACCATACACCATCAGGTGGTTCCACCAAGGGAGAGATCTCTACGTCAACCATCAATGCTGCCTACCATACAACATCAAGTATTTCATGGAAAAGGTATTGTGTGATGTTTCTCCCCTTGAAGTTTGTGATGTTTTGTTAGGCCAACCATATTTTTGGAAGCGACATGTTGTCCTACTTCTCTGCTTTCCACTATGTCACTCATGGCCTAGACCTGGTAGCAATTATTCATGTGTTGAAGATATGGAGATGCTACCTGCTTGGAAGAAGATTTATATTGATGTTAGATCATAGAGGATTGAGGTATTTTTTTGTTCATCCCAAGTTAAATGTTTTTTTTTTATCAGGTAAGAGTAGGACCTTCTATTTATCTAATGAATAATACATAATTTACAAGTAGCCGCACCAGCCCCTGAGAGTTCCCAGGCAACTGTGCAGACTAAGAATTGAACCACACATCCAAAACCATGCGAAGCCCTAACAACAAAAGAAAGCAATAGACCATGTGGTCAAGCTTTCTAGCATTGAAAGAACCCAGGCTCACAAAAAAACAGTTACAAGTGGGGTTCCACAAGACTACTAAAAAGACCAACTAGGAATTCCAGTAAGCTTGTAAAGCCACAAACCGTACGTTCCGACCAGCCAGGATCCCATAAACACGCACGGATTATGGGCCCACATCAGATCCACACCTAAACCTTTCTTACGGACCCGACGAAAACTTTATGCCAACCCTCTACACTTTTTTCAGGTCTGAAACACCAGGCCAATATGCATGATTGAACCTACACCATTGATCTCCCAATGAGGATCCAACGGTTTACAGCGATATCGGGTGGACAAGTTGTGCAAGGGATAACCACCCGATGAGAGTGGTATTCTCTCACCTCTCTCTACTACGTGGCGATCGAAGAGTGGCATTGGAGCCTCCCTCAAGAAAACCAGATACCACTTATCCCCCGTCCGATAAACCACTTGTGGTTTAAGAAAACACCACCTTGCGGCATAACTAGTGCACCCTTTCTCCCAATGATAGCCATTGATCTCGTGTGTCAGACGGTTCTTGTGTCATCCTCCCAAAATCTCTGTCAAACCCAAAACACCATCAAAATTTCCACATAATGTTTTGTTCCATGGTCGATCAAACCTGTGATACTTCCATCGTCTGTCCTCTCGCCACACATTCGAAGGAATATTGAGCTTTCGATTGCGGCCCATCCCCAAAGAGGGCAGATAGTTTATGATGCCATGTCTACCCGCTTGTCTCCTGAACCTCCTTAGTCCTACCTGTGACTCCATAGCTTTGTATCTTTGTCCGCCTGACAGAGACAGTCCTCCACTAGTTTGCCTAGGGGAATCAGATCCCAATCATACCGGGAATCCCTATCCAAACTGGTGACTCCTTCGTTCGCCAAGCGATCCGTTAACACGTTAGCTTTCCTCTTCACATGGACAAAGCCAACAATTTTTAAGGTTTGTAGGTGGGAGTGGATACGGTGAAAGACCTACAAAGGCCTCCAATTCTTCGAAACTTTATCTGGAGAAGTAACATTACATATTTTCTTGGCGACTCTAATTATCAGTTCAGAGTCTGCTTCAATGATGACATTATGCGAATTTGAATCTAACAAAATTTCCAAGCATTGTTCTAGTGCCATGAGCTCTGCCATGTTGTTAGTGGCCTTACCCAAGTGGCCATGGAAGATCTTCTTTATTTGACGCTATTCATTTCTTATAGCACCTCCATAGCCAGCTAACCCCGGATTGCCTTTAGAAGCTCCGTCTATATTAACCTTTAGAAAGCCATGAGGAGGAGGTTTCCAAATATTAATATTAGCATTTATTTGGCTTACTCCCTTGATTAAGCCCTATGGGTTTATAGACTAGAGACCCAAATGCAGAATAATGCTCGCCTCTTGGGCAGAGGCAGATCCTTAGGAAGATTTCTCAATATAATTCTTACTGTATCTTTGAGCTGCCTCAAAATTTGGGCAATTATGTGTTGGGGCTCGCTTGCTCTATTTTTGAAGATCCGATTGTTGCGCTCTTTCCAGACATTCCAAATAACAAAGCCTGGAACCAAAATCTAGGCTTTATTAATAATTTCATTCCCTGAGAAGTTTACCCGCCAATTCTTCAAAGTATTGGAAATGCTTAGACTATCCCTATCTGTTTGCCTGAAGATTGAGGCCACCCAGTCCCAAACGTTTGATGTGAAAGGATAGAGGTTGAGAAGGTGCTCCATCGTCTCTTCTTGAGAACCCCAAAGGTAACATTGGGAGGGGCCAATAAATCCTTTCTTTTTGAGATTCTCCTAGGTTAATATTTTCCTTTGATGCACTAGCCAGATGAATAATTTTATTTTCATCCAATGGGTGCTTTGCCATAGTTTCTTCTAGACTTGATCAGGATTTGGATAGTTAAAACCTGTTACTTCCTGTTTAACTTCTTTGAGGTTAAAGTTGCCTTTGGTGTTCTTTCCCCATCTTAATTGGTCAGATAAGGAGGATACCAGAATCATTCTATGTTCTAGCCCCTGGGTGAGGGCTCTTTCCAGGACCTTCAAAGGGCTCTCATCTCTGTAGCCTAGATCCTTCCAAGTCCTCCATTTTCCAATAGTCCTATCCTGGTCCCAGAAGTCTTTAACCATAATCAGCCCTTTGTTATATGTGTCTCTCTTGAGAGCAGGTAATTCATCGCTATATAGGTTGGGTTCCTATTGCCAATTTTCCTCCCAAAATCTTACTAGATTCCCCACTCGAATTTCCCAGAAGCTATGTTGCTGAACAATACTTTTATTCTCCCAGGCCAGATTCCAAATATGGGAGCCCCTGATTTCCCCTGACATTCTAATATGGTCCTTCTCCTGCCAATAAATGGAATATTTTGTTTCCAAAGCTTAGCCCAGGGAGCAGTTGACTCCTTAATCCATCTCCACCAAAGTTTGGCTCCCAAATCTTATCCCAGGCTACTAAAGCCCAATTTTTTTCACTTCACCTCTACCCCAAAGAAAATCCCTTTGAATACTTCTAATCTATTGTATAATACCTTTAGGAGCAGGAAGAGCTGAGAGCATGAAAATGGAAATTGCCTGCAAAACCGCTTGTGTGAGTACAAGGCGCCCTGCCAAATTTAGAGATCTGTGCGTCCATTTCCTAACCTTGTCCTGAAGTTTGTTAATTATTGTCTCCCACACCCCTTTGCTCAAAGGTTTGTCAGTAAGTGGTATGTCTAGATACCTGGAAGGTAGCTGATCCCTTTGAAACCCAAGAATTCTGGTAATATTTCTCTTAATAGCAATGTTGGTGTTAAAGAAAAAACCTTTGGATTTGTTGAGGCTTACCTCTATGCCTGCTGCCATAGCAAAGTCAGTCAAGATGTGTTTGATTTCTCTGACTTCCCTGACTGTGGGTATACCCTGTAACATAGTATCATCCACAAATTGTTGATTTCTGTTGGCCACTCCATTTAAGGTGAGTTTGATACCCTGGATTCGTCCTTCTGCATTTTCCATTTTAAATGCTCTACCTAGCCCTTCCATCATGAGAACAAATGGGAAAGGTGAAAGCAGATCTCCTTGTCTGAGACCTTTGGAAGGTGTGAAGGTTCTAGATGGAACTCCATTGAGCAGTATAGAAAAAGTAGTTGTGGTGATGAGTGCCATAACCCATCTTATCCAATTTTGGTCGAAACCATATGCATTTAGAACTTCTCTTATATAAGACCAACTTAGCTTGTCATAGGCTTTCGCTAGGTCTAGCTGAATAATCATACTAGACTGTTCATTGCTTTTGAGAGAGTGTACTACCTCATGTACTTGGATGATGTTGTTGAGGATTTGTCTACCTTCCACATAGCCTATTTTCTCCTCTGAGATGAGAGAAGGTAGAAGGGGCTTGAGTCTATTGGCTATCACTTTGGAAATGATTTTGTACACCACATTACATAAGGCTATGGGTTTGAAACCATCCGGAGTCATGGAATTTTCCTGTTTTGGGATCAGAGTTATGAAGGAAGTATTAAGAGCCTTCAGAACCTTTTTAGATTTTCTTGAGTCTTCCACGACCTCAAGAATATCCTGTTTGATTGTTTCCCAGCAGGCTTTGAAAAAGTATACATTGAACCCATCCGGGCTCAGGGATTTTCCATTTTGCATTTCATTGATCACTCCACTGACCTCCTCTTTCGATACTGGCATGTTAAGATTGTGGTTATCTTGTCTGGTGACCAGTTGAGGGATATATTGAGTGAATTGTTCAATGAACCTGGATCTGTCCTCCAGAGGTTCCTCTGCTATATTGAGGAAGTGTTGTACAAGGATTGATTCCATATCATTGTGAGAGACAAGTTCTATCCCTTGATAATATTTGAGCTTGGTGATTTTGTTGTGTGCCCTGTGAACCATGGTGGATTTATGAAAAAAATTTGTATTCCTTTCTCCCTCCCTAATCCACTATATCCTTAATTTCTGCTACCAGAAAATTTCCTCTTGCAAGCATCGCTCTTCCCATTCTTCCTGCAAGGAGTCAGTAAGCTTTCGCCACTCCTTGATAAAGCCCTCTGTGATGTTTATCTGGTTGATCTCTTGGAGCTTCTTCTCAACTTATCTTTTGGCCTTGAAGATATCCCCAAATTCCTTTTTATTCCATTCTTTAAGTTTGGATTTAATGTATTTGAGTCTCTGATTGAGCATGAATATTTTAGTGCCTTGAATGTTCAAAGCCTCACTCCACCATTTTCCAATATTACTGGTGAATTTAGGATGAGATAGCCATGCATTTTCAAACCTAAAAGGTCTGTTTTTTGGTGTGCCCATAAAGGTGGCTTCCAACTATATAAGCCAATGATCTGATCCTCCAAAGGGCAGAATAGAAGCTGCCATGACTGGGCCTGAGAGAAGGAGGTCGTCTGAAATAATAAATCTATCAAGTTTGGAGGCAACTTCGAGAGCCCCTCCCCTCTTGTTGTTCTAGGTGAAGGTTCCATTTATTGTTTCAGTGTCCACTAGCCCCATGTTCATTATAAAATTCTGGAAGGCAAAGGAATCTCTTCCTAACTGTCTCATACCCCCCTTTTTCTCTGAGAGGGATCTTATCATATTGAAATCTCCTGCAATAATCCAGGGCATATTGGAGTGTCTTGCTCTGAGATTCTCAAGGGAGATGAGAAACTTGAGTTTGTCTGCTTGCTTTTGTGGTCCATAAACATTTGTGATCATGTATACTTCCTTGTCACCTATAGGTTGACAAACCACAGAAAGATAGTTTCTTGATGCTTCAGCATCCATGATCCCAAATTTCTGTGGATCCCACAGCATGAGAATCCCCCCCACCGAGTTATTTGCCTTAACCTCTAGATACTCATATCTGATTAACCACTTCTTATGATTTTTTCTAATTTTCTCCATCGAAAATTTTGTTTCCTGAATAAAAATCATGTCTGGTTTTTCTTCTTTGATTCTATTACTAAGAGTCCTTTGTTTCCTTTTATTTCCTATGCCTCTAATATTCCAGGTTGTGAGCTTCATTAAGAAAGGTTAGTAAAGGAGTAACTGGAGAGATCTTTCATCTTACCCAAGTTAATCAGTAGTTTTCCACATTAGTTGAGCAACTCATTCTGTTTTTTCCTTCCTCTTTTCCTTCTTTAGTTCTTTGAAGATTTTGCCTGTACATTTTCCATCATTACAACCCCACTATGCTCTTGACTTTCATGATTTATTTTGACCCCAGCTCCCTTCACATGTGATCTCCATAGAAAGAGCTATTGTACCCTATCATAATCTTCTTTTGGAAGGAAGTCCACTCCTATGGTCGTCCCTTGTTCCAGGAATTTTTCTAGATCTAGATTTTCCTTATCCATAATCTCTTGTAGTTCATAGTCCTCTGTTCCCACTTCACTTGGAGTCATCTCCCGGTCCCTTCTTGTCTTGATGTAGCTTGGTGGCTCCTCCTTTTGCTGGTTTTCTACCGTGATGCCCTCCATGTCAGCTACGTTTTCCTTTTCATTGCTTAAGTTTTCCTAATCTTGGACTGTTTCCTTGTTCCCCTCTTCTTCCTCTAAGATTTTGAATCGATTGTTTCTTGACTATCTTTCCTCATTCATCTTATTTTGTGAACATTTTCCACCTTTCCCTTTGCTCCCAACCTTGGTGAAACCCTCATGATTCTTATCCTCAGCAGTTTTCGCCTTCCCTTCCATAGCGTTTTCTAGGCAGTCTCTGAATAAATGCCCATGTTCATGGCATTTTTGGCACCTAAATGGGATGTGCTCATAGTCCACAGTCTGAACCCATTCTTCATCATATACCTCTAAAATTATCGCTTTCGGAAGGGCTCCAGATAAGTCCATTTCCACACAAATATGGGTGAAGGAGGTATATTTTCCTTTCAGAGTTGCCTCTGATATCTTTAGAAAATGTCCCAACTTGTTTCCTATTATTTTCAGAGATTCTGGTAGCCAATAATCGAGAGGAAGGGAGTAAAGTCTAATCCATACCGGTACCGATGTGAAAGTTTCACGCTTTGGGACAAATTTCACTTTCCATGGCTGCATGTAGAGTCCTGCTGCTGCATAGAAATATGGACCTCCTTTGAACACTCTATCCTTATCCTCTAGGCTTGTGAACACAACTGTGAAGAAGCCCTTAGAGCCCAGATGTAGGTGTATTTCCCCCTTTGGCTTCCAATGACTCCTTATCCAGATGTGTAGCGCCCTCTCCGTCGGCCATAACCCCATAAATTTTCATATGATCGCATGTTCCGTCATATGATCCCTATGAGCTTGAAGCGTAGGATCACTTAATATGACCTGGGGAATGGTGCTCGACTTGGGTTTTCAGACCCCCGTTGTCCTTGTGGAAGTATGTTTTCCGTAGCTGCCCTCATTCTCCTTCTCCTTATATGTTTCTGGTTAATCCCCATCTTGTTCCTGAAGTCTGTTTCCTTCCAATTTTCCTTTGCCTCTTACCTCTGCTACCTTCTCCAGAGGTTTTTTAAAATGTTGCTTTCCTGCTTCCTTATTTTTTCCTGTAACTGCCTAACTGTAGGAGGGAGAAACACTCCCCCCTGCGTGTCCTGCCATGGTTCCCAACTTCAAAACCCTAGCGTCAACTTCAACCCTACCTCTAGTTCGTGTTTTTCACTCTAAGAGAAAAGGAGCCCAAGTTAAATGTTATACAAGACAAATGGTTTGATTTAATTAGTGAATTTTATTTTGAAATAAAACATATTAAGGGAAAGGAAAATTGGGTAGCATATGCAATCAATAGAAGTATACAGGCAGTGCACTTCGTAGCCATGAGCACTTGTGAAGTTGAAATCAAAGAAAGGATCAAAGAGGCATTGATACATGATGGAAATTTCCATCATGTGAAGAAATGATTACAAAAAGAACCAAAGGGATCAATGAGCAGGAACTACAAGTCCATTGATGATGGTATGTTGTTTTTTAAAGACAGATGGTATGTGCCTAATGTGAGTGACTTGAAGAAGCTCATAATGGACAAGTTTCATAAAAGAACTTAATCAGGTCATCTTGGCTATCAAAAAATTATAACAACCATAAAGAAATCATATTATTGGCTAGGTATGAAGAAAGAACTTGTTGAGTACATTGTTAAGTGCCTAGAATACCAACTACTCAAAGTAGGATGCAGGAACCCAACAAGACTGTTATAAGAAATCTCAATTCTTGAGTGGAAATAGGAAGTCACATCTATGGAATTCATTATGGGATTATTGAAGACAATAAAACAACATGATGCCATCATGGCTGTAGTAGAAAATTTAAGTAAGCTCATATTATAGTTGTTAAGTCCACCCATAAAGCCATTGACATAGATAAGATATTCATGAATGAAATATTTAGATTGCATGGCATGTCTAAGAAAATAATCCCAGATTAGGATGCCAAGCTCACTCAATTTTTGAAATGCATTGTTTGCTAGTTTTGGAATACAATTAGCTTTTAGTACAACATGTCATCCTCAAACAGATGGTCAAACAAAAAGGATAAATCGAATTTCAGAAGACATGTTGAGGATGTATGCCATGCATAAACCCAAGAGGTGTGAATAATTCTATCATTAGTGTATTTTGCATACAACAATGGGTATCAAGAGTCATTGAAGATGAGTCCTTTTGAGGCATTGTGTGGCCCAAAACGTAATTGATCCAGATTTAAACAAGAACACAACAAATTACAGAGATAGCCATAAATACAGAGATGCATAAGAAATAATACTTCATTTCATTAATGTAAAATACTGAAATATGCTTACAAACAGAAATGGAAATAAACTAGCTTGGGCGATGGTAGCTTATCTCTAAGAAGAGATGTGACAGCTACATTCCTCTGAACTGTGTTACAATGAGGCTCGAAGGCCTATTTATTGTTGAGAAATAATGGAAAACCTTAAACATCCAAAACCTAACCCTAAGAGATGAAACGCCAAATTGTGGGCCCTGTTTGGGTAAATTGGTACATCAACTTCCCGTGGTTGTAACTTTGGCGTACAATCTTCGTTTGACGCGCACAATACCTAGTTAGAAATATCTATCCGAGGAATACAAATTTTGAGTGAGAAACATTGGACTACATTCCATCTTGCTCCCGATTTTCCAAAAAACGTAGTTTAGGGCCTCAAAATGGCTCCGGAAGTTCATGACCCAAAAAACTTCCAAAAATAGTAAATTGTGCTACAATTAAGGAAACTGAAAGAGACAGTTGTGGGGGTCCAAGTGGGACGGGCGGGTGGCCACCAACATCCACCTAGATCATTCCTCCCAGCTTACGAAGAAATGGTCCCCATTGCGTTGATTGCCTCCATGAGATGGGGAAACTTCTACTGAACTTGGTCCCCGGTGAGTTGTTCTGCAATCTCTGATGTGTTTAGTAATGGTTGGAGACATGGTCGAGAGCAGTCCACATTGAACATTCAGTGCAAGCCAAGGAATGGGGGAGTGTTGTGCTCCAAACCATTGTTTCCCACATCCTTGAAAATGGTGTAAGGACCATATCGGAGTGGTTTGAGCTTCTGATGGGCTCTTGTAAGGCGTTATTTCTGTAGATGCAACCAAGTTTTTCCCCCCACCTGAAACTTGTGTGGCACCCGATGTTGATCATGCCGCTACTTGTACTTGGCATTTTCCACAATGGAGTGGTGATATATCAACCTGTTGGGTAGAGGTGCTCTAGGAGTCAGATTGGATGAATGCTTGACTTGACTGTGCAACTGAACCCTTATGGGTGAGGATAAGATGTTACTGTATTATTTCATGACCGTATCCACCTGCTTCTATTGCGTGGAGGAGCCCTTCCTGGGGACCATGGATGTGACTACGTTTTCCTCCTTACTTTGAGAGCGAAACATAAAGAAAATAAATTTCCTAGTCTGGGAAATGATCTTGCTACATTTCTTAACAGAGATCAAAGAGTTGGCGGTAGGTGGGGCTACCTCCAGTATCCGGTATAATGAATTACCCAAAGAAATAATAACAGTGTGAGGCCTTGACTCATACAAAGCATGTCGCTTCCACAAGTATGGTTGGCCTAATTAAACATCACAAACATCAAGAGTTGCAACATCACACAATACCTGATCTGTGAAGGGCTTGATGTTGTAGGGAAGGGGGCACTGCTGGCAGACTCAGAGATCTTGTCCTTGGTGAAGCCACTCGATGTTGTATGGTTGTGGGTGTGGTATAATCGGTAAGCCCAACCGCTTCATGACCTCTGCTAAAATGAGGTTCTTTTGGTTGCCACTATTGACAATGAATTGCAACGGTGAACCCTTCACCCACATTTGTGAGTGGAAAATATCCTCCCCCTCCTCTAGATCTCCAGGCTCATTCTTCTATATCTTGGCAGTGGCAATAGTGGCACTGGGCTATGCATCAATGATCTGCTTCCCTTTGTCATTACTCTTGTTGATTTCTAACTCAAGGTCGGAACATGCATCTGATTCTAAAGCCTTCGACTCGGCCATAAACGACTGCTTGGTCTGACACTCACTTGTGTTATGAGTGGGGCTTTTGTGGAACTCACACCACTTTCTTGCATCCTTCTTTGACTTCATGTTGTTGTTCTTTTCTTTCAGATTTGACGGGTTGTATTGGGTACCCTACCTTGGATTTGTCCTTTGTTCTTCAGATTTGCAGATCCAAAGTCTCACTTCTTCTGTTTAAACTTCTGCTCAACCTTGACAGTGTATAGGTATGTCGTTCCAAGCGAGGAGATGTCCAAGAACTCCATCTCATCTTGGATGTATCTATGTAGGCAACTGCGGTACTTGAGTACCAAATGTTTCTCAGAATCCTTGATGTCCAACTTCGTGTGTAGGGTATGAAAAACATTAGTGAACTCTAGCACATCTTGGTCCCTTCCCTACTGCAACGTGGTCCACTTTATGTATTTGTCATCATAGCTCCTGAAAGAGTAGTACTGCTCCTTGATGGCATCCCGAAATGAATTCCAAGTGGGTGCAGCTGAAACAGTGAGTTCGTACTTTCATCCTTTTGATCGTAGTAGGTTTCCCACCAGTCCTTGACATGGGGGGCTGCTTTGAGAAGTGAAAAAGTGATCTTTTCCTGGTTGGAAAAATCATGAACAGAAAAATAACCTTCAAGCAGATTTAACCATTTATCTACGGAATTTGTGTCTCTCTAACCCTCGAATATGGGGATTTCAAAGTTAACTTGTACCTTAAAGGGTGTGGCATTTCCAGAGTAGCTGTTGGAAGCAGATGCATCACCCTTGGGTAGCCGCTGAAGGATCTGGGCAAAGTTTTCCATCATCGCATTCCTTTGTCGCTCGAGGGCTTCTTCAAGCAAGATTTTGATAGTATCTTCTGCCCCTCGTCTTTATTTTCATCTGCCATGGGAGGCCGTTGAAATTTGCGAGGCTGTTCTTGCAAAGGTTCGAACAGTTGAAGCCCTAACTCCTTATATTCTGACCTCGTTGGGGACATGCAAAGAAAAATAAAGAAAAAGAAGACCGCTCTGATACCACAGATCCAGATTTAAACAGGAACGCAACAAATTATAGAGATAACCATAACTACAAAGATGCAACAAAAATAATACTTCATTTCATTAATGTAAAGGACTGAAATATGCTTACAAACAGAAATGGAAATAAACAAGCTTGAATGATGGTAGCTTATCTCTAAGAAGAGATGTGGCAGCTACATGCCTCTAAACTGTGTTACAATGAGGCTCGAAGGCCTATTTATTGTTGAGAAATAATGGAAAACCCTAAACATCCAAAAACCTAACCCTAGGAGATGAAACACCAAACTGTGGGTCCCGTTTGGGTAAATTGGTACATCAACTTCCCGGTGTCGTAACTTTCGCATACGATCTCCGTTTGACACGCATAATACCTCGCTAGAGAGATCTATCTGAGGAATACAACTTTTGAGTGAGGAACATCAATTTTTGGCTGATGTTGTTTATGATTTTCCCACAAAAATGTCATTTAGGGTCTCACAATGGCTCTGGAAGTTCAGGACCTGAAAAACTGTAAAAAATAATAAATTGTGCTACAATTAAGGAAACTGAAAGAGACAATTGTGGGGGTCCAAGTGGGATAGGCGGGTGGCCACCAACATCCACTTGGATCAGTAACTCTCCTATTACTTGGGATGACATAGTGAATATAGTGGTTCTTGGACCTAACACGCTAAAAGAAATGGATTAAAAAATAATCAATATTTGATAGAAATTGAAAGCACCCCGAGATAGACAAAAGATCTATGCAGACCAATAGGGAATGTGCAAGGAATTCCAAGTGGGAGAACATGTATATCTCCACTTCAGACCATGGAAAAGCTCACTAAAATTGGGGTCTTGTGCTAAGCTAGCACCCATATTTTGTCGACCGTTTCAGATCTTGGAAAGAGTGAGACTAGTACCTCACAAACTGGCCTTATAGCCACAATAAAAGCACACAATGTATTCCACATGTATTTGCTTAAAAATCATATACATGAAAATATTCATGTAATTTATTGGGTTATGATACAAGTGGAATCTAAGGGAGAATTCAAACAGAAACATTGTGCATCCTAGACTAGAGATAGACTGTACTCCAAAATTGAGTAATAGAGCAGGTCAAGGTGTAATGGAAGCACTTTGGGCCTAATGAAGTGATGAGCCTCATAAATGGGTAATTATATGGGCTCATTTTACCTTCTAACCTAGTCAAATCAACCATTATCTTAGCTTATTGTATGATCTTCTGATTATATTTATGCTTATAGAGTGAATTGAGTTAGTTATTGTGCCATGTGGTCTAAC
Source organism: Pinus tabuliformis (assembly GCA_031772625.1). NCBI lineage: Eukaryota > Viridiplantae > Streptophyta > Pinopsida > Pinales > Pinaceae > Pinus > Pinus tabuliformis. Next base: position 1,881,304,218 of record CM062819.1, on the reverse strand, counting down.
ATGTATTTAATGCAAATTATTGATGGATTTCGAGGTCAAAGTCAAGGATCCAGTGGAAAAATGGCAAAAAAAACTCGAAGTGGACAGAAGAGAGGACTTATATGATGGAATCTCTCTCATTTATTACTCCTCACTTCGAATTCTCCTTCATTCAGCTCGGAGTACAAGCAACTGAATCATGCACTAGAACGCAACCGAGTAAGTGGAGGATGACTGATGATTATCTCGAGTTTTGGGAGCCAAGCCTACCTAATTTTAAAGAAGTTGATGGTAGCTTCATTTGTATAAGTAGAGAGGCCTAGGGCCTCACTAGGGTCGGATTTTTGCTTATGTAAACTCTGCTCAAATTTCGAGCTTATTATTTTGTGACAGTTTCATGTAATCTTGCTATTGTTTTGAAAATAAAGATGGAATCCTTTTTGAGCTAGCCTCAGAGGGCTGAAGCTCTTGGGTGAGGTCCCAATCCAAGCATACAAGCTCCTCTTTACTTGTATTTGTATGCTTTGTTTCAATTTGTAGATTAGTTTGTTGTTAGATGTATTTCTCTCATGGTTAAGAATAGGTTGCTTTTGATAATTTAGTAGTTTGCCTCCATTTGTGCTTTCTGTAGCAGGTTAAGAAGTTACCAACAAAGATTCAAAAGGCTAGCAAGATTGCCTTGGCCTCTCTTCCTCCCTCTAGGACCATGATTTGAGGCAAAGACTCTCTTGCTGCCCCAAAAACACAGATTTTCCTCCTTCATAGGACTTCTAGTGTTTGCAGCTTTTTAGTAGGTTAATAGTCCAGCTTTTCTTTGCTTTATATATTCTTCATCAAACTTACTTCCTGATTTAAAATAGTCTTCTTTCATGCTTTCCTTTCCTACAACATTTCTCATCATTTCCTTTCATAGATCATAGTTTAGACCATTTCTATGCAAAACTCTGTTTTTCCTAAATGCATTCATTTCACTTGTTGCTTGATTTCCTTGGTTGACTGTCAGTTTTTATGCAGCAAATCTTTTCTAGCAGTAGGCTAGCTTATCAGAAATCACACCCTACATCTGATCCATGCCCTATAGGTCTCCCAAATCTCACCTCAATTCTACCCTAGTTTCCTGCGTTTTTCCATAGAACTTCTTCCTCTCTCCTTGAGATATTTCTCTCTCCTGGTGATTCATGGTAGAATTTAAGCGCCCTAACACCTCATTCCAACCTTCATCCACCTTTTTCACCCACTCTCACACCCTCAACATAGTGAAACTGCTCTCGACCTCCTCCTGTAGCCCTCCTGTAGTTTCCCTGTTTTCCTCCTATAGATTTCCTATGTCCTCCTGTAGATTTTCCTGTAGGCTTTCTTTTGAAGGCCAAGTATGAGAAAAGTCTCCAGAAGGTCATCTGAGACCTCTTAGGACCCATCCACACCACCCTACATCCTCTCAAGTCCCAAAATTTCCCTTCAACGCCATCTATTCGCTGCCACACTCACACACAATAAATTACATGCATGTCAAATTCACATAAAAATACATAAAAATCCAAAAATATGTTTTTTGCTTATTTAATTCCAGAAATAACATAGTTAGACGTTGTTTACTTCCTTGAGTAGGTAATGGCATTTATTTCATGGTTTTCATAGTGCTTTCTGCAAAAGTAGAATTAGTTGGTTAAATAGGGTTTACTAGGTTTGCTTTACATTTCAATCTTTCTCCTTTATGCAGTTAGAATAACATCTATAGAGTAATCTTTATTTCCTTTTATCACATATAGAGCTTCTCTCAGGATCCATAGAAGTTGTCTTGAGCTCCTAGTGATCTTGCGCCGGCTGACCAAGTGACAACCTGTAGTGAAAACTAGTACTTGTGCATACAGCACCGATGCTTCCAAGTTTGTTACAAACTACTAGGTTGATAAGAGTAAAGTAGGCAACCCAAGAGTTGCAGCATTATGGCTACAATACTGGTGCTCACCACTTTTTGGCGTCGTTGCCGCAGAAGCGTCAGAGTATTCTGTGATTACTGTTTTCTTCTATTTCTTCTTGCAATATTATGCTAATAGTTTATTTTAGCAGAAGTAGACTAGTCATTTCTCTTCTTTCAAGTTCTACATTTCCTTAATTTCCTCTTCAATTCTGCAAATTTCATTTCACCAAAAGTAGACTAGTCATTCATTTTCCTTCAGTTCTGCATTTCCTTGCTTTCCTCTTCAATTATGCAAATTTTTATTCAACAAGTTCATTTCATCTAGTTGCAATTTGTTTTGTTCAATTAATTTCAGTTTCTGTAGGTACTATTAGTGTGGAGAAAAAGAAACAAAAGCCAACCAAAAAGATTTCCTTTCATGCCTTGTAGGAATAGAGATAACTCAGGAAATTTTTTTCCTAACACCCCCACTGCTTCACACAACCAGCCTTCTCTCTTCTTTGGTGGCTGCGATTAAGAAGAACCCTTAGGTGAACAACCAGACATATTTGAAGAACCTATAAGGGAAGAAGAAGAAGAAAACATTCCTTTGGAGCCAATGGTTGAAAACAGAAATGCTAGGGGGAATGGAGAGAGAATAGAGGGTACCTTTCCCATTCAGGACACCAATGGGGACACCAAAATGAAGAATATAATCCCTTCCACCCTACCTCATTTCCATGGTATGACTACAAAACATCCTGACACCTTCTTGTTCGAGTTTGTTGTCATTTGTCAAACTTACGACTATGTAGAAGATGAGCAAAAGTTGGAACTATTCTCTTCTACTCTCAAGGATGCAGCACTGCGCTGGTTCATGGGATTACCTGACAATAACATCACAACTTCGGCTCAGATATAGCAAGCCTTTAACAATAAGTATCGAGACTATTGTAGGTCAAATGATACTAAAGAAAAAATCTTCTGAATGACCATAGGAAGTGATGAATCCTTGGAAGACCATAAAGAGATGTTCTAGCTCAGTTACAAAAGGGTCGGGTGTACACTTGACCCTGAGTCTCTGAAGTTGGTCCTGCTCATGGAAATTCGGGAAGACCTTTTAGACACCCTCCATCTACTAGTTGGGGGAGACATCTACCAACTATCCTATGAGGACATAAAGACTATTTTTAGAAACCATTCTAGAGCAGCCAGAAAGAAAGGTAGGGGGAGTCAACCCATAGCTAGTACCTCTTCCTCAAATTCATCCATTAAAGGAGAAATTGGAAACATGCTGGAAGAATTCAAGAGTGAGATGATGCAGAATCTTGTCATGCAAATGGATACCTTACATATCAAAAGAAAACAAGAGGAAGCTGAGAGGGATTTGGCCATTTTTTTCCCTAGATGCACCAGGAGGAATCCTAGGAATGAATGCCCATTGAACTCTATAGAGGTTTGTTCAATCTATGAAGAAAATCATTCTACAGATAAGTACCCTTCCTTGCCCGAACTTAAAGTTGTATACCAAGGGGCTGAGGGAGTCACTGAATAGCTCTATTACATAAACCAAAGAAGGTCGCATGGACCTAGACCATACCAGCAAGGGATGCAAGGGACATCTCAGGCATACTACAACCCCAACCAAGTCACCTCCATACCTTCTTGGGGCCCTCCTACTCATCCTTCCTGGTCCAAGCTTCCTCCTTGGTCCTTCACATCTCAATATCATGCCCAACTAGCCACCCATTCATTTCAATCCTATGCTCAACCACAACCTCAGTGGAATGCATCTCATCAGGGGTGGAGGCCCCAATACAACTCTCTTCCTGCTCTTTTTCCTCCACCACCTGCCTAACCACAACTGTTACCTTATGCTCCATCAAAACAACCCCAAATGTCTGCCCAGCCAAATCCAAACCCAAACAATAGATAGGCTCAGCAAGTGTATAGTGGGGAACCATCATACTCAACTTATGCTATGGAGATTCAAGAAATTCATTTGAGATCTAGGAAAGTCCTCCTAGATAGCCAGCCTCCACCCAGGGAGGTTGAGGAAGATAAAGAGGAAAGTGAACCTAAAACAAATCCACCATTTCCTGAGAGACTATCCGTGACAGCCCAGTGTATCCTAGAAGAGACTGAACTCCTAGGAGAATTGAAACATTTATGTGTAAAGATACCACTTCTCCAAGCCATAAAAGATGTGCCTATCTACAATAGGTTGATAAAAAAGAAGTGCTTTAGGCATCTAGGAAGGTGCAAGAGAGATGCCCCAACCATCAATGTCATAGGAAAACTATCCGACCTGATGTTGGGGCAGGTAATCTGTCCAAAATATCTGGACCTTGGAAGCCTAGTAGGTTATGTCCACATCAATGGAACAACAGTCCCACATACCTTGATTGATCAGGGAGCTACCATTAATGTGATGACGAAGGACACAATGCTCAAACTTAACCTCCAGGGCTCCTTAAGGAAGACCGTGACAGTGCTTCAGTTAGTATACCGCTCCACCGTGACCCCTGAGGGGATTGTGGGAGATGTGATGGTCTCCATTGATTCTTGGGAGTACCCTACGAATTTCTTAGTTCTCCAGCCAAAAGCAAAGCTCACTGGGTATCCTCTCATCCTAGGAAGACCTTGGTTGGCTACAGCCGATACCTACATCAGCTACCGAGCTGGGAACATGACCATAAAGAATGAGCACATGTCTAAGCAATTAACCCTATATCCTCCTGCCCAACCCTTGCTAGAACATGATCTACCTCTCTCGTTGGAGGAAGAGGATGATGATGAAGTTTAACCTACACCACTTTGTACATTAGAAATCACCACGGGGGGGAACCACAAGATGAGGATGATATGATTGAAAATTTGATTCAGAATCCACCTCCTAGTGTATCACCATTAGAGGAAATAGTAAGAGAAGCCCAAAACAACCCCTCAACTGATCTCTGTGTGGCCGACTCCACTTCTCTCCATGTTAAGAATGTAGAATTCTACCCAGAAAGAACATTGAAAATCAATCCATCTTTATCCACTTCCCAGGAGAAGGAACTGTGCAGCCTACTGAGAAAAAATTTAGATGCCTTTGCCTGGAGTTACAAGGAGATGAAGGGAGTGTACCCTTCAGTATGTACTCATCATATATACATCAAGGAAGATTGCAAACTAGTCAGGCAGCCTCAAAGGAGGATGAATCCAGCACTTAAAGATATTGTTAAGGAAGAACTGCAGAAATTGCTTGATGCAGGATTCATCTATCCCATCTCTGACAGCGAATGGGTCTCTCCTTTGGTGCTAGTGCCAAAGAAAAATGGTAAGTGGAGAATCTGTTTTGATTATCGGGAATTGAACAAAGCCACTAAAAAGGACCATTTTCCTTTACCTTTCATAGATCAAGTGTTAGACGGTTTGGCAAGGAAAAAAAATTTCTCCTTCCTAGATGGGTTTAGCGGGTACAATCAGATTCAAATCAGCCCGAAAGACCAAGATAAGACCACTTTCACTTGTCCTTTGGGTACCTTTTCATACCAGGTCCTTCCTTTTGGTTTGTGCAATGCTCCAGCCACTTTCCAAAGAGCGGTATTGAGTATATTTTCTAAATTGGTTCATGATGCAGTAGAAATATACATGGACGATTTTACTCCTTATGGTTTTGACTTTCAGGAAGCTTTATCTAACCTAGGAAAAGTTCTAGAAAAGTGTATTGAGATGAATCTATCCCTCAATCCAGAAAAATGTGAATTTTTTATGACTGAAGGGACCGTGTTAGGTCATGCAATATCTCAGTAAGGACTGCAGGTGGACCCCAACAAAATTGCCATCATCCAAAGGGTCCCACCTCCTCAAAAGGTGAGAGATGTCAGAAGTTTCCTAGGCTTAGCTAGATATTACAGGAGATTCATTAAAGATTTCAGCAAGCTAGCCTCTCCTTTGTTTGGCCTCTTAGGCAAAGATGTTGAGTTCATATGGTCAAAAAATTGTCAAGAAGCCCTAGATACCTTGAAGAGCAAGTTAGTGACTGCCCCAATTCTCAGAGGCCCAAACTAGGCCCTACCTATCCACATCCACACAGATGCCTCGAACAAAACAATAGGAGCAGTGTTAGGACAAATTGATGAAAAGTTACCTTATGCCATATACTTTAGAAGCAAAGACTTGTCAAAGGTAGAGTTAAACTACACAGTGACCGAGAAGGAACTCCTAGCTGTCGTGCATTCTTTAAACAAATTCAGACATTATATCATAGGCTATCAAACCTTTGTGCACACTGATCATGCTGCAATTAGATATTTAATGAGAAAACCAGACGTAAATGCTCACATTATTATATGGTTGGTTTTACTACAGTAGTTTGATCTGACCATTATTGATAAGCCTGGTAAAGAAAATGTTGTTGCTAACTTTTTGTCTAGAGTAAATTTACTTGCAGGTGGAGAAGGAATGGTGGATGACCAAATGCCAGATGAACATATGTTTGTTATATCAATACTCTTTCCATGGTTTGCTGATATAACAAACTACTTGGTTTCAACACAGTTCCCACCACACCTATCCTCAAAAGAGAAGAGCAAGATAGTAAGGAAAAGCACCCCTTTCACCTGGATTGGAGGAAATCCCTTCAAACTTGGCCCAGATCAGATCTTGAGAAGATGTGTCAGGGAGGAGGAAGTCTTTGACATCCTCTTGACTTTTCATGATGGGCCTTGTGGAGGTCATTTTGCAGCAAAAAGAACTGCCTTCAAGATATTGCAAGCAAGCTACTACTGGCCCACTCTCCATCAGGATGTGAGGAGATATACAATCCAGTGTGATCGGTGTCAAAGGATGGGGAAACCTACTCCAAAGGATGAGATGCCCATGCAACCTCAAGTGACCTTTGAGTCATTTGAGAAGTGAGGCATGGACTTTGTGGGGCCTATCTGTAGAAATTTTGAACAATTTAACACATATTCACAGAGATTATCCTGATCATACAATTATAAGCGGAACATGTATAATACATAATCTCCTCTACGTTGATCATCAATTTACAGAAGCAGAAACATTCACAGGCGTACATAGAAGCATCAATCAAACTCATAAACACAGTATGTATCCCGGGGAAAGCATCTCGCTAAAAACCCCACACTATCTGTATATTATATTGATTGAATCATGTAACATTACAAAGTACAATGCTTATCACAAGCATTCCAGTACCAGATCCACTTGTTACACACAATACAGCTCAGATCTGATCTCCAAATCTATTCCACTGCTTGCCTGCCTCTCCAGCTCAATACCTGCTCAAGAACTGATGAGAATTTCTTCCCAAACTCGTTTTTCACCTGCAAAATAGTCACTCACTCTTTGTGGACGTGAGCAAAGGCTAAAATGTGGGCCAAATACGTGAGCAAATTCATTGGCATACTCAATCCCTTGATTGTGCAAGATCTGATGCACAACTATAGTCACAACTGATAGCAATCTGATTCTCTACCACTTGTCCCTGTTGAACTGAACATGCACTGACATGCAACTGAGTTAACTGATGTATTCTTTAGTTGTATTATGAGTTAATAATTAGTTTAACAACTCATCATTAGTCTATCTGCAGTTAGACTAACTACAACTAGTTTAACTAAGTCAAACTGAACACAACTCCATCAACTGTACCTCCAGTTCACTAAACTCAACTCACTTGAGTTCTAATTGAAGTCCTGCATGAAAATATTAGTCATCCCATAGGTAACCACGTATTTCCTTGTGGGATCCGCATGTACCACATCCGTAGCTCATTCTGAAGTGCTCCAAGAGAATAAGATCAAGTTTATAGTCCAAATATTATTATGAGACAATAATATTTGACTTTTCTATTTTTGACAGCCAGTCTAAAAATAGACTTTGATCACTCACACTGTGATCACTCACACTTTCATCAAAAATAGAAGTCCATCTATTTTTCCCAACTTGATCAATCATCCATAAACATAGACATGATCCATATGTCTAAAAATAGGCATAGTCTAAAAATAGACTTGCGCCAAAAATAGCCTGCGGGCCCACTTAGTGAAGGCGACTCTTTTCACTAAGCTCCATCATCTTGTTGCAATCTCAACAAGAATTTCTTGTTGCACACTTTTCAACACTCCCTCTCAACAAGAAAGGCTTCCTCTCAAACCCGATCCTGTAACTCTGGAATGTTCTCGATGCAACATATCTGGCTGGTCCACTTGCTCTGTCATCAAAGTCTCTGACTGCTATTTCCTCTGTCGACTGAACTCTGCATCTCTGTTCTCTTCAGTATCTGACTACTCTAGCCTCTGTCACTTTGATCTCTGACTGCATCCGTGCTGCTGCTGGTTCTATCTCCCAGCATTGCATCTGCACTGCACCTCCCAACTGACCTCTCCGTTGGGATAGAAACATCCTCTGATGCTGAAGCTCTACCTGCTGCTGACAAGTGCTCCCTCTCTGACATCTGCGCTACTGCAACATCTCCATGCATCTCGCACCATTGCACACCTCTCTGTGCCACCTAGCACTGTGCAAAACACTTGTGCCTCTCGCATTGCTACAACCTGCTAGCTATGTGCTGTCCTGGGATTCCCTGCACTGTCGCTCTCTCTGCCGCTCCATCCGCATCTGTCTCTACCCAATCAGTCAGTTCCTGCTACTACACATCGGGGCTCCCGTAGCAAGGTCTCATCCAAGAGGTTGGGTACCTTAAGGATCCTGCCCCTCCTCCTTGGGACAATCAATCCACATCACCCCACCTCCTACCTGGAGGTATGGCTGCATGCGATCCCTCAGCCCACCTGGCTCGAAGTTTCCCCCTACTGGAGGTCTCTGCATTTGTAGATGTCTCTACTCGATCTCCTCTCAGCTTCCCTTGTTGTGGCTCCTCCACAACCTCCTGAAGCTGCTGCACCAATCGTGGCTCCTCCACAATCGTCTGAGACTTCTTCTGGCTCTGCATGTTGAGAGGTAATATACGCTCCCTCTCAACCACCAAGTCTCCATCAGTTGCCTCGTTGCTCAAGGCTTTGCATGCATCTTGAACCTCAAGAGCATACAGGTTCCTGACCCGTGAACCAATCTCATGACAACGAAAGCATCTCACCTTCGACTTGTCAACCTTCTTCCCATCACTGGAAGAACAAGATTCAGAAAGAGAAACCTTCTTCTTTCCCTTCTTCGCCTTACTCGCTAAGGCACAGTTCTCCTCATCCTGCATGGATGAAGAACTGTCTCTGGTGCTCCGTCTAATCTCCTCCTGCACAAGATCTGACCAAAGTCTCTCCCATCCTGGCAGTTTCTCCCTTCCATTCACCAAGTCCTGGTAGCTATGCCAACTCTTAGGAAGGTCAAGGAGTGCTAGACTCACCATCCTCATCCGACAGTCACCTCCACACTTCCCAGCTCATCCCGACATTGGATGAACTTCGTGAGTTACCTAGGCATACTGTTTTCATTCTCACACTGAATGTTTCTGAGTTTTATCTCTTGCTTTGGAATTAAATTCGAATTCCACCAGCACAAAAACTCAACCGCTTCCGATCTAGAATTCGTGAGAACAAAATATTTCTCGTACAGAGATTGACTGTATGGGCTTTCACCGGATATTTCACCTTCCAAAGGAAGGATGAATCCAGAGGCTACCTGGCCCAATTACAGGCTCTGCCTAGAGAAATAGAATGTAAACACTTCCTGAATAGTAGATCTGATGATCAACCCTCGCTTGATATCCTGTAAAAATCTCTTCTACAAATCAAGCTGCTCCGATACCATGTAGAAACTTTTTCTACAATTATCTAGCTCTGATACCATGTAGAAATTTTGAATAATTTAACACATATTCACAGAGATTATCCTGATCATACAATTATAAGCGGAACATGTATAATACATAATCTCCTCTACGTTGATCATCAATTTACAGAAGCAGAAACATTCACAGGCGTACATAGAAGCATCAATCAAACTCATAAACACAGTATGTATCCCAGGGAAAGCATCTCGCTAAAAACCCCACACTATCTGTATATTATATTGATTGAATCATGTACCATTACAAAGTACAATGCTTATCACAAGCATTCCAGTACCAGATCCACCTGTTACACACAATACAGTTCAGATCTGATCTCCAAATCTATTCCACTGCTTGCCTGCCTCTCCAGCTCAAGACCTGCTCAAGAACTGATGAGAATTTCTTCCCAAACTCGTTTTTCACCTGCAAAATAGTCACTCACTCTTTGTGGACGTGAGCAAAGGCTAAAATGTGGGCCAAATACGTGAGCAAACTCATTGGCATACTCAATCCCTTGATTGTGCAAGATCTGATGCACAACTATAGTCACAACTGATAGCAATCTGATTCTCTACCACTTGTCCCTGTTGAACTGAACATGCACTGACATGCAACTGAGTTAACTGATGTATTCTTTAGTTGTATTATGAGTTAATAATTAGTTTAACAACTCATCATTAGTCTATCTGCAGTTAGACTAACTACAACTAGTTTAACTAAGTCAAACTGAACACAACTCCATCAACTGTACCTCCAGTTCACTAAACTCAACTCACTTGAGTTCTAACTGAAGTCCTGCATGCAAATATTAGTCATCCCATAGGTAACCACGTATTTCCTTGTGGGATCTGCATGTACCACATCCGTAGCTCATTCTGAAGTGCTCCAAGAGAATAAGATCAAGTTTATAGTCCAAATATTATTATGAGACAATAATATTTGACTTTTCTATTTTTGACAGCCAGTCTAAAAATAGACTTTGATCACTCACACTGTGATCACTCACACTTTCATCAAAAATAGAAGTCCATCTATTTTTCCCAACTTGATCAATAATCCATAAACATAGACATGATCCATATGTCTAAAAATAGACATAGTCTAAAAATAGACTTGCGCCAAAAATAGCCTGCGGGCCCACTTAGTGAAGGAAACTCTTTTCACTAAGCTCCATCATCTTGTTGCAATCTCAACAAGAATTTCTTGTTGCACACTTTTCAACACTATCAACCCTCCTTCAAAGCAGAAACAATACATCATTGTGTGCACCAACTACTTGGCAGAGACAAAAGAAATCAAAGCAGCGACAAAAGAAAAAGTAGCTGAGTTTTTGAGAGAAAACATATTCTACAAGTTCGGGTATCTGAGAGAGTTGGTCATAGATCAAAGCAGTCAGTTCACTTCCAACCTGATTGAATACCTGCTCACACATCATAAGATCAAGCACAAGACTTCCACCCCTTACCATACACAAGCCAATGGGAAAGTATAGGTCGCTAACAAAGCTTTGGAAGGGACCCTATCTAAGGTGGTGAGAAGTAGCAGAAAAGACCAAGTGAACAAATTGGTTGAGGCCACTTGGGCCTACAACACAACATGGAAGACCACCACCGGGTTCACACCCTATGAATTGGTCTATGGGAAGAAGGCTTTGTTGTCAATAGAGTTTGAATTAAATACCCTAAGGATGGCAACTCAACTAGACCTAGACCTCAACCATGCACAGAAGGAGAGATTGGTTTAGCTCAATGGATTGGATGAATATAGAGTGCAAGCCCTTCTCCATACAGAGGTAGTTTAGTTTCAGAGAAAGATATGGTATGACAAAAATATCAAGGAGAAGCAATTACAAGAGGGAGATTAGGCATTACTCTATGATTCAAGATATAAATATTTCAAAGGAAAACTGAGGACAAGATGGCTGGGACCCTACACTGTGGAGAAATGCAATGACAATGGTTCAGTTCTAATCAGAACCATTAATGATGAAGCCATCCCCATGCTTGTAAATGGACATCGGTTGAAAGTTTACAAGAAACCCCTCTCCGAGCGAGAGTTTATTGAAGATCTAAATAAAACAGTAATGGTAGTGGAGCATGTCTTAGCTTCCACTTCACCCCCTCACTGAAGAAAAGAAAAAGAAAAATGACTCAAGTGAAAACCTCCATGAGGCGTTTGAGTCCCATCATTGGGTTGAAAAACTCTTTTGAGGCAGCCCAGTGATGTCAAAAAAGGGAAAGAGAAAAAAGAATAAGATCTCTGGGTGAAAACCTCCCTTGGAGGTGCCCAGGGCAGGCAATTAGGGTGAAAACCTTTCTGAGGCGCCCTAGTTGTTTTTTTTTTTTTTTAAAGAGGGAAAGAAAATGAATTTTTGTTGCATTGTATGTTTGCAGGAGAACTACAGGGAGCAGAGGAAGGTGCCAAGGGGACCCTGACATTCATACCAGCATCCATCTCATCTTCTCTATACCTTCCTCCATCATTTTTGGCATTTCTTTCACCCCACTGTACCTCTTTTTCAAAAATTGTGTTTTCTACAGGAGGCTCTGTGTTTTCTACAGGAGGCTCCTATAGGAATTACAGAGAGCCAGAAGTGGCTACAGAAGGCAGTTTGAGGGACAAAGAAGCTTCATGAAGAACCTATAATCCCTCCTACAATCTTCAAACCTCCTTGCCATCATTTCTAAACCTGCATCACACCCCAAGCATCATTTTTCTTCCTGTCCAAGAAAAACACATGGAAATAGTTTTTCAGTTTACAAAAAAAAAAAAGGAGGAAAAAGTACCATCAACCTCCCCTGAAGCCTACCTACTACCTATCCATCTTTATCTACACCTATGGCATCATCCTCGAGCTCCAAGCATAGGAAAAAGTTGAAGTTTCAAGGGGAGAAGCAGCTACATGAGCTCCTGTAGGAATTTCTGTAGCAGCTGATCCCATAGAAATCCAGCACCATCAGCAAGAGAGTGCAAACATGAAGGTTGAAAAGGCACTTGAAGTTCAGATCTAGTCAGAGAAGAACCTGCAAAAGTACACAACCACACATCAACAAGCAGAGACAACATGCAAAAAGGGAAATAAAGACATGCAGCAGAAAAAGTCACAACACCTCACAGCAAATACACTCGGATCATAGGTAAGTAACTAAGTCACTCCTCTGTTTGAATTTGTGTAATTAGAAGTCATGCAAAAGCAACGAGATGGTTGAGGTTGAATGAGGGAAAGGTGGCCAGTTAACTTGGCCACCTTCATCTAGTTGACTCCACTCATCCGAGATGTCACCCACACGTGCGCACAATCAACTCCAGCACAAGATGCCAAGGACAGGTAGTGGAGGAAGTGTGAACTCCAATGCAATAATGAGAGATGATTACAAGGAGGGGCCATGATGACCAAGCAAGTGGGGACCAACGGTCCGAATATGGCCAACGTATACCTTGCCAGCTCAGCACTCATCACCGAAAATATCCATAAAGGGTAATAAGTACTCCTCCCCGAGCATTCTCACCACCTTTTCCTTCATTCTCTCCTCATAACTTAGCTACAACAATCTCCTTGTGCCCCCACAGCCTCGTAACCACTATCCTCCATCGATCTCTCCCATCTTCTTGTTCTCAGTGTTTTCTAGAGGAGCACCTACAAGTTTTCTATAGGAGGGACAACAGGGTTCTACAGGAGGGAAAGTGAGTCATTTTGAGGGGGGAAAACACGATTTTTAGCACGATTTTCGGTATGAAGAGGTAGGGTTCATGCATGCCCCCTGTTGAATATCAATATATGAAAGAAGTGGTCTCAATTTGAGGAGGAAATAAGTCTTTAGGAGAGGAGAAATATATAAAAAAAAATTCTGCTTATTTAAAAAAACATAGTCTCTTTTGTTTCTTTGTTTTTCTCATAATTCTTTGTCTCCACCTCCATATTTGGTTTTCCAAAAGTGTATAGGCAATATGACAGGAGGGTTTATGAGAAAGGAGCCCACTAACTCCACTAGACTCCATGCACATCCTCAAGCGGTGGACATCTTCACAAGGGAAAACTGGATGAATTTCTTTGAGAAATTTCAAGGGTTTGATGAGGAAATTGCCTAAGAGTTTGCTCTCTCTCTCTGATCCCTCACACAAGAACTCATGCCACTGTCACCATTAGAGGTCTTTCCATGGAAATAACCCTTAAATTTATCAGTAGGGTCACTACCCTTCCTTTTGAGCTGCCTTGGAGTAAAGATGAGAAACCAATTGGCCAGGCTGCCAAGAAGTACTTTTTCCAAAATAATGAAACCCTTGTTGAAGATAAAAATGACATTAGAAGGGCTAGAATACCATATCCCTGGGATGAGGTTAGCTATCAAATAATAAAATAGATTTCCTGTGAGGGGAGGTACAACATTGTTTATGGTTATCACTTTAGAATCCTCCAAGAATTAAGGTATGGCATGGACACTCCAGCACCTCAGAAGCTCAGTATCTCTTACTTCCTCCTGCAGTTCCTCATTGACTCTAGCACCAAAGTACAAGCAGGAAATTCATAGCAGCTAGCTCACCATGGCTTAATCAAAATCCTAGTAGAGGAAGCCCTCCATATCTTTACACTCCCTATAACATGGGAAGTTTTCTGAAACATGATAGCTGAGGATGACATAAAGGCCTTAACCTATGATATCAACTCTACTGGCAGTGAGGAGGAAGAACAACAAGGGCGAGAAGTTAGAGCTAGGGGTGACATAGCAGAACAAGAAAGGAAGGAGGAAGGAACTGAAATAGAGGAGGAGAGAGCTGAAGAAAGAAAGCAGGAAAAGACAGAAAAAGAGACAGAAGAAGGAGAAAAAGAGGCAGAGAAGGCAGAGCAAGAGGAAGAGTCCCCTGAGACTTTGGAAAGAGAGGCAACAGCTACCCTCATTGCCCTTAGTACACTATTCAAGCCAAAGAAGAAGAGGAATAGACAGACCTCCATGTATTTCAGGGCAAGGAAGAGCACAAGGATTAAAACAGACAAATCACAGCCCTCTTCAAAAGTTCCAATTACCATTGAAGATTCACCTTCTGCCAAGGGGAAAGAATCTCCTTCCAAGACACCTATAACTTATGAAAGGGGGACTCCTAGATCTTCCACATGGAAGGAAAAGACAGTACTACAGGACCCAAAAACAATCCTACAGGACACTGAGATAGTGCTACAGGAGACACTGTCTAAACTACAGGAGACCCAAAAGCTTGAGGAAAGGATAGAAGGACATCCAGAGGTGAAGGAAGAAGTAAAAGAACTATAAGAACCAAACCCCCAACCTAGTCTTGCCTCCTATTACAATCTACTTGAGGGAGGCAGAATAATCCCACAAAAATTTGCAATTCCACTATTTTTCGAATTAGAGAAAAAAAGAGTGAGAACACACCGGTGGATGTAGATAGTCAAATCCAAAGGGTTTGAGGATGTTGGCCATATGGAAAACAAACTTAGGGAAATGGGCAGAGAATTGAGTGCTTTGAGAGACCGAGAAACCATCACAAGGAGCCACCTTGAAAATAAAAATGAAATCCTAAGGAGGCAGCTACAAGAGAAAGAGACTTAGCTGGCATACATGGCCAACTTATCCATGGAGGCATTGCAATGCAAAATACCAACCAAATCCTATGGCCTCTATCTAAAGGACCAATGGTTACAATTCCAAATAAAGACTTTGGCACAAAGAGACATAATGCCTTTCCAAGACTACAGACAGTTCATGGATTTGTGTGATCAAAGCACCTCATAGGATAAAGCAAAGATGGCAGAATTCTACTTACACAACATGGCCCTCATAGACATGAATGTGTAGGATCCCAATGCTAAGCTAGGGGACTTGCAATTAATGGCCATGGCCTCATGGATGAACCATGAAGAATTGAGGGCAGCAGAAATAAAAAGATTGATGATAAAGGAGCAAAATGAGCCATTAATGATAAGCGCTAAGCCATCAGATCCTATGGCACTCATCAGCACACACAACCTACTTGCCAATGACCCTCAGATTTCCCCTAGATACCTCACCAAACAGGCACAAACCATTGCACACTTTGAGGATATGCAAAGGCTACTTAGGGATGACTGTGTGCATGCATGCATGAGGAGATGGAACACCTTACCACACAGTTTGCAAATCATGGAATATCATTCCCCCATGAGGCTGAAGGAGGCATTGAAAAGAGTGCCAATGTATAAGCGCTCCATGTAGAGGCTAAAGGTCAACTAGATTGGCCTCAAACTGAGTCCCCCACTGCTGTTAGGCATGCTGGAAGGCAGAAGAGAAGTAGAAGAGGAGGAGCAGTGGAAGGACATAGATAGGAAGACAAGATTCTATGGCAAAGAAGCGCAGACCACATCAAAAACCTGGGATGCTAGGGAGGCCGCCAGGGCTATAAAAGATGAGGAGATTGACTAGGTTGCTCAGAGGATGAGCAACACCTTCAATAGGGGGTGATGATGAGCCTAATAAATGGCTAATTATATGGGCTCATTTTACCTCCTAACCTAGTCAAATCAACTATTCTCTTAGCTTATTGTATGATTTTCTGATTATATTTATGCTTATATAGTGAGTTGAGTTAGTTAACATGTATTTAATGCAGATTATTGATGGATTTCGAGGTCAAAATCAAGGATCCAATGGACAAATGGCAGCAATAACTCGAAGTGGACAGAAGAGAGGACTTATAGGAGGGAATCCCCCTCGTTTATTACTCCTCACTTCAAATGCCCCTTCATTAAGCTCGGAGTACAAGCAACCGAATCATGCACTAAAAGGCGACCGAGCAAGTGGAGAATGACGGATTATTATCTCGAGTTTTGAGAACCAAGCCTCCCTGATTTTAAAAAGATGTTGGTAGCTTCATTTGTATAAATAGAGAGGCCTAGTGCCTCACTAGGGTTGGATTTTTGCTTATGTAAACTCTGCTCAAATTTCGAGCTTTTTATTACTTCGCATTACTCCCTTCTCTACATTTGCATATAGTATCAACCCGTCTATTCAAACTTTATTTTCAAATTCTTCCTCGATAACACATCTTCCATAGATTTCATTATCCTACTTCTTCTCCCCTTCGGTGACACGTAACTTCATCCGACTTCTTTGTCTTTCTTTCCATTCATTGAATTTTGCAACCAATGGCCATAATCACAACACTGATCATCACCACCATGGACGTTTTGTTTTGGTTATATTTCATTTTTTTAATCTGTGCAGCCACCTGGACACAAAGTAAAACAAAATGTTAAACAAGTATTAAACAACTCAATAAAACTTAAAAGAAAACTAAAAATATAACTCTCAATTTTGCATTGAATATTTGATCCACAGTGTTGCACAATGTGGCCGCGGTGATTACATAATTGCGGAGGTGCGTGTAACACGTGCAGCAGCCTCCCAATTCCGCAAACCCTGCGGCATGAATTATGATTGTTGACTGATATAAAATATTCACATCGCGTAAATTGACAAATGGCATAAATTGAGATCCGCTGATGATGTGTCAAGATTGACGTCGAGGGATGAGGGTATTGCGACACAACCAATTTCGGATTGTAATGCAACATATGCCCGTGGCCGCAACGTGAAAGTTCACGTTAGGAGGTGTGAGACAATATCTGCCAACGTAAAACAAATATGTGGTTTGTGTGATGTTTGAATAAACCTTGGCTATGATGATCAAGGATTTTGTGGTTTATCCCTAACCTATGATATATTTAAAACCAAATATAGTTTGGAATTGTCTGGGTTAAAGTTATGCACCATGATATATGTGCGTTGGGGTTTGTGTATTATAATTTTATCATATGATTTCATTCTTTCAATAAATATATATATATATTTCATTCTTTCAACATGTATATATATATATATATATATATTTCCTTTTTATGTTACAGTGTTATAGGGGTTAGGTTTTCATTACAAGATATAGTGTTTTATATATATATATATATATATATATATATATATATATATATGCAATGTTTTAATCCGGTGGCTTTGGGATTTTTCCATTTTAAATATTATTTAAGATATCTATAATATTTTTATTATTAATTATATAATTATATAAAAAAATATTATTAATTAAGTAATTATATAAAATAAAATTAAATGTATTTACATATATTTTACATTTTCAATGTGATTTTTTCTGAAAAAAATTCTTTATATACTTAATTAATTAAAATGATTAACATTTATATATTTTACAAATTTATAAAATAAAAAGAAAGTACATATTTATATGGTTTAAGTTTAAGCGGAAAAATGTGACTAACTTCGACCAATTGAAACTTTTGAACCGTGCAAAAGACTTGCATGAACCTCATTTATTTGAAAGAAAACAGGGAGACAAACATAATGGATCCATTAGTGATGAAAATCGAAACAAGTAAAAAGCACTTGGAGCAAAGGAAAAAAAGCTTGAAAATAATAATGATATTGACCAAGTGACATGCAGGGTCCCCATATCTTTTATGAAAAAATATATGGGGTGCTTGTGGCCACAACATTGGTGACACAGGGGGAAGAAGCAATTATCTCTGGTCATAAAAGTAATGGGTTTAAATTGTGATGAATTCCATCAAGTATTCAAACATTTAAAAATTTCCCATGGGTCCCACATTGATAGATCCAATGATATAGGTTCTGGAAAGATAAGTACTTGACACAAACTAAGTCTAAAAGCATGAATCCAACTTTTTAGGGAAATATTTAATTTTAATATTACCTCGTGAGAGTGACAAAAAAGGTACAGATAGGAATCTTAGAGAAAATATACATCCATCAATATAAATAGTCTCCCGTACACAACATTGCGTCCCTGCTAGCGAGCCTTGTTAGGATCCAACCCTAACCTCTTTATTTATGTAATAATCCCAAGGGGACTCGTCAGAGTCATAATTAGTTAGTTGAGTCAATAAATCTTGTAAGTGGTTACTCACATTAATAATGATTGTAAGTGGTTGACTTGTGCTAATAGAAACTAAACCTCAATTAGTTATAAATAGGCCATAGTTAATAAATACGTTGGTTAACCTATATTATGAAAGGGACCATGAGTAGATAGGGTTTTGTTTGTCATGAAACTATATATAGTCTTAGATAGCAAAGGAAGTCTTGTCAAATTTTATTGTAATTGAGCTCTACTCTGTTGGAGGTTGCCCCCTTGAAGAGGAAAGTAAACATTGCATTTTTCTTCTGAATAATATAATATATTTTCAATTTGTCTCATTTCATGTGTTATTTATGTGTTTTTGGTAATATTGTTCTTGTATTTCTGGCATTATGATATTATTCTCAAGTCTAGTGTATAACAAGTGGTATCATACTACTTTCTTGGGACAACTACACCTCCAATTTTGGCATAATTTTTTTTAGGCTAGAGACATGTTCGGACATATTTAAACCATGGGATCTATCATTGAGTGCATAAACCTATGGATTTGGGGAGAAATTTAGATGGGAACTACAAGAGGTGGTCATGCTTGATGGACCCCCTTGTAACCTCAGTGGGTAACACTTCGAGTAGTAGCGCATTGGACATAACTGCGCAAGAGTTTCACTTCCACGTACTTTTGGGTATATCAGAAGACCCCCTTAGGTTAACCTAAAGCCCAACCTTAGATAAGTCGTCAGTCGTCTTACTGCTAAAGTGTAATGAGAACAATACTCAGGGAGATTACTCGCACGTATAAAGGGTAGTCGAGTAGTACAGATAAGGGTATGGTCGATCATCCTTAGTTAGTGGTTTGAAATATTGGGTCGAGCACTACTATTGGAACCCTACGTATATCACAATATATAGAACTTGACACTCCTTTGTGACCATAGTTCCATCTAAGTTCCATCTACTTTCTGTAGATTTCCCTCCTACCTTTCACAGTGCTCAATAGTTGGAGTTTTGTCATCATTGTCTAGATTAGATCTAGCACTTAGGGTTTATGCCGTCACTATCCAAATCAAATCCAACAATTAGGGTTTCAGTCATCACAGTGTAGATTCTTTATGTAGATAGGGCTTCGACCACTACGTACAAGCTCAAATTTTCGTAGGACATTTTGTAGTATTTGGATTTTTTCCACAAAAATATTGATTAGTGGGGAGTCTAGGGTCACTGTGGGATGCTTGCAAGATTTGGGACAATGAGTCAATTACAGTGGTACCATTCGCCTACAAGCCACCCAATTTTCACGCGATCCCAAATTTTTTTCTAGGAGTGACTTCAAGTGATCCACATCAATAGACTCCTAAGATTTCTCTCTTTCCATCCATACTAATCTTAAGTAAGCTTAAAATTTAACTAAGGCCAACATATGATAGGTATTCAAGCTCAAACTATGGCTACTGAGAAGGTGGAAAAATTAGAGAAATAATTCCAAGGCTTCCAGAAGTCCCTTGATACCAATGTCCAAGTAGTAGTACTAGGCACCCTGGGTAAGACTAAAGAACCCATGGGGGATGAACAGAGTGCTAATGCCCATGTGGAGGGAGAATCCAACCATCACCTTCATTTCCACGGGGGTCAACAATATTCAAGCCAAAAGAGACCCAAGCTTGACATGTACAAATTTGATGCCTCTAACCCAGTAGTATGGGTGGTGCAAATGGAATAATATTTCCAACTCAACAGTATCTGGGATGATGACATTAAAATACATGTGGGAGCTCTTTACTTGGACCAAAAGTGATGGCATTGGTGGTAGTGGCATTAGAAATGCTATCTAGGGAGGCCAACTTGGAACATGTTCTCGAAATTCATCTGTGTCCATTTTGATAGGAAATCTCACTTTTTGGGTCGCCTCGCTAAGCTCAGACAAACTATTACAGTACGAGACTACATTAAAGCATTTGAGTAATTAACCATCAAGTCTGAGGGCCTAAGAGGTGCCTTTTACATGGAATGTTTCATCAACATCCTAAAGGAATCCATCCAAACCCATATTAGAATGCAACAATCGACTACTTGGTTGGAAGCATGCCATGACCTTAGATATAGAAACTATGCTAAATTCCCAATCCAACCATCCAACTTTCGCCCCTCGTCATGTCCCAGCTGTTGATGGTGTTGCTCCCGCCATCATTCAGGGGATCTGCCTGATATGAAGTCGCAATCAAACCTTACACTGTTTGGTCTAGGAGTCCCATCCGGTATAGTGGCTTGGTTGCCAAATACTTAAAGATTTTCCTTGGCTCTAACTGTCAGCACAAGAGAGTGATGCAATGATGCCTTCGAAAAGCAAGGTGAGTTTTCCTAGTGAGTGTGTAGTGCAACTATGTCTAGGTTCTCTTACTACAAAAGGGGGAAGAAAAGTGAGCCTATAAGTGAGAGGAAATAGTACCACCCAGGGAGAGACACACACGAACTGGAAAGATATGTCCAACATCCAACAGAGTAGTCCACGACATATGCAACAATCGTTACAACTAATAAACAAGGGAAGATCCATCTAAAAGCCAATGGAATAGTCCACAATAGATGTGATGATCATTATAACTAATAAGTAAAGAATGGTTTGTCTAGTATCCCACAAAATATTCCACAAGGATGAGACAACAGTAACAACCATTACAAACATTACCACAAGATAAGCACTAAAATAATCGAAATAGTTCAACTATCTTGGTACATGTGAAAGAAAACATGAAATAAAAACGTTCATAGAATAGTCTTACAAACATTCATAAGTCATGCATGAAGAACGTGTTAGGCTTAAAAGGCTTCTGTAATTAAGAAAAATTTCCAAGGCACATATTTACATTGTACATCACTAGCCGCAGTAGTGCAACATTGGAGCCATTCCTTGCTCCTCAAAGAACTAGTTGATCTCTCTAATGCCTTGTGGGAGGATCCAAGGTGAAAATTCCTTTGCTCATACAATGAGGGGGTATATATAACCAAGGGGTGATGCTTACCCCTTGTGGCTCTTTGACTACCCTCATGACTGTTCAACCTCCTATGATGTTTCAACTTACATGACTCTTCATATTCATGTGTGTCCATTGGAATTCCACTTTACAATATATTTGATTTACAATAAACATGGCCCACAGTAGTGATGTGGCATATGACAACTCATGACATGAATTAACATGACACTGCTAACATGGAATGGCTTGATGATGTGGCAATGTCAAGCCACTATTGTTGTTGAGTGATGCATGTGTTCTTAGATATGATTTCTCTTTGAGTGATGTATGTGATGTATGTGGTCTTGGAAGGTTTTTTCACACTTGTGTTCCTTTTGCTTGCTCTTGATAGGTCCATTCGTACATTCAGCTACAATTGAGTCTTTAGGCATGCTTCCTCCTCCTTCTCCTTCTTGACCATCTCGCCATAATTTGACAGTGTACCTTTTCTTTCAATTCAGTTATGATAGGACGCCATCAATCCGAAAACTCCCTAGTCTAAGATGATGCATTATTATCCATGAACCAAGCCCAGGACCTGTTATCACTCCTCCAGATATCCAAGGTTGAGGAAGAGTCCATCTGAGATAACCACAGACCAATCTTTTGAATTGGTAGCTAGCCCTAACAAGCCGGAGAGGGATCTTTCCAAAGGATCAAAACCAAGAGGGCTAGATAAATTAGGGTTTTAGGCTAGATATGATGTGTATAGGTTGTTTGATTTGATTTGGTGGGGTTGTTGGAAGAGGATTAGGTCAAAGATACTAGGTCAGGGAAAATAAGGGTATGATTGCAGACAGATGATGGAGCAAGGTAGGGAGGCACTCAAACACTTTAAGGTTATGAAGTGAGATGGATAATACTGGCGAGGTGCTAGAAAGAGCAAGACAAGCATGTTTTCTTTCTAAAATGAAGAAAATGGACAAACTATGAAGATTTCCCCAAAACAAAGCATGTAAGATGTATTTTGTTCATCAACTTGAAAATCAACATATCATAGAAGTGAATTGAAATATGGGAGTAAAAAAAATTCAAACATATGAAACATAAGAAGAAACTATGTCAAAATTCCATACCACATGTATTCCACCAAAATAGCTACAACTCATTCATTAAATTCTGCCAAATACTGATTACACTAGTGTCTCTGATCAATAGCCAAACATCCAACTGATTCCAATGTGTAAAATGACTAGTAAAATACATAATATAGGCCTCAAACCAACTCATCCTAGCCTTAGGGGTCGAATCCATGAGAGGAGGAGCAGTTGTAAGAAATACTGAACTGATAGCTAGAGTGTAGGGTGGTCAAAGTGACTCATCCCTTACTCTAGCAAACTGATTCATTACATGCCATGTAGGCCATTTGACTGATGTATTTACCCTAGATAACAATAAAAAACATAATAATTACATCATATTGATCAATTACATGAGTAAAACATCAATTTCCCAAAGGTGAAAGTCAATTTGGAGAGAAACGGTGAAAATTGGAGAAGACTGTCAAACGCACCCTCTCAGTGTCGAACATGCCCTCCAACTTTAGAGCTGCTTTTGGGTGCCTTCTCGGTGTCCAAATTTTCTCCAAGATAGCTCGTTGGAAATCCCTTCGAGTATATTTTCCAGATATACCTTCATTTTTCCATTTAGAGGTCATTTTCCCTATCAAATTTCTAATCTCCCAAGACTGGTAAAGGTGCAGTGACTAGGCCAAAAAAGAGGCAGAAAGGTTGTTTTTTGATGGTTTTTTACCCTTTTGGTTGATCAGTTTTCCTCCAAATGCTTACCAAATGCATAGGGTGCATGTCCTCATCATTTTGAATCCAAAAATGTTGGCATTTTATCCATCATATTCCTCAAAAAAGGGAGCAGCACCCTAGGTGTTGAGCGTTTGACATATTGATTGTGTTGAAAATACTTTAAAAAACAAAGAAAATTGGAACTTGCCAAACTTGGTAAAAAATTGTCAAAATTGGTGAGATGATGGATGATCATCTATTTGAGGCATGGAGTGATGCCTCGGCAAGGATATCTAACCTTATTTTCTCCTCTTGCTTGGTCAAGGATTCAATTTTTGCATGAGCTCTTTTGAGCTTGGCTCTTGCAATTTTGTTTCTCATGGCGTAGTACTTAGCCATCCTTCTCTGCATATCAATATCCCTTTTGGCCTTGTCTAAGAGACCCTCAAGATGAGTGTTCACCCTCTCGAGCCAATGTTCCCAGTTTTCATTCACCATTTTTGCAAATTTCTCATTTAGGGTGAGCTCATTGGCTAATTCGGCCTCCCTTTGTTTTTCTAGCTCCAAAGCTCTCTTTAGGCCTCTTGTCCTTGGCCTTTTTCTTGGCACCTGTTCATCAAGATGTTCACCATATTGTCCATATGCCTCATCAAGTAAGGCCTTAGCCTTTTCAACCTCTCTCTTTGCTTTGATAAGCTGAATCCCCATGAGCTCATTTTTTACCTCAAATTGCCTGTTCTCCTGCTCATAGTATGAGATAATGTATTTGGCCCTTTGCAAGTTGACCTGGAGCTCTCATATGAGTGCATCCTTCTCCTTGATGACAATGGATGTTTTCTCACTGTCATCATGTTCATCTGGGTCAACTAATTGAAAATCATGCTTTGTCTTATGGAGGTCTTCCTCCTGCTACTAGATCTCTGCCTCTATAACCTTTTCCTTACCCTTTTGTACCTGTTTTTCCGATGAAAAAGGCAAGTCCCTCCCACAATTTGTGGGGAAAACACTTTCCTATGCCCTCTCTGATAAGTATGTGTCAAGGTACCTAGACTAGCCTCTTTGGGCTTTCTGCTCTCTCCATGCTCAATATTTTCTTGCTCACTTCCTTCATCTATGCCAGGTGAATGAACAGGCTCATGGGATGGTGAGGATGAAGGTGATAGTGTGGCTGACTCATCAGGTGAAGATGGATGATGATTTGATAATGTGATCTAAGACAATTAATAAGGTTTTACAGACTCATGTGCATGGATTTGTCTATGTTATTTTATGCAATGGATCGATAAGAGTGCGAAACACACAGACAATGAAGCAATAAACAAAACATAATAGACAACACATAACAAAACAAATTTAATAAGGAGTTCACCCAATACTCTTGGGCTACATCTCCTGGTCCGGCCTTCAATGGTGGCCTCTCTACTATGTCTTCAAGCAGAGTTTTTACAATAGTATGAGCTCAGTTTGAGACTCAATACACAACAGATAGAACAGTAAGAGTTTGCTTGAACCTCCCATGACTTCTCTAAGTACATAGACTCTCTGAATCACTCTCTGTCTCTGTCTTAACTCTGCCTCGGCATTGCTTTCTCTGTCTCTGTTTGCTATGGCTTTTAAAGCCAAAATAGCACTACTCGTTCGTTTCAGCTTCTCGATTTTCAGTCTCCCCATCCTCTATCAGCTCAAACCCCTTTCTAAGAATCAAAAATCATTGCTAAATGCTTCTAAGGGTGGTGGCCACCTGTACTGTAACGGTATGGCTATCGGGCCTCTGAAATCCTTTGGAATGCCTAAACACAGTCGTTTTCTGCTAACATAGGAAAATGCATTCACGACTGTGAAATCCTACCAAACACAATTCATTTCGGACTTCAAAAGTCCTTAAACATGGTCTATTTCCCTATTGGGTCCGTCCCCAATCACTATCGCAAGTCGCTCGGCCCTGCTCCAAGGTTCCCCTTTGTATTTTTGAAATACGTTAACACTGCGAAAATGCATTAGAAATGGCCTTTCTCCGGACTTGAAACATTATATAATAGCCTTAAGGAACCCTTTCGGGTTCGGCTTATCGCATTGGCGCTTCGCCCCTTGTATTCTGTTTCATAACAAAATACGAAAAATACATTAAAAATGCCCTTTCTGCGGAACTCAAACCTTATGAAATAATATTTATAAACCCGTCGGGTTTGGTTCATCAGATCGCACATAATGTTTTCTCTGATTGTCATATCGTGATGCCATTAATCACAATAGCTCATTGCAATAACCCCGAGGCTTTTGTAAGCACTCTTGCAATCTCCGATAGCAATCCTGCGATGTAATATGGGTCGTCGATCTGCGCGCTTGATCGATGGTCCTAATTAACTCTGCCAATCACCGTCACCATACATATATGTTAAGCACTGATATCCACTATTTGCGAGTGCCGATTGCGATTGCTGATCAGATCTAGACCATTGATCGGCCAGATTTGATGGCTACTGTGCATCCATTGTTCCACGCCTCCCATACTCTATTTTTTCACGGTTTTCTTTGGTTTTTTCTTCCCAATAGTATTTTTCAACCATTCTAAGGGCTCTTGGCATGCGATTGTTTTGATCTCTGGCATGTTTTCAAGAGATTTCAAGACTTAGAGAGTGTTCTTGGGTCAATTTGGATCATGCCTTCCCACTGAAAAAGGCTTTTAGACCACCAAAAGTTGGTTTTCAAGCATCACTCAAGTGAGGATACAGCTGCCTCACTTGCCCAATCTCTATCCATTTTGCACTGCTGGGTTTTGAACCTTTGAGTCCAATTCTTAGGTACTCAACATCCCCTCTATGTGTAGTTCTCACCTTCATGTCCATAAATGTATCTTCCCGCAACTCATTGAGATATTTAGGCAAAAAATCATCAATAAAAGGCAATTGACTTTACTCTTCGGGATCTTCAATTAATGAAGGTTCAAACAGTCTTAAATTTTCTTCATTTACCACTGAATAGATGTGCATGTATGCTAGTATATCAAGGTGGAAAGCATTCTCACCAATTTTTTCAAGTACCTTAAAAGGCCCATACCTTATTGGCTTCAACTTCTTTCCTTCACCTTGCATTTTGTCCTTGCTGATATACAACTAGACTTGATCACCAACTCGGAAGTTGTGCTCCACCTGGTGTTTATCATGCCTTGCCTTGTATTTGGCTTGGCTCTTTTCCAGTTGTTCCTGCACTGCCTGGTGAATTTCTTGGATCTGTTCGACGAACTTGGTTGGTTTGTCCACATCACTGTGTCCAACAACTGCTATGTCTTTTTCAAAGACAAAATCCAAGGGTATAAAACCAAAGCAAGTCTTAAAAGGAGATCTCTGTGTAGAAGAATGTTTAGCACGATTGTAAGCATGTTGCACATAACATAAATGTCCCCAAAGCTTGGGATGCTTACTGCAATAACCCCTGAGCAACTGGATCACTGTCCTATTGACTACCTCTATTTGGCCATCTGTTTGTGGGTGAAAGGTTGTGCTCTTCTTCAGTTTTCTGTTCATCAATTCCCACAGACTTGACCAAAACTTCCCAACAAATCAGGAGTCTCGATCAAATACTATGGAAGTGGGTAACCCAAAATGCACCCAGACATGCTGAAAGAACAAATTCACTGTTTGGTCAACTTTAATCTGCTTATTACAAGGTATTAAAATACACATTTTGCTGAACCTGTCCACAACAACATATAAATAGTCATGTCCCTTTCTAGATTTTGGCAATCCCCCAACAAAGTCCATGGAAACACTTTCCCAAGGACGGGAAGGGACTAGTAGTGGAGTGTACAAGCCTAGTTTTCTATTGCTGGGCTTACTTTTAGCACACATGGTACACCCTCTTACATATCTAGAAAATGTTTCATTCATTCTTGGCCAATAGCAGTATCTTTACAGCTGTGCAATTGTTTTACTTACACCAAAATGACCTGATATTAGAGAAGTATGTGCTTCCCTAATTATGTTGACTCTTTCAGTTTGTGGAATGCATAGCTTTCCCAAATGATATAAGAGTTTGTCTTTAACATAGTAATCTAATTCTTCTACCTTTTTTCCATTACTTAAAGCTGCATATACATCTTTAAAGTCTATATCTTGAGCATATTGTTCAATGTAGCTTTCATGAATTACTGGGTTATGCTTAAGTATAGTATATGCATTTATGGTTGGCCTTGACAACATATCTACAACTTTATTGTGTATGCCCTTTTTATATCTGATGACTGACTGAAACTGTTGTAGGAAACCCTTCCACCTATAGTGTCTTGATTGCTGCAATTTAGTTTGTGAGTGAAAATACTGAAGTGGTTGATGATCAGTATGTATGATTGTTTCTTTGCCTATTAAGTAATGTTTCCACTTTTTCACACTCTGGAATAATGCATACAATTCTTTATCATATGTAGGATAATTAACTACCGTAGAATTAAAAGTCTCATAATGGTAGCATATGGGTTTACCATGTTGCATCAACATTGCTCCCATGGCATAGTCACTAGCATCGGTTTCAATCTCAAATGGTTGTTGAATATTTGGCAATGCTAGTACTGGTGTTGTACTAATTTTTTCTTTCAAGGTGTTGAAAGCTTTCCGCTGTTTGCCTCCCCAGTGATACACCTTGTTCAATCCTGTTAAAGCATTCAAGTGAACTGCAATTAAGAAAAAGTTAGCAATAAACTTTCTCCAATATTGTGATGCTCCTAGGAAGCTTCTAACTTCTGTAGCTGATTTGGGTTTAGACCAATTTACAATGACTGCAACCTTGGAGGGATCTATCTTCAAATTACCACCCCCTACAATATGACCCAAATAATTCAAAGATGTTTTGCCAAATTCACATTTTGATAATTTAACATAGAGATTTTCTTTTTTCAAAACATCTAGAGTCTGCTTTACATGCTTCAACTGTTCTTCCCATGTTTTACTGAAAACAATAATGTCATCCAAATATACAATTACAAAATCATCAATAAAAGGCCTGAGTATATCATTCATAACTCTCATGAAAGTGGCAGGAGCATTAGTCAAGCCAAAAGACATAACTAGCCATTCCTACATCCCTTGCTTCGTTTTGAAAGCAGTCTTCCATGCATCTTTCTCTACTACTCTGAACTGATGGTAACCACTACACAAGTGCAACTTGAAAAAGTAAACAACTTCTTTCAGCTGATCCAATAGATCATCAATGCGAGGAAGGGGATAACGATTCTTGATCGTTATTTTATTCAATCCTCTGTAGTCAATGCACATCCTCCACGAACCTTCTTTCTTCCTCACCAACACGATTGAAGATCCGCATGGTGATGTGCTTGGTCTTATGAACCCTTTCTCGATCAGCTCCTATACCTGCTTCTTGATCTCTGCATTCTCTGAAGTAGATAACTTGTACATTCTAATCTTAGGCAATGGAGCATCTTGCTGCAAATTAATATCATGTGCAATTTCCCTTTTGGGTGGCAGACCTTTAGGTTCTTGAAATAGGATATCATATTCTGAAACAACTTTTTCTAAATCAACTTGCTGTTTAGCATCACAGTCTTCAAATACATTGGTTTTATCAGGTTTCTTTTCCTTTACAACCATCAATAAAAATTGCTTGCATGAATTTACAATTCTTTTCATCTACCCTCAGTTTATGAGAGTATAATTATTCTTGAGTTTATGAGCTCTTACAATATATTCGATTCCATCTTTAATGAGTTGATACTTATTTTCAGCACTATAGAAAATGGCTTTTCTATCATACAAGTAATGACTTCCTAAAACAATTCCACATATGTCCAAGGGAACGATATCTAACTCAACCTCATCTACAAGTGCTAACCTAAAAGAAAACCTAAGTTTACATTGTCTAGTCACTTGTAGCTTTCCTTTATCACATACCCAACCTAATGGATATGGCTTCTTGTGAGGTGTGGTTAGTAATCCCAGCTTCTTTACAATTGCTTCAGAAATTAAGTTTACTTGTGAGCTACTATCAAACAAAGTATAAATCTTTTGATGCTTGGAAATAACTCTAATATGAAAAAGCTCATGTCTTTTCTTCTCATTTTTTTCACTATCAATAGTTTGTGCAGAATTACTAGTAGATGCTTTAGAATTTTTACCTTTTATACCTGTCGCTGTGATTGTTTTTTCATCACCTGAGTCTGACCCCAAATATTCCTATATAGCAGCAACAATATTTTTCTTCTTGCCATCGAACTTCTTGGGTTTCAGCTCCAGATGCAAAGACCAACAATGTTCATCATCATGTCCATCCTTCTTGTAGTGAGTGCATGAAGGTTTGGCCTTTTTTACAACATTCGCCTTCCTCTCTTTCCATTTCTGCTTCCTCTTTTCCTTGTCTTTGTTTGCAGTGGGTTTTGATGATCCCCAAATCTCTGGGTTCACATTCTTGCCTCTAACCTCTAGATGGGTAGCCTGAATAGATACCTCATCTATGCTAGTAGGGTTAAACATGAGATGGTGTGCCTCTAATAGCTATGTAGACCACCTATATACTTCAGCAAAGTTTCAGGTGAGTCTAAAGAAATGCCTAGAATCAAAGCTCTTTTTATAAATTCTTGGATGTATCTTTGTACACTTTGCCCCTTCAATTGGCGAAGAGTTTGCCAACTCATCATATCTTGCTGCATATAAGCTAGTGGATAGAATTGTTTTTTAATTACAGAAACAAATTCACTCCAGACAGAAAGAATTTTATCATGCTTCTTCAAGTCAGCTTGTGTCCTGCCTTCCCACCATACCAAGGCAGTTCCTCTAAGGAGTAGGATGGCCAGCTGAATTTTACTCCTGTCTGAATCAATGCTCTGCACCCTACAATACACATCAATCTGTCTAATCCAATTATCTATCTTATCTAAATTTAATTCTCCATCATATATTGGCAAATCAAATTTAACATCTAATTTAGTCAAATTTGTTTTCTTATTCTTATTTTCAGGGCTATCAGGAGGTGTGGACAGAGGAACCTCTTTTCCTTTCCCTTTTCCTTCAGAGTGGCCATCTATAAGAGATTCTTTTGTTCCTTTGTCTTGTTTGGAGGTTGAGGAGTCTTCACTTCGACCTTTCTTAAATTCTCGATACATTTCTTCTACCATGGCTCTCATGGTCATGAAACGTTCCATGAACTGAGAGTCTGATTCCAAGGGATTTTCTTCTTCCATTTCCCTCCTAGGATAGACTCTACCAGTTTTTGGGTTAGTTTCAACCAGTTCTCCTCCTAATTTGAGCTTTGACCTAGTTATCATTAACCAATACAGTGCAATCTTGTCTAACCTTAGTAAACGTAAGGCTCTAATACTACTTGATTTGATAATGTGATCTAAGACAATTAATAAGGTTTTATAGACTCATGTGCATGGATTTGTCTATGTTATTTTATGCAATGGATCGATAAGATTGCGAAACACACAGACAATGAAGCAATAAACAAAACATAATAGACAACACATAACACATCAAATTTAATAAGGAGTTCACCCAATACTCCTGGGCTACATCTCCTGGTCCAGCCTTCAGTCGTGGCCTCTCTATTATGTCTTCAAGTAGAGTTTTTACAATAGTATGAGCTCAGTTTGAGACTCAATACACAACATATAGAACAGTAAGAGTTTTCTTGAACCTCCCAAGCCTTCTCTGAGTACACAAACTCTCTGAATCACTCTATGTCTCTGTCTTAACTCTGTCTTGGCACTGCCTTCTCTGTCTCTGTTTTCTATGGCTTTTAAAGCCAAAACAACGCTGCCTGTTTGTTTCAGCTTCTCGGTTTTTAGTCTCCCCATCCTATGTCTGCTCAGACCCCTTTCTAAGTGTTAGCAATCATTGCTAAACTCTTCTAAGGGTGATGGCCACCTATAATGTAACGGTATGGCTATCGGGCCTCTGAAATCCTTTGGAATGCCTAAACGTGGTCGTTTTTTACTAACACAGGAAAATGCATTCACGACTGTGAAATCCCTCCAAACAAAATTCATTTCGGACCTCAAAAGTCCTTAAACATGGTCTATTCCCCTATTGGGTCCATCCCTAATCTCTATCGCAAGTCGCTCGACCCTGCTCCAAGGTTCCCCTTTGTATTTCTGAAATATGTTAACACTACGAAAATGCATTAGAAATGGCCTTTCTCCAAACTTGAAACATTATATAATAGCCTTAAGGAACCCTTTCAGGTCCGGCTTATTGCATTGGCGCTTCACCCCTTGTATTCCGTTTAATAAACGAAATACGAAAAATACATTAAAAATGCCCTTTCTACGGACCTCAAACCTTATGAAATAATATTTATAAACCCGTTGGGTCCGGTTCATCGGATCGCACATAATGTTTTCCCTGATTGTGATATCATGATGTGATGAATCACAATCGCTCATCGTAATAACCCCCAGGCCATTGTAAGCACTCTTGCAATCTCCGATAGCGATTATGCGATGTAATATGGGCCGTTGATCTGCGCGCTTGATCGACGGTCCTAATTAACTCCGCCAATCGCCATCACCATACATATATGTTAAGCACTGATATCTACTATCTACGAGTGCTGATCAGATTTGGACCATTGATCGGCCAAATCTGACAGCTACTGTGCATCCATTTTTCCATGCCTCCCATACTCTATTTTTTCATGGTTTTCTCTGGTTTTTGCCTCCCGATATTGTTTTTCATCCATTCTAAGGGCTCTTGGCATGTGATTGTTTTGATCTCTGACATGTTTTTAAGAGATTTCAAGACTTAGAGAGTGTTCTTGGATCCATTTGGATCAGATGATGTATGGGCTGAGGTGGAGGAATGGAGGTGGATGGATGAGAAGATGAAGGTGCTTCTTGGCCATGTTGAATAGGTGGGACTATGAAAATCTCATTAGATATGAAAGTGTCCCATGCAATGTTAAGTTGATCAAGGTGGTGTAGGACTATCATTTTGATGAGGGAGTGGTGAAAGATGCTTTGCATTTGATGATCATAATCCTTCCTTTGGGAAATAAATGACATCTTGTCAATGTCCTGATAAAGATAATAGGGCAAATTGAGAATTTTGACTCTTGTGAAATGCATGAGTAGCCAAATATGATAGGAATAGAGCCTGGAAAACGTACCCTCACATGTGAAGTACTTCATGATGATTTTCATCATGGGAATATATCTATCTAGGAGGTAAGAGAAAGGAAAGATCCTCTTTCTCTCATTCTTGTATCTTGGTTTAAGATATGGCTCATAATAAAAATGATCCAATTCTCCTTGTTTAAACCATTTTCCCCCCATGTTTGGGATCCTAGAGGCATCTGCTATGATAGCAGGAGATATAGTAAATGTGACACCAGAAAGGGTTACCTGGCTGTCATGGAGGTTAGTGATGAACAATTTGGTCAACACAGGATGATGCTGAATCCTGACCACTTTCTCACAAAACTCAAAATAGCCCACATGCTTAAAACTTGTCACAGTGATGGGAGATGCCATGAGCTCTCTGGTGTTGGTTTTCTCATGTCTGATGATTCTCCCTCCTTTCTTATATTGCCTCCTCTCCTGTCTTTCTTCCTCACCCTAACTTCTGTGCTCTTCTTCTGTCATGAGTTTTTGCTGTCAAAACCCTAGGGAGATGATAAAATGGACTATGGGTGTGGGAAGTATGGAATGGTGTGAGGAGATTGATGAAGTGGGAATGGAGATATGTGGTATGAAGGAGGTGATAGGAGGTAGTCTTTAAGTGGTAAGAGCGGTAATGGAATGCTAAGAAATGTGATTTAAGAGTGAAAATATGTTACTAGGGTTTTGAGTTAAGTAAAATAGAAAATGACTATGAAACCCTATGTAGATCAACACTGGAAGGGAGGAGTGATTGCATTTCCCACCTACCTCATTACTGGAGTGTTTGATGTAAAATTGTGATGCTTGGAGCAAATGGAGCACATTTTGGGAAATTTCTGGACTTTCCAAGCAAACACACAGTGCCCCGGTCAAACGCGCCCTCCAGCTATAAGCGCGCAATGCCCTTATAAAATGCAATGGGTTTTGTGGCAAATGCACAATGCTCAGGTCAAATGTACCCTCCCTTGTCTAAACGCGCCCTTTGGCCCTGTTTTGCCCAATTTCGCCTGAAATCCGAAAATTTTCTTTTGTTGAGGAGGCTTGAGAGTGAAGGAGTGAAAATGAAGGTTGAATTGATGTCTTTGAGGGCTTTTATTCTTGAATGAGTTTTGATTTATGATTTTCAAACCCATTATCTAATGTTTCATGTCACTTTTCAAACTTTCATACTAATGCTCTTTTGACTTTCTGACCTTTTTTCCTTTGATAGGTGGATGATGCTTTGGAAATCTTGATTTTGGGCTTTGTTTGGATACTATTGGCAATGGAATTGAGTAGGCATATGAAATGGTGACTTATTACATATAATAGACATAAAATTACAAAAAAGAAATAAAAATTATTACATCTGTTTTGAAATAAAAAATTACAAACTGGACTAAATTCCCTTGTTGAAATCACATTTGGGACTTTCAGTAATCATGGTTACAAGTTAGTAATCCCTTATTTAACTGAAAAATATATTATCTGCTTCACTCTCATACTTTTCTAACCTTATTCAATGAGATGGTGATTTATTTGGACCTTGGGAAAATAAAACCTAGGTGACCTAATGGAACCTTGAATGACTGAACTTCATTTTGTTTTGACTGATATAAAACATGATGAACTGAGCCTTTATGGTCAATGGATGCTCAGCAAGACACATGAAGGTGTGCCATCAAATACAAATTTTAGAGAGGGGAGTGTAATTTTTTTATTTTGGACTAACACCAGTGAATAAATTTTTGCATGATGACCTAGGTGGAATGATAAAAAATTTCAAATGGGACACTAATATGATGTGAAGGAGGAATTTTGATCACTGATGGCAGTATGCAAATACTGACACTAACATGACCAGTGACAGGATGGGAGAGAGGGCCTAGTAACTGCACATTGCACAGTTCTAGGAGATAGGAAGAGGGGTTGATCACGGAGACTGCATAGAGCGCAGCTCAGGCTTTGACTGGGGAACTTTTCTGAACAATCATCACCAGGGAGAGAAATTGCATGGTGGCCACTGGGAGTCAATATTGTGTAGTTCAGGTAGATAGTGGCTGATGTGGGATGGGATCCTAGGAGACATATTTGCATAGTTTTTAAATGCAAGGGGGGTTGGGCAACACAGAGACCTGAAGGACAAATCTGTGCAGTTCGTGAGGTCAGTGAACTCCAACAAATGGAGGACATTGGGGGCCACCTATATGTAGTTTTGGAGGCTAAGAGAGGTTGGGTTCTCTGCATATTGTGGAGTTCTAGCAGGTAAGGAGAAAATCTTGAGGGCTGAAAGTACGAAGTGTGTAGTTCAAGTTAGAATGGGAGGAATTTCTGGGTGTTTTTGGGGGTCAAAGAAGGATTTTGAGCTCTAGAATTGCATAGTGAAACTGCCCTAGGGGATAGTGACTGTGCATTGTGTAGTTCCAGGTAGCAAGGTGACATCACTGAGGGTTGCAACTGTGCAGTGTGCAGTTCAGTTGGGGTCGAAGAAATGGCTAAGTGCAGGAGAAAGATAGAATTGTGATGAACATGAACATGAACTTGCTCTTCTCCTTCGCATAGCTTGATGATGCAGGGTGTTCAATGATCTTTGGTATTGGAAGGTGTTTTCACACTTGTGTTCCTTTTCCTTCCTCTTGATAGGTCCATTCGTCCATTCAGATACAAGTGATTCTTTAGGCATGCTTCCTCCTTCTTCTCCTTCATGACCATCTTGTCATGATTTGATAGTGTACTTGTTCCTGCAATTCAATCATGACGGGATGCCATCAATTCGGAAACTCCCTAGTCTAAGATGATGCATTATTATCCATGAACCGAGCCCAGGACTAGTGACAGGCTAGGAGAGAGGGATTAGTAACTATGCATTACATAGTTTTAGGTGACAAGGAGGGGGGTTGATCATCAAGACTATGCAGAGCATATCTTAGGCTGTTACTGGGGAACTTTTCAACACAATCATCATCGGGGAGAAAAATTTCATAGTGGCCACTGGGAGTCAATATTCCGCAGTTCAGGCAGACAATGGTTGATGTGGGATGGGACCCTGGGAGATAGATCTGCATAGTTTTCAAATGCAAGGGGGGTTGGGCACGAGAGAGACCTGGAGGAAAAATATGTGCAATTCTTAAGGTTAGTGGGCTCTGGCTGAGGGAGGAAATTGGGGGACACCTCTACATAATTATGGAGCTAAAGGGAGGTTGGGTTCTCTACGTATTGTGGAGTTCCAGTTGAAAAGGGGAAAAGCTTGAGGATTGAAAGTGCAAAGTGCGCAGTTCAAGTGAGAATGGGAAGAATTTTTGGGCAATTTTGGGGGTCAAAGAAGGCTTTTGAGCTCTAGAATTGCATAGTGCAACTGCCCTGGAGGACAGTGAATGTGCATTGCGTAGTTCTAGGTAACAAGGTCACATCACTGAGGGCTGAGACTATGCAGTGTGCAGTTCAATTGGGGTCTAATGAAGCTAATTTTCCCTGTCAGGGAGATTTTCAAAAAAATGGCTAAGTGTGGGAGAAAGATAGAATTGTGATGAACATGACCTTGTGATCACACACTTATCATACATTGACAACACGACAACATAGACCACTAGGGCAATAAGAAGTAATTTCCCTCTGTGTGACTATATCATAACAAGAAGCGACAAGTGCCACACTTGAGTTAGACTTTAGGATGACCGTGATGACACTTGTGTGATAGTGATAAAAACTTTGTGTATTAGTGCGAATGATGTTTACATTGCTAGGACAAATCGTATATACAAAGAAAAACCTTTGAAACCACAAAAAAAGTTCTGCAAGCATGGAAAAATAGTAAAACATGGCAAAAGATGACCGTTGATCCGACAAGAAAAATGGGTCAAAGGACTTTAGGAAAACTCATGAAATGAGCTTAATTTTTTGCAACAATCAAGGGAAAGACCAAGGAAGCTTCCAAAATTTTAGTTCAAGCCAAAATTTTGGAGGGTGTTGCAGCTGCTACAACACTTGGTAACACACTGGTTGATTTCCAACTTCTCTTGTCTTGGTTAGTTTCTTATGTGCAGGGCCTTGGTCCTTAAGGGAGTATTGATTCATCATGCAGATTACTTTGGCTTCCCAACTTACCCCATGGGAAGACATGGTCCCTCCTGTACCTTCTTAGTCGAACACAACATAAGATTCAACATAATCACTATGTTTCGAATTTGGAAGGATAGTTTATCTCACAAGCTTAATATTTTCAGAGTATATATTTTCATCCTAGGTGTTGCTATGCTGCCAACAGGCATGGAAATTACCCCAATGGAGTTATGCAGGAACACAAACATTTCTCCACTTCTAGCGATCCTAGACAGTACCCCAGTGGAGTTTCTTGCTTCACCTCTTTGCATTGGAAGTCTTTCTCTTCTTTCACCTTTATTTATTTATTTAAAGAGAAATGTGCATCGACACTTATTTATTTTGGGGCAGAAGAGGGATCCCAACTTATTGAGAGTAGGAGAGGTTGTTCCTTCATAGAAGCATATAAATACCTATGATTTAGGTTTGCTCGTTTAGATTTCCCCCCTTCTCCATTTCTATTAATTGGATAGGCTTGAAAACACCAAAACAAAAACTGAATATAGGCATGAAGTTCCCAGACTGGGCATAGGTTCATGGTTGGACCAAAACTATCCTTACAGACGGATAGTATTTTCTGCTCGAACTTCATCGGCCAAAAGATACAACCAACACAAGGAAGATAGATAGAAGACTAGCCAAGCGCTGTAGTGTCACAAGAATCTTTGAACTTCATCCACACACACACTTATAAGCCACAACGTAGTAAGACACAACACTTATTTACATAAAAAAACAAAACAAAACTGAAGGAAAGACATAATCAACAAATAACAAAAGACTATTTACTTAGTGCGGGGTGGAGCCCCAACTAATCATTGAAGATATTGTTTTAGGTCTTGGCCATTGACAAGGAGAGAGTCAATCTTCTTGTCAAGTGATTGAAGACGATACATGTGTTGGCCAAGATTTTCGTGGACTATGTAAGGACCAATCCATAGGGGCTGAAACTTAGCATGTTTGTTGTTGTCCTTGTGGGCTTTGTCCCACTTCAAGACTAAGTCACCCACACTAATGTTATTCCTCCCTGCAGACTTTCTATCAAACCATCTCTTGATACGACTCTGGTGAAGTGAGAATTTTTATTTTTCTTTCAACCTTTCTTCCTGGAGCTTGTGGAAGGTGTCTATCCTACGCCGAACTAGAAGACGTGGCTTGCCTTGGGGTTCTTGGGACAATTGCAGAGTGGGAAAGTATATGTTCGATTGGAGGATGACTTATTTTCCATACACTAGGAAGTAAGGGGAGGCATTCAGATAAGGCTTAGTCGTGACTCGGCCAGCCCATAAGGAATTCACCAAAGTGGAGTGCCAGTTTTTTTTTAGAGAATATGGTCTTTTTGATGATACAGATGAGGTTCTTATTTGTGGATTCAACAAGATCATTTACCTGCACATAATAATTAGTAGAATGTTTCAAGATGATGCCATTTTCCAATGAAAAATCATAAATATTTAATGAGGAAAATATGTTTCATTGTAAAAAACAAGTGACATAGGAATGCTGAACCTAGAGATGATATTCTGTTGTAGAAATTTGATGAATTCATGATAATTCACCTGTTTTAGTAGAAATACCTATGTCCACCACGTGAAATAATTTGTAGCATTTAATATATAGTGGTATTGCTTTGATGAGTGAGGGAAAATCTCCCCAATGATATCCAAGCCTTGCTGTTGGAAAAGTTCTTCCACTGGAATGGGCTGCAGTGGGGCTGCTGACCTCTAATTTCTGTCGACACACCTTTGACAGACTGGACACTTGTGGGAATAGGCATGAGCATCCTTGAATATTGTAGGCCAGTGGAGCCAACCCACATGACCTTGTGTGCTGCAGTGTTTCCTACAAAGTGTCCCCTAGCTGGTCCATCGTGGAGATCACATAACACCTTTTCTGAATCATGTGCCTCCAGACACCTAAGAAATATCCCATTGTGGTGCTTCCTGAACAACACCCCATGCACCAACTGATATGACAGTTCTTTGAGTCGGAGTTCCCTCTTCTTCCACATAGAGAAGTGAGAGGGCATGGTGCCATGCTCAAGGTATTGGTGCACATCTGCGTACCAAGAGTTTTTGTCTAAAGTGGGGGAGGCTTACTCAATGTTGTACATTTCGATCTCTTGCTCCCATCTTGCAAGTTCTTCTTATTCCTATTTTGTGTTGACTGCTTCTATTGCTAAATTTCAAAGAACATGAACCTTGATGGTGTGAACTAGCTTGATGTCAAGGTCATATTCCTGTAATCCAATCATCTAGCTTGCCCTTCTTTCACCCAGCTCTTTCTGGACAAGAAATGATCTGACCGCTAGGTGTGGAACAAAGATAATATAATGATTTTTCAATAGATATGGTCTGAAGTGTTTTATTTCCTTGTACACTGCATAAGCTTATTTTTCCACGGTGGGGTAATTGAGCTCTGGTCCTTGCATGCTTGCACTCATGAAGGAAATAGGCCATTCGTTGTTCATTTCATCCTTATGAGTGAGCACAACAGCAAGAGAGGTGTCGAAAGTGTAAGTGTAGAGCAAGAAGTCTTTGCTGAAGTTTGGGTTGTACAACGCGGGTGCTTCTGCTATAGATTTCTTAATACAGGTGAATGCATCCTTCTCCCTTTTATCCCATTTATAGATTGTGCCTTTCTTGATCATTTCCTATATTGCTTTAACAATCTAAGCATAAGATGAAATTTCTAAGGAAGTTAATCTTCCCCAAGAAAGATTACATGGCTTTCTTGTTCACTGGGTGGGGAATCTGTGTGATGGTGTGAACCTTGTCCGGATCTACCTTGATCCCACTTTTCACAGTGATGTGTCCTAGGAGATTACCTTCGGACACTACAAAGTTACTCTTCTTGGAATTCAAGGATATCTTGTATTTTCGGCATCACTTAAGAATCTTCTTCAAATGGCACAAGTGGTCTAACCATTGTTTGGAAAATACGTGCACGTTGGAAATTTTCACCAGCATTGACTAGTCCAAATGACATTCATCGAAATGCAGATTTGCCCCACTTTGTTCAAAATGCAGTTTTTAATCTGTCAGGCTCTACTACCAGAACCTAGTTGTAACATGAGAATCCATCGATCAAAGAAAACATTTTGGCCCTAGATACTGTTTGCAATATCTGCTCCATGGATGAAGTTGGGTAATTGTCCTTATCCGAGGCGTGATTGAGATTGCGAAAATATACATACAGGTGGATCTCTCTGGATATCTTTCTCACAGGGACTAAGTTGGATACCCATGTTGAATGTCGCACCTTGTAAATGATATAAGCATCTAGCAATTTTCTCAATTCCTTTTATATGAGGGGCTCATGAATTGGGTGTGCTTTCCTTAGTTTATGCTAAAATGGCTTGGCCCCTTCCTTGATTGGTATCACATGCTAGATTATTCACATGTCATATGTCTTGAGATCATCATACGTCCACGCGAAGACATCATGGTACTACTTGAATAAGCGGATGAAGGCTTATCACTCTTGTGGTGTGAAACAAGTACCGAGATTAACATACTTCGGATATTTCTTAGTTCCTAAGTTGATTTTCTCATGTGAAAACATAGAACTATGGGTCTTGGCATTCACAAGTCCCTGGAAGCGGTTCTGCAGATCATACAACTTTTCCAGTGATACCACACCCTTAGGGATGAGTTTTCCTTTACTTGCATTGGTTGTGTCCTGCAGTGTCTGCTCATCCTCATCCTCACCAATCACTGCATCTTTGAATACATCAACATTATCCATAAAGTACAATATCTATTAGTTGTCTTAAAAAACCTGTAAGTTAGTTATGTTATTTGGGACAAATGGTTTCTACAAAATTTCAATAGAAAAGTTGTCCCTTAAAGGTAACATCCTAGCAGCTGAATTTTTCAAGGCATCCATGGTTCCGTTACACATTCTTGGTACTGAAATAGTATCAAAATCTTGGAAGTGAGATATGAGTTTCCATACCTCTTATTGATAACTCTTAAGATGAGGTGACACACAATGTATAATGTTACCTATGTGACGCACCATGATTTCAGAGTCACTTAAAACTTTTAGGAAAACAACATTGAGGTCAATAGCCTTCTCTAAGCCCAAGACAAGTGCTTCATACTCTGTAGTGTTATTTGGGCACTCGAATTCCAAGTCACTAGAGACTAAGTGTTTTCTCTGCAATGGGTCTATTAAAACACAACCAGCTCTAGATCTCTCTTGTGCCTTAGACCTGTTGAAGTACATTTTCCACATATCATATGTACAAGGACTGCTTGCTACATTAGTACTACTACTAACAGTACATAGTTCAATATTGCCAGTTGGACATGGAAGGAGGTCCAATTGTGTGTCTGGTGGAACTAGGGATGGCTCTGCAAGATAGCACCCCAACTGTGTTTCTAGAAAAAAATTGCCAAAAACAAGTTTTGCGAAAGCCAATGGCTCGTTATGCCCATTCAAGGGAGTCACTATGTGCTTCATGTATCTCTCTGACTCTACCCAGATCTAATTTCTCCTACCTCTGTACAAAAGGCATAAGTGTGACCAGTATGTGGTAAAGTATCCTTGCAGCTTGCTAGACCAGTCTCTTCTCAGTAAGACTCATATGCTTCTAGAATGTGCACAATTACAATGTTGATGCATTGGTGAACTCGTTCGCTAGCTGATA
Organism: Pinus tabuliformis; assembly: GCA_031772625.1. Lineage (NCBI taxonomy): Eukaryota > Viridiplantae > Streptophyta > Pinopsida > Pinales > Pinaceae > Pinus > Pinus tabuliformis. The sequence continues at coordinate 1,881,263,047 of CM062819.1, read as the reverse complement.
ACTGAATGATGACATCCCTGAGTTCACAAATTACTGAGACACAAGTTTTGTCTAGTTGAATGATCTGTGCATCTATCTTGTCCCATTGAGCATTGATCTTATTGGCGACAAAACGTGGCATGACATTTGCCGATGCACTAGAATCAACCAAGCAATTATATACATTGAAGTTGAATATTTCAAATGTTAACAAGAATGGTGGGATGAGTGTATTTGCCTCCAAGTGGAGTGCATTACGCACAGATGTGAGAGTATCAGGAGACTTACTTGATCCCTTGTTTGAAGAGGTAGCATTACTGGTAGAAGTTTTTCCAAGTGCTCGTAGAAGGATATCCCGCTAACTCATGATCTTGGTAAGTTCAAACAAGGAGATATTTGCATGAACCTTCTTCATATATTCTATAATTTTGTAATCTACTGCAGGAAGACTGATCGAGGTGTCCAAGGATGGAACTGGGTTTATGGTTTCAGGTGGAATGGTTCTATCTTTGGTGCTGGCGGAAACACTTTTCGTTGGAATTGTTTTCCCAGAGTTGCTCTGAGTGTTCTACATTGAGTTGGATGGAGGAATTAGTTTTCTTAACAAATTTCCTTTGAATTTCTGTTTTGGTACCTCAATCATAGTGGTCAGCCCTTGAATTCTCAAGTTTTATCGGTTATTCTACTTCTAGGTTGAACCATCACTCGGAGGTTCCTTATCGACAATACTTTTATGGGATGTGAGAAAACAATGATACATGTTTACTTCTAGGTTGAACCATCACTTGGAGCTTTATCAGCTGCAGTAGATTCATCCTGCTCTTCATTGGGCTCATCCTATTCCTCAACCATGATTGTGTCCACAACCTGCGCAACTATTCTGCTTGCGAGTTGGTTCCAATGTGGGCATGTCTTTTTCGAATGGTTCTCATTATGAAACAAGTAGTACAATTCCATGCCAATTTTTTCAATATTCATAACCACATTGGAACCTTACGCAGATTTTTCCAGCTGATTGTTGTTGCTATCGGAAGCTACATTCCATCTCATCATGTAATTGGGGGGCATGCTTCTCATAGTAGTCTCACTTGTCCTTTGTTTAATTTCAACCATTTCAGTGGTCAAGGACTTAATATGATGAGTAAGGCTTTCAAGATCATTCAGTTCCTTTTCCTTACCCTTGCTCACAGAGGCTTGAGACCTCTTACCTGTGTCCTTGGAGTCCTTGGTGGGTTCATCATCTGTGATGGTTTCAATAGCACATAGGTCCTCCTCTACAACAATAGCCTCTTCGTAGTTTTCTATTTAAGTCGGTCTCGCAGTTTGCTTTACAAACTGCACAATACTTGTCGGCAAGGTAGAAGTGTAGTAGTTGATGGTGATGGAGTCATGAGGTTTTGTGTCATCTGAAAACTTGTTCAAGATGCGATTGAACCTCTGATTGAAATATTTAACCTTTTCCTTCTGCTCCATCTTAAGACTACCCAACTCCTTCAATAACATGGCAGGGGTCTTATCTTCAACAAATTTCTCAAGAAAGATTCTTTTGAATGCCCTCCAATTTTGGATGGAGTTTGGAGGAAGGCTGTGGTACCATACAACTTCTCTACCATCCAAGGTACATGGAAAAAGTATGCATGCAACATCATCATAACATACCTCAAGTGTTTGCAGGTGTAGGTAAATTTTTTCTAAGTGATCTTCAACCTTCACTGTCTTGTTAGGGTCATATTTTGTTAAGAGCTTCTCCGTGTGTCTCAACATCTTGTGTAGGACACCTGGTAGTGCTAATGAGACCCGAGTCATCCAATCGAGATTCTGCTATGCCATGCCTTCTTCTTCATTGTCCCCCTCTTCCTCTTTTGAATATGGTGGTTCCTCCTCCTCTTCTCCTTCGTTTCCTTCCTCTCCAACACCCCCCCCCGCCCACCGGAATTTGAACTCGAAAGTAAAGGGTTTCCTCCTTCTCCAACTTAAAAGAGTGGAGGTTCCTCTTCCATTTCCATAACTTCAACTAGTTCTTCAAGAGTGGTGATAATTGATTCTTTAATAGACACGATCACTACTCTTGTGGGGTTAGTCTTGTTCTTGTTTTGAGAATATGGAAGAGCTATTACTCCCTGAATCAGCCCAAGAACTTTTGCAAATGGACGGGTGATGGGGTGGATACCTCGAAGTTGATGGTATGGGATTTCACACTCAGTCCTGGGTGGTGAAGGGTTACCAAATTTAGAATTACGGGTAGGGGAGAGGGAGTGAACATTACTGCCTTGACCAAAAGTTTGATTAGTGGGTCGGTGGGACAACCAGCCATGAAATACTAGCCACCCTCCTAATATCACCAGAAATGTTTACGTGCTAGACCCACCAACATTCAGGGGATCTCCCTGATATGAAGTCCCAATCGGACCTCACACCATTTGGTGTAGGAGTCCCATCCGGTATAATGGCCCATGTTCCAAATACTTAAATATTTTCGTTGGCTCTAGATGTCAGCACGAGTGATGCAATGACGTCTTTGGACAATAAGGTGAGTGTGCCTGGTGAGTGTGCAATGCAACTGTGTGTAGGTTCTCTTACTGCAAAAAGGGGGAAGAAAAGTGAGCCTCTAAGTGAGAGGTAATAGTACCACCTAGGAAGAGACACACATGATGTAAAAGATCTGTCCAACATCCAATAGATTAGTCCACAATGGATGCAACAGTCATTACAACCAATAATCAAGGAAAGATCCATCTAACATCCAATGGAATAGTCCACAATAGATTTGATGGTCATTACAACCGATAAGTGAAGAAATGTATGTCTAGCATCCCATGGAGTAGTCCACAAGGATGAGATAGTAGTAACAACCATTACAACACATTCCCAACAAGGTAAGCACTAAAATAACATAAATAGTTCAATTATCTTAGTACATGTGAAAGAAAACATGAATACAAACGTTCACATAATAGTCTTACAAACCTTCATAAGTCATGCATGAAGAACGTGTTGGCCTTAAAAGGCTTCTGTAATTAGCAAAAGTTCCAAGACACATATTTACATTGTAGATCACTATCCCTAGTAGTGGGACATTGGAGCTACTCCTTGCTCCTCAAAGAACTATTTGATCTATCTAATGCCTTGTGGGAGGAGCCAAGGTGAAAAGTCCTTTGCTCTTATAATAAGTGGGTATATATAACAAAGGGGTGATGCTTACCCCTCGTGACTCTTTGAATACCCTCATGACTGTTCAACTTCCTATGAATTTTCAAGTTACATGACTTTTCATATTCATGTGCGTCCATTGGACTTTCACTTTACAATACATTTGATTTACAATATACATGGCCCACAGTAGTGATGTGGCATATGACAACTCATGACATGACTTCACATGACACTGCTGACATGGACTGGCTTGATGATGTGGCAATGCCAAGCCACTATTGTTGTTGAGTGATGTATGTGTTCTTAGATATTCTTTCTCTTCTCCTCTGCATAGTTTGATGATGTGGGGTCTTTATGATCTTTGGTCTTGGAAGGTGTTTGCACACTTATGTTCCTTTTTCTTGCTCTTGATAGGTCCATTTGTCCATTTAGCTACAAGTGAGTCTTTAGGCATGATTCCTCCTTCCTCTCCTTCTTGATCATCTTGCCATGATTTGATAGTGTACTTGTTCATGCAATTCATTCATGACAGGATGACATCAATTCGAAAACTCCCTAGTCTAAGATGATGCATTATTATCCATGAACCGAGCCTGAGACCAGTGATAGGCTAGGAGAGAGGTCCTAGCAACTATGCATTACACATTTCCAGGTGACACAAAGATGGGTTGATCACTAAGATTTTGCAAAGTGCATCTCATGCTTTGACTGAGGAGCTTTTGAGCACAATGGTCAATGGGGAAAAAAATTGCGCAATGACAACTAGGAGTCAAGATTGCACAATATAGGAAGATAGTGGATAATGTAGGATGGGGTCATTCTTGTTTTTAATAATGTCCTCTATAGCTTTAACATCAATGGGGTCATACCCAACTTTGATCACTAAGCCTTCTAATGATTTTACCCGGTTAGCATTTTCCAAAGAGGATATCTTTTCTATCTTTAATTGTGATTGTGCATTTGAAAGAGTTGTCCTTAGTTTTGATAATTCCATAGTAGTGTTAGTCATGGTTGAGAAAATAATCTCACCAAACTGCTTATGCATGTCCATCTGGTCGATTGGATGTATTTGGTTCGCATCAAAGGAAAATACAACCTTCTTATAATCTGAAGAAGCCTTTGGAAAAGGAATTTGGGCTTGTAAGAATGCCATTTGCATTCTGCCTTTTTCACTGTCAAAAGTTGTTAATAACTTGTGTTGTGAAGTTGAAGTCCATTTCCAAAACTAAGCATAGACACTTACCTTCAAATATTCGTTCTTCTATTTAATTTCAAGGAAATTAGTGAAGACATTTGGCTCCTCTTGCTCACTTACTCTTGCAGATTGGGTGATCTCCAACAAATTCTTTGAAACTGAAGAGGAAGATGGAGTAGTGATTATAGTTTCTTCTTTCCCTGTAGAAACCCGTGAATCATCCAAATTGATGATTATAGGCTCTTTCTAACCTTGAGTAGTAGTGCCTTTGGAGTCAGTCCTTGATTTCTTCTGATAGATAATGAATTCTTTTTCACCTTTTTCTGATGATGAAGATTCTTCTCTGGGCCTCTTGTCCTACTTGCTTTGAGAAGCGGGATTATGGAGAGCAGAAGGAGGTATTTTTTTTTCTTTTGCTTCCTGAAGTGTATTATCCTCCCACTGTTCTTGATTTTTGTACTTCTCAATCTCTGGTCTTGGAGTATGATTGTAAGGTGTGGTTTTGAGTTCCACCCTTAAATTGGAGATTATACTGAATGGGTCATAAGACCAGGTGAAACTTGGTTGGAATCCCATCTGTTTGAGGATTGAATCTTCTTCAATACCTGCTGATCTAGTATTGAAAATAAATGACCCTACTTGTGACTTGGTTTTGAACTGAGATGTCCTATTCCTTGAAATGAAATGAAGTTCATCCATATTGATCATTTGCCTAATATATTCCAAAGAGAAAATTTTCATTGGAACATATTTGGGCAATTTGTATGGAGCTAGTTCATAGCCATACACTCTAATATTTGTATAATTCTGGTAAAGATACTAGTCCCCTATCTTGGCTTGGTCACTCAGATGCAGGATCCTTTTGATTTCTGGATTGATCCTAGGCTTGCTCTGGCTGTTGAGAATTTGTGCAACTGGATGAATAAAATAGTCAATGAAATCTGAAAACTTGAACTCAGTTGAGTTCCTCCTAATCAATAAAGTTTGCTGTGTGACTGATTGAATCACTTGCGGATCATCCTGCTTGAGTAAATTTATAGGAAACCTGTCTCCTTGTTGAAAAAGGATCATATGCATTAGCACAAAGGAATATTTAAATACTCCTTCAGTAGTAATTTTCATCAATTGTTCATGCATACTTTCAACCAAAAATTGACTATAATTATACATGAAAGCAGGTTTGTTTTCTTTGGAGAAGATGGATAGATAACCTAGGATAGATTCATCTACCCACTGATCTGTTTGATAACATAACAAGCAAGAAATGAAGGAAATGATGTGTTTATCTCCCTCAAGGAACATGGATGCTGGATATGGAAGGTTCTTTTTAGGAATTTCAACATCTTCTGGTATAAAGATCTAAAAAATTTGGGCTCTTTGGGGGAAAGTGAGCTTATGGTATAGATCCATTAAAACAACAGTGGAGAAAAAGCTAAAGTAATTATTTTAAGGGATAAGAATAATCTTATTGATAGTTTCAGGGGTGATGGATATCACAATGTCTCCATTCTGAGCTATCACAATTCTCTGTAGGGGATTGTACTTAGCTTGACACCACATGACTAAGTTAGGAAAAAGATGGGTCTAAGGAAACATGTACATGGGCAATAAATATTCCCATAAGTTGATTTCATCTTCAGAGTCCTGGTAAGTCTACTTTAACCAATGGTGCAATTCAAATATGTTGAATTCACACTCTGTGTCTGTAATTTTGAAGAACTGGTCAGCTAAGGGAATGTGATCAAGGTCTAGGGTATCAGAGACTTTGGGATTTTCCTGTGATGAAGTTTGACTAGAAGAGGGTTGGTCTTTTCTTTTAGGAGCCATTATTTGCATAATTAGGAGGAAGAAATAATAGAAGGTTTAGGAATGAAAATACCTAACAGAGAGAAGGTTTCATTCTGATGGTAATTTCAGCTATGCTGCAAAGTAGAAACAAGGAACAATCGAACTTTAGGAAACCTGAATAAAATACAAAGCAAGGGAAAATTTCGTAACAGGGATAAGGGATTATTTATAACAAATGGCTCATTACCGTTAGAGGGAAACCGTTACTAAAGAGGAGGATTTTCATTTATGGCCAACGGGAGAATATAACGACTGGAAGAAACAGATAGGTGGATAGATTACGATGGATATGGACATGTGGACTGAAATGGTTGGGGAATGGAAGGGATGGGAAAGGGAATGAAGTTGGTGAGATGACGTACACGCGAAGTACATAAGTGGCTTTCTAAGGGGTGGGGGTAGTGGTAAGTGGAAATGAGCAGGGGTGGGGGGTGTGAAGTGAGGAGGGAATGACACGTTGCGATGGGCTCGCCTTGAGGAAAACCACTTTTTGGAACCACCCCCCCCCCCCCCCCCCCCCACAATGCCATTATCGCACAACATTGGAAGGGGGTGCGAAATGGAATCCCCACCATTGATCTGGGTGGGGAAGTAGATTATCGTCCAAAGGTGTGAGCTTCTTAGCACTTTTCTACAAAATTACTTTGTCGTTTATGACTTTGGCTTAAAACATAATAAAGTTTAAATATGTACAAAAATTAATCACCCTTAAGAGGTAATTATCTACTAATCAATCCAACCTTAATCTAATATATTCCTTGGCCAAATTTTGAGAATGTTAGGCCATAATTTATTCTATTCTATCCTATCTAATAATGTTCTACCAAGATTAAACAATTTGGTGAACTTATTCACTAATCTAAAACATAAATTTAAATGATTTGATCATGATTAAACAATATGATTCAAATCAAACAAAAGGTTGTGGCATTTAAACAAGCTGCACACAAAACCTTAATTTATTACAATGCAATTTATTTCTTTGAAGTGGCATTTAAACAGGCTCACTTATACAAATTTTGATTTTCTTTTGATGGGGTTTCATTTCATCTCTTTTATTTTTTCATTTTAATTTTTTTTATTCTTTATTTTTTCATACCCTCTTTTATAAATAAAAACTAACTTATCAAAAATAAAGGATGTTACAACATTGGCTCCAACTAGGGATTGCTTCCTCCTATAGGTTGCAGAGAACTTGCAGATCCATGTGCCTTCTCCTCGAGCTAATGGGGTCTCTATTGAAAAAATACACACTGCATGTAAAATAAACTCTCTGGTGATATACAATGATGAATGAATGGGGAACCTCTCAATACTAAATGTAGTGCTTCAAGTATTTCCCATTGACAGGAAATGAGGAATATTGTCCTTCCAAATTCTGTAGGATGAAAGTGTTATTACCCTTAACCTCAACAATGCTAAAAGGTCCAAACCAGAGGTTATCAAACTTTCCATGTTTTCCTTTGTCTTCTCTTCTAGCATCCCATCTTAATACCAAATCACCTTCCTTAAAATCTCTTTCCCTAGATTTTCTATCAAACAAACTTTTCATTTTGTTCTGATATTTCCGAAGCTTGTAATGAACTTCATCTCTATCTTCATTAAGTTCTATAATATGATTTATTCTTCTAGATAAATCATTAGGCTCTTCATTTTATTCTTGTAAAAACTTCATGACAGGAAAAGCTAAATGTGTGGGAAATATAGCTTCTTTACCATAAACAAGCTGAAAGGGAGATTTACTTGTCGATCTCTTTGGTGAAATCCTGTTGGCCCAAAGTGCATAAATGAGATGACTATCCCAACTCCTTTTATGATCCTCCAATGTTTTCTTTATGACTTTAACCAAACTCTTGTTTGAGGACTCTACCAATCCATTTCCCTGTGGATAGTATGGAGTAGAATGATGCAACAAGATTTGGTATTTCTGACAGAATTCAATCATCTTGACACTACTGAATGCTACTGCATTGTTTGTCACTATTTGTCAGGGGCATCCAAATCTAGACAATATTTATTCTTCAATAAACTTGATAACTACATTATCAGTTGCATTTTTGACTAGAATGGCCTCTACCCATTTGGTAAAGTAATCTATGGCAGTCAATATCCATCTGTACTAACTACTTGATGGAGGATGAATTTCACCAATGAAATCTAATCCCCATTGAAGCAAAGGTGCTTGGACTAGTACTGGAACTAATGGAAGTGCTACTAATCTGTTCTTCCCAGCAAACATCTACCATTGAGTACAACTTCTAACTTTTTCTCCCACTTGTGCAAACAGAATATGCCAATAAGATCCTGCTCTTAAAATCTTGTGTGTTGTAGTCCTCCAAGCATAGTGCCCTCCACAAATGCCTACATGAAATTGATCAATAATCCCTTCTGTCCCATTTTCTGTTAAGAAAAGTAGAAGGATGTTAAGAAGATCCTTCCAGTACATATTTTCATTAACAATACAATATTTTATGGCCTTCAACTTAAGTGTTTTACATTGATTCTTTGTAAATTCAGTTGGACTCTCAAAATCTCTAGGAAAATTCACAATATCAGTGTACCAATTAGAAAATAATTTTTTCTCATTAATATGAATCAAAATTGATTGGTCTGATGAAGAAGGTTCTTGTGGATTCTTCTGTGTTGGGATTTCAGAAGGTTCTTGTGGATTCTTCTCAGTTGGGATTGCAGAAGGTTCTTGTGGATTCTTCTCAGTTGGGATTTCAAAAACAAAATTTATTCCCAAGATCTTACAATTTGACTAAGCAAGAAGCTTAGCCAGGCCTTGAACTTTTACCAACTTTGTGGTTTTGATAATGAGATCATACTCTAAAATATTAGTTATCCATCTCCCTCTCCTTCCATCAGTATCAGGCTGAGTTAACATAGTTTTAACAACACTATTGGGTACATAGGCAATAATAGAAGAGTGAAGGAGATAGACTCTAAAAGCTTTCAGGGCTTGAACTAAAGAATAGGTTTGCTTTTCAATAATGTCATATTTTAGCTCAGCATCTCTCATGAATTTACTAAAAAAGGAAATAGTTTGGTCATATCCATCTTTATTCTTTTGCAAAAGAACTTCAGCCAAGGTAGTTTCAAAGGAAAAAGAAAAGATACTAAATGGTTCTAAATAATTTGAGCTGGCTAAAATGGGAGCTTTTGCAATAGCCTTTTTAATCTGATCAAATGCATACCTTGCAGGAATAGTCCATTTAACTTCATGATTCTTTCTCAGCATATCAGTGATATCCTTAACTATTTCAGCATAATTAGGAATAAACCTTCTTAAAAAATTTATTTTCCCAAGGAAAGCCTGAATTTCCTTCTTATTCCTTGGTAATGAAAGTGCTTGTATAGCTGAAACTCTTTTAGGATCAATGACTACTCCTTCCTTAGAAATAATATGGCCAAGCAATTTTCCTTCTTTGAGTGCAAACAAAGACTTTTTGGGATTAAGATAAATCCCAAAATTTCTACACCCGTCAAAAACCTTTCTCAAGTGCATTAAAAGTTTCTGATCAAAATTAAAAAAAACAGTCAAATCATCACTATATAAAAAAATAAAAATAAAAATAAATAAATAAATAAATAAAAATTGTTTGTCTTACCCACAAATGTTAAGTCCATAGCTCTTTGAAAAGTAGCTCCAACGTTAGTTAACCCAAAAGTCATCCAAGCATACACAAATGTACCCCAAGGAGTTGTGAATACTGTCTTTTCTCTATCATATGGACTAACCAAGATTTGATTGTATCCAGAAAAACCATCTAACATAGAAATTCTATTAGCTCCTGAAACTTTCTAAAGTAATTGATCCATCTCGGGTAATGGATAATTATCTTTCAAAGATGATTTATTCAAATTCCTAAATCCACACATAGTATAATTTCACCATTCTTCTTTCTCACTAGAACTAGATTAGCTACCCAATTATAATATCTCAATGGAAGTAAAATTTTAGTATCAAGTAGATTTTTGAGTTCTTTTTCAATAACAGGAAGGAGGATAGGATTAATTCTCCTTAATTTTTGCTTAAAAGGTTTAGCCTCTGGTTTTAATGGGATTTTATGTTCAATGAGAGATGTATCATATGTATTTAGTTCATTATAAGACCAGGCAAAAACATATTTATAGGCTTTAAGGAGGGCTAAATATTTGTCTTTGGCTTCCATTGACAGGGATGCATAAATTTTAATATTTCTGATTTCTTCAGAACTTCCAATGTTACAAATTTCAATATTTTCCTCAGGTGAATTTGATAATGGATTTTTGGGAACATCATTATGATCAAAGAGCTTCTCAAGAGGGACTAACCCTTTAGGAATAAAATTTTTAGATAATTGAATAATGCTATGATCAACAATTTTTGAGTCAAATTGTGGTGTTTGATTTTCCTTGTAAACTTCATGATTATCAAGTTGTTCTTCCTCAACTTGCAGGGTTGAAAACTCATCAATTACTTGCAAAAAGGATTTTAACTGCTCGTCATCATCAAATATTTGCCAATGTTTAAGATTGTCAGGAATAGATGGTCTATACTTAACTTGAATTTGATATTGGACAAGCATTTGATTAGGAACTTTAAAAGAACTAGCTGAAAAAACCAAGGAATTTGCATGAATGTTTTGATCTCTAGGAATAACAGTGATGTTGAATGCTGAAAATAAATTTTCTATTGAATCCCAAATCTCATTCCTATAAGATCTAAGTCTAGGGTGCTTAGTTTGACAAAGATTCCTTACTTGTTTGACAATAAGTTCTAAATCACTGAATACACTTAGATTTTGCACCTTAAGACTTCTTGCTAATTCCAATCCTAGCAGGAAAGCTTCATACTTTGCTACATTATTAGTTACATCAAATTCAAGCTTATAGGATTGGGTAATATTTTCTTTTTCTGGTGAAATTAATACAATTCCAGCTCCCACTCCTTCTTGTGAGCAAGAACCATCAAAGTAAAATTTCCAAATATCAGTGTTGATGGTTTTAGGCTTCTTAACAATATTTTCAATAGTAGGCTGAGTATTTTGTGAGTTATTTGATGATAATTCAAAACATCCAAAGTCTTTATCTATTGAATAAATAGGATGATTTCTGGCTTGATCAAATTTACAAACAGTATTAATGAATATTACTTCTTTGTATAATCTGAGATGATCACCCTCATATACAAGAATGATAGCATAAGAAACGTCCATTTGAATGCTTCCTCCTAATTTGGCACAACAAGATCTTGATAATAACATGCCAAATTGGGGAGGTATATCAATTACTACAATGTCTAAAACCGCACTCTTAATAGGGATCTAAGCTAAAATAACTATTAGATCTTTTATAAGTCCAAGACAAGGTACTTTCTTGGAGTCAAAAGTGTAAATATCATGATAAGTTCTAGTGGCCTCTAATTGCAGTTGGTCCATGATTACCTTTGGCATCATATTATGGGAAGCCCTAGAATCTAATATGTAGTTATATAAAAAGAATCATGAATTTTTAGATTCACATAAAAAGGTGGTACATTTTCATCAATCATGTTTGAGTTGGAATCAAATACTACTAAAGGTTTTTCATCTTGTAGGCTTATTACAATCCCTTCAGCATCAACACTGGATGACTGGATCCATTTAGAAACTTGGTTTTTATACCTTGGATTCTTTGAAAGTTCAAATAAAGGAATGGGTATTTTAACTCTTTCCAGTTCCCTTTCAACATTGAAAGTGGTTAAAACAATTTTATCAATTAGAGTTGTTTCAGTTGTTTGATTCAATGGTTGAATTGTTGTTGTTTGAGTTTCAGTGGATTTGATTTGAGGTTCATTTACAATGGGGATTTTTGGAGGTCTACCAGGCCCTGACCTAGGTCTTAAATCATATCTCCTATTCAATTCTGCAATTAAAAACTTAGAAAAGGCCTAATATTTTGAAATTTGAGAGTCTTCTTGATCTTGAGAAGACTGATTTAAAGGGAGAGAAACAATAGCATTTTGTAAATATGAATGATCCAGATTATTTATATCTTTAGAAATAAAAGGATTAATTTCTTCTTTTTGCTAGTCATCAATCATCAATGGGGGTTGGATTTGTTGATTAGTATTTGGTATTTGTAAAATTTGAGTTTGGGGGGCTCTTCTAAATTGAGTTTGAGGTCTAGCAGTAGTTCGTTGAATTGTTCTAGGATGAGTCTCTATTTTTGAAATTCTATTTGAAAGGTTTCTAAGTAATACTGTAATCTCATCTATCTTTTGATCTTCATTTTTAGTTTTTGAGGAAGATCCTTCTTCCTTGACTTTCATTTTCCTTTCAACTTTTTCAACCTTAGCTTTAAGTTTAGCTGATGCTGACCTATTAGCCTCAACTTCTATATCATTTGTTTGCATGTCTTGTAGAGTATGGGATGCCCTTTCCCTAAGCATGACTGCAAAGTCATCATCAAATGCTTTAAAAAATTTAACTTTTGCTACTGCCACTGGTGGTTTACAGTCAGGTGGCATCTTATGATAAAGTTTATTGAATCTTTTTATGAAATCTGCCACTGGTTCACCATGGTTCCTTTTTAGTTCTTCAAATTCTGTAAGATAGTAAACTAGATCCTTCTTAACACCCCATTGATTCTTAAATATGGTAGTTAATTCATTCCAAGAATGAATTGAATCAACTCTCAGTTGTCTAAACCAAATCCTAATGTTCCCCTCTAGTGATTGAACAAATAATATCATATATACATCTTCATGTTCAATGTTCATATTATCAGAAAAATCCAAAAAGGTAGCTAAATGATCTTGAACAGGAAAACCCGTTTCTCCATTAAACCTTGGTCAGTGTTTTAAGTACCCACCAGGAAAATTATTGAGTTGGTTAGGAATATGTGAGGCATCATACCCATCTTGAATAATAGGTTGAAAGACAACCATATTTGAAGATGAAGATGAAGACGAATCAGTAGAAGAGGTGGGAGATGATGTAGTAGAGGATGAGGAGGAAGATGGTGAAGTTGTAGGTGAAGATTGTTGGGTGTGAAGCCTGATTATCTTCTTTATTTAGAGGTATCACCACATTGGACCCTAGTTCGTGATGTGGCAGCAATGCCGCTCGTAAAATATAGCAGGAGGGTCCCGGGGGGAGGGGGGCCGACTGCGACCTTTGGGAGCCCCCCCTAGCGGGGGGATGTTTCAGGTGGAAGCACTCTAGGGCTTTGGGTTAGAACCCCAACAGAGTAGAAGCAAACTAAAACAAGAAATACTCATACAGCTTAGGCAAGATGCTTATATTATCAAATTACGTAAGAGTGACTATACCTGGATTTCCTTTGTTCGAGTAGGTCCCGCAGGGTTCAGACCCTCTACAACTCCCGATTTTCTTCAAACCTGAAAATAATTCAACTTGAACATACATAGCAGTATAGAAGTAAAGCATATTCGCGAAATTGAATTTATATCATATAAACAAATGATTGATCATACATCAAAACAACATTCATATATGAATTAAAACATAATTTGATGCATAAACATAGTTAATTTCAGAAACAAGACAACATTTCTTTTATTGCAGTAAGCTATAAATAACATGGAGAGAATTCACCTGAGTCTTCTTCTTCTGGCTCCAAGCGGAACCATCCTCTGGATTCGTCCTATCCCAGCCTTCAAAAATCTTCTTCCATCACCAACACCATGATATCTCAAGCAAAAGGGAGGATATCTATAATCAAGGAAACAAGGGTTTCCTGAAGCTTGGGGAAGTGCATGAGGCACAGGGATTCATCAGACTCAGTCAGGGATAATCTCAGTATAATAACTCTATCTCTTCTCCTCCTTAAGGCCTTCCCATAGAGGTGTATTTATACCTCTCCCAATTAGTTTTTTAGTTGGGAAACAGTTGGGCCATGGGCAATAGGAGGTAATCAATAGGTAAAACCCGTGAACTCCACCCATAATTAAGGAATTTTTTTTTAAGTGTTCCAATACATATACGTGGGTTGGGTATTGAGTGACCCATGTGTACATGCTTTTAGCTTAGGGAAAAGTAGTGTATAGGGAATAAAACACTATTTTCTATATATTTGGACCAAGTCTGGAAGGAGGGGTTGTCCTAGGCCATAAACAAAGCATCACAAATACCAAAAGTGGTAAATGGTGCTATAAAAGATGCCCCCTAATATATGAGGTCAGAAGGGGTACATGATGGTCGAAATGTATTAACTGTATGGAAAGAATCATGCCGAGACTAAGAAGGACTTCACCAAAATTCAACCTGCCAAGCCATCAAAAGAGATCAGAAAGGAACTGCTATCTGAGGCAGGCATACCCATGCTTATAGAAAGTAAAACATGTCTGCATATCAATTACAAGAGGATCCAATATGTATACAAGTATAAAGGAACTGAAAGTACATAATGGATCATCTTATTGTGACAAAAAAAGTACATGTCTGAATATCACATATAAGAAGATGATCAATGATGCTGAAGGATGAAGCTGATCACTGATGTCAAAAACTGATCCCAATAGTACCAAATGAACATGATGGAATAAAATGATACTACATCGCAACTCGGATGCCAGCATATAAGATGTTGCTATGAAAAACTGCAACATATAAGGTGGATGGTGTCAACTAGCAGCAACAGGAGCAACTGACAAGTGAACCAAAAGATGCTGATACAACCCGAGGTCTTCACCAATTGCCGCGGTACATTTGTACACAATGGGAGTGAATGATCTGAGGTCGACCACGTGAGAAATTGTTTGATTACTGGTCATTGATGTATATCGTTAACAAACGCGAGACTACTCACCGATAAGGATAATGAGAGTCAAGGTACCCAGTGCAATCTAACAAGTGTGAATGAATGAGCTGAAGTCGAACACTTGAAAGAATCTATCAATCAGGAGACAATGATGGTTTCCCATTGTCGATAGCGAAGGAATCTACCACTGATGACTGCAAACCCCAAGGTACTACCGAATGGACTCTATATCTCTTTCCCAAAGCAAATGAGTTGTAGTCGATAGGAAAAGATCCACTAGAAGGAAGGCATTAAGGCATCCTTCATCAATCTAGTGCGAGTGTGACCCGTAGGCCAATAATGTGGAAGGAATTGGACGAAAAAGATGTAGTAACCCAACCAAAGCACGTTTCTGGCATACACAAGATGTAGCTAGTGCACGATAGAAACCCTTTGAACCAACCAATAATGAAAGCTGACACAGAGGCGAGGAATCCACCAATAGGGTCAAATGGAAACCAAGGCACTACACGAATCCCAATGTGTGATAATGAAAGTTGATGTCGAACACAAGGGAAACCACTTAGTCAAAGACCCATGATACTGATCGATGTTGAGCACAAGGTGACCTATCGATAATAAAAATCGGGCCAAGGTGTGGCTCTAGATCTACCCTCAGAGCAATATGTCGTAGTCGATAAGGACAAGACCCACTAGCAAGAAGTCAACGAAGACCTTCTCAAACCGGCACGAGCAAAGGACCAATATAACTGATGTGATGACAAACATGACACTGAAAACCAGGGATGGCCGACTGAAAAATATGTCAAGAGACACCGTAGAGAGGCCGACTCAGGTTTACTTTCCTTAAACAAAAAAGCACGACTGAATGATGACTATATGGAAGCATATGATAACTCTATATAAGTTTGTCATGCAAGAGGCATAATCAAACTCTCCATATGATTGGAAGAGGTAACCAATTGGAGGAGTATTAACTCAATAACAAGGTTAAGGCACTCCTAAGTCAAACTAAATCACACCCAAATGGAGGAGAGAATTTCTTTTGAGTGCTTTGCTCAAGGGTGACACAACTGACTCTAGTTGCCAACAAAATATGGAAATGTCATCCCATTCCCGCTCTTTTTGGAATATATATATTTTTTTGTCTTTTTCTTTAAGCTGGAAAAAGAATAAAAGAATGCTATAGTACAGTGGAAAGAACGAGTGTCAGAGAAACAGATGATCTAGTTCCTGGGAGGGGAACATTCCTATGCTCAATGCAGGGAGGCGAAACTGGTCAAGGACACTCAAAGGGATGCTCTTTCCATGGGTAAAAGGATGTGTCAAGTTGCAGAAGCTAAGTGATTGCATGGTTGATTTTGTAGAAGACATGGTCAAATAAGTGGCTTAAACACGAGTCCAAGTGAAGCCGGCTCAAGGCCAAAAGGTGCAAATAGTCAAAATGCAATGCAACAGTACAACTCAACACAAAGGAGCCTCTAGGGTATAAGGCTATAAATTAGCGTGGAAGAAAGGAGAATGTGTCTTCAATGCATAATTCATGGTGGGACTAAAGACGACTCCTGAGCCTACTCAGTATACCAGCATGGGAGACCAATCTCAGTGAGGTTCTAACTATGATTCCCATGTAAAGGATGGCTCTACCATCACATCATGATTTAAAAATCGGTGAGTGAAAATGGTTTTCTAACCAAGATACGATGGGGTTGACCCTATGGCTAATGTATCGTTGAATAGAGGCTAGTATGCAAGATGCAGTGGAAAATGGTTTTCCCTAACCTAAATGCTCGTGAGAGAATGATACTTGCCATGACAAGTCAGCAGTCATGGAACTGAAACAACATCTCGAAGAAATCTCCAAAATTTCCTGTAAAAACAACCCACTCTCGACAATCCAAGCCCACAGGTCAAAAAACCCATGAGACACAAATCAATTTTTGAAAAAAATATTTTGCAATTTCAAAGTTATATAATGACTTTTGGACTCACATTTTTTTCATTTCTATTTGGACCAAAGATTTGTGCAGAAAAACGAAGCAAGCTTTCCTCTGAACAATTGGACCATTCAAATCACCCCAAAGTTTCCAGGTAATCCTCAAATCCTACTTGTAATGTTTTATGATAGTTTTTAGAAGTTTTTTCAAAGTTTTAACCATGGGAAGCTATGCCCAAAAATTCAACTCTGCGTACACGTGGGTTGGATGTGATCAACCCGCATATACAATGACCCTACACACGACTGTGTGTAAAGGGAACCCACGTGTATGCGAGTTAAAGTTTTAACATATAAACTAACGATTGAAACTCCAATTTTTTCCAAGATGACTATCACTTGGAGGGAAAGAGAGCATACCACTATTGGTAATGAGGTAATGAATGACCAAAATGCATTGGATGCTCTGAGAGGCTGTGGCTTACTTAAGTTCTTCAAAATACCAAATATGAAAGACAATATGCCCTTGCTAGAACTTTTGATTCACTACTGGAGCATAGAGGATGACGCTTTCATGATTGACCAAATGCCTCTACTGATTGAGGTCGAAGATATTTATTTTATTACTGGCCTCTCCTGAAGAGGGGAGGTCATGCATTCGACAGACAGGACGAGAGGTAGTCTTTCAGTGGAAGACTATGTCCATATATATTGTCCTAGACATCTAGAGAAGATTGGAAGTCAAATTCCAATAAAACATGTGGAAAGTTTATCCTTAAGGATCTTGCTATTTACCATTGCACGGGTAAATGGGTCAGCTTCCCTGCATCAGGCATCATGAGTATCTATGAGCCTAGCAATGGAATGTATTACCATAGTATTTGACTGGTGCACGACCCTTCTGACTAACATGAAGAGTCAATTGACCTCTATACAGAAGGGTCAAATGAAGAATTTTGGCTATGGAACCATCTTGTGTTCATTCTTCTTAGAGCAGGTACTTGGGCGACGTCCCAAAGTATCAGTAGCCCTAGAGATACATGAATGGGTAGATGGGCAGACTTGATGAAGTGCCTTGGGGGCAGAGATGTGCCTAGAATGACCTTTGATGATGAGTTTTTCACCTGGTGGGATCAACAGATCATCGCGGTCGATGACTACCCATATGCCGGCATAGATTTCCGAGGAGATCCAGACTTAGTGCTACCACCAAATGCGGCATAGGGAGAAATAGATAACAATTTTTAAGTTTTTGTGAATTTTATGATCTATATATAGGCGATTTTATGATATATATAGATTCAATTTTTTTGATGTTATTTAATTTAATGAATGATTAATGTGCCAATCTAATGCTTGATTAGAAATAAAGTCTGCTAATGAATTCTCATATCGTGGAAGGTGAACATATGTGATATAAATAAATGATCATTGCAACACTTTCACACTAAAAAATTGGCGATATAAATAAGGATCGCGAACCCGATAAGTGTTATTTAACTGCAACACCACCAGTCGTGAGTCTAGTTAAACTACCAATGAATCAATCCCATAAGATATTACTTTGGATAGTAAATTAAGAATGGAAGTATACTTGACAATGTTATTTGAAGCAGGGCCAATACATACTCCCCTTGACACCATCAACTGGCCAGATGGATAATAAATCACCCAAGCCGTGTAAGCAAGATTTCGAGTGTGCCTACTTGCACCATCGACGAATCCGAAATATATTGAATCTTCCATCAATACCTTCCAAAGTAGATAAAAAAATGTCGATATCACAAAATGCCAGACAAATATGTGCAAAGATACTATATAAACAAACAAGCAAT
Organism: Pinus tabuliformis; assembly: GCA_031772625.1. NCBI lineage: Eukaryota > Viridiplantae > Streptophyta > Pinopsida > Pinales > Pinaceae > Pinus > Pinus tabuliformis. Next base: position 1,881,244,353 of record CM062819.1, on the reverse strand, counting down.
TGCTCTGCCAAAGCCTAAGAAAAAAACTTCTTAAGGTAGAACCTATTTCGGGGCTCCACCAGATTGTTCCCTAAAAAATCAATTAATTCATAAGCCCCTTTTTCCAAAACGCACTTGACTAAAGGGACCATGCCACATAGATTTGAACTTGCCTGCCCCCATGGCGTCTTTGTCTTGGTCATAGACTAAGACAAGGTCACCTTCAGAAAAAACTTGAGGACAGACAACTTTATCATATTGAGTTTTAATCCTCTTCTTATGGGCTTAGTTTATTATGGCTGCATCTCGACGTTACTCATCAAGATGTTCCAAATGAATGAGGCATTCTTTAAGGCTAGATGTCTCCAGAAGAAGTTCTACAGCTAGCTTAAGGGACGAAATTTCACATTCAATATGGAAAATAGATTCCAACCCGTAAACTAGTTGAAAAGGAGTAAAACCAGTGGCAGTGTTAATTGAGGTTCGATATGCCCAGAGCGCTGGGTAAAACATGATGTGTCAATTAGATCGAGCTTTATCAATTTTCCTTTGCAGGATGGTCTTAAGGTACTTATTCATGGCTTCAACTTGCCCATTGGCCTAAGGATAATATGGAGATGAATGCTCCTACTGGAAGCCCAACTTGAGAGCCAATTTGGTCATCAGTTTATTTTGGAAGTGACTGCCATGGTCAGTGACAATCTCTCTTGGGATACCAAATCATGAAATAACCTGGTTGAAGAGAAACAAGGCTACTGTTTCACTATCGTTTTTGAAAGTAGGCATGGCCTCAGCCCACTTCATAAAGTAGTCGACGACCACAATGATGTACTTGTGATTCCCTGCCGAAGGTGGATTACAAGTAGTAAAATCAATGCCCCACTTCATAAATGGACCGATAGTGATAACAGGAAAAAGTGGAGCTGGATGCGCGTGCATTTTCCGAGTATAAATTTGACAAGGATGGCAACATTTGACCGCTTCAATACAGTCTTTGAAAATTGAAGGCCAAAAGTAGCCTACACGCAAAATTTTCTAGGCTGTTGCAAGCCCTGATAGATGACCGCCACAAGCTCCACTGTGGCAATCATTAAGTACAGACTCAGATTCTTCCAAAGTTAAGCAATGCCTAAGGATTGAGTCATCCCCTCTGGGATATAATGTATCACCAATAATAACATAGTTTTTGGCAAGGTGGCGTAACTTCCAATGCTCATCTTTGGAGAAAGCAGGTGGAAACTTCGAAGTCTGGAGATATATAATAATATCTCCATACTAGGGATCTTGTGAAGAAATGAGGAATAAATGTTCGTCAGGAAAAGTTTCCTCATAAATAATAGCTTCCTCACAAGGTAGCTCCGAAAACAATTCCACAAAACCTAATGACTTCTTAGATTTAGTTGACAAGAATTCGAGATAGAACTCTTGCAAAATAAAAATCCATCGCTTAGAATTGCCCCTAATCACTCGCCTACCAAGGACAAATTGAAAAGGATTGACAGCCACTAAGACGAACATTTTGCGAAGTAGAATGTAATGATGAAGCTGCTGGACAACATGGATAGCCACCAAGGCCAATTTCTCGATGGGAGAATAGTGTAGCTCAGGTCCTACTAAGCCTCGACTCAAGTAGTAGATTACATGCTCACTGAGAGCATCATCCTCCTGAACTAGAACCATATCGATGGTTGATTCTGCTGCAGCGAGATACAAAAGGAAATCTCTGCCATAATCTGGTGGACTCAATAATGGAGCAAAGGTTAATGCTTTTTTCAAAGCATCAAAAGATCGTTGCACGAAATCGTCCCATAAAAATGGAACTCCTTTCTTAAGAAAATGCATAAATCCTTTGGTAATCTCAGCGTAATTTGTTATAAATCTCCTCAAGAAATTTTCCTTTCCTTGGAGACTTTGAAGTTGGCGAATGGAAGAATGGGAAGGCAACGGAATTATTGCCTCAACCTTGAAAGGATCAACTTGAATCCCTTCAGTCAATACAATGAATCCTAACATTTGACTGGATGTGACCACAAAAACACACTTATTCAGATTCAACCGGATTTTATAAAAACGACATCTCTCAAAGACTAATCGAAGGTGGAAGGGATGATCAATTCTCTTGCAAGAACGAGCAGCTAAGTCATCCAAGTACACTTCGATAACATGTTTGATGTCATGGAAATCATAAGACATGGTCCACTAAAAAGTAGCTCCAGCATTTTTAAGGCCAAAAGGCATCTTCTTGTATGCAAACATGCCCCAAGGACAAATAAAGGTTGTCTTGTGCTGATCCTCTAGACAGATAGTAATTTGATTGTAACCAGAGAATCCGTCCATGAATGAAGAAATTTCATTACTCACACATTCATCAACAATTTGATTAATAAAAGGTGTGGGGTAATTATCTTTTGGACAATCTTTATTTAAATCCCTAAAGTCGATAAATACTCGGATCATTCCTTGCTTCTTATCTACCGGGATTGGGTTGGAAACCCACTCAGTTAGAGGAATGGGGTAAATGAAACCTGCCTTAAGAAGCTTTTCAACTTCATCTTTAATAGCTGTCACTTTCCTAGGATTGACAGATCGAAGTTTTTGACGAATAGGTTTCGCATTTTCACATGTCTTGATCTCATGCTGGACTATAGATGAATCAATTCCAGGCATTTCCTCATAAGACAAAGTGAACACATCTTGAAACTCTTTAAATAGATCGGTGTAGATTTGAATTTCTTCAGGGGAACAATCAGTGCCGATGAAGACATTTTCGATTACGTTAGGATTCCTAGAGATGTTTACAGGTACAGTTCATGAGATAACCAACATGTTACCTTCGACAGAAAATTGTGCTAGAACCAAAGGGTTTGAAACTGTACAAACATCACTAGTAGACAGATTGGACAAACTAGATTCAACTTCATGCAATGGAGGGAGAAAATATGAACGATAATGTAAATCCTCCGATGGTCAATCCACACCCATCATTGCCTCCAAAATTGCTTCTTCATGTGGCAAGCCTGTATCCAATCAATCCAAATCTGAAGTAGAATGAAGGGTCCAAGTCGGAGCCACATTGCCATCTAACTCCTCTTGTGAAAAAGGAGTGGGATGGTTGTCTGCAGAGTTAATGATAGACTGATAAGTGAGTTCCCTGCCCTCCATCTAATGTGGTGGTAGATGAAGGTAAGGGCCAAGGGTCCAAAAAATAATGAGTTTGAAATAACTCTTTCTGAGAAGATCCCTTAGAGGATGAAATTGCATTAGTTCTAGCTGTAGGAGTAGGAAAGTCAAATATACCCATTAACGAAGAGTACATCCCAACTCCTAAATTATTAATAGGTTGACATGGATTGTCCACCAATGGAATGGTAGAATCTGAAGTTGCGTGGGAGTCACCTAGAGAATAATCCAACTGATCAACTTTAACAATCCTCCCCTCGTGAGGAAAACAAAGGATGCAGAATAATGATGAAACTTGTAACAACCCCAAAATTAAAACATGTAATTAATTATATTAATCATGCAATTTATAATCAGCATGCAATTTATCAACTAATTGACATCAAATTTCAATAAATGAGTAGAGACTACTTACCTGTGGCGATGATGTTTCTCACTTGTGATTTCAGGGTTGAATGCTAGTTGAATTCTGCTAACTGCAACAAAGTTTTGGGGACGACTCTCCACCCAACCGTAGGTTCAATTGCAAAAAATCTTGCTACAACTGGCCACCCTCGAGCCCCCAATCAACATACTACTGCTAAGGATCCTTTGTTTCACAACACTATTTTGCCAAGAGAATGGATGATGGAATCATGGAATAATGGAATGCCTCTCATCTTCCTCACCATCTATTAAATAGAACAAACCTTGGAAGGGGAACCACATGCACACACTCCATGCGTCAACATGAAACTTTATTGCTTTCTTGTTTTATTCTTTTGTTTTTACTTTTTGATAGCTTAACTGATTTTTACTGCTTTCTTGTTTTATTTCTATTTCTATTTATTCGGAGCTTTAGTATTGTTATTTATTATTTTATTATTACTTATTATTTATTTACTATTACTATTTTTTATTTATTGTTTATTATTTATTTTCTTGTATTTTAATATTATATTATATTATTTATTATTTATTATTTTTATTATTATTATTTATTATTTTTTATTAAGGGAAATTATAAAACTATGGCATCCATCTTGTAAATCCAATTCTTGCCTAAGAGGAGGTTATAATCCAGGTTCGCATCGACGATTTCTACCTCAATATTCACTACCTTTCCCTCAACATAGATAAGAAAGGCCAGGATAATCCCGTGCGACCTATGAGAATGTCCATCAAATGCCGTCAAAAGAGTCAGTGAAGGAACAGCTAAAGGTGATCCAAATGGCCTTCCAACATGACATAGACATCACACATGTGGAATCTCCCTCATCTATAATTGCCCGAAAAATATTGGTCTTTGGTATGTGGACTTTATCTAGAAAGCCATATGGTGAGCAAGTCTCTTTTTGACATTCAACATATCAAAAGTGAGCACTAAATAATTCTTTGGATCTACTGTGCCAATTTTCGAAAGCAAAGCACTTCTCTGAGCAAGGCATGACTGGAGTACCTCAAATGTAGACATAGCACAAGGACTTTGAGCCAGATCTTCTACAATCAAGTAGTTCTAGGCTGCCCTAGCATTGAGGTTAATAGTCGAGTGCTTTGCAGAGCCTTTCAATATCTGAGGCATAGTCTCAATAGAGGGCCACTCAATATGAAGTGGTTCAGTGGCTTTGGGAATAGATTTAGCCTTAGATGTTTCTGATTCACCATAATCGCGTGCTCATGTAGCAACGTCGATATGTGAACTCATCATATAAACGTTTGAGGAATTCTCCCCTTCCTGGTTGCCCCTTGCGGAGGTACCGACATTCGAATTTGCACCAGCAAGTAATTGCTGCCCTTGGGGAAAAGGGTTAGTCAGAACAGCTTGGGAGCTAGAGGACCTTTGTTGTACTAATAAGCACTGAGTGTCTTGCATCTTAGGGCAAAGGTGAGTTATATGATCTCCATTGCATAACTTGCATGGAAATTTTACCTTTTTCTTGGATTCTTTCCTATCATGTCTGACATTATTGCCAGGTTTGTTTGCATTGCATTTCCCTTCCTGGTTCTTCTTCTTACCTCGTCCCTTCCTCTTCCCATCGGATTGTTGATTTCCTTTGGGGTTAGAGGTTTGGACGACGTTTATAGGGGTAGGTTGGGAAGGTGTAGGTACAGACGGTGCTGCCTGGTTAGAAGAAGCAGTTTGTAGAGACAACTACTGTAATTGATTCAATAGGTTCACCGCGTTAATATCAATTGATCCGACTATACCATCATTGTGGGGGCCTAGTTTCAGTTTGGCTAAATTGACCTCAGATCTAGGAGAATTAGGTAGAATTTTTTGAAGAGTCCCAGATTGAGAATATATTAGCTCCAATTGTTTGGCTCGGAAAATAGCCTGCTCTTCCGAATAAACATGGGAAAGAGACACATCCTTTAAGATATCAGGTTGTAATGATTTGAGAAACCATTCGAGAAGGAAATCTGGTGGGATTTCAGCTTTGATAAGCCTTTTCCTCCTCCTCCATTCCTAGATATGATCCGAAATGTGAGTTGCAGTGTCTTGTTGAAAGTTAGCCAAAAGTTCAGTTCCAGTTTCATATATGACAAGCAACTGAAAATGGTTCAAAAAGATATTAACCAAATCACAGAAAGAAGTAAAGGTGTCCCCTGGAAACTCTATAGACCATTTGGCTGCATTTCCGGTTAGGGTGCATTGAAATAACCTCAACCTAATCAAATCATCTATCAGGGAGTTGGATGAGCACCATAAGTGAAATGTGGTTATGTGGTCTCCCGGATCTTCACCGCTCTTCGCTTTGAATTTTGGGATATCCGAGGGAAGTTTAGTTGGGACTGGAGGCTAAGTCAGATTGTACCGAATTGGATCATTTGTCAATTTAGTTAATTCTGGCACATTCAGTGTGGCTAGAGAATAAAGTCGTGACGGACCTTGTGAATTCCATCCGGTGCGGGCGGGGTTACCAAAGGTCTAAAAAGAATGACCTGGATTTTGAAAAACACCAGGTTACCCAAAGTAACTTGTAGAGCCTACTAAACCAAAAAATGCTCCTTGTGGTCCAGCAAAATTCAGAGTTTGACCAACTCCTCCCGAAAATCCTCTATAACCAGTGAAGTTACCCACTAACAAAGTATTGAAAGGAGCTAACAACCCTTGATAAGGATTCCATGCATTAGAAAAGGGTGGAAAATTATGAAATGAATTAACTGAAGAATATGGAAGATTCCCTTGTTGGCCAAAAAATTGATTCCCAGCTCCTATCCCACTAACTGCAGGGTTTGTCCAACTCTGGAATGGGTTATTACCTTGACTTGTAAAAGAAAAAGGCATTGACCCTCCTATTAGATTGAAATGTGGTATATGACCACTTCCATATGGGAAACCTTAAAAAGAAGCCGATCCACTCATCATGGATGTAGAGGCGGTCGAGGGAACTGAAGGAATCTAGTGAGACGACCTTCGAAAAGGGATAAATCCAAAACCGGATGAAGTAGCCTAAGAACTTCCACTCGTTGACAGAATGGAAGTAGACCCAAATATAGCCATGCTAGGAGTAATAGAAGGGATGGAAATAGTTCCTTCTCCTTGTACAAATATGGGAGTTTTCATGCTCGCAACACTCATTGTAGATGTCATGCTTCCAGCAGTGGTCATCGAAGGAATAGATGGATGTAAACCTTGGCTTGAAGGCCTAAGAGTCGAAGTTCCAACATACAATAGAATGTCTAGATGATCAAGAGGAAGAGGAGAATTCGGAGCCGCGACCGACTCTGAAAGCTCTTCAACTTCGATATTGTCTTCTGACTAAAAAATGACTCGAGAAAGAACTAGTGTGTTCCTCTCTAACTCTCTACTAGTGCCAAGTCTATATTTTGCATCAATGACCCCAGGCGGAGGATCAATCTCCGATGCGCCTACTGCCACTGGTTGATAACCACTGGCAGAATCGCTCCTACACCTTCTAGGAGAAGGCTCAAGACTCGTAGGTGATAGCCCACAAAGTCTCCTAGACCGTCGAGATGGTCGATCAGCCACTTTGAATTATTTAAAAGATCTACTTAAAGACTCAAAAATTATAAAGCTAGGCCGACTAGGAGCAAAGAACACTCACTAAAAAGTCCCTAAAGATATCAGCAATCAAACAACTCTCGAGTATTTCCACTCCGGGTGATTAGGACGGACACCAAAATACAAGAAAGTTAATAACAAGGGCCTTCCGAAAATAGACTGGGGTAATTATGCCCTAGGCCTACTAGCGAAGGTATCAGAGGTAGTTATGCTGACCTCCAGACAACAACCTTTGCCGGTGCAAGCCCCCAAGCTTCGCAAGGGTGCCCTCCAGAAGTACTGCTAAACGTGATACAATGTCAACCTCAGGTGCCATGGGATTCCCCTCCGCAACCACCTATGTGGTCCCTAGGATAGGCAACTATGGTCACCAACTCGTATCAGAAGCCGGGTGGAACAGTTGTGAGGTGGGATCCGACAAGTAAGAGAGGGGGTATCTCTCGTCCTTATCTTCACTCTCCCTCATGCTTTACTCCCAGTTACAGAGCTTTCCTGGTCTCCCTAACACTATTAGATTTCATTCATTAATCAAACTTCTATGTTTTGTAATTTTGAGCGGCCTTCGATAGTTAACTCTCCTCTCACCTAATCCAAGGCCCTAATAAACCTAAACCTGTTGGTGTATTCTGATGACAATACAAAAGTTCTAGTTTATTTTGATTAATAACTTGATTTTAATGGTTGTTCTTTAAGTCAAGGGTCAAGATGGGAATGAAACCAATGATGTTTGTATGACACAAAAGAAACCAATGAAAAACTAACTACATGAATGCAATCATTTTTTCTTCTATGAAAAGAGATCTCTATATGGGTTCTACGAAACTTCTAAAAAGGAAAGTACTTTTTCTCTTCTTTTCTTGAAACACACTTCACACAGCCAAAAACTAAAATACTATGAATGCTTTAACAATGCAAACTACCCTAATGCAAGATATAATGGAGATGTAAGATCCTAAATCACTCATAAAGAAAAAGAAATTGTTTATGACTAACAATGAGCCAACCTAAGTATTGAAGAGGATACAAGTTTTGAATACAAAATTATCTCCAAACAAGAAGGACAAATCATAAAAGATCGCAATTCGCCTTCAAAAACAAAAAGAAACCAAAAACAAAGCTTGGCAAAAGAAACACAAAAACGAAGTTTTTTGAGATCTTTTCTTTTTTAAAGAAGCAACCAAAACAACTTTTTGAAATCACCCAAAATGCCATTAAGACTCAAAAGATCGAAAAAAGAGCACAAGGAGTCTTTGCAAGTTACAAACTCGAAAATGAATGAAAACTTGAGCAAAAAGACTTCAACTTGTACAAAACGACCCAAATAGTAGCTGTTATCACTGAAAATGCTGTAGTAAAATTTTTTTAGCTTGGCTTAAAGAGTGGGTGTTTTCGCAGCGCCTGAATTATTTTAGCAGTTTCGCAGCGCTACCTGTTTGCGTGGTTTCGTAGCGTGCTACGAAATTGGGAATTGGTTCGAGTTTTCAGTGAAGGTCCAAATCCTAGCATGCCTATTGTATAGAGTTTTGTTTCCCTCCAGGAATGTTGATGAGAGCAGTGACAGTGTGTCCAAGGAGGCACCCTATGATGATGCAGCTATTGTGGGATGCCTTTTATTTCGCCATTGCACTGGACACAACGGCCTTTTCTTCTCATGGTACGCGAAGGCGTACTATTGCCAATGGAATTAAAGAATGTGAATGCGTGACACAGAAGTGGATCTAAGGTTTTCAACGGAGCTAGGATACAGTGAGAATATATATTTTTGCATGTGAACACTTTAGAGCATTGTATAAAGTATTTGAATTAGAACTTCGTTTCATATGGCATACCAGCGTCTCTGAATTTGTTATCAAGCGATCCTGTTTCAGTTGCCCACATTTTGCCCACATTTGCAATTAGATATATGCTCTCATACAACAGCAGAAACATGATTTAGAGTTTTCAGAATCACTTAGAGAAAATAAAGGTCTTACTGGACAGGTAATAACATACGTGTTAATTATATGACACATGGCCTCTACAACAGCGCGCCGGATTGTGGATTATGTTTGTGGAATTGCCGGGTGTTATAGACCATTCCGTTCATGCGCAAATGGAGGATTGTTATTATGATTTCTGGTGCTCATTTAAAAGCCACAGTTCAAGAAAATCGTGCATGTACAAAGGCTTATGATAATCTAGAGATTTTGCACCGGGAGTAGCAGAGATGTTTGTGGATGTGTCGGGGTTTCTTCATACCCTGTTTTCTGCATGTGGGAGCTTCGGATTCAGTGAGATTGTAGGTGAAGCGGTGGAGCTATTAGTTAGCTCGATTGAAATGTTACTTTGTACTCAGGAAAGTGTGGTTCTGACATAAAGGATCCTCAACATTGCCTAGAGATCAATCAAGGAAAATCGATGAGCGGCACAGAGTATATTGCTAACAATAGCGATGAAATTAAAGTGAGAGCTTCTGTTATATCCCGTATTGTGAAATTCTTCAAAGGCCCCGAAAGAGGAGACAACTTCACAATTCCTCAAGCTTTAATTGGAAAATTTCTTGGTTACACTCACCAGAATATAACCACCTTTGTTGCGCTCTTATCAGCATATGGAATTTTCTAGGCCGTGTTGTTTCTGGGTTTTTATCAGAAATTCTTCTCCAGAGGTATAAATTTCCGAGGCCGCTGATGTTGACCATAATTATGCTTATAATTATGCTTATTGTTTGCATTGGACATATTTTCATAGCCTTTGCTCTTCTGGGATCACTGTACATAGCGTTCATTATAATTGGACTATGTTTTGGAGCTCAGTGGCCTGTAATGTATACAGTCATCTCAGAGATATTTGGCCTGAAGTATTATGCAAATCTTTATGATTTCGGAGAGGTTGCGAGCCCGTTGGGATTTTATCTTCTGTCTGTCAGAGTTGTGGGGCATATGTATGACCAAGAGACAAGAAAGCAGTGTACTGCTCTTGGGATTTGTTGCACCTGGTGTAGTTCCATTTCCTTTTGAGTTTGCAGGTGTAGTGACTACTACTACACACAAGTCACTCCGTGGTCATCATGCTGCAATAATATTTTATGGAAAGGGTATCAAGGAAATCAACAGGCAGGGGCAAGAGGTTAAAGTATGACTATGAGGAAAGGATTAACACAGCTGTGTTCCTTGGTCTTCAAGGTGGTTTTCACAATCATACCATAACTGGCTTAGCTGATTGCTTTTAAATAAGTAACTCCCTCAGAGTATAAGACATATCAAGGGCAGGTTCTCAGTAATTGTGCTCATTTTTGCTAAGTGTTTAAGTGAAAGAGGTTATGGACTTGTTTATAAGATTCATTCCAGGGGCAACGGCCTATTTCACAGGCTTGGCAATACCACAAGTTCAGCATGCAATTCAAGTTGTTGATAAAGTAAGAGGGATGGAGTGACCTCTTGATGTGTTACAAGTTTCATTGGATGCCACTGTTGGAAACCAATACAGCCATAAGCACAGTGTTAGCAGAAACCAGTGAAGAAGACTGTGTTTTCTAAACCACACAGCAGTTTCGTAGCGCGCTACGAAACTGCTGTAGGTGATGATTTAAAGCGCAGGGCAGCTAGTGTGATACTGTGAGTAGCTAGTTTGACACGGTGAGCGGGAGTTGTGGAAAAGGAACAGCTGTCTATCAAATACCACCTACAGCACATCAGAAACTTGGCATCATTCCATACTTGGGGTTATTAAAAGATTTGGGAGCAGGCTGCTATATTTTAGGAGAATGTTGGGAGACAGAAACCGATAAATAGGAGCACACCTTCTGGTCAATAAATGAGCCATCAGCGCTTTCAAGCATCCCAAGTCAGCATTCATTGCATCCCTAACTCAGCTATATCAGATTAATTGAAGGAGGACAGCTGTCAAAGCATTCAAGAAAGCATCAAGCATACGAGGAGAATGAAATTAGTATTTTAGTTTGATTAGGATTGTGTGCAATTACATTTCAGCACTTTGTAATAAATGCATTAATTAAATAGCATGTAGGAATAGTTAATAGCCACCTTCGAGGCTCCCCTCATGCTGGAGGAGGAAGCTCGAGGTGGTTTAGTTTGCTTGCCTATATATGGATCAATGTAGGATGTAAAAAGGGTTGGACTGTATATACAAAAACAGAGTTTTTTTTGAGCATATGTAAAGACTGTTACAGTAATGGTAAAACAGGTTGTTTCTTCTCAAGATTCTCAATGGATCACTGTGTTCAAATGTGATGATGGTTTAGTTTCTTAATGTTCTTTTTACAGCCTTGTTATAGCACAATCCCTCAGAATTCATATTATATGCTCTGACTTCCTGTGTGTTTGGCAAGCTGTGGGTTTTGGTGAAGCATGTTTGAACATCACTCAGAATTCATTTTTAATGCTCTGACTTCCTGTATGTTTAGCAAGCTTTGATTTAGGTAAATTATGTTTGAACATCTGATGATGCAAAGAGCCTTGACTTCCATGAGATGACTGTGATCTTGTTTATTAACTGTGAGAGACTCCATAGCCCAATGAAGACTAATTTGATGTATGTCCAGCCAGCTATATTTTTATAAATGTGTGAAGAGTTAGCCCTCTGTTGTTGTGATTAATTTTCTATCAAAAGCCTGTGAGAGAGCCCTCTCTGATTAGGAAGGCTAATTTCTAGTCTAAAGTCTGGTCTGAAACAGTTACATGAAACCTTGCTTGGTTGCAGCCCCTAGTACTGGTTTTGTGATAACAGCAGCAAAGAGCTTGACAAAATTGACCAAGAAGCAAGGAAAGAAATACTTCCAAATTCGTCAAAAAGACTTTCAAAAAGCAAGAAAAGCTATGAGGCCACAAAACAAAGGAAATAAAAGCAAGTAGATTCAAAATTCGGGCTTCACACTAAAACTGAAAATAATTTCGTGTTCTAGAGGACTAGAACAATCAAGAACTTCAAGACGAAGTCTTGTGTGCCAAAACACAAATTACAAACTTGCTAAAGAAGCAACACTAGGCCAAATCTTTTCAATGAGAAAGAGACTTCGAAATAGTAAGCTTGCAGAATAATTAAATTCTTTAGACAGCAATTGACCACACAAAGGCTAAGAAGACCAGGCAACAAATCTATCTGGGCTGAAAGATTTGGAAGAACAATGCAAAAATATGCATGCGCGACTGTGTTCAAACACAAAATCATGCACACGCACTTCCGACACATGAAACTCACATATATGCGAGTTCACTTTACAGAAACAAGTTTGTATATGCTACTGTAAAAAAAGTAAAGAGTCTATACAAAGCTTTGCAAGAAAAAATAAAAAACAAAGTCTGATCCAAAATATCGGACTTAAGGCCTGGGACTCTAGTAGACCAAATAAGACTGTAACAACAAGCAAACCGAAGACTGAGCTGTGATTGATAATGAACAACCCAAACTAGGAATAAAAAGATTGTTATCCCCAGCGGAGTCGCCAATTCTGTTTTAGGTGGAGGCACCCCAGGGCTTTGGTTTAGAACCCCAACAGAGCAGAAGCAAACTACAACAAGAAATACTCATACAACTCAGGCAAGATGCTTATATTATAAAACTACGTAAGAGTGACTGTACCTAGATTTCCTTCGTTCGAGTAGGTCCTGCAATGTTCAGACCCTCTGCAACTCCTGATGTTCTTCAAACCTAAAAATCATTCAATTTGAACATACATAGCAGTATAGAAGTAAAGAATATTCACGAAATTGACTTTATATCATATAAACAAATGATTGATCATACATCAAAACAACATTCATATATGAATTAAAAAATAATTTGATGCATAAGCATAGTTAATTTCAGAAACAAGACAACATTTCTTTTATCGCAGTAAGATATAAATAACATGGAGAGAATTCACCTTAGTCTTCTTCTTCTAGCTCCAAGCAGAACCGTCCTCCAGATTCGTCCTATCCTAACCTTCAACAATCTTCTTCCATCACCAACACCATGATATCTCAAGCAAAAGGAAGGATACCTATAATCAAGGCAAAAAGGGTTTCCTGAAGCTTGGGGAAGTGCATGAGGCACAAGGATTCATCAGACTCAGTCAGGGATAATCTCAGTATAATAACTCTATCTCTTCTCCTCCTTAAGGCCTTCCCATAGAGGTGTATTTATACCTCTCCCAATTAGTTTTTTTAGTTGGGAAACAGTTGGGCCATGGGAAATAGGAGGTAATCAATAGATAAAACCTGTGAACTCTACCCATAATTAAGGAAATTTAATTTTTTGAAGTGTTTTAATACATATACGTGGGTTGGGTATTGACTAACCCATGTGTACACACTTTTAGCTCAGGGAAAAGTAGCATACAGGGAATAAAACACTGTTTTTTACATATTTGGACCAAGTTTGGAAGGAGGGGTTGCCCTAGGCCATAAAAAAAGCATAAAAAATACCAAGAGTGGTAAATGGTGCTATAACAGGGGATCGGGGGCAGTGACCTGAAGCTAAAAATAGATGTAAAATTGCCTTGTAAAATGTTGTAATTTCATATTCAATTTGGGTCATTCATTAGGCGAAGATCTGACGATAGAAGTTATGCTTAATTTAAGGATCTTTTCCCTAGAAGGGAACCCCTCGGTATATATGAGGGAATTTTATTGCATCTAAGTTGATCGGTATTCTGAGCGAGAAGAGAGAGGAGATTGAGCGAGAGAGAAGAGGGAATTACAATGGATTTGCTATAGGTTGTATCTCTTCAATTTGCTGGATAATATAAAAGGAAGGACTGGCTATTTCTCCGTGGACATAGCCCAAATTATGTGAACCACGTATATTTATGTCTCTCTTGTTTTATGTGTTTTCTGTGTTCATATTTCTGCAATATTTTATGTGTTCCATTGCTCTGTAATATATAATTTTCTAACAAAGATGGAGGTGTAATGGTAGGAGGAGGAGGATGGGAAAGTGGAGGATCACTAAAAGTTTTTAAAGGTGTTTTGATAACTAGCTTCTGAACCTCTATTTCAACTTCTTCTTTATTTTCAAACAAAGGGTTTGAATATACAGAAAAAATTTCCTCAGGTTGGGCAGAAGTAGATGGAAATGTATAATGAGTGGGGGAGATAAAATCAATAGGTTTTAACTTCGATAAATGTACATCTAATTCTTCTTCTGACTTGGGTGAATCCGAAAATATTTTAGGGATTTTATATGATTCTAAAGAATGGACTAAGAGAGATGACTACAGATAAACCTCTTTAGATAATAGTTATAAAACCCTAGGTGTTATATCAACCAAGTTTAATTGGGATGGAATAGACCTAAAGGGATCAGAAGCTGAAATATCTTCAGGCTGTAGTGGTACAGAAGAAGAAGCAGAAGCTTCAAGTCTCCTTCTAAAAGAGGCTTCTCTTACCAGTCTCTCTGGATTAGATAATGGAGAAACAATTTGAGAATCAAAATGAGATTTGGTATGTTTTGAAGGAGCCATCTTGGGCTTGTGGAGTCGTCAGGTGAAATATTTTAACCTACAATTCCTTTATTCACCTTAAAGGAAAAATATTAATCGTTGTCCCAGGCAAAATACTTCAATTTTCGCTCCCTGGAAATGGTGCAATTTTGATGTTTTCCTTTGAGACAATTCTAGTTTAATTAATCTTGCCAAAGCATCTAAAATGTTTTTTTTTTTGTTTTAAAGTTTTTGGATGACCAATGTTATGAACAGTTTGAAAACAGGTGCTTAAACTTTAACACTTGCCAAATAGAATGAAAGGGTTGTTTATTTGTCTAAAATAGTTAATTGATTTTAATTGAGTGAATAGCAGAATCTTAAAGAATTACAACTTACTAAATATTCAAATAGAATATTTAATTGATTATAAGAAGGTAAACAATGTTTCCCTGGTCAAAAAATATATTTAATCTAATGCAGATGGGTGTGACAATTTATTGATATAGAGGAGTTTATAATAACAGACAATTTTATAAACTAATCTCTAATTATTGTTTATAACTTCACAGGGGATTTAAGATGGACTGATATTCAGTTTGATCTTACCCAGATTTCTCCATAAAGACTTAAATACATGAAGAAAAACATAATGAAATAAACACATAAAAAAAACTTACAAGGAGACAAACTATTAGAGGCAAATTCAAAATGCTTTCATTAATTTGAAGCAAATCTCTAGTTCGATTACAATTCTTATTTGAAAGCTAATCCAAGGGTTCAACCCTTAATAACTTGAAGGAAAAGTTATTTATACAAAATGCAAGATATTCTAGAGATCTTTTTAACAAAAATACAAATATAGTACAAAACTATAGGAATTCTAAAACTGCTGAATGCTGGCACTATCTTTAAGGAATTTTTTGATGATCTAGTCCCCAAAAAGTGTTTCCTAGCTGTCTGTCAGTTGGTGATGAAAGTTACTCAATAATTTCACATAAGTGATCCCACCTATCTTCACTTGGTATAGAAAGATTAACCAATTTTCTGTAGACTTCATCAACCTCGATATACTTTTCAAAAGTAGGCTTATTAACAAAGATGTGTTTGATTTCATGCTTAATTATTAAATCAAAATCCAAAGCTTCTAAGATTTCCTTCCCTGTAAGGTGACCCTTTATACCTGCAAATCTAGCTTTATCAGTTGCAATTGCATAAAGCTTTTGACAATATTCCTCCAAACTGATCAACCTGTCATTTGGTGCCACTAATCTTGGTAGTCCTCTCTAGTTGAGTAAGTTGAACTTGAAATGAAACCTTTAGACAATAGTTTTCAAGGCTTGGCACTTGGTCTCCAACTGAGTCATGAGATTCTTTTTCTGCAAAACCTTCTTAATCTCCAAAATAGTTTCAGTCCTGTCCACAATCTGAATCTGCTCCAACTCGGCTCTAGTTTTTGAATTTAGAACTTTAATCATGTATGTGGCTTCACTTGGTTTATCCTTAAGAATTTCTCTAACTTATTCAATAGTTGTTTGGCACCTATTTATCAGCTCTTCCTGTTCAAAATTAATATGTATGGAAGGCCAAATTTCAGTTATAGCCTGATTGATGTTTGTACAAATATTTTCCTTGGCTTCGGCCAAGGTCTGAGCCATTAATGACTCATTTTCCATCTCTTCTATCCTTCTAGGAAATCTATGGGTCTTCTGCATCTCTTCAACATAAAGAGTGTCATTTTTAATCTTCTGAGTCTCCAAACTCTTAAATTTCTTGTGAAGTCTTTCCCTCTCTTGTCTCTGGAGAGACAACTCATGTATGAATTTGTTTAAATCTCCTGCTATTGATGTAGACTCTACTAATGCTGATTTCGATTACCCTGTTGTCCTGGACATTATAATAGGTATACCTGTAATTCGAGCTATGGCTACTTGAGTAGATTCCTATTTTTCTTTAATAAATTTCTCAATTTGTTCTTCCATTGTCTTTATCTGTACATTTTTCTCAATGATCAACTTGAGCATTTCTTCTTTGTGCTGCTCACTTTTTGCTATTTTCTTGGTTTGAGGATCCTATGTAGAAGGTACTTTGAGATGCTTCCTTAATTCTGCAATGTTTGCAATCTTTTTTTTAATAATGTCCTCTGCAGCTTTAACATCAATGGGGTCATGCCCAAATTTGATCACTAAGTCTTATAATGATTTTACCCTGTTATCCTTTGCCGAAGAGGATATATTTTCTATCTTTAATTGTGACTGTACATTTGAAAGAGTTTTCCTTAGTTTGGATGTATCTGGTTGGAATCAGAGGAAAATATAGTCATCTTATAATTTGAAGAAGCCTTTGGAAAAGGAACTTGGGCTTGTAGGAATGCCATTTGCATCCTACCTTTTTCAATGTCAAAAGCTGTCAATAACCTATGTTGTGAAGTTGATGTTTGTTTCCAAAACTGAGAATAGACATTTGCCTTCAAAGATTCATTCTTCTATTTAATTTCAAGGAAATTAGGGAAGACGTTTGGCTCTTCTTGCTCACTTACTCCTGCAGACTGGGTGATCTCCAACAAATTATGTGAAACTGAAGAGGAAGATGGAGTAGTGATTACACTTTCTTTTGTCCTTGTAGAAACCCATGAATCATCCAAAGTGATTATTATAGGCTCTTTCTGACCATGCATAGTAGTTCCTTTGGAGTCAGTCCATGATCTATTCTCATAGATAATGAATTCTTTTTCACCTTTTGTTGATGATGGAGATTCTTCTCCGGGCCTCTTGTCCTGCTTGCTTTGAGAAGTGGGAGTATGGAGGTTAGAAGGAGGTAAAGTCCATTCTTCTGGTTCCTGAAGTGTATTCTCCTCCTACTATTCTTGATTTCTATATTTATCAATCTCTGGTCTTGGAGTATGATTGTAAGGTGTACTTTTGAGTTCCACCCTTAAATTGGAGATTATACTGAATGGGTCATAAGACCAGGTGAAACTTGGTTGGAATCCCATCTGTTTGAGGACTAAATCTTCTTCAATACATGTTGATATAGTATTGAAAATAAATGATCCTACTTGTGACTTGATTTTGAACTGAGATTTCCTCTTCCCTAAAATCAAATGAAGTTCATCCATATTGATCATTTTCCAAACATATTCGAGAGAGAAAATTCTCACTATAACATATTTGGGAAATTTGTATGGAGCTCTTTCATATCCATACACGCTAATCTATGTATAATTCTAGTAAAGATATCAATCCATGTCTTGGCTTGGTCACTTAGATATAGGATCCTTTTGATTTCTGGATTGATCCTGGGCTCGCTTTGGCTGTTGAGAATCTGGGCAACTGGATGGATAAAATAGTCAATGAAATCTGAAAAGTTGAGTTCCTCCTTATCAATGAATTCCACTTTGTGATTAATTGAATCACTTGCTTATCATCCTGCTTATGTAAAGTTATAAGTTGAAAGAGAATCATATGCACTAGCATAGAGGAATATTTAAATACTCCTTCAGTAGTAATTTTCATCAATTGTTCATGCATACTTTTAGTAAAAATTTGACAGTAATTATAAATGAAAGTAGGTTTGCTTTCTTTGGAGAAGATGGATAGATAACCTAGGATAGATTCATCTACCCGTTGATCTATTTGGTAACCTAACAAGTAATAAATTAAGGAAATTATATGTTTAGCTCTCTCAGGGAACATGGATGCAGGATATGGAGGGTTATTTTTAGGAAGTTCAACATCTTCTGGTAGAAAGATCTAAAATAATTGGGCTCTTTGGGGGAAAGTGAGCTTATGGTATAGATCCATTAAAACAATAGTGAAGAAAAATCTAACGGAATTATTTTCAAGGATAAGGAGAATCTTATTGATAGTTTCAAGGGTGATGGATATCAGAATGTCTCCATTCTGAGCTATCATAGTTCTCTGTAGGGTATTTTACTTAGTTTGACACCACATGACTAATTCAGGAAAAAGATGGGTTTGAGGGAACATGTACATGGGAAACAAATATTCCCATAAGTTGATTTCATCTTCAGAGTCCTGGTAAGTCTGCTTTAACCAATGGTGCAATTCGAACATGTCGAATTCGCACTCTGTGTCTGTAATTTTGAAGAACTGGTCAGCCAAGGGAATGTGATCAAGGTCTAGGGCATCAGAGACTTTGGGATTTTCTTTTGATGAAGTTTGACTAGAAGAGGGCTGATCTTTTCTTTTAGGAGACATTATTTGCAGAATTAGGAGGAAGAAATAACCAAAGGTTTAGGAATGAAAATACCTAATAGAGAGGAGGTTACATTCCAATGATAATTTCAACTATGCCATAGAGTAGAGACAAGGAACAGTCGAACTTTAGGAAACCTAAATAAAGGACAAAGTGAGGAAAATCACATAATGGGTAAGGGCTTATTTATAACATATAATGAATTACCGTTACAGGGAAACTGTTACCGAACAGGAGGATTTTCATTTATGGTCAATGAGAGAATATAACAGCTGGAAGAAACAGATAGGAGGATAGATTGCAAAGGATATGGACACGCAGAGTGAAATGGTTGGGGGATGGAAGGCACGAGAAAGGGAATGACGTTGGCAGGATGATGTACATATGAAGTAGATAAGTAGATTTCCGGAGGGGGGGTGGTTAGTGGTAAGTGGTAATGAGGGGGGGGGGGTGAGAAGTGAGGAGGGAATGACACGTTGCAAGGGACCCACCTTGAGGAAAACCACTTTTTGGACGCTCCCTACCGTTATCATGCATCGATGGAAGGGGGTGAAAAATGACTTCCCTGACGTTGATATGGGCAGAGAAGCAGATCACTGTCCAAAGGTGTCATCTTCTTAGCACTTTGTGACAAACTTTCTTTGTTGTTTATGACTTTGTCTTAAAACATAATAAAGTTTGAATATGTACAAAAATTAAACACTCGTAAGGGGTAATTATCTTCTAATCAATCCAACTTTAATATAATATATTCCTTGGCAAAATTTTGAGAATTTTAGGCCACAATTTATTCTATTCTATGTTATTTAATAATGTTCTACCAAGATTAAACAATTTCGTGAACTTATTCACTAATATAAAACATAAATTTAATTGATTTGATAAGGATTAAACAATATGATTCAAATCAAACAATAGGTTGTGGAATTTAAACACGCTGCACACAAAACCTTTATTTATTACAATGTAATTTATTTCTTTGAAGTGGCATTTAAACGGGTTGGCTTATACAAATTTTGATTTTCTTTTGATGGGGTTTAATTTCATCTCTTTTATTGTGTATTTTTTCATTTTCATTTTTTTATTCTTTATTTTTTCATACCCTCTTTTATAAATAAAACCTAACTTATAAAAAATGAAGGATGTTACAACATATACAACAAACATCAGTAATATGATTAAACTAACAAAAATAAACCTAAATTGCATCACGTACATCTATTACTAACATATTTACAAAAATAAGTTCACTTAGATTCATCTTTTCTTCACAGGTATCCTCCAACCAAATCTCAACTAGTTCATAAAAATATGCGTGAATATTGATTAGAGATTGGAATATATCAGACGGAAGAATGGATTGACAACTGTTAGTATGGGTGAACATATTAGAAATATTTTGTTGAATTAAAATTTCCAAACAACTTTAAAATGGATCTTGGAAATCATAATAAAAAATTAATGAATCATCCATAAGTTCTTTAGTTGGGTTAAATGGTTGGTCATATAGTGATATTAACTTTTAAAGTGTTGTTTCTTGTTTTTTTTAACATAGTCGGTTACTTAGCTTCTATTCTAAAAAAGGAAAAAAGGAGGCAAGCTCCCATTACATCTATGCAAAATGGAGAAAGGCCTCCTAGAAGAAAAATAGAGGGAAAACATTCCCTATATTCCATTCCCTTCCCCTTTCGATTCTGAAAATACCAATTTCACTATCCTTATAAATACATATGCACTGTTTCAATAGGAATTTGCATTTACATAACGTAAAAAACTACTAGAGAAAGAACATTGTAATGAGGAGAAGAAAAGAAATGTAGCATCTATTTTTTGTTGACTGAAGGTTCATGATGAGATGGAGGCCGGTTCTTGATTTTTTGATAGTTAGAGTTATCTCCCAGATGATTGATTATTAAACTCTTCAAATAGTTTATCGTTTCATCCATGTGCTTGCATTTGTGCTTTAGAGTTACAATTTCCTTCCTCTTCTCTTCCAGACGTCTCTTAAGGAAGGAATTCTCAGACTTTGCTTCAAATTTATAGTCCTTGATTGTTTCTCTAATATGATCGATCATGTATTTGTTAGCTCTACACACTGCACAACTCTTGCACTTTGAGACATTTGCCAGAGGATTCCATTCCATTTTTTCTAAGGGATGTAGGCATCCATTCGAAGAGGCAGAAGAAGAGGCGATAAGAAGCCAAAAGTAGGTGTTAATTTTTCCACAAGACAGGCCAACAGTGAACAACGAAAGGGGTACAAATTTTCACAGGCTAATGTGACTTTCTTTGGAAATAATGGAATAAGCCAAGAGTCGATTCTGGTATTAAGCTACCAGATTTGCGTGAAGGGGAGAAGCACAAACCACCATAGTTGCGTGAAGGGGAGAAGAAATTACCACTAGAGCTGTGCGAAGGGGAGAAAAAAATACCACCAGAGCAGCGCAAACAGGAGGATCAAGTCTAAGGTAGAGTCGATAATCTCATTCACCAAAGGAGAACAGTGATAGTTACAAGAGGTTTGAAAATATCTTCTAAGAGTAGGAGGAAAATAAAGGAGGGTGTATGAAACTAAGGTCGGGGTCAGGAACAAAGAAGAGAGAATGAGCAACGAAGAGATGAGAATAATCAATGGGAGGGGAAGGTTATGTAGCTGCATTGAAGGCCACTTCAGGATAAATAACTTGAGCATTTCACGGGGAGCTTGAGTAGCTATTAATCACTCGATACAAATTCTGACAATGTTGTTTGTTCATTGTGATTTTCCTTATTTTATTATGCTTCCGAGTTCTTGTTTTTCGTGCTAAAATGACTGTTTCCCACCTTGATGTCCTTGGATTGAGTGTGATTCTCTATACTTGGAGGCTTGAGGTCCTATGGGATTTATTTTTGAGTAATCTCCTTGTCAATTCTGGATTCTCCCATAGGACGATTGATAACAAAATTGGTTTGCATATCAGCAGTACAATTATTTTCTCCTGGGATATGATTGAAGGTGACTTCTCCAAGATACTTAAGAGTTTTTTCCACCCTTTTTATTATTTGACTCAAAGTCTGATTCTTGAGGCTTCTTGATCAGACGCTCAATATTTAGCTCAAAAATAAAATTTCCCAGAATGGTTCAAAACTTGAACGACTGCGTCCATCTCAGAAAAATGATCCTAACGCAACCCATTTCACCAAAAACTGAGTTTTTATGAGAAATTTATTGTGTTTTGATCGCTTTGATAAACATGCGAAATTTGCAACAACAACAAAAAAGCCCAGTCACTACACAGTTAGCAGTCTGTACTGCTGATGTGGCAAGTGTCTAAGCACAGTCAAAGGTGGTCAACATCGAATCATAGTTTAGCAAGTGTCATCTTGTTATTGGGTTACACAAGTGGTGATGTGGCACAATGTGATTGGTTTGTTTTATGGGCCAATGAAAGAATGCCACATGGCAAGCCTGGAGGCCACCACGTGGCACCTCCCAAAGGCTTAGGCGGGGCTCGGCAGTGGAGAAAAATTTTTGGGTGGAGGTTGGGGTTGAACCTGTGACCTCTGGGATACCGTCCGCATGTATTAACCGCCTCCACTATCATGTGTTTCTTACCCAAGTTCTCCACTAATATTTAAAGAGTAACCACGTGTAGTTTGGGGGTTAGGAGGGCCACCTACAGGCCATCCCTCCGCATGTGAACGCCAACGTTGTTATCACCAATGGTTTAGGTGGGTGGCTCCATAAATAGTCACCTCAATGGTCAGCGTGAAACATGTGAATGCAATTTATGTTACACCAAATGGTCAGTGCGGTGGACTCCAAAACTGCGAGGTAACCATCACTTGTGACCCCATCTAAACCGCCAACAATTTTGGCTACAGTTAGCCTAATCTGCAAGGTTAGCTCTAATTACCTCTGTTACACTCGTTTAACAATTAGTTAAATCCAAGTTTAGACTGGCGAAAATTACGGTGGACCTCCTATTTTGGCAGGAACTCCAAAAATGGCAAAGCTAACTGGAGTCATTCCAGATTTAGAGGAGTTTTTCTAGGAAAAGACTGTCTAAGTCATAGAGAAAGCAATTTTCTACCAAATTGAGCTCAGTAAGAGGTGTTCTTGGCTATTTTGGACATTCTAAACACATTGGTGTAGTTATAAGGAGAAATAGAGCTTTTCAAACAACATTTTTTCCATATTGAGCTAATAAAGAGGCCCAAGCCATGGAAACTGGACCAAGGAGATGTAGCCCAGGAGGGGTGAACTCCTTCATGAAAACATAGTGTGAAAGTGTCTCTTTGATGGTTTGCTGTACTTTGAATGTTTTTTGTTCAATACTTGTTTTTGAAGCTATTTTTGTCACGAATTTCATATTAAACTTAGGGAAATTCACCTGTTTACATACACAAACAACTAATGAAAACTCAATACAAGAAGTTATAAGAAAGCACATGTTTATAAATTTGTAATTGATATTAGCACAACAAATACTAACAATAAAAAATAGATCAAGTTGGTATTAGAGGAAGGTTGAATTTCTTTCTTTCTTGAGTTTGTGCGAGTAGGGTTTTAATGGTTGCAAAATTGTGATGCTTACAAGGTTAAAGTTGCAGAAAGGAGAAGGGAAGTTATTGGTAGAAACTCCTGAGGTAATGCCTGGAAGAAGGAGAGCCACAAGGCCACAATCTCCACCCCCCAAAGTTCCAATTCCAGCTTCACTTGAAACTCCTCAAGTTTTTCCTTCAATTGAGATTGAAAAGGTACAAGCAGTACCGGTTTCTGAGCCTGAATCCACAACCATTATGTATGGAGAAAGAGATTCTAAAGGTCCTTCTTCAGAAGAGGAAGACTTCAAGAAATCTTTTTTCACTTTAACTGAGATGGTTAAAATCCTCTATGAAGAGAGGAGCACCAGAGTTTAGGAAAAGGGCTTTGTTGTTAGGAGTAAATTTGAATTCCCAACATACACTGCTGAAATATCTTGGGGGTTTACATTCCTATTTGAAACATACTATTCTTATGTTCAATCCAAACAATTTAGATGAGGGTATGTGTAAAAGCCACACACGTTGAATCTAGAGGAAAGAACATTCAAGAAGAGGGTAGTAAGAGGAATCAATTCAAGGGCAAGGAGAAAGAGAAGGGTGGAAAATGGAAGGGAAAGAAGAATGGAAGTGTGAAGAAAGAAGGGGAGAAAATCACATGCAAACATTTTTCCAAAGAGGGGCATGATGAAAACCACTGCTAGAAATTTCATCTTGAATTAAGACCTAAGAAACAAAACAATAAGGGAAAACAAAAGATGACTACTACCACATAACATGACCTTGGTTCAGATTCTGGTGATGAGACCAAGATTTCATCCATGGTCACAAAAGGGAAATAAATTGTTGCAAGCACTAGTTCCTCACATAGTCAAAACAACACTCCAAATGAAGAGTCAATAATAGAGTTGTTTCATGTAAGGGCGATTTCAAATCATACAAATATTGATGCATTATTCGATAGTGGGTCACAATGAAACTTGATTTCAGAAGACTTGGTTAAAAAACTAAACCTTGCAACTATACCTCATCATAAGCCATATCCATTGTGTTGGATAGTTAACAATGAAAACTTATAGGTTACAAGGAAGTGTTTATTCAAGTTTTCCATTACTGAAAAGTTCATTGATGAAGTTGAGTTATATGTAGTTCCACTTGATATCTCAGGAATCATTTTGGGTATTCCTTATTTGTATGATTGGAAAGTAATATTTTATCGCCATGACAACAAATACATATTTCTTAAGAATGAGATGGAGTACATAGTGAGAGCCTGTTGTGGTGGGAATACCCTAGGCTCTTGGGTCGAAAACCCCAACAGAGCAGAGGGAAAAAAACAACAAGAAATGCTCAGACAAACAATCTAAATTCTTATTCTACTGAACTGGGAAGAAGTGCCCTTACCTGGAGGTCCTACGTTTGGGTAGATCACACAAGGTGCAAACCCTCTGCTTCTCCTGATGCCTTTGAAACCTATAAATTATTTAAGAAAATCATATACAATAGTAGAAACGTAAAGCATATTCATGATATATGTGTTAGATCATATAAATAAATGAACAATTACACATTAATACAAGATTTATAAACAAATCACAATATAGATCAATGCATAAACATGATTATCATGAACAAAACAACATTTCTTTATTGATGTAAGCTACAAGAAAGGTGGAAAACTACAACTTGAGTCTTCCTCCAGCTCCAAGTGAAACCATCCTCTAGCTCCGTCCTTTCCTAGCCTTAGCAATCTTCCTCCATCATCACACACAAGGATATCACAAGAGGGATGAAGGATATCTTAAAAGAGGAAACAAGGGTTTCCTGAATATTTGGGGAGTGCAGGAGGCACAAGTATTTTGACAGACTCGATCAGGGATCAATCAACTATAATGTCAATATCTCATTTCTTCTCCCTTAAGGCCTTCTCATGGAGGTTTATTTATACTTCTCCAAATTAGTTTTTCAACTAGGAAACAGTTGGGCCACGGGCTATAGGAGGTGAGTAATAGGTAAAACCCATAAAATCTGCCCAAAATTAAGGAGATTTATTATTTTTAAGTGTTTTAACACATGTACACGAGTTGGGTATATGCTAACCTGTGTGTACACACTTTTATCACAGGGCAAAGTAGCGTATATGAAATAAAAAACTATTTTTTAGATTTTGGACCAAGTTTCGAAAGGAAGGGTTTCCCTAGGCCATAATCATAGCATTAGATCTACCAAGAGTGGTAAATGGTGCTATAATAGAGCCCATCGAAAAGATGAACATTTATTTGGTTAATGCAGGGCATATGAAGAGACTAGTAAATACAGGTAAAAATTTTGTGCTTCTCATGATCAAGAAAAAGAATGATATCGATTATGAATCTTTTGAAGGTTGTGATGATAAATTGAAATCTGATTTGTTTGATGTGGTAAGAAAGCATGGCGAGATGTTTTAGGAACCATAGGGGTTACCTCCCAAGAGGGGAATTCAACATGAGATTCAGTTGCAATAGGATGTTCCACTTCCAAACATTGGCATGTATCGCATGTCGATTATGGAGAGCATGGAAATCAAAAAACAAGTTCAAGAATTGTTGAACAAAGGTATCATACACCCATCTACTTCACCATGTGGTTCGCCCATTATCTTGGTGCCAAAGAATGATGGAACTTGGTGCATGTGTGTGGATTTCTATGCGCTGAACAAAATCAAGGTAAAGAATCGTTATCCACTCCCAAGAATTGATGATTTTCTTGATCAATTGAGGTATGCAAAGTATTTCGCTAAGTTAGACTTACGAAGTGGTTATCATCAAGTTAGGATAGTTGAAGAAGACATTTGGAAAACCGCATTTAAAACTAAAAAAGGATTGTTTGAGTGGATTTTTATGCCTTTCGGTCTTACAAATGGTCCAACTACTTTCATGAGGTTAATGAATGATGTATTGAGACCATTTCTAGATGAATTTGTCATTGTCTACTTGGATGATATTCTCGTATTCGACAAGTCAAGATATGAACATGGCATGCATGTAAACAAAGCACTAGATGTATTGAGAAAAGAACAGTTGTTTTTAAAGATGTAGAAATGTGAATTTGGCAAGACTTCTTTAGTGTATTTGGGACACATTGTTGGAGGAGGTGAGCTGAAGATCGACCCCTCTAAGATTGAGGTCATTCTCAATTGGCCCAAGCCCAATACATTTACAGAGGTAAGAAGATTTTTAGGGGTAGCACAATATTAGAGAAAGTTTATTGCTAATTTTTCTTCCATTGTAGCTCCATTACATGCATTGACAATTGTCAAGAAAGTCTTCCATTGGGGAGATGTACAACAGAAATCATTTGATGCTTTGAAACAAAAGATAAGTTCAACATAGGTATTGGCTCTTCTAGATCTTAGACAGCCATTCGAGATTCAAACGGATGAAAGCGATTATGCCATGGGAGAAGTTCTATTGCAGCATCGTAAGCCCATTTCATTTCATTCTGAAAATTTTAATGGAGCTGTAACTAACTATCCCACTGATGACAAAGAACTTTATGCATTGGTACAAAGTGCTAAGAAATGGAAACATTGTTTGATGGGGAAGGAGACCATCAACCATTGCAATACTTACAGTCACAGTCAAAGTTGCAATAGTCACGACATTTAATATGGATGGGTTTTCTACAACAATTTCATTTGGTTATCAAGTATAAAAGGGTATCTACAATAACATAGCTGATATGATTTCAAGGCCTATTTTAAATTCATCTGTTATACTCAAGCATAATTCTGTTTTGCATGAAAGTTACATAGAACAATATGAAAATGATAGTGACTTTCAAGAAGTATATGCAAGCTTGAGTCAAGGAAATCAAATTGAAGAGTTGGATTATCATGTACATAACAGTTTGTTGTATCACTTGGGCAAGCTATGTATTCCACAAGGAAAAAAAATAGTATCATAAGAGAGGCACACACTTCATTGATTTCTAGACACTTTGGTGTAGGCAAGAAAATAACGAATCTTCAAACGTATTGTTATTGGCCACGCATGTTGGATAATGTTTATCCTTTCATAAGAGGATGTTATTTATGTGCTACAAGTAAGCCTAGCAATAGGAAACTTGGTTTATACACTCCACTTCCGGTACCTTCACATCCATGGGAGAGTATCTCAATGGATTTTGTAGGAGGTCTTCCATTGTCAAGGGAAGGTCATGATTACTTTTATGTAGTTGTAGATAGGTTCAACAAGATGTGCATAATAACACCATGTAAAAAGAAAATTACAATTGAACAAATAACTCATATTTTCTTCCAAAACATTTAGGTTCATTTTGGTCTTCCTACTTCTATTGTAAGTGATCGAGATTCTCAATTTGTTGGGAATTTTTGGTTGACTTTGTGGGACATGATGGATACAAAGTTGATGAAGAGTACAACCTTTCATCCACAAACAGATGGACAAAACGAGGTGGTCAACAGAAAATTTATTCATCTTCTTAGAGTATATTGCAACAAACATCCCAGGTTGTGGGATGAACAGTTGAATTACATACATCATGCATACAATAGGGCAAAGCATTCTTCCACAAACACATCGCCATTTGAGGCATGTTATGGGTACTTGCCAAAATCGCCATTGGACTTCCTCTTTGAGAAATATGTCACCATAGATGGTCATAGTAACATCGATAAGGCAAGGAAGTTCATAGAGAAAATTCAGTTGATACATCATACAGTGCAGGAAAAACTTGAGAAAATTCAAAGCAGCTACAAGGCAAGGCATGACAAACACTGAGTTGATCACAAATTTCAATTTGGTGACGAATTTTGGTTATATATTAGCAAAGAGAGACTTCAAGGGGAAGGTAAAAAGCTTAAGCCAATCCGTTATGGGCCTTTTAAAATTTTGGAAAAGATTGGTAACAATGAATTTAAGCTTGATTTGCCTCCCTATATGCAAATATACTCTATTGTTAATGTTGAGAATTTGAGATTATTTGGGTCTCCTTTGATTGATGATCAAGGAGAGCATGTTCAGCTTCCATCAATAGATGATTTCTCGCCAAAATATCTTGATGAACTTCAATAGGATCTCATACTTGACAAAAAAATCAAAACTTCGAGAGAGGGATGTCGAATACCTTAGAGTGGGACTCAAGGGAAAAAATCCTTCTAAAGCCAAATGGTTGCAAGTTGAGAAGGTGAGGGAGATGTAACCTCACCTTCTAAACAATTAATAGTATCTTTTGGGGTCCAAATGGCTTCTAGTGGGGAGGAATGATCAAGCGCTCAATATTTAGCTCAAACATCAAAGTTCCCAAAATGGTTCGAAACATCAACGACCACGTCCATCTCGGAAAAATGATCCTAACACAAATCGTTTCACTGAAAACCCAGTTCATATGAGAAAGTTATTATGTTCTGATCACTTTACTAAACATGTGAAATTTGCAAAAAAAATTCCCAGTCACTACACAGTCAGCAGTCCGTACTGTTGACGTGGCAAGTGACTAGGCAGGGTCAAAGGTGGTCAACATCAAATCACAATTTGCCAAGTGTCAGCTTGTTATTGGGTTACATAGGTGGTGATGTGGAATAGTGTGATTAGTTTATTTTATGGGCCAAGGAAAGAATGCCACGTGGCAAGCCCAGAGGCAGCCACATGGAACCTCCCGAAGGCTTAGGTAGGGCACGGCAGTGGATGAAACTTTTTGGGTGAAGGTTAGGGTTTAACCTGCAACCTCTGGCATACCATTCACATGTCTTAACCACCACCACTACCATGTGTTTCTTACCCCATTAGTTCTCTAGTAATATTTAAAGAGAAATCGCATGTAGTTTGCGGGTTAGGAGGGCCAGCCTGCAGGTCAGCCCTCTGCATGTGAATGCCAACATTTTTACCATCAACAGTTTGGGTGGGTGGCTCCATAAACCGCCACCTCAATGGTCAACGCGAAACATGTGAATGCAATTTATGTTACACCAAACGGTTAATGCAGCAGGCTCTAAAACTGCGAGGTAACCACGACGTGTGACCCCATCTAAACCGCCAATAATTTCCACTGTGGTTAGCTCTAATTACCTCTATTAAACCTGCTTAACAGTTAGTTAACTCTGAGTTTAGAGTGGCGGAAATTCTGGCGGACCTCCTATTTCATCAGGAACTCCAAGAATGGTGGGGATAACTGTTGTGGGGAAAAGTATCCGACACGGAATGACCCTATCCCACTCTAAGGGTGATAGTTCCTTAGCAACAGTGAAAGCAAAGCTATCTAAGATTACTTCTTTATGACATGCAAAAGAGGAAAGGAAGAGATCCACTTACCGATGTCTTGCGCAAATGGTCGATCCAATCTTCTCTCTTTGTCGCTTGCTCCCAGCTCCTTGTCTTCTCACGGGCCCAGCTACACAAGATCCTGCAAACAAGACGAGAAAAGGAAACTACAAGAAGCATGCATTCATAATTGATTCAAGGATTAGCATAAATCAAATATGCAAGTAAGACAATACATCATTGAAACACATGCGAATAGAAGAACCTCAAATGCTTTATTAATGGAAGAAAGTAAGGTTCAGGCGGTGATACAACCATAAGAGGCCCAATCCAGCATCACCTTCCCGACGGAAATAAATCTCCTCTTCACCTCCCTCAAGCAATCACCCAATACTCTCAACTGTAAACCAACAGCAATTCTTTGCACCAAATTCCGACCTCCAGATCCCATGGGATGAGATCCTTATATAGAGTTTTGGAGTGAAGATAAGTCAGCTTGATGTGTGACTGTTGTCCTCTTCAACCCCAGTTGTTCTTTAGTTCTTGAGTCCACTCGGAGATTCTACCTTCCACTTGGAGTTTTAGAACCTCTTTACTCATCATTAGGCGAATCTTCTGATCCAAGTGTCAATTTGGAAGCTTCCTGAGCACTGGCACATTGAGGAAAGATTCCTCCACATGTCCAAACTCGCTTAGCGCAGGTAGCCTTTGATGAAGTTGACATTCAGCGCAGGTACACCATGGAGCAGTTGACATTCAGTACAGATGCTCAGTGGAGCAGCTGCTTTGATCCAAAATTGACCTGTTTTTGAGTGTTTTTCAGTGGAGAACTGATCTGAAGTGTTGTGGTTTGCTGACCTTGTTCCTCTAGGGGTAGGAACAACATGTTTAGGGACTTTGGATCCCTTAGATTATTGACATTTCATGCTCTATGCTGTAAGGCACAAAAATGTCTATAACAGTTGCCCCCTAAAGTATGAGGTCGTTTATCGGGTGAAATGCTTTATTAGGAGGATCCGAAGTTCATTCAATCGTCGGGAGGTGACCTGTAACAAAATACAATACAATACATTATTTTTCATACTGCTTTCATGATCTAGCTGATGCGGGCATTTCCCATGCTCAGCTTTATAAATACATTTTCTGTACATAAACAGACGATCGTCTGATAGTAGACTGATAATTCTCTGCTTAAATTATCATCCTTTTAGTAGGATGATCATCTGCTGCACATGTCTATGTCTTTATCTCCTGAATATATATCGCAACCCGGATGGATGAAACTAGATCCGGGGTCTTCAAACTTGTCCGATCTTCACTCTAAGTACAGGTCGATCCATGTGAGAATTCCTTGGAGTCGAACATGGAAAGACATCGCTTGATTACCAGTCAATAATGTAAACTGTTAACAAGCGCGAGAGGAATCACCGATAATGATGATGACCCTCAAGGTACTACAGCACAATTCACGTGGCATGAATATAGGATTTGGCGTCAAACACCACGCAAAGTCTCCCGGTGGAAGGTCATTAATGTATACCTGTCGCCGGAAGTGAGAAACTTGCCATTGAGGCATGCAAGATTCAAAGTACTGAGGGGGTGTCCCTAGATCAACTTCTTGGATAATGAGCTGATGTCGACAAGAAGCGATCTGTCAAAGGAGGGGCTTAATGAATCCCACATCAGTGACATGGAACGGAGCTAGTAATTGTGATGATGGTGAAAACGATCTGTGAAATATGATTCAGGGTGGCGGTCATGAAAGGATGAAAGATGATGTATGGCCGTGGATGGGACCCGGTTGACACTCTCTGAATGACATCTCTTGAACATATAACGACACTGATGTGATGGATCGGTAGCATTACCCCAAATGTGGATGGTATGGCGAGACCATGGTGAAGGGACCGGTGAATGAAAACAACCCAACCCGATGTTTTTACGGAGGCAAAAGTGTCATGTTCAAGAGCGACTTGCTACCATTAAGCTTTGAGGTTCTCCCAATTTTTCCCCAGTCATTTCTGACCAGTACCTCTTTATTTTTGTCAAGCTTGAGGAGGATAACATATGCTTGTTCTATAACCTGCCCTTCGGGCAAGCCCATCGCTATGTTTTAACGAGCCTAGCGATAGGGAAACTCGTTCTCGTCTAAAGACAAGTTTGTCGCTATTCAATATTTTTAACGAGCCCAGCGAAAAAGACAACTCGGTCCTTTTCATTTTTAGAGAGTCTAAAAAAGGGTACATAAAGTTAACTCCAAAGGTCCTTTTTCGTCATCTAATCCCTTAAGTCCGAAAAAAGTATAAAACAATACAAAAGGGATGAATGTTCGATAGCTTTATCGAGCCGAACTAGACAAGCGCTCGATCTTTTTGTGCAATAATCCCTCAGGTCAAAAAAGATTAAAATCTAGAGGAGGGATAGCTCTTCCGGTCCTTTTAACGAGCTGGAAGGCCAAAACTCGGCAAACTTTTCATTTTTTACGAGTCAGTGAAAAGAGCTCAAAGAAGACTCGTATTTTGAGGAACGAGTGATAAACAGGGATAACAGCAGATTCCAGGTACAGGTTGGAATTTTCCAATCACGGCAGTGTCACAAGGATGGCTAGGTGAAATCACTCTTTGCAGTTGTTCCTCAAAATAGGTAAACAATCAAGTGGATGTGAATGATCGGCCAAATGAAAAAGTGGAGGTGATGGTGCAAACACGACCAAGGCTTTTTATGGCTGATGAATTTACGGTCTCAAATGGTTATTTACCGGTTCATTTTTTCTAGATGAGCTCGAACTCTGGAGGAAGCTTGCTCACATGCTTATGTTTATTTTTTAACGAGCATGAATTCCGCGTTAAAACTGCTCGGTTTTGCGTTTATTTTTTAACGAGCATGAACGTTGCCAAAACTGCTCGTTTTATAAGATCAAACTCATATTTTACCATGACTAGTCTTTTCTTTTTCAGAGATAGTACTGTATCATCCATTGCTGCAACAAACTTAGTTAGAAATAGATATTATGAGGTAAAAATGCTAATATTTCACTTTGAACTACGTAAAAAGCAATTAAAAGATATTTTTACCTCTCATTTTACCATTTCATTTGCATTTGGCTTGTTGGAGCTTTGGAGGTGCCTCTTCCTTTTGATTTTTCACCAGCTGATTTCGGGAGATTCTGTGGACGATTCTCAGCGCCGTCTGGACCAGGTAGGAGCTAAACCTTAGCTCTCCCTTTTCATGGTTTCATTTTCCAGTTTTGTGCCCGTTTTCTTGCCCCCATGAGCCCCTGGGGTTTCATTAGGGCGCTCTGCCATCAGCGCAGGTGCCTCATTCGAAACCTGCGTTGGGGTTCAAGCTGTTTAAGGGCATTTTGTCCCTCAACGCAGGTGGGACCCTTCTCTACCTGCGTTGGGCGTAGAAAAGCTTCTTTGTTGCACAATTTTTCATGGAAATTTTGCCATTTTTTCACCAAGTCAGGGATCTTACTCCTCCTCTTATTTGTTTTGCAGAGTTTATTGGAGCAGAATGACTCTTACATGGCGAGAACGAGAGCATGAAGAGGAGGACATGATTGCCCTCCATGATCCTGTTACGGTGAACGCGCTGCGGAACTGCGGCTTGCTAAAATTCTTCCGCATTTCTAGCATGAGGGCACAGATACTTTTACTGCAGTACCTGCTTGATGCTTGGGATCCTGTTAACCAAGTGTTCCAGATTAGGGGAAAGTCCATTCCCTTGACCATAGTGGACATTTACTTCTTGATTGGGTTGTCAAGGCGGGGTGCCCCCATTTCCTTGTCCGGTTCGGCCCGAGGAAGTGATTCCGTGAGAGACTATGTCCGTCAGTATTGTAGGGAAGGATCCCAGCCGAGCAGAGATGACAAGGTTACTATCCGTGAGATCACTGACAGGTCTCTCAGGTCTATTCTGTACACGATTTGTAGGATGGCCGGTAGTGCATCCCCTCATGTTGCCAACAGGTCTTATGTGCAGCATGCCCTGGAGTGTCTTCAGCCGAAAGTTTTTAACTGGTGTGATGCAGTACTGGTTCAGATGAAAAGCCAGTTGACCAAAGTAAAGGACGGGAAGCTGAAGAATTTTGGTTTTGGTTCAGTTCTGACTGCCTTCGCTTTGGAGAAGATACCACTGATGCAACCTCATTACATTGCACTCGACTTGCCTTCTCCCACCGAGCCACGCATGCAGAGGTGGGTTGACCACATGTCCAGACATGCAGGTCAATCTCAGATTACCTTTACTGACACCTTCTTTAGGTGGTTCGAGCGGCAGGATATGGCCTTTTCCGAGTATCCATATATTGGCATGGATTTCCGAGGTGATCCGGATTTGGTGCTACCGGATGGCGAGCAGTGGGGCGATCTTGGTAAAATCTTGACCTTATCACTGTTTACTGTTTCTTTATTTATAATGTCCTTGTGCTTTACTCTATCAAGACTCTAATCAAACTCATGTGTGCATGCAGATATTGGTCCTGTCTGTCCAGCAGTTCGTCCGAGAGCTCCGGCCGCTGCCCTAGTAGGGGAGGCTCCTGGGAGAGCTATTCTCCGCGACCTTGACTTGGCCGAGACTCTAGCAGCTGTGCAGGAACAGGTCGAGGGTCTTACCCTTGGGATTCCGGATGTACGGATCGATGAGTTGCCTTTACGATTGCAGCGACATACTGCTGGTGTTCCTAGACGATGGACTCGTCTTCTGCGCATGATTGCACAGGCCGTGGCATGTTATCATGAGCATCACTAGGCTAGGGTGCCCCCCAGCCATTTTTGAGTTTTGGGGTCATATGACCAATTTTGTCTTGGTTACAGAACATTATATGTAAACCTTAAACAGTTATATATATTTTTGATTTTCGGTGTTTATTCCAGTTTTTATGTGATCCATGTATGAAACATCGATGATGCTTCTCTTTTTATCAATTTTGCAAATGTCTATCTAACACATAGTTTGCTAATGAGTCGGTTAATGTGTTTAAGTTTCTGGAAATGTTTTGATATTGGATAAAATCAAACTGTCTTTCCAAGATTTTAACCCTTAGGAACTTGCGATAAATAGTTGGATTTCGGATGGAGTAGGTACCATTGAGTTGTAGCACCACGAGCTGTGAGTCTAACCTGACGACTAGCCGGCGTATGCCATGGGTGATGGCATCAGAGAGGAGCTCTATCAACGCGCTATACTCAGCGATGTTATTCGTTGATTGACCAATACATACCCCCCTGAAACTCACTAACTCGCCGCTTGGGTCAAAAATGGCCCATGCTGCAGAGGATAGGTTCCTCGAACTACGACTCGCTCCGTCGGCATATCCAACCCACGGTTCCATTGGATTTGACATCTGCAATAAGTGTAAAAAAGGCAGATTACTTAAACCGAAACAAACGCTCTAGCGAAAACAAAAATGTAACAAAAGCATACAGGTTACTATTAGGCATAGTAACGCTTAAGGTACAACCCGTTGCGGGGTTGCGCCAGTGGAATCCCGTCATAATCTACCAACTCGTAGGCTCCTTTTGCTAATACACTCTTAACAATATAAGGGCCCATCCATAAGGACTTAAATTTCCCAGCTCCCAATTTATCGGATTCTTGGTCATAAAGCAAGACCAAATCACCTTCTGAGAAGACACGAGGTTTGACATTTTTTTCGAACTGCGCCTTGACTTGTTTCTTATGGGCTTCGTTAGCCAAAGCGGCATCACGACGGGTTTCATCCAACTGGATTAATTCCAAGAAACGAGCCTCTTCTTCCGAAGTTCTGGGGAGGAGATCAATTGCGAGTTTAAGGGACGAAATTTCACACTGGATTGGTAGGATCGCCTCTAGGCCATACACCAGTTGAAACGGTGTGAACCTAGTGGCATTCCTTACCGATGTTCGGTAGGCCCACAAAGCCGAGTACAGGATCAAATGCCATCTTCTTTTGTGAACCCCCACCATCCTTTGCAGCATGCGCTTCAGGACTTTGTTGATTGCTTCAACTTGTCCGTTAGCTTGCGGATAGTACGGAGTAGAGCTGTCGTGAGACAATCCTAGTTTGGTAGTTAATTCAACCATCATGTGATTGCGAAAATGCGATCCATGATCTGTTACTATGGCCTGTGGTATGCCGAATCTAGCGACTACATGATTAAAAAAGAATAGGGCTGCTGTTTCACCAGTGTTATCCAATGTAGGCATCGCCTCGGCCCATTTGGTAACCCCAGTCATTTCTGACCAGTACCTCTTTATTTTTGTCAAGCTTGAGGAGGATAACATATGCTTGTTCTATAACCTGCCCTTCGGGCAAGCCCATCGCTATATTTTAATGAGCCTAGCGATAGGGAAACTCGTTCTCGTCTAAAGACAAGTTTGTCGCTATTCAGTATTTTTAACGAGCCTAGCGACAAAGACAACTTGGTCCTTTTCATTTTTAGAGAGTCTAAAAAGGGTACATAAAGTTAACTCCAAAGGTCCTTTTTCGTCATCTAATCCCTTAAGTCCGGGTATAATCAAATTAATATCCGCCCACAGGACCAGTCAAAGACTACATTTATTTGTCCGTGGGGCACATTCGCTTATCGAAAATTACCCTTTGGTTTAAAGAACGCAGGAGCGACGTTTCAGAGAGAAATGAATTA
Source organism: Pinus tabuliformis (assembly GCA_031772625.1). Classification (NCBI taxonomy): domain Eukaryota; kingdom Viridiplantae; phylum Streptophyta; class Pinopsida; order Pinales; family Pinaceae; genus Pinus; species Pinus tabuliformis. Next base: position 1,881,208,155 of record CM062819.1, on the reverse strand, counting down.
TGCTTTCCATGACATCAAGAACATCGTTCAACCTTATCTCGACGATCTTCCGGCTCATTCGCAAAAGCGGACTGATCATCCGCACCATTTAAGAGCAGTATTTCTACGTTGCCGACACTACAAGATAAGACTCAATCCGCACAAATGTGTGTTTTGCGTCGGTTCTGGCCGTTTACTTGGCTTTATAGTCTCCAAGGATGGGATTCGTCTCGACCCTTGCAAGGTGCAGGCAATCATTAATTTGCCTCCACCTTCGAACTTGCTTCAGATTCAGAAACTCCAAGGGAAAGCAAACTTTTTGAGGAGGTTCATTCCAAATTACGCAGAACTTGCTAAAGGTTATACCCGTCTCTTGAAAAAGGATGTACCTTTCGTCTGGGACCAGGTTGCGCAAGCTTCATTTGATGCTCTGAAAGAAGCGCTAGTAAAAGCATCATTAATGTACGCCCCAGACTATCAAAGAGACTTTAACCTGTATCTGGCTGCAGCAGATACGACCATTACAATGGTTTTAGTTCGCTGTCGACGGAATAGAACACCATTTTTGTGCCTTACAGCATAGAACATGAAATGTCAATAATCTAAGGGATCCAAAGTCCCTAAACATGTTGTTCCTACCCCTAGAGGAACAAGGTCAGCAAACCACAGCACTTCAGATCAGTTCTCCACTGAAAAACACTCAAAAACAGGTCAATTTTGGATCAAAGTAGCTGCTCCACTGAGCATCTGCGCTGAATGTCAACTGCTCCATGGTGTACCTGCGCTGAATGTCAACTTCATCAAAGGTTACCTGCACTGAGCGAGTTTGGACATGTGGAGGAATCTTTCCTCAATGTGCCAGTGCTCAGGAAGCTTCCAAATTGACACTTGGATCAGAAGATTCACCTAATGATGAGTAAAGAGGTTCTAAAACTCCAAGTGGAAGGTAGAATCTCCGAGTGGACTCAAGAACTAAAGAACAACTGGGGTTGAAGAGGACAACAGTCACACATCAAGCTGACTTATCTTCACTCCAAAACTCTATATAAGGATCTCATCCCATGGGATCTGGAGGCCGGAATTTGGTGCAAAGAATTGCTGTTGGTTTACAGTTGAGAGTATTGGGTGATTGCTTGAGGGAGGTGAAGAGGAGATTTCTTTCCGTCGGGAAGGTGATGCTGGATTGGGCCTCTTATGGTTGTATCACCGCCTGAACCTTACTTTCTTCCATTAATAAAGCATTTGAGGTTCTTCTATTCGCATGTGTTTCAATGATGTATTGTCTTACTTGCGTATTTGATTTATGCTAATCCTTGAATCAATTATGAATGCATGCTTCTTGTAGTTTCCTTTTCTCGTCTTGTTTGCAGGATCTTGTGTAGCTGGGCCCGTGAGAAGACAAGGAGCTGGGAGCAAGCGGCAAAGAGAGAAGATTGGATCGACCATTTGCGCAAGACATCGGTAAGTGGATCTCTTCCTTTCCTCTTTTGCATGTCATAAAGAAGTAATCTTAGATAGCTTTGCTTTGACTGTTGCTAAGGAACTATCACCCTTAGAGTGGGATAGGGTCATTCCGTGTCGGATACTTTTCCCCACAATAGACTGGCGACTCCGCTGGGGATCGTGTCTTGTTGGTAGCTTGTGTTTCTTGCTATTCATTTCCTAAACAAAGGGAGTACCGAATCGAACTGCATTCGAATCATTCGAAGGAAAAGTAGAGGGCAACTACTCTAGCTCAGTTCTGGGCATGTTTATGATTTGAAGAGCTGATCCATAAGGACTCTTATTAGCTCTTTGTGATAGTGTTCATCTTCCTTTAATCATCCTCTAGTGTATACTTGATTGATAGCCTCTGATTTGGCCAAAAACAGTTGATTTTTGAGCAATCTGTGACCCGGAACCAAAGAGAGACGAAAGTTTTCTCTTCAGTGCAGCTGCAGTGAAGGCTACCTGCGCTGCAACGTAGGTCCCGAAGGGGCTACCTGCACTGAATGTCAAACTGACAGTGTCTTACCTGCGCTGAACCAGTTTTGCATTGTGCAACTGGGGTTCCCTGCCTTCTGTTGCCCAGTTTTCAGTATTGTTTTTGCAGCCTGTTGTCAACCTGTATACCCATCTGAAACTATCATTCTTTGCCGTCATTCCGCCTCAGTTGTGTGAAGAAACCGTGATTGTTCTTATTGTATTCCTTACTTTCATTCACAGTTTCCCATAGCGAAAGTGAACTAGTCTTGCTGTAGCCTCTTGGATCTAGACCTGTGATAAAGTGTCGTTGTGATTCTAAGAGCTAGTTTAATGCTGTTCATAGCTGCTTGAGCATTTGCTTTCATTATATGGTTTGGATTTCAGTATTTCTTGTGTTGAAACGAGTGAATCTTAAGGTGTTCTTTTGATTATTGGACAAAAGCTTGTTTATTTTTGCTTGAAATTGAATTCGAAATCATACAACAGCTTTCTTTTTGTAATACATCAACATTAAGGAAGAAGAAAAGAAATACTTGCATTGTGCATGTGCATTTTGACAGTTTGCATGTCGACTTAGGAAAAGTGCATCAGTGTGTGCTCTATGATCTGTTCGAAAAGATGATGTCTTTCTTTTCCCTCAGTAGTTAAGATTTTCATAAGTTGAAAGAATTGAAAAAGCTTGCTTATCATTCTTAGACTGCATTTAGGAGTTGTATCATACATCACGTGGTGATCCATAAAGGCAAACTGCTAAGCAAGATCAACCTAAAATGAACTGAATTTACATAACAACGCTTTGAAACATAACGAAACACAGTAGAGGTCTAGGTAGAGACGTGTTCCGGCGTCGTTAAACATAGTGACTGTCGATCTCTACGAAGGTGGGTGATTCCTCCTGAGGGACGATAGCACTAATACGGATTTGTGCTCCCGCGTACCGTCGCGTATATTGGGAGACCCCTATAGGAACAAAGCGTTTATCCATAGGAAGCCATGTCGGCCGCCCTACTGATCACGATGCAGTGAACACAACATTCACGAAGATCGACCACTCGTACCGTAAAACGTATTCTGTGGTTTCGCGAAAGTTTTGGCACACCCTCTGCCTAGAACTCCAGAGTAGTTTCTTTTGGCCTTTTTCAAACTCTATAACTGAAAAAGTCCATCCGAGCATTTGTCACTTCGGGCTCGTTAATACATCGAAGGAGACTAGAGTCATCTTTAGCTTTTTCTCGACTCTTAAAAAGTGAAAAAGCAAGTCGTGTCTAAAGCGTCGTCATATAAAATTCATTCTAAACAGAACATAATCACCCCTTATTCCTGCGTTGATCTTGAGGTTGAGAACATGGAACACGCCAACCAAGGGATTCCACATGATGGGAACCCCAACCCTTTCTCCTCTTGGGGAGAAGTTGGTGCGCCCCACATGGCCACGTTGTCACTTCCAGGACTGACAATTGGCCTGCCAGTATGGATATTCTCAACCACTGTAGTTCAGACCACCACGGTTCCTGAACAGTCGAGTCAACAGTTAGACCAGTCTAGAGCTGCCCTCCAGCCTTCCGCTTCTTATAGATCTTCCTCCGATCCTTCCTCTTCGAAAGGTCGAGCCGCCGAAAGCCGAGCTCCCATAGAGAAGAAAAAGGAGAAGAAGAAGAAGGAAAAGAAGCAGAAGGAGCCAAAGGCGGCTGGGGGCAAGCAAAAGACATCTAACCAAAATCCGCACACAGCACAGACCAGGCCTAAGCCGCCATGTGTCATATGTGAAGGAGACCACTTCCACCGTGATTGTCCCAGTATTCCCCGAATACTAAGGGACTGGTCCCCTCGTTTGCACAGTTCGGAAGCATCAACCTCTGACAGCCAGGTTGAATGCTTACCATCGATCAGCGAAAGTGAAGGTTCTAGACGACGAAGGGGAATGAGATTCCCCTGCGAACTGTGTGAAGGCAATCACACCCTCCGCCGTTGTCCCTTTTTAGACGAAGCAAATAGAGTTTTGGAAGATCAACCGATTGCACCATTGCTACTTCCTCCTGGATATCAAAAACTCGCGCCAAGTCCTTCGTTGGTTGAAAATACAGCTGCCCCACTCGTGGGGCCAGATGAAGCGTCAGTCACTGAAAATGAACCTACTGAATCCGGACCGGACGAAAGTCCAAAGGTCGAAACGACAGTTGACCCGGTTCTCCCTTCAGAAGTTTCGTCTTCAAATGACACCGTCACTGAAGATTCATCTTCGGCTGACACCCTCACCGAAGAGAGTAAGGATGACACCATCCAGATTCTTTTCATCAACACCGATTCTGATGAGCATCAGGGCAATGCGCCCACTCCTTTACCGCAGGAAGGAGCATCATCAGGATCATATCCGGCCGTATATTCGGTCCCACCACCAAGCAACCTGGTTGTGTCCTTTGATTGGAACCAACTAGGCAGACCCCGGTTGCCAGCCAGTATACCATTTAGAATTATAGTCCAAATATACAAAATGGTGATGGCTGGAACTATCGTTGATGAAGGGGCATCTGTGAGTATCCTGTCCTCTATTGCTTGGAAAGCACTGGGTTGCCCGACGCTTTTTCCTGAGATAAGGAATCTCTCGGGTTTTGACAAAGGAACCAGCTGACCATTAGGGATTCTACCTAATGTGCCTATTACATTGAAAGGGAAGGCTGTCAAGATGAATTTGATGGTCGTCCAAGGACCCTTGGATTATAACCTACTCCTTGGACGAGACTACATATATTGCATGGAAGCAATAGTCTCCTCACTCTTTCGAATAATGTGTTTTCCATACGAAGGAAGAATGGTCAAACTCGTAGACCAACTTTCATTTCCGGGATCACGCATCGCAAATAGTCACATACCTATCCTGAATGGTCTTTTCGATCAAGAAAGGTCTCTACCTCCGGTTCTTCTTCCTGATGAGTGCGAGTGATTCGGGAAAGTAGGGCCGGAACCCAGGGGGCATGCATCCTGGTCTGCTGGGGTCAGAAAAAACCTTGGGTGTAAAGTAGAATTTCCACGGGAGAATATGACTAGTCCGTACCCCGTCCCCTCCTTCATCTTCGTAAGAGTAAGAGCCGGCAAGAAAGTCCGGCTCTCATGAAGAAGAAGGGGCAGTTAGGAATGGGGTTGTTCTGGAAAAAGATTCTTTTGTTAAAGTTATGTGGGAGGACGGGGGCCCGTTACTCACCATTGTCTATCTTTAGTAGGCATAGCCGAAGAAATGTTTTGTTTGAAAGATTAACGGAACAATCTTTGGGTAACCTGAAAGAGGTAGGCCTCACCCGTTGAAAACAAGGGTTTTTAACGGAAAAGTAGGGGCGACCTTGAAATTAGACTTTACACCTGGGGGCATGCAAACCTCTTGGAATGCAAGCACGGGTGACTTTTTAGTTTTTAGGTAGATCTAACCCCTCTAACCCGTAGGATAAGTCGATACCCAGCTTGCATAAAGAGAGTATATGGAGCAAAGCATAGCGAGATGAAGCTCCTTAAAAAATAGCGAGCAACCTACCAGGAGACCTTCCTACTTTATGACTGGTAAAAAACATGAGCAGTTTGGCAAAGTTCATGCTCGTTAAAAAATAAACGCAAAACCGAGCAGTTTTAGCAAGAGTTCATGCTCGTTAAAAAAAATAAATGCACATGTGAGCAATCTTCCCCCAGAGTTCAAGCTCATCAAGAAAAATGAACCGGTAAATAACCATTTGAGACCGTAAATTCATCAGCCATAAAAACCTTGGTCATGTTTGCATCGTCACCTCCACTCGTCATTTGGCCGATCATTCACATCCACTTGATTGTTTACCTATTTTGAGGAACAGCTGCGAAGAGTGATTTCACCTAGCCATCCTTGTGACACTGCCGTGATTGGAAAATTCCAACCTGTACCTGGAATCTGCTACTATCCCTGTTTATCGCTCGTTCCTCAAAATACGAGTCTTCTTTGAGCTCTTTTCACTGACTCGTAAAAAATGAAAAGTTTGCCGAGTTTTGGCCTTCCAGCTCGTTAAAAGGATCGGAAGAGCTATCCCTCCTCTAGATTTTAATCTTTTTGGACCTGAGGGATTATTGCACAAAAAGATCGAGCGCTTGTCTAGTTCGGCTCGATAAAGCTATCGAACATTCATCCCTTCTGTATTGTTTTATACTTTTTCGGACTTAAGGGACTAGATGACGAAAAAGGACCTTTGGAGTTAACTTTATGTACCCTTTTTAGACTCTCTAAAAATGAAAAGGACCGAGTTGTCTTTGTCGCTAGGCTCGTTAAAAATACTGAATAGCGACAAACTTGTCTTTAGACGAGAACGAGTTTCCCTATCGCTAGGCTCGTTAAAATATAGCGATGGGCTTGCCCGAAGGGCAGGTTATAGAACAAGCATATGTTATCCTCCTCAAGCTTGACAAAAACAAAGAGGTACTGGTCAGAAATGACTGGGGAAAAATTGGGAGAACCTCAAAGCTTAATGGTAGCAAGTCGCTCTTGAACATGACACTTTTTGCCTCCGTAAAAACATCGGGTTGGGTTGTTTTCATTCACCGGTCCCTTCACCATGGTCTCGCCATACCATCCACATTTGGGGTAATGCTACCGATCCATCACATCAGTGTCGTTATATGTTCAAGAGATGTCATTCAGAGAGTGTCAACCGGGTCCCATCCACTGCCATACATCATCTTTCATCCTTTCATGACCGCCACCCTGAATCATATTTCACAGATCGTTTTCACCATCATCACAATTACTAGCTCCGTTCCGTGTCACTGATGTGGGATTCATTAAGGCCCTCCTTTGACAGATCGCTTCTTGTCGACATCAGCTCATTATCCAAGAAGTTGATCTAGGGACACCCCCTCAGTACTTTGAAGCTTGCATGCCTCAATGGCAAGTTTCTCACTTCCGGCGACAGGTATACATTAATGACCTTCCACCGGGAGACTTTGCGTGGTGTTCGACGCCAAATCCTATATTCATGCCACGTGAATTGTGCTGTAGTACCTTGAGGGTCATCATCATTATCGGTGATTCCTCTCGCGCTTGTTAACAGTTTACATTATTGACTGGTAATCAAGCGATGTCTTTCCATGTTCGACTCCAAGGAATTCTCACATGGATCGACCTGTACTTAGAGTGAAGATCGGACAAGTTTGAAGACCCCGGATCTAGTTTCATCCATCTGGGCTGCGATATATATTCAGGAGATAAAGACATAGACATGTGCAGCAGATGATCATCCTACTAAAAGGATGATAATTTAAGCAGAGAATTATCAGTCTACTATCAGACGATCGTCTGTTTATGTACAGAAAATGTATTTATAAAGCTGAGCATGGGAAATGCCCGCATCAGCTAGATCATGAAAGCAATATGAAAAATAATGTATTGTATTGTATTTTGTTACAGGTCACCTCCCGACGATTGAATGAACTTCGGATCCTCCTAATAAAGCATTTCACCCGATAAACGACCTCATACTTTAGGGGGCAACTGTTATAGACATTTTTGTTCCTTACAATATAGAGCATGAAATGTCAATAATCTAAGGGATCCAAAGTCCCTAAACATGTTGTTCCTACCCCTAGAGGAACAAGGTCAGCAAACCACAGCACTTCAGATCAGTTCTCCACTGAAAAACACTCAAAAACAGGTCAATTTTGGATCAAAGCAGCTGCTCCACTGAGCATCTGCGCTGAATGTCAACTGCTCCATGGTGTATCTGCACTGAATGTCAACTTCATCAAAGGCTACCTGCGCTGAGCGAGTTTGGACATGTGGAGGAATCTTTCCTCAATGTGCCAGTGCTCAGGAAGCTTCCAAATTGACACTTGGATCAGAAGATTCGCCTAATGATGAGTAAAGAGGTTCTAAAACTCCAAGTGGAAGGTAGAATCTCCGAGTGGACTCAAGAACTAAAGAACAACTGGGGTTGAAGAGGACAACAGTCACACATCAAGCTGACTTATCTTCACTCCAAAACTCTATATAAGGATCTCATCCCATGGGATCTGGAGGCCGGAATTTTGTGCAAAGAATTGCTGTTGGTTTACAGTTGAGAGTATTGGGTGATTGCTTGAGGGAGGTGAAGAGGAGATTTCTTTCCGTCGGGAAGGTGATGCTGGATTGGGCCTCTTATGGTTGTATCACCGCCTGAACCTTACTTTCTTCCATTAATAAAGCATTTGAGGTTCTTCTATTCACATGTGTTTCAATGATGTATTGTCTTACTTGCGTATTTGATTTATGCTAATCCTTGAATCAATTATGAATGCATGCTTCTTGTAGTTTCCTTTTCTCGTCTTGTTTGCAGGATCTTGTGTAGCTGGGCCCGTGAGAAGACAAGGAGCTGGGAGCAAGCGGCAAAGAGAGAAGATTGGATCGACCATTTGCGCAAGACATCGGTAAGTGGATCTCTTCCTTTCCTCTTTTGCATGTCATAAAGAAGTAATCTTAGATAGCTTTGCTTTGACTGTTGCTAAGGAACTATCACCCTTAGAGTGGGATAGGGTCATTCCGTGTCGGATAATTTTCCCCACAACAGACTGGTGACTCCGCTGGGCGATCAGTCACCTGAAAAAACTTCTTCAAACCCTCCTGAGAAAGGGAAAAAGAAATGGCCTTGTATGATATGTGACGAAGATCACAAGACAACAGATTGTCCATACAAAGCTGAGCTCAAGAGATTCTTTAAAAGTCCAAAGAACCCAGCTGTGTTGACAGATCCATTTCCCAATCCAGGTCAAAATATGGTTGATAGTGGAAATGCTTCCCCGTCACAAGTGCTAATGTTATCGATCTCCAAACAGCAGAATGATGCTTTGATTTCAACAAGGAACAAAGATTACGGGAATCCGCAACTTTCAAACGAAAAAGGTAAAGATCAACCTAGTAGTTCGACAACAACTTCGACAGAAGTTGTCCCACCAATAATGCCAGAATTAACAATAAAACCGCCTAAGGGTGTAGTACACAAGTCGACCTTTAATCCTCGCGCCAGAGCGGCGCAGCATTATAACATAGTAGAAGATTTGGCCCAATCGCCATCCGCTATGTCGACTCTAGAGGTACTACAAAATTGTCCATCCCAAAGGCAAGCATTGTTATCAACAATAGGGGGGGTTGATCCTAAGGATTCCAATCTTGTGTCCTTTGATCACAAAGGATATGATCCTCAGTTACCAGCTCAACTAGCTTTCCTTATTCAAGTGAAAGCCCTCAACAAAACTGTTCATCGAACAATTATTGATGAGGGGGCATCTACATGTATTATGTCGATGAGTTGCTGGAAAACATCAGGGTCACCAACCTTGTCAAGATCTTCGACAACATTAAAAGCATTCGACGGTAGGACATATACCCCTTACGGTATTCTAAGTAACTTGAAGGTTGAACTAGGTGGAAAAACAGTAGAGATTGATGTTGAAGTCATAGATGGAAATCTAGATTACAACATCCTACTGGGAAGACCATGGATTTATGCCATGGCAGCTGTCATGTCGACTTATTTTAGGAAGATCGCATTCCCGTTTGAAGGAGGGATTACGGTCGTTGACCAACAGAACTTCCTCCTTAATGGTTCACAAGTTACGGGAAGCATTCCCATGATCCATGAGAACGACAATTCAATCCAAGATATCGGAGTAGGCCTGTTGAAAGACCCCACGATGATGGGGACTTTCTCGCTACCGAATCCTATGTACATAGGAAATGTACCGTTGGTAGCAACCTGCAACATGATATCTTCCACGAAAGTCGCAAAAGACAAAGTCATCATGGATCGTGCAATGGTTTTGCGCCCGAGCCCAATCGAAATATTGTAGCAATCAATGTTTCAAGCATGGGAGGCGAGCCCAAATCAACGCTCGTCAAGCGTTTGGGTAGACAGGTCAGGAGAATGTGGTACCCCTTTGGATCCTTGGTCACGAGTGCATGCAAGTGACGAAGGAATCCTGCAGTCAATGTTGATTGAGGGGGCACCATGGGATGATAACCACCATCGTTCCCTTCCTCAGGAAGACACTCAAGGCGACCTATATCACCCTTCAGTATTTGAATTCCTAACAAATACTGTAAATACGGTGGATTCCGAGAGAAACCTATCCAATATAGAAGAGACTATAGCCATAAATATCTCGACCAAAACAGACATTGTAGAGAATATTTATGTCGGCAAAGGTTGTTCCCCTTCAGAACAGGAAATATATAAGGCTCTTTTCCGCGAATTTAGAGATGTCTTTGCTTGGTCGTATGATTAAATGCCAGGCATTGACTCGAGTATCGTTGAACATGAAATTAAGATGTATCCTGATGTCAAACCAGTAAGACAACGGCTTCGGCAGGTGCACCCCAAGAAAGCCGCTGCCATTAAGGCAGAAGTTGAGAAACTTCTCCATGCTGGTTTTGTCTACCCGGTTCCTCTAACCGATTGGGTATCGAATATTGTCCCGGTTATGAAAAAACAAGGAACAATACGAGTGTGCGTCGATTATAGGGATGTAAATCAAGCTTGTCCAAAGGACAACTACCCTACACCCTTCATCGACCAGATAATTGATGAATGCGCCGGATGTGAAATCTTTTCTTTTATGGACGGATTTTCCGGGTATAATCAAATTAATATCCGCCCACAGGACCAGTCAAAGACTGCATTTATTTGTCCATGGGGCACGTTCGCTTATCGAAAATTACCCTTTGGTTTAAAGAACGCAGGAGCGACGTTTCAGAGAGCAATGAATTATGCTTTCCATGACATCAAGAACATCGTTCAACCTTATCTCGAAGATCTTCCGGCTCATTCGCAAAAGCGGACTGATCATCCGCACCATTTAAGAGCAGTATTTCTACGTTGCCGACACTACAAGATAAGACTCAATCCGCACAAATGTGTGTTTTGCGTCGATTCTGGCCGTTTACTTGGCTTTATAGTCTCCAAGGATGGGATTCGTCTCGACCCTTGCAAGGTGCAGGCAATCATTAATTTTCCTCCACCTTCGAACTTGCTTCAGATTCAGAAACTCCAAGGGAAAGCAAACTTTCTGAGGAGGTTCATTCCAAATTACGCAGAACTTGCTAAAGGTTATACCCATCTCTTGAAAAAGGATGTACCTTTCGTCTGGGACCAGGTTGCGCAAGCTTCCTTTGATGGTCTGAAAGAAGCGCTAGTAAAAGCATCATTAATGTATGCCCCAGACTATCAAAGAGACTTTAACCTGTATCTGACTGCAGCAGATACGACCATTGCAATGGTTTTAGTTCAAGAAGTCAACGGAATAGAACACCCTATATATTATTTAAGTAAAAACTTAAATGATACAGAAAGTAAATATTCTTATGTTGAAAAACTAGCACTTGCTGTTGTTCAAGCGATACAAAGATTTCGGCATTATGTCCTCTTCAGGAAGACCACCGTATTGTCAGATTGCAACCCCATGACTTATATACTGTCGCGACAGTTGTTTGGGGGCAAATATTCAAAATGGATAGCTATCCTTCAAGAGTTTGATCTGGAATTTGTGAAATCCAAATCAAAGAAAGCTTTAGTTTTCACAGAATTATTATGCGATCTCCCATCATCGTCCAACGATGAAACGTCCAAGGAATCGATCGTGGACGAAAGTTTGTTTCTGATATCAGCAAGTGATGAGTGGTATGGAGATATAATAGTTTATCTCCAAACCCAGAAGTTTCGGCCAGACACCTCTCACTCCGAAAAAACGCATTCGATACCAAGCAAAAGACTACATGATCGTCGGTGATACGCTTTACCGTCGTGGTGTCGATACGGTTCTGAGAAGGTGTCTCACCCATGAGGAGGCCGAAAAAGCCCTGAATGAATGTCATTCAGGCACCTGTGGGGGGCATCAATCTGGATATGCTACAGCACAAAGAATCTTACGAGCAGGATACTTCTGGCCAACCATGTTCAAAGATTGCATAACCGCAGTTAGAAGTTGCCATGCATGTCAGATTTTTGATAGCAAAACCAGAAGACCCCCCACTCCTTTACAGCCAATAATAGCTGTGGGGCCTTTCGCCAAGTGGGGCATCGATTTCATGCAATGCAACCCCACCTCGACAGGGGGGCATGAGTATATTATAGTCGCAGTTGACTATTTTACCAAATGGGCGGAGGCGATGCCTACATTGGATAACACTGGTGAAATAGCAGCCCTATTCTTTTTAATCATGTAGTCGCTAGATTCGGCATACCACAGGCCATAGTAACAGATCATGGATCGCATTTTCGCAATCACATGATGGTTGAATTAACTGCCAAACTAGGATTGTCTCACGACAGCTCTACTCCGTACTATCCGCAAGCTAACGGACAAGTTGAAGCAATCAACAAAGTCCTGAAGCGCATGCTGCAAAGGATGGTGGGGGTTCACAAAAGAAGATGGCATTTGATCCTGTACTCGGCTTTGTGGGCCTACCGAACATCGGTAAGGAATGCCACTGGGTTCACACCGTTTCAACCGGTGTATGGCCTAGAGGCGATCCTACCAATCCAGTGTGAAATTTCGTCCCTTAAACTCGCAATTGATCTCCTCCCCGGAACTTCGGAAGAAGAGGCTCGTTTCTTGGAATTAATCCAGTTGGATGAAACCCGTCGTGATGCCGCTTTGGCTAACGAAGCCCATAAGAAACAAGTCAAGGCGCAGTTCGACAAAAATGTCAAACCTCGTGTCTTCTCAGAAGGTGATTTGGTCTTGCTTTATGACCAAGAATCCGATAAATTGGGAGCTGGGAAATTTAAGTCCTTATGGATGGGCCCTTATATTGTTAAGAGTGTATTAGCAAAAGGAGCCTACGAGTTGGTAGATTATGACGGGATTCCACTGGCGCAACCCCGCAACGGGTTGTACCTTAAGCGTTACTATGCCTAATAGTAACCTGTATGCTTTTGTTACATTTTTGTTTTCGCTAGAGCGTTTGTTTTGGTTTAAGTAATCCGCCTTTTTTACACTTATTGCAGATGTCAAATCCATTGGAACCGTGGGTTGGATATGCCGACGGAGCAAGTCGTAGTTCGAGGAACCTATCCTCTGCAGCATGGGCCATTTTTGACCCAAGCGGCGAGTTAGTGAGTTTCAGGGGGGTATGTATTGGTCAATCAACGAATAACATCACTGAGTATAGCGCGTTGATAGAGCTCCTCTCTGATGCCATCACCCATGGCATACACCGGCTAGTCGTCAGGTTAGACTCACAGCTCGTGGTGCTACAACTCAATGGTACCTACTCCGTCCGAAATCCAGCTATTTATCGCAAGTTCCTAAGGGTTAAAATCTTGGAAAGACAGTTTGATTTTATCCAATATCAACACATTTCTAGAAACTTAAACACATTAACCGACTCATTAGCAAACTATGTGTTAGATAGACATTTGCAAAATTGATAAAAAGAGAAGCATCGTCGATGTTTCATACATGGATCACATAAAAACTGGAATAAACACCGAAAATCAAAAATATATATAACTGTTTAAGGTTTACATATAATGTTCTGTAACCAAGACAAAATCGGTCATATGACCCCAAAACTCAAAAATGGCTGGGGGGCACCCTAGCCTAGTGATGCTCATGATAACATGCCACGGCCTGTGCAATCATGCGCAGAAGACGAGTCCATCGTCTAGGAACACCAGCAGTATGTCGCTGCAATCGTAAAGGCAACTCGTCGATCCGTACATCCGGAATCCCAAGGGTAAGACCCTCGACCTGTTCCTGCACAGCTGCTAGAGTCTCGGCCAAGTCAAGGTCGCGGAGAATAGCTCTCCCAGGAGCCTCCCCTACTGGGGCAGCGGCCGGAGCTCTCGGACGAACTGCTGGACGGAAAGGACCAACATCTACATGCACACATGAGTTTGATTAGAGTCTTGATAGAGTAAAGCACAAGGACATTATAAATAAAGAAACAGTAAACAGTGATAAGGTCAAGATTTTACCAAGATCGCCCCACTGCTCGCCATCCGGTAGCACCAAATCCGGATCACCTCGGAAATCCATGCCAATATATGGATACTCGGAAAAGGCCATATCCTACCGCTCGAACCACCTAAAGAAGGTGTCAGTAAAGGTAATCTGAGATTGACCTGCATGTTTGGACATGTGGTCAACCCACCTCTGCATGCGTGGCTCAGTGGGAGAAGGCAAGTCGAGTGCAATGTACTGAGGTTGCATCAGTGGTATCTTCTCCAAAGCGAAGGCAGTCAGAACTGAACCAAAACCAAAATTCTTCAGCTTCCCGTCCTTTACTTTGGTCAACTGGCTTTTCATCTGAACCAGTACTGCATCGCACCAGTTAAAAACTTTTGGCTGAAGACACTCCAGGGCATGCTGCACATAAGACCTGTTGGCAACATGAGGGGATGCACTACCGGCCATCCTACAAATCGTGTACAGAATAGACCTGAGAGACCTGTCAGTGATCTCACGGATAGTAACCTTGCCGTCTCTGCTCGGCTAGGATCCTTCCCTACAATACTGACGGACATAGTCTCTCACGGAATCACTTCCTCGGGCCGAACCGGACAAGGAAAGCGGGGCACCCCGCCTTGACAACCCAGTCAAGAAGTAAATGTCCACTATGGTCAAGGGAATGGACTTGCCCCTAATCTGGAACACTTGGTTAACATGATCCCAAGCATCAAGCAGGTACTGCAGTAAAAGTATCTGTGCCCTCATGCTAGAAATGCGGAAGAATTTTAGCAAGCCGCAGTTCCGCAGCGCATTCACCGTAACAGGATCATGGAGGGCAATCATGTCCTCCTCTTCATGCTCTCGTTCTCGCCATGTAAGAGTCATTCTGCTCAATTAAACTCTGCAAAACAAATAAGAGGAGGAGTAAGATCCCTGACTTGGTGAAAAAACGGCAAAATTTCCATGAAAAATTGTGCAACAAAGAAGCTTTTCTACACCCAACGCAGGTAGAGAAGGGTCCCACCTGCGTTGAGGGACAAAATGCCCTTAAACAGCTTGAACCCCAACGCAGGTTTCGAATGAGGCACCTGCGCTGATGGCAGAGCGCCCTAATGAAACCCCAGGGGCTCATGGGGGCAAGAAAACGGGCACAAAACTGGAAAATGAAACCATGAAAAGGGAGAGCTAAGGTTTAGCTCCTACCTGGTCTAGACGGCGCTGAGAATCGTCCACAGAATCTCCTGAAATCAGCTGGTGAAAAATCAAAAGGAAGAGGCACCTCCAAAGCTCCAACAAGCCAAATGCAAATGAAATGGTAAAATGAGAGGTAAAAATATCTTTTAATTGCTTGTTACGTAGTTCAAAGTGAAATATTAACATTTTTACCTCATAGTATCTATTTCTAACTAAGTTTGTTGCAGCAATGGATGATACAGTACTATCTCTGAAAAAGAAAAGACTAGTCATGGTAAAATATGAGTTTGATCTTATAAAACGAGCAGTTTTGGCAACGTTCATGCTCGTTAAAAAATAAACGCAAAACCGAGCAGTTTTAACGCGGAATTCATGCTCGTTAAAAAATAAACATAAGCATGTGAGCAAGCTTCCTCCAGAGTTCGAGCTCATCCAGAAAAAATGAACCGGTAAATAACCATTTGAGACCGTAAATTCATCAGCCATAAAAAGCCTTGGTCGTGTTTGCACCATCACCTCCACTTTTTCATTTGGTCGATCATTCACATCCACTTGATTGTTTACCTATTTTGAGGAACAGCTGCAAAGAGTGATTTCACCTAGCCATCCTTGTGACACTGCCGTGATTGGAAAATTCCAACCTGTACCTGGAATCTGCTGCTATCCCTGTTTATCACTTGTTCCTCAAAATACGAGTCTTCTTTGAGCTCTTTTCACTGACTCGTAAAAAATGAAAAGTTTGCCGAGTTTTGGCCTTCCAGCTCGTTAAAAGGACCGGAAGAGCTATCCCTCCTCTAGATTTTAATCTTTTTGGACCTGAGGGATTATTGCACAAAAAGATCGAGCGCTTGTCTAGTTCGGCTCGATAAAGCTATCGAACATTCATCCCTTCTGTATTGTTTTATACTTTTTCGGACTTAAGGGATTAGATGACGAAAAAGGACCTTTGGAGTTGACTTTATGTACCCTTTTTAGACTCTCTAAAAATGAAAAGGACCGAGTTGTCTTTGTCGCTGGGCTCGTTAAAAATATTGAATAGCGACAAACTTGTCTTTAGAGGAGAACGAGTTTCCCTATCGCTAGGCTCGTTAAAACATAGCGATGGGCTTGCCCGAAGGGCAGGTTATAGAACAAGCATATGTTATCCTCCTCAAGCTTGACAAAAATAAAGAGGTACTGGTCAGAAATGACTGGGGAAAAAATTGGGAGAACCTCAAAGCTTAATGGTAGCAAGTCGCTCTTGAACATGACACTTTTGCCTCCGTAAAAACATCGGGTTGGGTTGTTTTCATTCACCGGTCCCTTCACCATGGTCTCGCCATACCATCCACATTTGGGGTAATGCTACCGATCCATCACATCAGTATCGTTATATGTTCAAGAGATGTCATTCAGAGAGTGTCAACCGGGTCCCATCCACTGCGAACGGTGTGGAGTCGCCAGTCTGTTGTGGGGAAAAGTATCCGACATGGAATGACCCTATCCCACTCTAAGGGTGATAGTTCCTTAGCAACAGTCAAAGCAAAGCTATCTAAGATTACTTCTTTATGACATGCAAAAGAGGAAAGGAAGAGATCCACTTACCGATGTCTTGCGCAAATGGTCGATCCAATCTTCTCTCTTTGCCGCTTGCTCCCAGCTCCTTGTCTTCTCACGGGCCCAGCTACACAAGATCCTGCAAACAAGACGAGAAAAGGAAAATACAAGAAGAATGCATTCATAATTGATTCAAGGATTAGCATAAATCAAATACGCAAGTAAGACAATACACCATTGAAACACATGCGAATAGAAGAACCTCAAATGCTTTATTAATGGAAGAAAGTAAGGTTCAGGCGGTGATACAACCATAAGAGGCCCAATCCAGCATCACCTTCCTGACGGAAAGAAATCTCCTCTTCACCTCCCTCAAGCAATCACCCAATACTCTCAACTGTAAACCAACAGCAATTCTTTGCACAAAATTCCGGCCTCCAGATCCCATGGGATGAGATCCTTATATAGAGTTTTGGAGTGAAGATAAGTCAGCTTGATGTGTGACTGTTGTCCTCTTCAAGCCCAGTTGTTCTTTAGTTCTTGAGTCCACTCGGAGATTCTACCTTCCACTTGGAGTTTTAGAACCTCTTTACTCATCATTAGGCGAATCTTCTGATCCAAGTGTCAATTTGGAAGCTTCCTAAGCACTGGCACATTGAGGAAAGATTCCTCCACATTTCCAAACTCGCTCAGTGCAGGTAGCCTTTGATGAAGTTGACATTCAGCGCAGGTACACCATGGAGCAGTTGACATTCAGCGCAGATGCTCAGTGGAGCAGCTGCTTTGATCCAAAATTGACCTGTTTTTGAGTGTTTTTCAGTGGAGAACTGATCTGAAGTGCTGTGGTTTGCTGACCTTGTTCCTCTAGGGGTAGGAACAACATGTTTAGGGACTTTGGATCCCTTAGATTATTGACATTTCATGCTCTATGCTGTAAGGCACAAAAATGTCTATAACAGTTGCCCCCTAAAGTATGAGGTCGTTTATCGGGTGAAATGCTTTATTAGGAGGATCCGAAGTTCATTCAATCGTCGGGAGGTGACCTGTAACAAAATACAATACAATACATTATTTTTCATACTGCTTTCATGATCTAGCTGATGCGGGCATTTCCCATGCTCAGCTTTATAAATACATTTTCTGTACATAAACAGACGATCGTCTGATAGTAGACTGATAATTCTCTGCTTAAATTATCATCCTTTTAGTAGGATGATCATCTGCTGCACATGTCTATGTCTTTATCTCCTGAATATATATCGCAGCCCAGATGGATGAAACTAGATCCGGGGTCTTCAAACTTGTCCGATCTTCACTCTAAGTACAGGTCGATCCATGTGAGAATTCCTTGGAGTCGAACATGGAAAGACATTGCTTGATTACCAGTCAATAATGTAAACTGTTAACAAGCGCGAGAGGAATCACCGATAATGATGATGACCCTCAAGGTACTACAGCACAATTCACGTGGCATGAATATAGGATTTGGCGTCGAACACCACGCAAAGTCTCCCGGTCAAAGGTCATTAATGTATACCTGTCGCCGGAAGTGAGAAACTTGCCGTTGAGGCATGCAAGCTTCAAAGTACTGAGGGGGTGTCCCTAGATCAACTTCTTGGATAATGAGCTGATGTCGATAAGAAGCGATCTGTCAAAGGAGGGCCTTAATGAATCCCACATCAGTGACATGGAACGGAGCTAGTAATTGTGATGATGGTGAAAACGATCTGTGAAATATGATTCAGGGTGGCGGTCATGAAAGGATGAAAGATGATGTATGGCCGTGGATGGGACCCGGTTGACACACTTTGAATGACATCTCTTGAACATATAACGACACTGATGTGATGGATTGGTAGCATTACCCCAAATGTGGATGGTATGGCGAGACCATGGTGAAGGGACCGGTGAATGAAAACAACCCAACCCGATGTTTTTACGGAGGCAAAAGTGTCATGTTCAAGAGCGACTTGCTACCATTAAGCTTTGAGGTTCTCCCAATTTTTCCCCAGTCATTTCTGACCAGTACCTCTTTATTTTTGTCAAGCTTGAGGAGGATAACATATGCTTGTTCTATAACCTGCCCTTCGGGCAAGCCCATCGCTATATTTTAACGAGCCTAGCGATAGGGAAACTCGTTCTCGTCTAAAGACAAGTTTGTCGCTATTCAGTATTTTTAACGAGCCTAGCGACAAAGACAACTCGGTCCTTTTCATTTTTAGAGAGTCTAAAAAGGGTACATAAAGTTAACTCCAAAGGTCCTTTTTTGTCATCTAATCCCTTAAGTCCGAAAAAGTATAAAACAATACAGAAGGGATGAATGTTCGATAGCTTTATCGAGCCGAACTAGACAAGCGCTCGATCTTTTTGTGCAATAATCCCTCAGGTCCAAAAAGATTAAAATCTAGAGGAGGGATAGCTCTTCCGGTCCTTTTAACGAGCTGGAAGGCCAAAACCCGGCAAACTTTTCATTTTTTACGAGTCAGTGAAAAGAGCTCAAAGAAGACTCGTATTTTGAGGAACGAGTGATAAACAGGGATAGCAGCAGATTCCAGGTACAGGTTGGAATTTTCCAATCACGGCAGTGTCACAAGGATGGCTAGGTGAAATCACTCTTCGCAGCTGTTCCTAAAAATAGGTAAACAATCAAGTGGATGTGAATGATCGGCCAAATGACGAGTGGAGGTGACGGTGCAAACACGACCAAGGTTTTTATGGCTGATGAATTTACGGTCTCAAATGGTTATTTACCGGTTCATTTTTCTTGATGAGCCGGAACCCAGGGGGCATGCATCCTGGTCTGCTGGGGTCAGAAAAAACCTTGGGTGTAAAGTAGAATTTCCGCAGGAGAATATGACTAGTCCGTACCCCGTCCCCTCCTTCATCTTCGTAAGAGTAAGAGCCGGCAAGAAAGTCTAGCTCTCATGAAGAAGAAGGGGCAGTTAGGAATGGGGTTGTTCTGGAAAAAGATTCTTTTGTTAAAGTTATGTGGGAGGACGGGGGCCCGTTACTCACCATTGTCTATCTTTAGTAGGCATAGCCGAAGAAATGTTTTGTTTGAAAGATTAACGGAACAATCTTTGGGTAACCTGAAAGAGGTAGGCCTCACCCGTTGAAAACAAGGGTTTTTAACGGAAAAGTAGGGGCGACCTTGAAATTAGACTTTACACCTGGGGGCATGCAAACCTCTTGGAATGCAAGCACGAGCGACTTTTTAGTTTTTAGGTAGATCTAACCCCTCTAACCTGTAGGATAAGTCGATACCCAGCTTGCATAAAGAGAGTATATGGAGCAAAGCATAGCGAGATGAAGCTCCTTAAAAAATAGCGAGCAACCTACCAGGAGACCTTCCTACTTTATGACTGGTAAAAAACGAGCAGTTTTGGCAAAGTTCATGCTCGTTAAAAAATAAACGCAACATGAGCAGTTTGGCAAAGTTCATGCTCGTTAAAAAATAAACGCAAAACCGAGCAGTTTTATTAAGAGTTCATGCTCGTATAAGAGCCGGCAAGAAAGTTCGGCTCTCATGAAAAAGAATAGGGCTGCTGTTTCACCAGTGTTATCCAATGTAGGCATCGCCTCGGCCCATTTGGTAAAATAGTCAACTGCGACTATAATATACCCATGCCCCCCGGTCGAGGTGGGGTTACATTGCATGAAATCGATGCCCCACTTGGCGAAAGGCCCCACAGCTATTATTGGCTGTAAAGGAGCGGGGGGTCTTCTGGTTTTGCTATCAAAAATCTGACATGCATGGCAACTTCTAACTGCGGTTATGCAATCTTTGAACATGGTTGGCCAGAAGTATCCTGCTCGTAAGATTCTTTGTGCTGTAGCATATCCAGATTGATGCCCCCCACAGGTGCCTGAATGACATTCATTCAGGGCTTTTTCGGCCTCCTCATGGGTGAGACACCTTCTTAGAACCGTATCGACACCACGACGGTAAAGCGTATCACCGACGATCATGTAGTCTTTTGCTTGGTATCGAATGCGTTTTTGTTCTGAGTGAGAGGTGTCTGGCCGAAACTTCTGGGTTTGGAGATAAACTATTATATCTCCATACCACTCATCACTTGCTGATATCAGAAACAAACTTTCGTCCACGATCGATTCCTTGGACGTTTCGTCATTGGACGATGATGGGAGAACGCATAATAATTCTGCGAAAACTAAAGCTTTCTTTGATTTGGATTTCACAAATTCCAGATCAAAGTCTTGAAGGATAGCTATCCATTTTGAATATTTGCCCCCAAGCAACTGTCACGACAGTATATAAGTCATGGGGTTGCAATCTGACAATACGGTGGTCTTCCTGAAGAGGACATAATGCCAAAATCTTTGTATCGCTTGAACAGCAGCAAGTGCTAGCTTTTCAACATAAGAATATTTACTTTCTGTATCATTTAAGTTTTTACTTAAATAATATATAGGGTGTTCTATTCCGTCGACTTCTTGAACTAAAACCATTGCAATGGTCGTATCTGCTGCAGCCAGATACAGGTTAAAGTCTCTTTGATAGTCCGAGGCGTACATTAATGATGCTTTTACTAGCGCTTCTTTCAGAGCATCAAAGGAAGCTTGCGCAACCTGGTCCCAGACGAAAGGTACATCCTTTTTCAAGAGACGGGTATAACCTTTAGCAAGTTCTGCGTAATTTGGAATGAACCTCCTCAGAAAGTTTGCTTTCCCTTGGAGTTTCTGAATCTGAAGCAAGTTCGAAGGTGGAGGCAAATTAATGATTGCCTGCACCTTGCAAGGGTCGAGACGAATCCCATCCTTGGAGACTATAAAGCCAAGTAAACGGCCAGAACCGACGCAAAACACACATTTGTGCGGATTGAGTCTTATCTTGTAGTGTCGACAACGTAGAAATACTGCTCTTAAATGGTGCGGATGATCAGTCCGCTTTTGCGAATGAGCCGGAAGATCGTCGAGATAAGGTTGAACGATGTTCTTGATGTCATGGAAAGCATAATTCATTGCTCTCTGAAACGTCGCTCCTGCGTTCTTTAAACCAAAGGGTAATTTTCGATAAGCGAACGTGCCCCACGGACAAATAAATGCAGTCTTTGACTGGTCCTATGGGCGGATATTAATTTGATTATACCCGGAAAATCCGTCCATAAAAGAAAATATTTCACATCCGGCGCATTCATCAATTATCTGGTCGATGAAGGGTGTAGGGTAGTTGTCCTTTGGACAAGCTTGATTTACATCCCTATAATCGACGCACACTCGTATTGTTCCTTGTTTTTTCATAACCGGGACAATATTCGATACCTAATCGGTTAGAGGAACCGGGTAGACGAAACCAGCATGGAGAAGTTTCTCAACTTCTGCCTTAATGGCAACGGCTTTCTTGGGGTGCACCTGCCGAAGCCGTTGTCTTACTGGTTTGACATCAGGATACATCTTAATTTCATGTTCAACAATACTCGAGTCAATGCCTGGCATTTCATCATACGACCAAGCAAAGACATCTCTAAATTCGCGGAAAAGAGCTTTATATATTTCCTGTTCTGAAGGGGAACAACCTTTGCCGACATAAATATTCTCTACAATGTCTGTTTTGGTCGAGATATTTATGGCTATAGTCTCTTCTATATTGGATAGGTTTCTCTCAGAATCCACCGTATTTACAGTATTTGTTAGGAATTCAAATACTGAAGGGTGATATAGGTCGCCTTGAGTGTCTTCCTGAGGAAGGGAACGATGGTGGTTATCATCCCATGGTGCCCCCTCAATCAACATTGACTGCAGGATTCCTTCGTCACTTGCATGCACTCGTGACCAAGGATCCAAAGGGGTACCACATTCTCCTGACCTGTCTACCCAAACGCTTGACGAGCGTTGATTTGGGCTCGCCTCCCATGCCTGAAACATTGATTGCTACAATATTTCGATTGGGCTCGGGCGCAAAACCATTGCACGATCCATGATGACTTTGTCTTTTGCGACTTTCGTGGAAGATATCATGTTGCAGGTTGCTACCAACGGTACATTTCCTATGTACATAGGGTTCGGTAGCGAGAAAGTCCCCATCATCGTGGGGTCTTTCAACAGGCCTACTCCGATATCTTGGATTGAATTGTCGTTCTCATGGATCATGGGAATGCTTCCCGTAACTTGTGAACCATTAAGGAGGAAGTTCTGTTGGTCGACGACCGTAATCCCTCCTTCAAACGGGAATGCGATCTTCCTAAAATAAGTCGACACGACAGCTGCCATGGCATAAATCCATGGTCTTCCCAGTAGGATGTTGTAATCTAGATTTCCATCTATGACTTCAACATCAATCTCTACTGTTTTTCCACCTAGTTCAACCTTCAAGTTACTTAGAATACCGTAAGGGGTATATGTCCTACCGTCGAATGCTTTTAATGTTGTCGAAGATCTTGACAAGGTTGGTGACCCTAATGTTTTCCAGCAACTCATCGACATAATACATGTAGATGCCCCCTCATCAATAATTGTTCGATGAACAGTTTTGTTGAGGGCTTTCACTTGAATAAGGAAAGCTAGTTGAGCTGGTAACTGAGGGTCATATCCTTTGTGATCAAAGGACACAAGATTGGAATCCTTAGGATCAACCCCCCCTATTGCTGATAACAACGCTTGCCTTTGGGATGGACAATTTTGTAGTACCTCTAGAGTCGACATAGCGGATGGCGATTGGGCCAAATCTTCTACTATGTTATAATGCTGCGCCGCTCTGGCGCGAGGATTAAAGGTCGACTTGTGTACTACACCCTTAGGCGGTTTTATTGTTAATTCTGGCATTATGGGTGGGACAACTTCTGTCGAAGTTGTTGTCGAACTACTAGGTTGATCTTTACCTTTTTCGTTTGACAGTTGCGGATTCCCGTAATCTTTGTTCCTTGTTGAAATCAAAGCATCATTCTGCTGTTTGGAGATCGATAACATTAGCACTTGTGACGGGGAAGCATTTCCACTATCAACCATATTTTGACCTGGATTGGGAAATGGATCTGTCAACACAGCTGGGTTCTTTGGACTTTTAAAGAATCTCTTGAGCTCAACTTTGTATGGACAATCTGTTGTCTTGTGATCTTCGTCACATATCATACAAGGCCATTTCTTTTTCCCTTTCTCAGGAGGGTTTGAAGAAGTTTTTTCAGGTGAGTGATCGCCCTGTTGCTTCTTCTTCCCTTTGTTTTGCTTCTTCTTGCTTCCTGGTTGATTGGTTTCTTTGCCTTTATCTGTTGATATGGCATTTACTTCCGAAGCAAGAATCTCTTCATGGGCATTTTGATCTGAAGTCTTACGGGCTTTCTGGGATGAAGCCTTTTTCGATTTCGCGCTTGCAGTGCCAATCACGCCATCTCCGGCATGAGAGTCAATATTCGATTTAGGAGGTGGAGGAATTGAAAATTCAGGTCTAGGGGCGTCAGGTATTTTGTCGTAGAGCGTGCCAGACTGAGTATATACTAAGTCTAAATATTGAGCACGAGCGATGACTTGCTCCTCTGTTACGACTCCCCCCTTGGCCACATCTTCCGTTATAGCCGGAAGTAATGACTTTATAAACCATTTAGCTAATAGCTGATCAGGAATGTATGTTTTCACCATCCTATGACGGCGACATCACTCATGTATATGATCTGATATGTGAGTAGCTGTCATCTGTTTGAAGTTGGTCAGTATCTCGGTTCCTGTTTCATACCTGATTGGTAATTGAAAATGGGTTAAGAAAGTCGTGGCTAAGGAGCTGAAATTGTCGAAAGAGGCTCTTGGAAATTCTATATACCATTTGGCCGCCGAACCTGTCAATGTCCTCTGGAAGAGGCGAAGTCTTATCGAATCATCGTTTAGAGTGTTCGACGAACACCACAGATGAAAAGTCATGACGTGATTCGACGGGTCTTCACCTGGATTTCCATTGAATTTAGGAATGTCCGAAGGGAGTTTATGGGGAATCGCTGGCCACCAAGGGGCATAAGCAATCGGATCGTTCGTCAACCGATGTAAATCGGGTAACTCTAGAGTTGCCACGAATGGCAGCTGTTGACTTAGATTAGGCGAAGCGTACCCAGGATATGATGGGATTGCCTGAGCAGTTGGTCTTTGCATACCGGCATAATGTACTTGGTGCTGGTATGATTGATACGGTTGGTGGACTACTCCACTGTAAAGTGGTTGGTTTGGACCGTTTTGTATGTACGGTTGCCCACTGTTCGCAAAAATCTGCTGCTCGGTACCTTGGTACACTTGCTGGAATTGCGGTTGTTGATACTGCACCAACCATGGTTGCGACGCCATGGGTTGTTGTGCTATACTAACCACTGGACCAAGATGAGGGGTAATGGTACCCGTTTGTGCTTGTGCCGCCCCACCAGCCGGCGATTGTGGTTGAGTCGCAGGGTCAAAGGGCTGTTGCATTACAACCTGAGGAAACTGAGGTTGACATACAACAGGCATCGTTTGAACTTGCGACACGGTTACAATCGCTGGTGTCGTTGGGATGTTCGTCATAGGCATTTGTTGTTGCATAGAATACACAACTCTTGGTTGCTGGGGTAGCATAGGTATCCAACCACTTGTAGTTATTCCAGTATAACCTGAATACGGTTGTGAACTCTCGTATGGGTAACCTCCCGGAGGGGGTAAAGAAAAGGCATATTGCCCCCCATACGGTGGTGGTCCAGAACCGAAAGGGTTTACCACACCTTGAGGACCAGATTGCCCAAACTGATTTCCGAAAGGATCAATTTGTTGAGTTCCAACATAGGAGTTACCGGGCATTATCCCGGGAGAACAAACAGGAACAGACCATACTGTCGTCATGGCCCCCGAAGCGGTTCTCTCTAACTGTTGAGAGTTGGGGACAGATGGTATGCCGGCGAACATTGTCGGAGTGACTGCAGGGGGTTCTGCTGTCGCTGTGTCATTTGGCACAGTCCTAGATGTTGACGGTTGTTCAGACATTTTGAGTCTATCCAGTAGATTGCCTAGTGATTCTCGAGGAACCTCTCTGGGTGATAGGCTAGCTTCTGATGCAGTAGGAAATAGAGTGATCCCTACTCCAAAATGTGTTGGAGTAGTTGCTTGCGGATCTTCTACAACTTCCTCTATTGCGATCAGACCAGGTGGAAGAGGAAGACCGTCAGGTCCGTAAAATATTTCTGGTGCCGAAGAAGGGGGTGTTTCGACAGCGACAGTTGTTTGAGGAGCAAGAATCTCTGAACCGATCACTGATGGAACTGATTCAGTAACACAAGTATTTGCTCTTAGACTAGGATCAGTGTTACCGTCCTTCTGAGGCTGTTGAACTTCTTCAATAGGGGCAGGGTTTCCAGAAATGTTTGGAGTAACCGGAACCTCAGATGTCGTTGGAACACTTGTTCTAACTGTGACAGGAGATTTGGAACCAGTTGAACGAGTCCGCTTTGCCCGGGTTGTTTTCGATTCCGGAGACAAGGACGGTCGACTCGTAAGCCTCCGCGAATGACGGGTCATCGATTGAATTTCTTCCACGATTGTGGATTACTTGATCAACCAACAATACACAGGGTAAAATGTATTTTTGAATTGAATTAATTTTAGACGCTTTTAAGACACAACTTGCTTTTTCACTTTTTAAGAGTCGAGAAAAAGCTAAAGATGACTCTAGTCTCCTTCGATGTATTAACGAGCCCGAAGTGACAAATGCTCGAATGGACTTTTTCAGTTATAGAGTTTGAAAAAGGCCAAAAGAAACTACTCTGGAGTTCTAGGCAGAGGGTGTGCCAAACCTTTCGCGAAACCACAGAATACGTTTTACGGTACGAGTGGTCGATCTTCGTGAATGCTGTGTTCACTGCATCGCGATCAATAGGGCGGCCGACACGGCTTCCTATGGATAAAGGCTTTGTTCCTATAGGGGTCTCCCAATATACGTGACGGTACGCGGGAGCACAAATCCATATTAGTGCTATCGTCCCTCAGGAGGAATCACCCACCTTCGTAGAGATCGACAATCACTATGTTTAACGACGCCGGAACACGTCTCTACCTAGACCTCTACTGTGTTTCGTTATGTTTCAAAGCGTTGTTATGTAAATTCAGTTCGTTTTAGGTTGATCTTGCTTAGCAGTTTGCCTTTATGGATCACCACGTGATGTATGATACAACTCCTAAATGCAGTCTAAGAATGATAAGCAAGCTTTTTCAATTCTTTCAACTTATGAAAATCTTAACTACTGAGGGAAAAGAAAGACATCATCTTTTCAAACAGATCATAGAGCACACACTGATGCACTTTTCCTAAATCGACATGCAAACTGTCAAAATGCACATGCACAATGCAAGTATTTCTTTTCTTCTTCCTTAATGTTGATGTATTGCAAAAAGAAAGCTATTGTATAATTTCGAATTCAATTTCAAGCGAAAGCAAACAAGTTTTTGTCCAATAATCAGAAGATCACCTTAAGATTCACTCGTTTCAACACAAGAAATACTGAAATTCGAACCATATAACGAAAGCAAATGCTCAAGCAGCTATGAACAGCAATAAGCTAGCTCTTAGAATCACAACGACACTTTATCACAGGTCTAGATCCAAGAGGCCACAGCAAGACTAGTTCACTTTCGCTATGGGAAACTGTGAATGAAAGTAAGAAATACAATAAGAACAATCACAGTTTCTTCACACAACTGAGGCGGAATGATGGCAAAGAAAGATAGTTTCAGATGGGTATACCGGTTGACAATAGGCTGCAAAAAC
Source organism: Pinus tabuliformis (assembly GCA_031772625.1). NCBI lineage: Eukaryota > Viridiplantae > Streptophyta > Pinopsida > Pinales > Pinaceae > Pinus > Pinus tabuliformis. The sequence goes on along the minus strand of CM062819.1, from coordinate 1,881,180,827 downwards.
AATACTGAAAACTGGGCAACAGAAGGCAGGGAACCCCAGTTGCACAATGCAAAACTGGTTCAGCGCAGGTAAGACACTGTCAGTTTGACATTTAGCGCAGGTAGCCCCTTCGGGTCCTGCGTTGCAGCGCAGGTAGCCTTCACTGTAGCTACACTGAAGAGAAAACTCTCGTCTCTCTTTGGTTCCGGGTCACAGATTGCTCAAAAATCAACTGTTTTTGGCCAATTCAGAGGCTATCAATCAAGTATACTCTAGAGGATGATTAAAGGAAGATGAACACTATCACAAAGAGCTAATAAGAGTCCTTGTGGATCAGCTCTTCAAATCATAAACATGCCCAGAACTGAGCTAGAGTAGCTACCCTCTACTTTGCCTTCGAATGATTCGAATGCAGTTCGATTCGGTACTCCCTTTGTTTAGGAAATGAATAGCAAGAAACACAAGCTACCAACAAGACACGATCCCCAGTGGAGTCGCCAGTCTATTGTGGGGAAAAGTATCCGACACGGAATGACCCTATCCCACTCTAAGGGTGATAGTTCCTTAGCAACAGTCAAAGCAAAGCTATCTAAGATTACTTCTTTATGACATGCAAAAGAGGAAAGGAAGAGATCCACTTACCGATGTCTTGCGCAAATGGTCGATCCAATCTTCTCTCTTTGCCGCTTGCTCCCAGCTCCTTGTCTTCTCACGGGCCCAGCTACACAAGATCCTGCAAACAAGACGAGAAAAGGAAACTACAAGAAGCATGCATTCATAATTGATTCAAGGATTAGCATAAATCAAATACGCAAGTAAGACAATACATCATTGAAACACATGCGAATAGAAGAACCTCAAATGCTTTATTAATGGAAGAAAGTAAGGTTCAGACGGTGATACAACCATAAGAGGCCCAATCCAGCATCACCTTCCCGACGGAAAGAAATCTCCTCTTCACCTCCCTCAAGCAATCACCCAATACTCTCAACTGTAAACCAACAGCAATTCTTTGCACAAAATTCCGGCCTCCAGATCCCATGGGATGAGATCCTTATATAGAGTTTTGGAGTGAAGATAAGTCAGCTTGATGTGTGACTGTTGTCCTCTTCAACCCCAGCTGTTCTTTAGTTCTTGAGTCCACTTGGAGATTCTACCTTCCACTTGGAGTTTTAGAACCTCTTTACTCATCATTAAGCGAATCTTCTGATCCAAGTGTCAATTTGGAAGCTTCCTGAGCACTGGCACATTGAGGAAAGATTCCTCCACATGTCCAAACTCGCTCAGCGCAGGTAGCCTTTGATGAAGTTGACATTCAGCGCAGGTACACCATGGAGCAGTTGACATTCAGCACAGATGCTCAGTGGAGCAGCTGCTTTGATCCAAAATTGACCTGTTTTTGAGTGTTTTTCAGTGGAGAACTGATCTGAAGTGCTGTGGTTTGCTGACCTTGTTCCTCTAGGGGTAGGAACAACATGTTTAGGGACTTTGGATCCCTTAGATTATTGACATTTCATTCTCTATGCTGTAAGGCACAAAAATGTCTATAACAATAACTAGAGTCATTCTAGATTTAGAGGAGTTTTTCTAGGAAAAGATTGTCTGAATCATAGAGAGAGAAAATTTCGACCAAATTGAGCTTAGGAAGAGGTGTTCTTAGCTAATTTGGACATTCTGGAAACATTGGTGTAGGTATCAGGAGCAATAGAGATTTATAAACAACAATTTTTTCCATATTGAGCTAATACAGAGGCCCAAGCCATGGAAGTTGGACCAAGGAGATGTATCCCAAGAGGGGTGAACTCCTTCATCAAAACACTGTGTTAAAGTGTCTCTTTCATGGTTTGTTTTAATTTGAATGTTTGTTGTTCAGTACTTTTTTTTGAAGTTATTTTCTCATGAATGTCATACTAAACTTAAGGAAATTTACCTATTTACATACACAAACAACTAATGAAAACTCAGTACAAGAAGAAATAAGGAAAACACATGTTTATAAATATATAATTGATATTAGCACAACAAATACTAACAATAAAAAATAGATCACTTCTTCTCTCCACCATCGATTGAATAATTATTGCAGAGTCACCCAATATGATTGGATTCTTCATACCTCGTTGCCTTAAGATTTTCATTCATGAGAGGAGGCCATATGCTTTTGCCTTGTTGTTGGATAATTCTCCTAATCCCCATTCATAAGTGATGGGATTTATTCCTCCTGGATCGAAAAGGAGACCTCCTACTCTAGCCTTGCCTGGATTAGACTTAGAAGCTCCATCAAACAATAAGTAGGGCCTATTTAAATTTTCTGACCATGCTTTGAAATCCTCTTTTTTAATTCTGATTTTCTAGTTCTAAGTGCTAATAACAAATCTGGTGATAGTAGATTTGTTGTTGCTTTCTCATCGCAAATTCTATCCAGGTTCTTTCCTCATGCTACATGTGTTTGACATCTATTTCTTTATCTCCTTTGGAATTGATGAATTTGGTTGTCATGCTCCAAGTTTTAGCCAGAATTGTTCTGTTGCTTGGAGTGTGATATTTAAAGATCCTCTAGTTTCTTGCTAACTAGATTTTCCAACACATAAATGAGGGAAAACTCAGCCAATATCTTTTAATTATTTCTTTATTTTTAAAAGTATATTGATACTTTTTTTTCCAAGTTGTTAAAATCATTTGCAGAGGCAGAGAATGCAAAATGCTAACCTCCAGTGGTCTTACAAGCTCTTGCCAGCAGGCACGAGCAAAAGGACATCCCACAAAGAGATGTTGGATGTTTTATTCACTCTTCTGACACATTGCACAACATGAAGGGCCTTCATAACCTTTCCTTTTAAATTTATTAGCGGTAAGAATCTTACCTTTGAGAAGTGTCCACATGAACACTTTGATTTTGGTAGGGTTTCTATTTTCCATGCCACCCTCTAGTGTTCCCAATCACTATTTCCTTGATGATGTAAGGTGGAATATCTAGATTTGACTGAAAAAACCCCTCCATCAGTGTCCCAATGGAGAGTATCTTTTGTGTCTAGACTCAATGGTGCAACCCCTTTAAGATGATATATTAGAGTCCTCCACTGAGGGACAAGCAAAAATGAATTGAAATGACATGAACATCAAATAAATATGAGCAATAAGAAGTTCTTGATGATCATGAATAAGGTCTTGAATTTCATTTTCACATCCTTCCGCTAGTGCCCTTTGTGTGAATTCAACGTTTAACTATTCAATATGCCGCATAAAATATCCAAAAATCCTAAAATAGAACAATTATAGAAATTTTAAAATGACCATAATAAATGAAGCAAAAGAATAGAAATAGATCATTATTTACAATAATGTTATAAAGCAGTTAGTAGTTGTTTGAATTAATCTACTTCTCACAAATATTGTTCATAATAATGCAATCAAAAGAATTACTGGAAACTACTTGTGAAGGAGGAAGAAGTTCAAGACTATGACCAAAAATGGGAGCTTGAAGATCATCAGGATCGTAAATAGGAATGGAAAAGTCATCATGACTTGATGGAGTGTGAAAATGAAACTCTTAAATAGTAATATCAGTAAAATGAGAGTCTTCATTTGGAAACATATGTGAGCTATCAATAGTGTGAGGAATAGATAATAAATGAAATTACTCATTGTTCTCCAACTCTAAATAATCATCACAAATGAGTTGTCTAACATTCTCTTCCCTCTTTTAGAATAAACTCGACTAAAAGAAATTATTAAATTTAGCCCTAAGAGAATTCTCATAATCATGAAGGATGTAATTTATAAATAATTTATTATCCTAATTATATAATAATTGATCATTGATGAAATCAATAACAATTCCTCTATTTGTCATAAAATTGCATGTATCAGGAAGAATTACTAAATTATTAGTAAAAGAATTATTATCATCAAATCAAACAGGATAAAGGGAAAAATGACTGTTTAAAGATATGAATATGAAAATTTCTCTAGTTGTATATTTTGCATTATCTTCATTAAGACAAATTTCAGATTCTTCTTCAAGTGTATTGTCCACATTTTTCTAGAATGAACATTAAGTTCTCCGAAGCTTTGTGATTGTGGATTAATAACATGAGATAGAACATCACGATATTTATTGACATATATGTCATTAGATTGTTCAACTTGAACTACTATTTGAAAATTGACTAAATTATATAAGCAACAGATTCAAGTTTAGCATCATCACTTGATTCATTAACAACAACTTGTTTTAAGGGTTATTTAAGATCATCTTTAACATTCTACGCAGTATTTACAACTTGTAGAAACCTATCATATATATATGATGCAATTTCATAATGATTGACATGTGAATATTAAGTAGGTGAATTTTCATTCATGCTAATAAAAACAAAAGGTGTTTCATCAAAGCTTCAAATTATTTGATTATGTGGTTTTGGAATGCAGGGAAGAGAAACTAAATTTTTAAACCATACTATTAATTGAAACTCAAGAGGTAAATCTTGAAATTGGAATTAGAAACAAATTAATTTAAATCTAATAAGGAATCATCCAAAGAATCACCTTCAAATCAATGAAGTAATTCAAGTCGATTTCAAACCTTTTCATAATCATAATCCTAGAAAACATGAAGGAATATTTTTGTAAACTCATCCCAAGTGTGCATAGAGGAAAATGGAAATGATCTCAACTAGTTTTTGGCAAAGCTCATCAAGGTAAGAGTAAACATTCCTACACATCACACCTTCATCAATATCATAATAATTACAATTTAGAATAAATTGAAGAACATGATTGAAAGAAGAAACATTTTCCTCACCATTAAACTTGTCTTTTATAAAATTTTAACTATCTTTATTGGAGTGGTGGCAAGTGGAAGTCTAGTGAAGCAACTCCAAATAGGCAGTTTAGAAGGAGCCATTTAAAATAAACAAAATTATTGGAACACAAGACTCAAAAAGGAATACTCATCAAAGGCTACGTTCTAGCACAAAAAATGTTGATGGCAAAAATTGACCTCATCAATGTTAGGGAGACCACCCAGTCAGAGCCCCAAATCAAACTCTTTTCCATTTGGAATCGTGGGTTCGACTAGTTAAATGGGTCTAGTTACCCTTTTCCTAAAACTAACCTAATCTAATGTTAACCTAAAATTAACTATTCTATATGTACAAAAATATATACAAAACCTTCTATTCGCTAATCTGAAATGTCATTTGCTATTATCGAGAGAAATAAGAGAAGAATTTATCTTCTTGCAGCCATGCAGGGTTCATTGGGGGAGCAATACCATACCACGTGCATTTATATTAGGGGATATATATTGAGGAGAAAATGACATAATATATTAAGCACATAATAGGGGTAAAGGGTTTTTATATTGGAAGGTATAAAAAATGGAGCTCAAAGTTAATGAAAAAATATAAACGGGTATAAAAAATGTTAATGAAAAAATGGATACCTATAATATTTAGTGAAAATAGGGGTTTTTTAAATTGGGAAGGTGTATTTGGTTCATATTGGTAGGGGGTTAAATATTTGATTTTAGAGGTATTTTCCAATATTGTAACAACCCTGGTGAAAATTCCATGTAATAACATTAATAAAGGAAAAATAATCACCATGGTCATGGGTCACGTATTCCAAGCTGAATGTTGGGACAAACATAGTGATGGTGTTATGCTCTTGACCTGTGAGAAATCCAAAATACTAGAAATACGAAGAAATATAGCCCATAACATAGAATTATCACATGAAATGAGAAAAATTACAAGGTATTTTATTATTCAAAAGTAGATTCAATGTTCACTTGCCTCTTCAAGGGGGAAACCTCCAATAGAGCAGAGCTCAATTACAATAAGTCTCGATGATATTTCCCTTACTAACTAAGATTATTTATAGCTAGATGACATCCAAAAGACTAACTACTAGTGGTCCCTTGCATAACACAAGTTAACCACTTTATTTATTAACTATTGCCCATTTACAACTAATGGTGGTCCCTTTTCTATAATGCGGGTCAAGTACTTACAATTATTAATGCAGACTTTATTGACTCTTTAACTAACTATGACACTGACTTGGACCCTTGGAATTATTACATAAATAAAGGGGTTAGGGTTGGACCCTAACATGCCCTCCCCCATCAAAAGAAGCCTTGTCCTCAAGGTTGAAGCTGCGGAAACTGCTGAAGAATAGTGGCCGGTTCCTAGGTCGCATCTTTTGGAGAGGTGACTTTCAACTTGATGAGGACTTCCTTGATCGTGTGACCACAAAGATGTATTTTGCGAGTATAGAGGGCCTATTTTGGTTGGAGCCAAAGTGAGCCTTCTTCATCTAGTTCGGGTAGATTCGTTTGAACCCTGCAATTTTTCCCCACCACTTTCTTGAGGCATGATACATGGAAGACCAAATGGACTTTTAAAGTAGGTGGCATGGGCAGTTTGTAAGTGCCTACTCCTATGCATTGAAGTATCTAATAAGGCCCATAGAATTTTGGTGTTAGTTTCTGGCATCCCTTGTCTTTGAGAGATGTTTTCTTATATGGTTAGAGTCGTAGGAATACCTGATCTCCTTCTTGAAATGAGCACTTTGAATGATGTTGGTCAGCCTATTGCTTCATTATGTTTTGAGATTGAAGTATATTATATTTGAGATGAGCGATCATGGTGACATGGTTCAGTAGGAGTTGATCAACTGCATGTAATTTAGAAAATATACGGATATAGGTGTTAGCGCTTGAAATTTCACCTCAGGCTGAGAAAGGTAAACCTCAAGTCAACATCAAACCACTTAGCCTCGTAGCTAGCCCTACGGGGCGGGAGAGGGCTCTCTCCGGTCTATCTCGATAAAGATCTTCAATGGGCGAGATAACCAATAGGGTAACACTGATTTTAGGCTAGTAAACTGATCAAAAGGGTTGATTTGGAATTTTTAGGCTTTTTTGTGGCAAATTGAGGAGTGGCAATTTTGGGTGCGGGGATAGGACACAGTTTCTGCAGGGGGTTCTTTGGGGCGAGATAGGATACAGTATTGATGCCTTAGATTGAGGTGAATGATTAAGAATGACAGATGAGGAGTTAAGGAGAGAAAACAATAACTTTGAATTCTCCTTAAACAGTAGAAAACATTGAAATTAAACAAACTTAAAAGCAGAGCATGACAGTCATGAGTTCTACTTTAACACTTCATTTGTTTAATGTGCAGAAGGAAAAAAAAGGAAATGATTCACATAACACACTTACAAGTACATAGAGAAACACACCATCAATACATGTAACCACAAGAATCCCAAAAAGGACTGCAAAACCCTGGTCTTCCTTAGCCAAAAATTGCAGAGATACAGTGAATAATACAATGATAGCTTTTCCCTCAAGAGTCCAACCATGAAAATGAGCAAGAGAGTACATAATATAGATCATCTAACATCTTTCCCTACCTCTAGGGCTCGAGATCACTATCTTAGGAGCTGTTTCAACCACTTCTAAACTAAGCACTGAAAACTAGGTAGTCAAAATGATACAAGAAGGTTCCCTACCTTTCTGTTTTGAATCATTTCAGTTTTTGAAGGGTAGATTGCATAGTAAATCTTCAAATGAACAGCCTACATCAAATCAGCAATCTTTTAGTGTTAATGTTGAGGATGAGAGAGATAACAAAATTCTTGAGCAGCCTGTAGCATCAGATTTGCAGCCACCAAATGAACTTGAAGGGCAGATTACAGATGAAGGCACTGTCTAGCTCTTACAGAGATCTGCGGTTCTTGGCACCTCCAAGGAGCTACCATCCCCATTGGAGCCAATGTTAGAGTCGGTCTAGTAGCCCTCCATCAGCGATCAAAACTCTTTGCATTTGCATAAGTAGGTGTCTCATCAGTGTCAATTTTTGCATCCCATTAGGCATGCCATAACCCTGATGGAGGAGCTGGTGTCTTTGTCCCCCTCTTGGCATTGCTGGATCAAAGTCATTTCAGTCCTTAATCTCTTTCAGGCTTGTCTTGTCTTGTCTTGAGGTCAAATTCCTAGGTCTAGGGTTTTGGTCAAGTTTGTTTACAAGGTCATGTCTCTGAAGGTCAATAAGTGCTCAGCAAGCCAGAGGGGTGATTTTCAAAATGTTTCTTCGCAAATTTCTATCTTGTACAGTTAATTTTCACCTTGGATTTAAAAACCCTGTTTTTAAAGCCAAAGTCATTTCTCAAAAATTTTGTAAAAAATGGTAAAATTTCAAAAAGCTTCAAAGGACAGCATGTAACCCTGGCTCCCTTGCCAAGATCCCTCAGATGTTATCCCTGCAAAAAGTATCGAGCAAAAGCATCAAATTAGTAAATTTCAGGATAAAAGGAAACCAAAAAAGTCAAATTTATAAAGTGTCAAAGAAAAACATTATAAAGTGGGTTTGGGCATGAAATTAATTCAAATCAAAGTTATAAGAGCCCAATCTCCCTCCATAGACCTTCATTGTGCATCTAAGTCACTTGCAAGAGAGATTGGGTGAGAAATTGGCCGAAGTTGAGAGCTGGACAGGCGCGCGACCCGTCAGACCAGGCGCGCGACCCGTCAGAGGCGCGCGACCCGTCAAGCGCCTTCCAGCAGTGTAATTTTTTAACGGGTGCGACCCGTCAGTGGCGCGCGACCCGTTGGGTGAGGCGCGCGACCCGTCAGCGCCCTCCTTATCAAACTGCCTGCAAATTCATCCAAGGAACCACCAAAATCGCCGAATTGCCTAAGGTAGGCCCTCCAACTTAAAAATTGTTGCTTGTTATGGTCAAAGGAAATCGTGATTGCATTTTTAAAGATCTATATTTGCAAGAGAAAAGCTCCATGTGGCTGTGGTTTAATATTGTAAAAAAAATGGCTAGGGTTTTATGTTGTTTTAAGGTTTTTCCCTTGTAAATCATTTTTCCCATTTCCCATGTCATTTTCCTTGTCTTTCTATATAAATTTCCCTTTTAAATTTGTAAAGAAAACCTAAACCCTACCCTTTTTTTCCTAAAAAATGAAAAATCAAGCCCTCACCCTACCTCTCATTATACCCATGTAAACAATGTATATAATGATGCATATGCAATGATTTTTGCAATGTTTTTTCCCTTAAATCCCTGTTTTATATATTTATTCCCATTTTCCCTTTAAAGGTGTCCCTCCCCTAACATTCCCCTCGTGCTCCTTGTCCCCTTGAACAGCATATAAATCAGCATTTTACAAGGTAGAAACAGCAGTACATTTTGGCCACTCTGCTCCTTAAAGAATGTCAGAAACCGAAACCTATGAGCAGAGTGATGACCAGGCATCAGCTTCAGAGTTTGAGGTACAGAGGAGGCCTCATAAGGGTGGAAGGGGTCTCGCCTTCTTCATCAGCTCAACGAGTGTTATCTCCGCAGCAGGTGGAAGGGGCCTCGCTTTCTTCAGCAGCACAGGCAGCACAGAGCGACAAGCAGCCCAAGATTGATGAGGGGCCATCAGGTGTTCCAGATATAGAGCTTATTGATCTTGATGTCAGTTCTCCTAGCCGAGAGTCAAAGGAGATCATTCAGCACCTTAGAGCTGAAAATGATGCATTGCAGAGGAGATTAGAGGGGGCACAATGGACAATCTCATATCTAGAGCAGCGCAACAAACAGTTGGAGGATGAGCAAGCTCTTGATGAGTTGTGGAGGATCCGTAGTGACCGCAACTTGAATCGAAGAAGACCTGGTGATCCATTGCCCGCTGAGCGAGAGTCCATGCTTATCCAGCTCAATGCTCACTTGGAGAGGTTGTTGGCTAAGGCCAACCAAGATAAAAAATTGTTGAGAAACATGAAGAACCATTATTGGGCGAGAATGCACGTGTGCAAGGCAAAGATGAAGATGTTCCAAAGGCGGTTGGCCAAGGCACAAAAAAGGAGAAAGAGGCCCGATCCCCTCCATATCTTGGCCGAGGCCTCACTGAAGGACCAAGGCACTAAATAGCCTAGCCACAGCACAAATCCCAAGAAATTTTGAGCATTTTGGGTAAATTTTGGTTTTTTCAGGCAATTTACAGGTTTTCTCCATTAACGGGTCTCACCCCCCGCGCGACCCTTCATCCTGGCAACTCCATTTTGCAAAAACTCAGCATTTCTAGATTTTTCATGAGAAGTTACATATGCTCATCCATGGCCAAGAGATTTTATGAAGTTTTGGGCCTCCAGAAAGTCAAAAAACAAGCAAAAAATGACTTTCTGCCACATTTTTGAGACACAGAAAGTAGTCTTGGGAGATTGCAATTTTGGAGGGGCAAATGACCACCAAATTCAGAAATTCTAGTTGGGTTGGAAATTAGACTCACATACCTTTCCAACAAGCCTACTCTTGCTCAATTTGGACACCTGGAAGTGCCCAAAAAGTGGTCCCAAAGGCGCGCGACCCGTCAGGCAGAGGCGCGCGACCCGTCAGGCAAATTTCTCCAAATTTCAGTGTACAGCTCAGAAAAACGCAGTTTGACCCTGTTTTACTTTTTGGGGTGGATTATTATCCTCTTTGATGTAATTAATGTACTTTTATGACACTTTTACACTTATGTACCTCTTCTAGAAGATTCATTCATGAAATAGGTGAAAATTAAATGAATGAATTGGTTTCCTAGCTTATAGAGGCAAGTTGTTTTGACTGCCTAGTTTTCAGTGCTTAGTTTAGAAGTGGTTGAAACAGCTCCTAGGATAGTGAGCTCAACCCATGGAGGCAGGGAAAGAGGTTAGATGATCTATATTATGTACTTTCTTGCTCATTTTCATGGTTGGACTCTTGAGGGATAAGCTATCATTGTATTATGCACTCTATCTCTGCAATTTTTGGCAAAGGAAGACCAGGGTTTTGCAGTCCTTTTTGGGATTCTTGTGGTTACATGTATTGATGGTGTGCTTCTCTATGTTAGCCTCGTAGCTAGCCCTACGGGGCGGGAGAGGGCTCTCTCCGGTCTATCTCGATAAAGATCTTCAATGGGCGAGATAACCAATAGGGTAACACTGATTTTAGGCTAGTAAACTGATCAAAAGGGTTGATTTGGGATTTTTAGGGTTTTTGGTGGCAAATTGAGGAGTGGCAATTTTGGGTGCGGGGATAAGACACAGTTTCTGCAGGGGGTTCTTTGGGGCGAGCTAGGATACAATATTGATGCCTTTAATAGAGATGGATGGATGAGAATGACCGGTGAGGAGTTAAAGAGAGCAAGAAATAACCTTGAATTCCCTTTAAACAGTCGAAAACATTGATATTAAGCAAACTTAAAAGCAGAGCATGACAGTCATGAGTTCTACTTTAACACTTCATTTGCCTAATGTGCAGAAGGAAAAGTAAGGAAATGATTCACATAACACACTTACAAGTACAAAGAGAAACACACCATCAATACATGTGACCACAAGAATCCCAAAAAGGACTGCAAAACCCTGGTCTTCCTTTGCCAAAAATTGCAGAGATACAGTGAGTAATACAATAAGAGCTTCTCCCTCAAGAGTCCAACCATGAAAATGAGCAAGAAAGTACATAATATAGATCATCTAACCTCTTTCCTTGCCTCCATGGGTCGAGCTCACTATCCTAGGAGCTGTTTCAACCACTTCTAAACTAAGCACTGAAAACTAGGCAGTCAAAACAACTTGCCTCTATAAGCTAGGAAACCAATTCATTCATTTAATTTTCACCTATTTCATGAATGAATCTTCTAGAAGAGATACATAAGTGTAAAAGTATCAAAAAATTACATTATTTACATCAAAGAGGATAACAATCGACTCCAAAAATTCAAACATGGTCAAATCTGCGTTTTTCTGAGCTGTACAGTGAAATTTTGAGAAAATTGCCTGATAGGTCGCGCGCCTCTGCCTAACATGTCGCGCGCCTTTGAGGGCACTTTTGGGGCACTTCCAGGTGTCCAAATTGAGCAAGAGTAGGCTTGTTGGAAAGGTCTGTGAGTCTACTTTCCAACTCAACTAGAATTTCTGAATTTGGTGGTCATTTGCCCCTCCAAAATTGCAATCTCCCAAGACTGCTTTCTGTGTCTCAAAAATGTGGCAGAAAGTCATTTTTTGCTTTTTTTTAACTTTCTGAAGGCCCAAAACTTCATAAAATCTCTTGGCAATGGATGAGCATATGTAACTTTTCATGACAATTATGGAAATGCTGAGTTTTTGCAAAATGGAGTTGCCAAGAGAAAGGGTCGCGCGGGGGGTGAGACCCGTTAATGGACAAAACCTGTAAATTGCCTGAAAAACCAAAATTGACCCAAAATGTTCAAAATTTCTTGGTATTTGTGCTGTGGCTGAGCTATTTAGTGCCTTTCTCCTTCAAGGAAGCTTCAGCCAAAATGTGGAGGGGATCGGGCCTCTTTCTCCTTTTTTGTGCCTTGGCCAACCGCCTTTGGAACATCTTCATCTTTGCCTTGCACATGTGCATCCTCGCCCAATAATGGTTCTTCATGTTTCTCAACAATTTCTTATCTTGGTTGGCCTTAGCCAACAGCCTCTCCAAGTGAGCATTGAGCTGGATAAGCATGGACTCTCGCTCAGCGGGCAATAGATCACCGGGTCTTCTTCTATTCAAGATGTGGTCTCCACGAATCCTCCACAACTCATCAAGAGCTTGCTCATCATCCAACTGCTTGTTGCACTGCTCTAGATATGATATTGTCCATTGTGCCCCCTCTAATCTCCTCTGCAATGCATCATTTTCAGCTCTAAGGTGCTGAATGATCTCTTTTGACTCTCGGCTAGTAGAACTAACATCAAGATCAATAAGCTCTATATCTGGAACACCTGATGGTCCCTCATCAATCCTGGGTTGCTTGCCCCTCTCTGATACCTGTGCTGCTGAAGAAAGCGAGGCCCCTTCCACCTGATGTGGAGATAACACTCGCTGAGCCGATGAAGAAGGCGAGACCCCTTCCACATGCTGTGGAGAAAGTACTCGCCGAGCTGCTGCAAATAAGGCCCTCTGGCCTCTCTGATAAGTAACCAAAGGTGAGCAGCTGACATGTCTAGTGACGGGGATGTCATGCTGCTGTGATGGTCCTCCCTCCTCGTGAATAACCTCAGGATGTGGCGGTGGTGGTGCTGTGAAAAGCTCACGAGAGATGAACTCTTCCCATGAGATGCCCTGCTGAGCCAACTGATGTAACACCACAAGCTGAATCAAACCATAATGGTAAAGGCTCCTATACTGCTGTGCCGGGCTCTTCCTCTGCATCATGGACACCATCCTCTCAATGTTCTGATAGAACAAAACAAGGATGTTCATCATCCGTACCCATGTGAAGTGCATCAGTAGGCGAATATGGTACGAATATACCTGTGAAAATCTACCCTCACAGGTAAAATAGAGCATGATGAGCCTCATCATGGGAGCATACTCACTCCTGAGAAATCTGAAGGGAAGCACTCCTGTCAAGTGTCTCATGAGTGTTGGTCTAACGAAAGGCTCAAAATGAACACTGTCCAACACCTTGCGCTTATTCCATACCTCTCCGACATTAGATATCCCTGTGGCCTGTGCAATCATCTCGGGTGTCAATGTAAAGTCCACCCCGGCAAGGTTGACATGTCAATCATGCAAGTGTAAAACAAATAGGCGAGCCAACTCTCTGTGGTGCTGAGTCCGAGAGATCCTCTTGCAAAACTCATAGCAAGACATGTACTGGAAACATGAGACTGCCATAGGACAAGCTTGTAAATCTGTCAAAGAGGTGGGCTCCTCTCGCCTCTGATGACCGCCCTTTCCACCCTTATGAGGCCTCCTCTGTACCTCAATCTCTGAAGCTGATGCCTAGTCATCACTCTGCTCATAGGTTTCAGTTTCTGACATTGTTTAAGGAGCAGAGTGGCCAAAATGTGCTGCTGTTTCTACCTTGTAAAATGCTGATTTATATGTTGTTTCAAGGGGACAAGGAGCACGAGGGGAATGTTAGGGGAGGGACACCTTTAAAGGGAAAATGGGAATAAATATACAAAACAGGGATTTAAGGGAAAAAACATTGCAAAAATCATTGCATATGCATCATTATATACATTGTTTACATGGGTATAATGAGAGGTAGGGTTAGGGCTTGATTTTTCATTTTTTAGGGAAAAGGGGTAGGGTTTAGGTTTTCTTTACAAATTTAAAAGGGAAATTTATATAGAAAGACAAGGAAAATGACATGGGAAATGGGAAAAATGATTTACAAGGGAAAAACCTTAAAACAGCATAAAACCCTAGGCATATTTTACAATTTTAAACCACAGCCATATAGAGCTTTTTCTCTTGCACAATGAGATCTTTAAAACATGTATTCATGATGTCTTTAACCATAACAAGCAGCAATTTGTAAGTTGGAGGGCCTACCTTAGGCAATTTAGCAATTTTTTTGGCTCCTTGGATGAATTTGCAGGTGATTTGGTAAGGAGGGCGCTGACGGGTCGCGCGGCTCACCCAACGGGTCGCGCGCCACTGACGGGTCACGCCCGTTAGAAATTAACACTGCTAGAAGGCGCTTGACGGGTCGCGCACCTCTGACGGGTCGCGCGCCTGGTCTGACGGGTCGCGCGCCTGGTCTGACGGGTCGCGCGCCTGTCAAGCTCACAAACTCAGCTCGAAATCACTTGCAAGCACTTGCTCAACGACTTGGATGCACAATGAGGGTCGATGGAGGGAGATTGGGCTTTTATAACTTTGATTTGAATTAATTTCATGCCCAAACCCACTTTATAATGTTTTTCTTTGACACTTTATAATCTTGACTTTTCTTGGTTTCCTTTGTCCTGAAATTGACTAATTTGATGCTTTTGCTCGATACTTTTTGCAGGGATAACATCTGAGGGATCTTGGCAAGGGAGCCAGGGTTACATGCTGTCCTTTGAAGCCTTTTGAAATTTTACCATTTTTTACAAAAATTTGAAAAATGACCTTGGCTTTAAAAACAGGGTTTTTAAATCCAAGGTGAAATTTAACTGTACAAGATAGAAATTTTCGAAGAAACACTTTGAAAATCATCCCTCTGGCTTGCTGAGCACTTATTGACCTTCAAAGACATGACCTTGAAGACAAACTTGACCAGAACCCTATACCTAGGAATTTGACCTCAAGACAAGACAAGACAAGCTTGAAAGAGATTAAGGACTGAAATGACTTTGATCCAGCAATGCCAAGAGGGGGACAAAGACACCAGCTCCTCCATCAGGGTTATGGCATGCCTAATGGAATGCAAAAATTGACACTGATGAGGCACCTACTTATGCAAATGCAAAGAGTTTTGATCGCTGATGGAGGGCTACTAGACCGACTCTAACAATAGGAAACTGGTGAAGGTGGGAGTTGGCCATACACTGCCTCATACGAAGTCATCTTGATGGCTTCATGATAGTTAGTATTATACCAACATTAAGGTAAAGTTAGCCACTGTAACCATTGATGTTTCTTGTCTAAAGTGAAGCACTTCAGATAGGTCTCCAGACATTTGTTGACTGTTTCTGTTTGACTATCGTTTTGGGGATGATAAGCGGTACTTAATTGGAGTTGCGTGACCTATAGCTTGAAAAGTTCCTACCAAAATTTTCTAGTGAAATTGGGGTCACGATTAGACACAATGGAAGTTGGCATGCCATGCAATTTTAAGATCTGGTCCAAGAAAAATTGAGCCACCAAAGTGGGGGTAGAGGGGTCTGGTAGAGAGTAAAAATGAGCATATTTATAAAGTGTGTCAACAACCACCCTATTGAATGATTTGTTTCATGACTTTGGGAGACCAGTGATTAAATCCAGAGAAACATTTGTCCAGATAGAAGTAGGGAGTGGAAATGGTTGTAAGGTTCCCAGTAACTTGACTGTTTCCCCTTTGTTGCGTTGGCACACATCACATTCAGCTACAAAAGTAATAATGTTGTTCTTCATTCTAGTCCAAAAGAAAGAATGATGTGTGATATCATAAGTCTTCTGAAAGCCTGAATGTCCTGCAATTGGAGATGAGTGCAACTTGTCCAATATGTGGTTTTTGAGGGTGGAGGCCGGGGATAGCACTACTTGATCCTTGCAGTGAAGAATCTCATCCTTCCAAGAGTAGTCTGCTGAGGAATTAGGATTTTCTATTAAGTTTTTAATTATTTAGGATAGAGAGGGGTGCGAGAACCATTCTTTGCAGACCTCTTCAATCCAATATGGTATGGGTAAAGAGAGTGATAGAAGGGTGCTCTCATCCTCAAATTGGTGCAATAAAGCATCAACCACTACATTGTCATGCCCCTTCTTGTAAACTATCTCATAATCATATCCCAACATTTTGGCAGCCATTTATTTTGCTGTGGCGATAGTAGACACTACTCTAGAAAATATTTTAGGCTATGATGGTTCGTGTGGATTTGGAAACGTCGCCCCAATAAGTATGGCTACCAAGTGTCTACTACATGTAATATGGCCATAATTTCTTTCTCATAAGTAGATTGAACCAGATGTTAACCACTGAGTTGTTGATTGGTGAAGCAAACGGTTTACCTTCCTGCATTAATACAATGCCAATACCCATACCCGAAGCATCACATTCAATCACAAAAGATTTGTTGAAGTCGAGTAAGGCCAATATGAGAGTGGAGCACATGGCCTGTTTGAGAGCCAAGAAGGCCTGCTGAGCTGCATCAATCCAGAGAAATGATTTTTTCTTGATAATATTAGTGAGGGGTCTTGCAATGTGTCCATAGTTGTGAACAAATTTGCGATAGTAACCAGTGAGACCCAAAAATATCCTCAAACTCTTCAAGGTTTTTGGTTGGGGCCACTATTGCATTGCCTGAATATTTTTCAGATCAACCCTCACTCCTTCACGACCCACAATGTGTCCCAAATACTCTACTTCTTCCACACCAAAGGATCACTTGGATAATTTGACAAATACTTTGTGATCTCAAAGTATTTATAATAAATGGTCTACATGATGAAGATGTTTTTCCCAGGTTATGTTGTAGATGAGAATGTCATCAAAGAATACTAGGACACATTTTTGGAGATATGATTTCACAAGGTGGTTCATGAGGCTTTGAAAAGTAGACGAAGCATTATAGTGACCAAATGGCATGAACAAGAATTCATAATGGCCTTCACGAGTTTGGAAGGCAGTGTTAGGAATGTATACTTCCTTCATGTGTATTTGATGACAGCCCAAGCGAAGGTCTAGCTTGGTAAAGAATTTAGCACCATGCAATTCATGAAGCAGATCATCAACAACCAGAATAGGAAATTTTTCCTTGATAGTGAGCTTGTTAAGGGCCTAAAAGTCTAGACACATGCACCATTCTCCATCTTTCTTTAGAACCATGACCATTGGAGATGAATAAGGGTTGATGTTGGGAAGGATAACACTGGTTTTGAGGAGTTCCTTGATGATTTTTTCAATTTCATTATTTTGGGAAAAAGGATATCAATATGGGTAGACATTAGGCAGCTGGGCACTCGGGACCAAAGGGATGCTATGATCATGTTCACCCCTAGAGGGTGGAAGCTCTTTAGGTTTTTCAAAGACCTGCTAGTGGTGATCTAATACTTGTTGCATCTCAAGATGAATATGAGGAGTAGTGGATTCAATGGCCTGGATGGCATTAAATTGGGCGACTACTCCATGATGGCCCTTTTTAAAAATCTTCTCCATTCGATGTGAGCTAATGATAGTAGGAGCACCTTCCTGGAGTCCCCTCAATGTATGAATGTGGTTGTTCTACTTAAAGCTCATATATAACTCCTAGAAATCCATTGTGATAGGGCCCAATGTGCGAATCCATTCAACACTAAGGAAAATGTCGTAACCACCCATTTCAATGGAAAACATGTGGGTATTTAGGTGGTAGTCTCCCATTTGAAGCTTAATATTTTCACAACATCCTTCATATTTTAAGATCCCCCCATCAATGATAAGGACTTGGAAATTAGATGCTACTCGTACAAAACAATGAACAAATTCTCTAACCCTCTTATGGATAAATTTATGAGTGCTGCCACTATAAATCAATACCACTACTGGACGATGTTTAATAAAGCCTCAAATTTTGAGAGTCTGAGGTGAAGAAATGCCATCCAAGGCATGTAGTGATATAACTAGCTCATCGGGCATAGCTATGAGATCATTGTTGGTTTGGGTTTCACCTACTTCTTCCTCAGGAACCTTAAGGGATGGAGCTTCATTTGCTGAGTTGTTATCAGTAGCATCAATTTGAAATAATTTTGGTTCCTTGCATTTATGTCTAGGGGAGTACTTTTCATCATAGTAGTAGCACAATCCTTGTTTCCTTCTTTTGGCCATTTTTGTCATTGATGCATTTTGAACCCTAAGTGTTTGGGTGGGACATGATCCTGGGTGGGATGTGCCTTGGTGACGAAATTTGGATGATCGGACTAGGAATTTAAGGTGATTTCAACATCTAAGGCCTTGCAACATGCGTCCAACCAAGTAGTTGGGTGGTGCATCCAAACATGAGCTTGGATGGATTCTTTTAGGCCACTGATGAAATATTCCATGTAGAAACCATCTCCTAAGTCATTATTTTTGATGGCCAATTTTTAAAAGATTGCAATGTAATCCTTTACTATACCTGTTTGCCTGAGCTTAGTGAGATGACCTAAAAAATTAGATTCCTGATCAAAGTGGTCACATATGGCTTTTGAAAACAAGTTCCAAGTTGCTCTCCCTGGATAACATTTCTCATGCCACTGCCACCACTGCCATCTCTCTTGGTCCAATTAAAGGGCTCCCACATGTAGTTTAGTTACATCTTTGCAGATATCATTAAGGGAGAAACACTGTTCCATTTGTGCTACCCATACTATAGGGTTAGATCCATGAAATTTGTACATGTCCAACTTGGGTGTCTGGTGGCTCGAAGAGTGGTGATTTCCATGGAAATGAATGTGATGACTGGATTCTCCTTCTATGTGTGCATCAACACTAGGCTCCTCAATTTTTTTCTTAAGATTGTTGAACCCATCGACTGTCCTTTCTGCAGCCATAACTTGAGATCTCATACCTAGCATACACCAGCCTCGGTCAAATTTCTGAGCTTACTTAAGAGTAGTCTACTTGGAAATAGGTTAAGCTCGGGAGTCTAATGGAGTGGGTCACTTGAAGCAACATCGAGAAAAGTTTTGGGACTGCCAGAAATTTAGGGGCTTACAAGTGAATGGTACCACTGCGACCAACTTGTCATCCTGAATCTTATGGGATAAGTCTCTTGCAAGCTTTTTGGGATGGTCTCAATTTTTTTTTTTTTTACTCCTAGCTAAACAATACTGCAGTGGTCAAATTCTAGAAAGATTGATACTACCCAATGTCTTGCGAAAATTGGGCCTGGACTGTACTAACACAAACCCCAAGTTCTTGGTACTGCAGAATGTTTAATGACAAGATGATCTAGATTATGGCGCCACAACCCTCACTACATAAAGAGTCTGATCTACGCTATGAAAACCCCAACTGTTGAATCTGATCTGTATAGTGGTGGTAGAACCGAAACTGTTGGTTCTGATCTTGATGGTGCCACTTGGACCCCAACAACTGGATTTGATCTAGAAGACAAGGTAGAGGGCGATATTCATATAATGGAGGGAACTATGGCCATAAAGGAATGTCAAGTGCTATAGATCGCAATATATGGAGGGGTCCAACAATAGTACTCGACCCAATATTTCATGGCGTTAACTAAGGAGGATCGACTATACCCTTAGCCATACTACCCGACTACCCTATTGTGCATGCAAGTAATCTCCCCGAGTGATGTTCTCAGTGCACTATAGAAGCAATATGACTGATGAATTATCGAAGGTTAGGTTTTAGGTTATCCTAGGGGGCTTTTGATATACCCAAGGGTACATGGAAGTGCAGTCCGTGTGCAGTTCTGTCTAATGAGCTACTACTAGAAGGGGTAACCACAGGGGTTGCAAGGGAGTCCAACAAGCATGACCACCTCTTGTAGTTCCTACATGCATGCCTCCCAAAATCTCCAGGTTTATGCGTTCAATGACAAATCTCGTGGTTTAAAGATGCTAAAACATGTCTCTAGCCTAGAAACATTTCTGTGAAAATTTGAGGTACAACTAGCCTTGGAAAGTGCTTTGATACTACTCCTTATGCTCTTGACCTACAAAAAATACAGAATACCAGAAATATGGAGAAATATAGCCTAGAACACAGAATTATCACCTGAAATGAGAAAAACCACAAGGTATTTTATTATTCAGGAGAAAATTCAATGTTCACTTGCCTCTTCGAGGGGGCAACCTCCAACAAAGCATATCTCAATTACAATAAGACTCGATGATATTTCCCTTCCTAATTAGAACTATTTATAGCTAAATGACATCCAAAACCCTAACTACTAGTAGTCCCTTGCATAACATGGGTTGACCACTTTGTTTATTAACTATGGCATGTTTACAACTTATTGTGGTCCCTTTACTATAATGTGGGTCAACCACTTAGAATTAGCAATGTAGGATTTATTGACTCTTTAACTAACTATGACACTAACTCAACCCCTTGGGCTTATTACTTAAATAAAGGGGTTAGGGTTGGACCCTAACAGATGGGGATCACTTTTCATTAATTAATGGCTATGGAAATTGGCAAAGGCAATGACAAAGGATCTCGAAAGGAAAAGTGGCATTAATTGGTATTTTATTTATGAAAATAATGGAAATTAGGAGAGAAGGAAGGTGAAAGTTCAAGGGTTGCATGTGAGGAGGAAAATGAAGGAAAATAATGGAAAATTGAAGAAAATGGAGGCCTCATTAATAAAAAGGCTTCTAAGGATCAGTTGACAGACTTTTGTCAGTTTAGTTTTGGAGCTCTCTCTATTCTCTATCTCTCATACTATTGGATATAGTTTTCTTGGAGCACTCTTGGAGGAGTGTGGCATCCTTGGAATTTTGGAGCAAGAAGGCAAAGGAAGAGAAATAAAGTGTAAGAGGACATCGAGATCATCATATACAACAAGTTTTGCTTGTAGGTACCGAGTTGCATGTATGATTTCATTGCTAGTTTTGGCATGAATGGCATATGCATGTGGTTTTTTGGTTATCATTTGTCATTAACATGGATGATTGCATGGATTGACAGTGGATTTTATTAGACTTGTCATTTCTTGGATAGCCATGTTATTGTGGGTTTCTTTCCTTTTGTGTTATGGTTGGTTCTCATGTTCCTTTGGCTGAGGGTTGAGTTACTAGTTCCTGGAAGCCTTGGTTAGACAAACACTCTGGAAGCCTTACAACAACCTAGGTTGAGTAACTGGTCCTAGAAGCCTTGGTTGGGAAAATGTTATGGAAGCCCTTAGGGGCTGAGTTACTATTCCTATAAGCCCTGGTTGGAAAAATGCTCTGGAAGCTCGACGACAACTGTGAGTTGAGTTATTAGTCCTAGAAGCCCTGGTTGGAAAAAATGCTTTGGAGCCCTTGGAATCTTGGAGAGAGACCAATTTGGTGATGGTTAGTGATGTCCAACAATGAGGTGGAATCACTAGTTGAGGGTTGAGGTGGTTTGGCCTCTGAAAGCCTTGGTTTGGTTTTGTTGGATGTGTTCCATGAGATCCCACATTCTTGCTTGGAATATGGCATGGGGGTGACTGGATGAAAGAGAGATTTGGTTCATCCTAGTCTATCATCAGGTGGTTCATGGAAGTCCATTGGCATTATGGCACAGGTTTGGAGCTATGGCACAACTGTTTTCCTTGATGGCAACTCTCTTTGGTAACAGATCTCAGTTCAGGCTTTCAGAATGAAAGAAAAGACATATACGCAGGTTCATCTAGACTAAGACGCGTATACACGCGGGTTAGACGTTACAAAGGCGTGTATGCGTATACACGCACTTTCACGCAAGGAAAAGCGCATATATGTTGGAAAATTTACTTTTGGTCTGTGGTAGTTAGTCCTTGGTATTTGAACCTATGGTTTTGGACCATGGTATCTCGTCAGAAGTGTTGATCCCAAGTATTGGGTCCTTGGTATTGTTTATTATGGTTTTGGACCGTGGTATTGTGAAAGGCCTAAGACTATAAAAGAGGAAGGAGATCATTCGGCAAAGGATCATCTGAATTAATTGAATATCTAATATGTTCTAGATCTGAAATATTGGTGATTGGGATTATGGTGTAGATCTGGATCTGAATGAAGGAGGAACCTTAGCGCACAAAGAAAGATAAGTTCCATTGATGGGTCACAATCTTAAGGCTTGAATGATAGTATCTTTGTATGATTTTGATCTGTTATATGTGGCACAGGTTTGATCTATAAATCTGGGTTAATTACTGTCTGAATATTTGAAAGAGTGAATTATCCTTTATAGATCTATACGCAGGTTCAGTGAAGCGAAGGCACGTATACACACTGTTTTGGTAAGGGAAAGAAGCGTATACGCAGGTTGGCTTTGACACAGAAGCGTATACACACAGGTTTCTGAACAGTGAAGTAGCGTACATCTCTTGATTTATATTCTAGCTGCTTCTATTTATTGCTGCAGTGTTCTAGGTTCAGAATTAGTGTATGGTTACAGTTACTGTGTTCTGGGTACAACTGTCAGAGAAGTGTTTATTTTTTATTTAGTTTTGATTGGTGAAAAGGTGATTGATTGAAGCATAAATTCTTGATTGATGTTCATGGATCTAGTCTGAAAATTTATGAAACGTGGTCCCTGGAAGAAAGAGAAGGTTGTAGCCTTCTGTAGGCCAGCACCTACGTACTAGTATCTTGGCTAGTGCAAGAGCTAAGGGGGTTGTAGCTCCCTTCCAGGAGAAGCTGGAGAACGAGAGAGGGTTGTAGCTCTCTACAGGTTGTAGCGTGCGTACTGGTAAAGGACTGCACCAGTACATTGTAAAAAGAAGTTTCTAATTAAAAGAAGATAGAGACAAATTGCAGCAGGTGGTTTTCACCCACATTGGGTTTCCACCTTATATCTTGTGTTCTTGTGTGTGATTGTCTTCTGCTCTGTTTTATTGTTTTTGGTTATTGGTTATTTAATTCTGATACACAGATTAACAATCAACATCTGAAAGATAAAGTAAATTATAAGTTTGCATTGTATACGCGGGTTTCCTTCTACATAGTTGCGTATATACGCGGGTTTAATTAACTAAAGTAGTGTATATTATCTAGATTTGAAAAAGGGAATATTTGACTTGATAATATTGATTCACCCCGCTCTCAGTATTATTTCCAACAATTGGAATCAGAGCAGGTCCTTTTGAAGAAGCTTGATCGCTTGAAGGAAGATCCATCATCATGAGCAACTACGAGAGAGAAGCATCTATCAGGCCACCAATTTTTGACGGGACAAACTTCGTATATTGGAAGGTAAGAGTTACTGCCTATCTTCAATCTCTTAGTACAGAAGTCCGGGATATCATAAATACAGGGTACACTTTTCCATCAGCAACTCCTATAGATCCGGCTGAGAAGAAGAAATATGAAACAAATGCAAAGGTTGTCAATAATCTATTAGGATGTCTATCTCAATCAGAATTCGTGAAGGTTATGTAGTATAAATCCGCAAAAGAAATATGGGACAAGATTGTTCTCAGCTATGAAGGAGATGATCAGGTAAAACGAGCAAAACTTCAAACCCTCAGAATTTAGTATGAAAATCTCAGAATGCACAACGATGAAAGTGTGGCTAACTATTTCCTTCGTGTAGATGAGATTGTTAATTGTATGAAAAATTTGGGTGAAGAAATAAAAGAGGCTATTGTGGTTGAAAAGGTTCTAAGATCTTTGTCCCCTAGGTTTGAATCTAAAGTTTCTACAATAGAAGAAAAAGAGAATCTACAAAACCTTACCATGTCACAGCTACACGGAATTCTGACTGCTTATGAAATGAGGAAAGGAGGACCATCAGACAGGAAAGAAGCTGCCTTCAAGGCTTCAGGCAAAGGAGATTACTATGAGTCAAGACACGTGTCAGAAGAAGAAGAAGAATCAAATTTTGTCAAAAACCTTCAACGGGGTGCTGGACGATTCCGAGGTAAGTTACCTTTCAAATGCTTTTCCTGTGGAAGAATCGGTCACTATGCTGCCAAATGTCCTCATAAGGATAAGATTGACAAGGGGAAGGAACCTGTTAGATGGAACAAGAAATAAAATGCAAATAAGAAAAGCTATTACACTCATGAAGATAGTGATGGACTTTCAAATAGTGACGAAGATGAACGAGGTAATAATTATAAACTTTTAATGGCTTTTGAAGATGATGATTACATGGATGCTATAGATGAAGAAGGTCTTTATGAAGAGATTTCTAATCTCAAAATTTGTTTAGAAGAGAAAAATATGATTATTGATTCTCTGCAATATCAACTGGCTGAAAGGGAAAAACATCATGAAAAATTGGAATGCGAAATTGTTGGTCTTAGAAAAGAGATTGAGAAAACAAAAGCTCTTAATCTTAAATTTGTTAAAGGATCTGAAACTCTGGATGAGATTATCAATGTGCAGCGTTCTCCACTAATCAAGACAGGTCTGGGATATAATGGAGAAGCATCTCAAGAATCCACCTCCAAAAGTTATCTTGATGCAGCAAGGAGGAGCGAGAAAAGGCCTAATAGAAATCATCAGGTAAATCAGGGATAGTATACCTCAAGAATGAACAAAGACTATCAAGAAAATTGGGGCAATCTACCTTAAGGACAAACAGAAGCCACAACCAGCCACAGGTAAAATCGTCCCAATTTGCCTCAAGAATGGATATCAGTAGAAACTACAATCGGTTGGTTGATAGATTTGATAATCGCAGGAGTTTCTTCAATGGCCAATGTTTCTCTTGCCATAACTTTGGTCACAAAGCAGCTCAATGTGTTGCCTATAAGACAATCATGACTGGAGAAGCTCAAAAACAAAGAAGTATGACTGGAATCACGAAAAGGACCTATAACAAATTTTCCGCCTTGAAAATGAAATTGAATGTCTATTTGTAATAACTTCGGTCATGAAGATTCTGAATGCAGGAGCAGCTTTCGGAATACAACTCAGAAGGAACAAACCTCAAGTGTCAGAACATGGAGAATGAAGGAAACGCAACCAGAAAGATGTGGGATAGCTTTATATGCAGAAGGACAGGACAGTGGATAAAGAAAAACTTCAATCATATAGTGTTTAGAAAAAGGAAAGAAAGTTTCTTTTGGAAATGATACCCCTGCAGTCATAAAAGGAAAAGGCACTGTTCAATTGAAAGAAAAAGTCAAAGCTGGAAATGTTTTGTATTTTGATGGCTTGAAGCATAATCTACTGAGTGTCAGTCAGATGTGCGATCAAGGAACTGAGGTAATATTTCGATCAAATGGATGTAGTGTTCGTGATCTTGATATAGGAAAAATAGTGATCAAAGGCATAAGAACTCAAAATAATTTATACATATTTGAAGAAGGACAAAAACAATGCTATTTGAGCAAGAATGATGAACACTGGTTATGGCACCGGAGGTTGGGACATCTAAGCTTTTCACAAATAAGGAAAGCATGCAAATACCAGGCAGTTCGTGGTCTTCTAGACATCAGAATTCTAGACAATACAATATGCAAATCATGTCAGTTTGGTAAGCAAACCAGAACTAACTTCCCTGAGAAGGAAGGATTAGCTAGCAGGCCTCTTGAACTAGTCCATATAGATGTATGTGGTCCATCTAGAAAAAGGTCACCTCGAGGAGAAGAGTACTTTATATTATTCATTGACGACTTCTCCAGGATGGTTTGGATAGGACTTATGAAGCACAAAGATGAAGCTTCGAAAAATTCAAATCCTTCAAATCCTTGGTTGAAAACGAATCAAATCAGAAAATTAAGTGCCTAAGGTCTAATAGAGGTGGGGAGTTTACCTCAAATGAATTTTTCAATTTTTGTGAAGAACATGGAATAAGAAGGGAATTCTCTACAGCTAGGACTCCTCAGCAAAATGGAGTAGTGGAAAGGATGAACAAAACAGTTCAACAAATGGCTCGTGCTATGCTTGATGAGTCTGGAACTCCCGCAACCTTCTGGGGTGAAGCTGCTTTTGCTGCGGTTGTTATTCTCAACAAAACAAATGTCCGGGTGAACAACACTCAAACTCCTCATGAGCTCTGGCATGGTGAGACTCCTTCGGTAAAACATTTCAAAATCTTTGGAAGCAAATGCTATATTAAGAATAATGATGAACATCTTGGCAAGTTTGAACCTAGAGTAGATGAAGGCATTCTCCTTGGTTATTCTCCTCACAACAAAGCATATAAGTGTTACAATAAAAGACTTGGAAGAATTGTTGACAGCATTGATGTAGTGGTTGATGAAGAAGGAAACATTTCTAGGCAAGTAAATTATGAAAATATCGAAGAGGATGAAGACCATCCTTCAAATCAGACTGATGATGAAGAAGAATCTCAAGAGGCACCAGAGCAACAAATAAGGATAGAAGAGAAGACTCCATCCAGGAACGTTTAGAAGAATCATCCAGAATCTCAAATTTTGGGGAAGAAAGAGGCAGGTATACAAACAAGAAGAACAATTGCAGAAGCCTCAAGATATTTGGCATTTCTCTCCTCCACTAAACCACAAAATGTAAAAGAGGCATGTAAAGATGAATGTTGGGTCAAGGCAATGGATGAAGAACTTGAGAAGATTGAAAATAATAACACTTGGGAGTTGGTTCCTAGACCAAAAGATAAGAATGTCATAGGGACAAAATGGATCTTTAAAAACAAGTTGAATGAAAATGGGGAGGTGATTAGAAACAAGGCCAGACTTTTTTGTAAAGGGTATGCTCAACAAGAAGGAATAGACTTTGAAGAAACTTTTGCTCCCGTTGCTAGACTTGAGGCCATCTGAATTTTCCTTGCTCTCTCAAGCTTTCAAAAGTTCAAAGTAATTCAAATGGATGTGAAATCAGCCTTTCTGAATGGAGACTTAGAAGAAGAGGTGTACATTGAGCAACCAGATGGTTTCATTCTTGGGAATGATCCAAATCTTGTATGCAGACTAAAAAAGGCTCTTTATGGTCTTAAACAGGCTCCAAGGGCTTGGTACTACCGTTTGGACAGATATCTTCATCAACAAGGTTTTTCAAAAGGATCAGCAGATAGCAATCTTTATATAAAAATTGAAAATGACAAATTGCTAATACTTGTTGTGTATGTAGATGATATTATCTTTGGCAGCAATGAAGAAGCTATGAGTCAAAGCTTTGCCTTGGTGATGCAGAAAGAATTCGAAATGTCCTTGCTTGGAGAACTGACATATTTTCTTGGATTGCAAATCCAACAAAATGAAGGCGGTATCTTTTTGTCTCAAACCAAGTATCTCAAGCAAATCTTGAAGAAATATGGCATGGAAGATGCAAAACTAGTATGTACCCCTATGGTTACAGGATGCAGCCTCAGTGCAAATGATGAATCAACAGCAGTGCATCAACCAACCTATAGATCCATGATTGGAAGTCTACTTTATTTGACAGGTACCCGACCAGACATCATGCATGCAGTAGGAATAGTTGGAAGATTTCAGGCAAATCCTAAGGAAACCCATCTTCAGGCAGTGAAGAGAATTTTCAAGTATCTTCAAGGAACTCAAAACTATGGCTTATGGTATCCTAGAGATACAAATCTCACTCTTCATGCTTATACAGATGTAGATTGGGCCGGAAGCGTGGATGACAGAAAGAGCACAAGTGGTGGTGCATTCTTTATGGGTTCCAGATTAGTATCTTGGTTCAGCAAGAAACAGAGTTCGATTGCTTTATCTACAGCTGAAGCAGAATATGTGGCTACTGCATCTTGCTGCACTCAACTCCTTTGGATGATGCAGACCTTGCAGGATTTTCAAATCACTTGTACACCACCTATCTCCATCTTATGTGATAATACAAGTGCAATCAGCATTTCAAAGAACCCAGTCATGCATTCAAAGACCAAGCACATACCGATCAAATATCACTTTCTCCGAGAACAAGTGTTGGAACAAAAGGTCAAATTAGAGTATGTTCCTTCTAAGGAACAAGTTGCTAATATTCTCACTAAACCACTGCCCAGGGAAACTTTTGAATTCCTCAGACAGAAGCTGGGAGTAGTTGATGCATCATCTTGCTGTTAAATCTTGTCTGTTTCAGAGAAAAATGGGTGTACGCGAGTTGCCTGAGGAGGATCCACATACATACGCTAGTTTGTGAAGAGATAGTCGCGTATATGGAGGTTTGATGGATATCAGTAGGGGAAGGCTCTGGTTGAAGATATTTTGATATGGGTCTGGCAGAGACCATCCAGAACAGGTTCCGGGGGAGCAGATAATCTTCTAATAATGCATTGTTGGAATTATCTTAGAAGCTTTTGGTTCTAGTTCACAGCTGTTGTTGGTTTCAGGTGGAACAAAGGCAGAGGGAGACCAGAAGGAAATCTTGGTTGGTGATCTGAATGGTGATTGACAAATGCTGCTGATATCAGTTATTGGTGACTTTCATAAGCCTTGCTCTAGTTATTTCGTCTCTATGTCATGTATCTTTCTTAAGGTGTCAAGGTCATGTAACGACCTATTTTGGTTTCCCCACTATGCCTAGGATGAAGATGTAATGTACTTGGATGTCATATGTAAATTTATGATGTATCCCCACTTGGTTGGATGGATGACCCTCACTTAGTTGGGTGATGGATGTATGCTTTGAGTCTTTTGGTGATAGGAAGGTCTTTTATGATGTACATGTCATGGTTCTTCTTGAAGAACATCTTTTTGCAGATCTTGCCTACAGTCAGGGGGAGCATGGTCAGCACAGCAGGGTAGAGATTTCAGCATGTACTCAGGGGGAGCACAACCCTTTGCCCTTGATGACAAAGGGGGGGAATGATTTTGAGAATCTTGGGGTTGCCATCAAATCCAAAGGGGGAGATTGTTGGCATTATGGCACAGGTTTGGAGCTATGGCACAGTTGTTGTCCTTGAGGGAAACTCTCTTTGGTAACAGATCTTGGTTCAGGCTTTCAGAATGAAAGAAAAGACATATATGTAGGTTCATCTAGACTAAGACGCGTATACACGCGGGTTAGTCGTTACAAAGACGCGTATGCATATACACGCACTTTCACGCAAGGAAAAGCGCATATATGTTGGAAAATTTACTTTTGGTCCGTGATAGTTAGTCCTTGGTATTTGAACCTATGGTTTTGGAAGATGGTATCTCGTGAGAAGTATTGATCCCAAGTATTGGGTCCTTGGTATTGTTTATTATGGTTTTGGACCGTGGTATTGTGAAAGGCCTAAGACTATAAAAGAGGAAGGATATCATTCGGCAAAGGATCATCTGAATTAATTGAATATCTAATATGTGCTAGATCTGAAATATTGGTGATTGGGGTTATGGTGCAGATCTGGATCTGAATGAAGGAGGAACCTTAACGCACAAAGAAGGATAAGTTCCATTGATGGGTCATAATCTTAAGGCTTGAATGATAGTATCTTTGTATGATTTTGATCTGTTATATGTGGCGCAGGTTTGATCTATAAATTTGGGTTAATTACTGTCTGAATATTTGAAAGAGTGAATTATCCTTTATAGATATGTACGCAGGTTAAGTGAAGCGAAGGCGTGTATACACACTGTTTTGGTAAGGGAAAGAAGCATATACGTAGGTTGGCTTTGACACAGAAGCGTATACACGCAGGTTTCTGAATAGTGAAGTAGCATACATCTCTTGATTTATATTCTAGCTGCTTCTGTTTATTGCTGCAGTGTTCTGGGTTCAGAATTAGTGTATGGTTACAGTTACTGTGTTCTGGGTACAACTGTCAGAGAAGTGTTTATTTTTTATTCAATTTTGATTGGTGAAAAGGTGATTGATTGAAGCATAAATTCTTGATTGATGTTCATGGATCCAGTCTGAAAATTTATGAAACGTGGTCCCTGGAAGAAAGAGAAGGTTGTAGCCTTCTGTAGGCCAGCACCTACGTACTAGTATCTTGGCTAGTGCAAGAGCTAAGGGGTTTGTAGCTCCCTTCCAGGAGAAGCTGGAGAACAAGAGAGGGTTGTAGCTCTCTGTAGGTTGCAGCCTGCGTACTGGTAAAGGACTGAACTAGTACATTTTAAAAAGAAGTTTCTAATTAAAAGAAGATAGAGACAAATTACAGCAGGTGGTTTTCACCCACATTGGGTTTCCACCTTATATCTTGTGTTCTTGTGTGTGATTGTCTTCTGCTTTGTTTTACTGTTTCTGGTTACTAGTTATTTAATTCTGATACACAGATTAACAATCAACATCTGAAAGATAAAGTAAATTATAAGTTTGCATTGTATACGCGGGTTTCCTTCTACATAGTTACGTATATATGTGGATTTAATTAACTGAAGTAGTGTATATTATCTGGATTTGAAAAAGGGAATATTTGACTTGATAATACTGATTCACCCCCCCTCTCAGTATTATTTCCAACAGTCCTAGACCTGGTTGCATTTTTCATATGGTAATAAGAGCTTCTTTCGTCTTGTATTTGATGGGTAAATATACTTGTTTATATGTGGTATTTATGGTTATATCATTGTTATTTCTGTTGGTTATATGATGGTTATGAGCATGTTTTACGACAGTGATGATGTATGGCTCTCATAATGTTTTGATTTGTAAATGAATGAATAGTGAATATATGACCTAGTAGATGATAATGTAGCTAATGTGATAAGGAATCAATTTTTCTTAGCAATTCTTAGATAAGTACAAGACACCTATGCTAAGATATTTTGCTATGACTCGTAGAATGCATTTGTGATATGAAATGCCTGTCATGGATAGTAGGGGTCCAGTTAAGTCCTTGTTTAAGTTCTTGCATTTGTATCATTGTTTCAATGTTACTTTTAATTTCTAAAAGCTCCATGAAGTTTTGGGTAATGGCCTGAGACTTTGCCTTGAAAAAGTGGCACAAAATTCAGGGTCATTGGCTTTGAATTAGCTGAAAATCACCCTAGTAGCTCACATGCCCCCTCCCCCAGTCACACGCATGCCCATGTCATGGGAGTGACTGAGGCTCTAGGGAAGATAAGTGTCAAGTTTGATCACCTTGTAGGGTTGGTTAGCTCCTTTAGGTTTTGTGACTTGTGCAGAAGGTCAGATTGGTTGTGTTGTGTAAGTTTCACTACCTTAACCATACATGGGGAGCTCAATCAAATCGTAGTAGCCTCTCATCACATGTTTACCCTAGCGGATCGGTTAACTTGGGTAAATGCAGGAGGAGGGTGGTTACAAATATGTAGTAAGATTAAGGTGATTGTTTAGTATGCCACGAATACATGTGATATGTCAAAGGTTCATTGAGTGAAGCCCCCAAGCTTGTAATCTCTTGAAGAAGATAATCCTTTGTTGAAACAAGGGCTCATGAAATCAACACTATGGCTTGCTCATTTATAAGGATATTTTGTTCTAAATGTTCTAAATGGAGATGCAGACTTAATCTAAGATGAAAACAATAAAATAAAACTAATCTATCTTGATGAAGATATATTATAGATCCTTGTTTTCATTGAGGGAAAAATGAAAAAGGATAAGGGGAAAGGATTAGGTTGGGTGTTATGAAACTAGCTCAAGAAAAAGATAGAAAAGATAGATCAATGCCTTAGAATTCAGCCTCTTCGAGGGGGCAACCTCCTTTACATTACATAAATGAACAATTCTTGGATGATTCAAATGACAAAACCTCCTTTCTATATATAGGAGTCTAAGGAGTCACAATATAACCCAGCTGACCTAACAATAATAATATAAAGCCACAAAAATAACAATAGAGGGATTCTATGGGGCACAGTAATAACAATATGGGGATAATAGGGGCACAACAATATTAATAAGGGGTACAACTACAATATTAATGGGGTAATCACTAGTATTATAGGGACCCAACATGCCCCTCTCCTTCAAAAAAGTGTTGTGCTCAACGCTTGAGAAGTTCTGGATGCTTCTGTATAAAATTCTCATCCTCCCATGTGGAATCTTCAGCGGATAAGTTCTTCCACTTGATAAGATACTCCGAAATTGATCGATTTCATAGCTGTCGAGTTCTTGTTTCTGTGACTACTTCCGGTTCCAATATAATTTTTCCTTCCTCATCAAGTTCCGGAAATATTGTTTGAACTGGGAGCTTGTCGCCTGTTGGGCCTTAGTTTTGGTCTTATTTTCGCTCTAAGAAACTTACTAATCCATCTATTTTCCATCCACTTTCCCTTCATTCATCCCATTTTGATGTATATTTGATATCCATTCAGGTATTTAATTTTAATTTCTCAATTTCTAAAGTTTTTATGAAAGTTTGGTTTTTAGTGCAAAATTGGCAGATTCAGAAATTCCCGTAATAGCTCTATCGTTGATATGGTTGCAAGACACTTGGGCATGAATTGAATGCATGGATGGACAGCTTGGGAACTAGGACTAAGCCAGCTATGCTTAGTTCGAACAGAACAAGCTTTATTAGGCCCATTTGGTGCTAGTCAATCACGACTAGTCATTCAGAAATCCTATAGAAATAGGGCAGTTTTGAGATTCTATAGGATTGGTCATATTTCTTGGGATGGGAGTAATGAATTAGACTTAGATAGGTGGATGAGAGTAGATGGGTTTTTTTGAGTGAATATAGATCAGTTTGTTTCATGAGACTTCTTATTTAAAAGCCAAAACTTTGATGGCTTATGTATTGACTTATTATACTTTTATGCTGTGACACCTTTGGATTGAAGAGTTAATTTGAAGACTTGTTTTATTATTATTTTGCTGTTAAATGCTATGGATGTGTGACTGAATTTAAGCTTCTGATATCACCTCCCAAGTGTGCAAGGCAAGGGTGGAGGGCCCCCATTCCAAGCTAAGTACACTTCCTTGTTAACTAGTTTTATTTCTTGTAATCTGGTTATTGTAGAACTGGTTTTTCAAAGCTTTATTTCAGATTGCTTTATGGTTCATGCATAGTGATTGATTTCATTAGTTATTAGCTTATTCATCACTTTATTAAGTTGTAAAAACAAGTGTTCAAGTTGAGCATCCCTTCTACTAAAATGATGAATTAAAACTAGTTTCCTTTGTTTGCATGCAAGTAGTTTCTTATTGAGATTTTGATATTGAGATGAATGAATTATGATGGAATACCTTACGTGTCTCTTAAGTTAAGAGCTTCTTTCATTAATAATTTATCCATCTTAAGTTCTTGGTTTTAATCTCTGATTCATTAAGTGGTAATTGAGGCAAAAGTGGACTTCTTGAGTCAAGAACCATTTCAATGTTTTTCCTCTTTTAAACTAATTGAATTAGAGTTGTAGGATGTATTACTTTAAGCTTTTGAATAACTTATCTTTCAAGGTTTGATTACATCTGATCTTCACATATAGTGAACTTGTCTCAAAGCATAAAGAACCCAGATTGATAAGAAATAATTGTGTTAATTTAGGTACACAAATTAGCTCAACATTTTGGCGCCATTGCCGGGGAGGCAAATATCGGCATAGTCAATAGAAAGATAAATTTCAAAACAACAAAAACATTAGTTACATCCCTTTTTAGTTATGTTTCTTTATGCCTAGATATAGAGATCCTCAAGGTAGATTTATTAAAAACCCCCCACAAATAGAGATAGGATCATCAAACACCCCAGTTACTGGTAATCCAATAATTGAGGAATTGGCAGAAAAACAAAGAACTAGACAAATATTAACTTTGATTGAGAGGAAAACTTTGTTAGCTTGGGAAGCAAAGAAAAAACAATCTTCAATTTCTGGAAAACAAAAAGAAATTATCAAAGGAAAACAAGCAGTCTTTCCATCCATAAACCCTCCTATCTTTCAACAACCTGAATCTCCACTCAAAATTGAAATAAATCAACCAATGGCAGAAGAGGGACATGGATCTGTTGTTTACACTCCTGAACAACGAGCTGAATATGAAAGACAACAAAGAGAATGGAGAAGAAAGAGAGAGGAAGAGGCAGAACAAGAAAATGATAGAAAGATAGAAAACGATTGGAAAAGACAAGAATATGGTAATGATCAAGAGGCTACCTTTGGCTTTCCAATAGTAGACACAAGTGCAATATTAGGAGAAGAAGTGAAAATGAAAAATATTCCACCTTCTGTATTGCCAAATTTTTATGGAATGTCCACGGAAGATCCTGATGCATTTATGTTTGAATTTGATATTTTATGTAGAACATATGGATACACTGATGACATTCATAAACTCCGTCTTTTCCCTGCAACATTAAAAGCAGCAGCTTTAAAATGGTTTATGGGTTTAGGAGAACAAACAATAGCTTCTTGGGATGATATGAGATCAGTCTTCCTTAAAAAATATCAAGCTTATTGTAGATCTAGAGATTCAAAGGAAGATGTTTTCAGAATGACACAACAAGAAGATGAAAGTTTAGAAGAATATTTGGAAAGATTTGCATATAATCTACAAAAATCTAAACAACACTCTCTAAATCAAGAAACCATTCGAACAATCTTTCTTAAGGGTGTAAGGGATGAATACCTTGACATTTTGAATGTGATGGGTAAAGGAGACATTTCAAACCTACCATTCGAAGAAATTGTTGAGTTATGTCAAAAATATTCTAGAGGAAGATCAAAAACAGGAAAAAGAGAAGCAAGTTCAAAAGCAGCAAAGTCAGCTGCAGGAGGGATAACAAGAGCTGAAATAGGAAGCTTATTGGAAAACTTCAAAACAGACCTCTTGAGTACATTAGGGACACAAGTAGATGTGCTAAAGGCAAACAAGAAGAAAGAAGAACAAGAACAAGCTCTAGCAATCTTTTGTTCCAAATGTAGAAAGAAACATCCATTGAGAGAATGTCCTTTGGATAGTGTTCAGGTTTGTGGTCTTTGTATAGAAAATCATTCCACAGAAAATTGTCTAAGATTGAAAGAATTACAAATGAACTCAATGGAAGAAGTGCCAGGAATAGAAGGTTTTTATTATGTAGCACCACGAAGACCATGGAAACCTAGGATGCCTCAACAAAATCAACAACAATTCCCTCAACAAAATTACCTCTATCCACCTCAAAATCCTTGGACCCCTCCAATGCCATGGCAAGCTTGGCCTCCACAACAATATTCACAACAACCTGCACAAGGTTGGAGAGGATATGGTTATGGAAACCAGCCACCTCAACAGTATCAACAACAATACCAGCAACAATACCAACAGCCATTTGCATATCCACAATATTCACAATCCATACCATTTCAACAACAACATTCTGCATATCCACAATCCATGCCATTTCCACAGCAGAATCCACCACCGTTGTTGACCCAACCACAACAGTTACAACTACCCACAAATCAACCCAGACCAACTCAATTACCAGCCCAACCAATGGCAAATCCGAATAATAAGGTGGACAAATCTGCATACACTATAGAGGAAGCAGCATGTTTTCCCACATATTCGATTCTTCCTCTTAATGATGTCCATCTAAGGTCTGGAAAAGTGCTTAAAAAGGATTCTCCTCCAATCATAGAAGAACCAACTGAACAAGGAGAATCACCTGAAATAACACAAACTGAGATACAAATTCAGAAAGAAAAAAACATTACAACACAAACACCACCTTATCCTGAAAGGTTAGTGGAACAACAAAAAGAAATAACCCTTCCTGAATTTGATATTTTAGATGAGTTAAAAAATTCTTATGTAAAAATTCCTTTGTTGAAGGCAATTAAAGAAATACCAATATATGCTAAAACAATAAAGGAATTGTGCATTAAGAAATCAGGGAAAAAGAAGAAGGATCCTACTACAATCCAAGTCATCGGTAAGCTAGCAAGCCTCATGTCTACACAAACCATAGTAGAGAAATATATTGATCCTGGTATCCCTATGGTTACTATATCAATAAATAATTTCTCAGTCCCAAACACATTAATAGACTTGGGAGCAACTATAAATGTAATGACAATGGAGACAATGAAAGCTTTGCATTAAACAACATTAGATCAACTTCTACAATTTTAGAACTAGCAGACAGATCTAAAGTTGTTCCTAAAGGAATATTAGAAGATATCATAGTCTCTTTGGATTCATGGGAGTATCCTGTTGACTTCCTTATCTTGCAACCAAAAACAAATTTGGGAGGACATCCTCTAATCTTAGGCAGACCATGGTTAGCTACTGCTGATGCCTTCATAGGATGCAGATTAGGAAGCATGATTATTTCACATGGAGATGAAAGGAAACACATTGCTCTTTATTCACCTGCACAATCAACTTCTTTAGAATCAGTGCTTGAAACTCAAGAAAAACAGCAAACTAAATCAATTTTAAGTATAAATCAATTCTTTGATTTTAGAGAAGAAGAAGAGAATGAAGACTTAATGGATCTTTTCATTTCAGAACCAAGTATTTCAGAGCAGCTTAGAGAAGTCCAATATGAAGCTGCAAGTAACCTTTTGAATCAATGCTTTCAGGAAACTTGTACTGTTCAAACTTTGCGGAAATCTTTTATAGACATCTTTCCTGTAAACACAATCTCCAATCCAACAATAAAAACAATTGAGGTATATCCTGGAAAACATTTAAACATTGGAAACCAGTTGCAATCAACACAAGAGCAAGAGGTAATTGCATTATTACAGAAATATTCAAAATCTTTTGCCTAGGATTATACTGACATGCAAGGAATCCATCCTAGCACATGTATCCACCACATCTCAACAGATGATCAACTCAAACCTGTAAGGCAACCTCAAAGACGAATGAATCCCATGATGAAAGAAATAGTGAAAGAGGAACTGCAAAAATTGTTAAATGTTGGATTCATCTATCCTATTTCAGATAGTCAATGGGTTTCTCCACTGGTTATTGTACCAAAGAAAAATGGAAAGTGGAGGGTATGTGTGGACTATCGGGAACTAAACAAAGCTACACTAAAAGATCATTTTCCTCTACCATTCATTGATCAAGTGTTAGACTCATTAGCTGGAAAGAAATTTTTCTCCTTCTTGGATGGGTTTAGCGGATACAACCAGATAAGAATAGCAACAAAAGACCAAGACAAGACAACATTCACTTGCCCATGGGGAACCTATGCATATAATGTTTTTCCATTTGGTTTATGCAATGCACCTGCAACTTTTCAACGAGCAGTGCTTGCAATATTTGTTGATCTAATTCATGAATGTGTAGAGGTTTATATGGATGAATTCACAGTTTATGGAAACACATACAATGATTGCCTAAATAACCTTGAGAAAGTTCTGAAACGATGCATTGAAACAAATTTGTCATTAAGCAATGAGAAATGCTATATGATGTTGACAGAAGGAATAGTTCTGGGACACCATATTTCCGCTTCAGGAATTAAGGTGGATCCAGCCAAAATCCAAGTCCTAGTTAACTTAATGCCTCCTACAACACAGAAAGAGGTAAGAAGTTTCTTAGGCTATGTAGGCTATTATAGACGATTAATTGAAAACTTCAGTAAAATAGCCCAACCTCTGTTCAAACTATTAGCAAAAGATATTGAATTTCACTGGACAAATGACTGTCAAAATGCATTTCAAATTTTGAAAGAAAAATTATTAGTAGCACCCATTCTCCGTGGGCCAAACTAGTCTTTGCCATTTCATATATCAACTGATGCATCTGATACCGCGATAGGTGCCTCTCTTGGGCAGAAAGAGAACTTGTTCAATTATGCAATATACTTTATAAGCAAGAATCTAACACCTGCAGAATTGAACTACACAGTCACAGAGAAAGAAATGTTAGCCGTTATACATGCAGTAAACGAATTCAGACACTATATAACAGGATATCAAGTTTTCATTCATACAGATCATTCAACAATCAAATAATTGATGAATAAACCCATCACCAATGGAAGAATAACAAGATGGTTACTGTTATTGCAAGAATTTAATAGCACAATATAAGACCGGCCAGGCAAGGAAAATCAAGTGGCTGACTTTTTGTCCCGCATACATTCACCCAACGATCCAAATCCGGTTGTAGATAACTTTCCAGACGAACACCTGTTTGCCATAACAGTAAAAACACCATGGTTTGCAGACATTGCAAACTATTTATCTTCTGGAAAGTTTCCAACTCAATTCTCTAAAAAGCAAAAACGAAAAATTGTTAGAGAAAGTTCTAGGTATAGTTGGGTAAATGGTGATTTATTTTATACTGGTTCAGATCTGATGATTAGAAAATGTGTGCAAGAAGATGAAATATTAGACATTCTGAGAGCATGTTATGATGAACCATGTGGTGGTCATTTTGCAGACAAACGAACAGCATATAAGGTGCTGCAATTGGGCTATTACTGGTCATCCATCTTCCAAGACTCTAAGGCATATGTCAAGCAATGTGACAGTTGCCAGAGAACAGGGAGACCAATCACATCAGATGAGATGCCGTTGAAGCCATAGGTCCTCATAAAACCATTTGAGCAATGGGCACTTGACTTTGTTGGACCTATCAATCCACCATCAAATGGAAAGAGGTACATCCTAGTATGTACAGATTATGTAACCAAATGGGCAGAGGCTAAAGTAGTGAATAGAGCAACAGAAGATACAGTGGTCACCTTTCTTTTTGAAGAAATCTTTGTCAGATATGGAGTACCTAGACAAATTGTAACAGATCAAGGAGCACAGTTTACATCAAAGCTGGTACGAGATCTAACAGAGAAATACAAGATCAAACACAGGAAATCTACACCATATCATCCTCAAGCAAATGGGCAGGTTGAATCAACAAATAAAGTCCTAGAAAATATCATGACAAAAACAGTACAGCTGAACAGAAGAGATTGGTCTGAAAAATTAAAAGATGCACTATGGGCCTACAGAATCACATGGAAGAATACAACTGGTTTTAGTCCATACCAGTTAGTATATGGAAAAGAGGCCTTATTGCCTATAGAGTTTCAGATACAAACATACAGACTAGCAGCTGAACTAGGACTAGACCTGACTGAAGCACAGCAGCAGCGGATCATGGAATTGAATCAATTGGATGAGCATCGTCAACAAGCCATAGAACATACTACATTGGTGCAACAACAAAGAATGAAGTGGCACGACAGATATATCAAAACAAAGACATTTCACAAGGGAGACTGGGCATTACTTTTTGACTCCAAATTCAAAGACTTCAAAGCAAAGTTCACAACACACTGGCTAGGCCCATATGAAATTGATGAAATCTTTGACAATGGAGCAGTAAAGATCAGGACAATCGACTAGGACTCCACCTCATTTATAGTGAATGGACATAGGCTCAAAGTTTATAATAGGCCTATCAGTAAAGAAGCATTTATGAAAGAACTGATAGAAGATACAGAACTGGAAATCATGGCACACCAGGCTCAGCCATCTTCCAGTTTTGTAGTTGAATAAAAAAAAAAAAACATATTAAAAAAAGAAACAAATAATTTGTTTGCTAGTGAAAACCAGGAAACTGGCACTTAGCAAACACGAATTCATAGGGGAAAACCAGGGCAACTTGGACTCTATGAATTCCTTATTCTTGTTCTAGTGTTCTCACATTATTTCAATGTAGGAACTCTCCACAAACAACTGACTTGAGGACAAGTCACATCCTAAACAAGGGGGAGAATTGCATCAGATCTTTAGCTGGAAAGCTGAAGTATAGAAGGAACTTGTATTGTCAACAGAGGGACCTAAAATAAGAAATCATTGCCGAGGGACCTGAAAGACCTGCCAATGTCAAAACAACATGTACATATTCCGTAAGCATTGCAGAGGGACCTGAAACAAGAAATCATTACAGAGGAACCTGAACAACAATTCAAGAACCAGAGCATGAAGAACAAGGAGCAGCAATAAAGTTTACTTTTTAATCCATCTACAACATTTGATCAATTGATTGCATCCCACTTGTACAGACATCATCCAGGGGAGTATATGTATAGTCATTTTGTGCTTGAAAATTCAAATTTTTCTTAGAAATTTTTAGTCTTTGTTAAGTTGAAATTAGTACCTGAGGATATTCATTATCATTTCATATCCTATATTCCCTATACATACCCTATAACCCTTATACATCATATTCCATTTCATTTCCATACATATTCCCTATTTATTTCATGATCATTAACCCCTAAGTATTTTTCTTTAGAAGCTTAAAAAGACCAAACTGGGACAACTTTTCAACCTGCACATACAACTCAAGAATTAGTGATGGTGATAATTTTAAATATGACCCAAGATGGTCATTTTAAAATTATAAAGATGTTCTATATAATCAAAACAAACAAAAATCATGTGCTATATTCATACATATATCATAACCCAAAGCGCATATATATATGATATAAGTTAAAGCATATATATATATGGTATAAACTTAGGGCATGAAAGGAAGGGCGCATATAATACAAGGTATGGTGTATGAAGGGAAGGCCGCGCGCAAACCATATGGCACGACTGCGCATATAAGTTAGGAGTATTGCGGCGGGGTATTGTTTAAATGGTAATTGCGTATAAAATTGCAATACAAACGCATGATTGAATATCATTGCATACGAGAACGCATGAGGAGCACGGGAATGAATACACGACGGTGGCAATTATATTGTATGCAGCCAAAGGTTAAGCAATGAATGAAACAACATCACCAAAACGACAAATACCGACCAGCACACAGGTACGGGGTCAACACCGTGGCATGGCGACTGTTTGTCCGCTGTACAAGATTTATGCGCATGCCTTTCAAATCAGAACGATGATTCGGCCATCCTCATGACACAGTTGGGCGACTGGTCAAATAGGACACCCATACCAACCACGCACTGTAACACCAATAAACGAGAAGTGCAAAGTACACCCATGAAATGGTCATGAACCGACCGAATTCTTGCACTGTTTAACCTCATTCTTCATTGCCGAATAGCTCAGAATGATGGTGTTTGGAGCTGCAAACTAGTGAAAAGGAGAGTGAAGTGGGTTTAGGCGGATTTAAGAAGGAAAATTATCCCGGCTTTAACGACAAGTGATCATCGATTTTCGGGATTCATTCAGGTAATGGAATAGTTTGTTTAAGCTCGGCAAACAGTGGAGTATAGTTGTGAACTGTCTGTTATTAATGGTTACATTATTCTGCCCTTGCCACCAGTTAGTTGAACGATTGAACAGGGATTTGGAGCGCCAGTTAATATTCCTCAGTGCTCGTTGACAACCAGGTAACACCGAAACCACAGCAATAAGTCGGTTGATTCACTGCGTAAATTATGGCATAAAATACTAGTGAATCGCGCAGCATTTAAATGTAAACTCATTGCATGGATAACACGTTAGGGTATGGAATCATATGTGAAGTTTTAACGGCGTGCCGTGTTGTAAATCACAACGAAATCTATGAACAGAGGAGGCACCGAAATGTGATTTTTGTGGCGTGTTTGTGTTGCATGGCACTATTTGTTGTTGGTTGAATGCACGTTGTTGGTTGAAATGCGCACCATTGACTGACTGCGCATTGTTTTGATTGCACATTTTGTTTTATTGCGCGCTGTCCTCATTCATATCACTGATATATCATATGCATGGAAACGGCCGAATGGTAAACAAACACAATGGATATGTCTCTGTTATAAACCC
This sequence comes from Pinus tabuliformis, assembly GCA_031772625.1. Classification (NCBI taxonomy): domain Eukaryota; kingdom Viridiplantae; phylum Streptophyta; class Pinopsida; order Pinales; family Pinaceae; genus Pinus; species Pinus tabuliformis. The sequence goes on along the minus strand of CM062819.1, from coordinate 1,881,139,304 downwards.
TTTTGCTGCTGTGCGTTTTTGTTTTGACCAAAACAATGAATTGAAGTTTATGTGGGCCGAACGAGCCATGTCATGCTTAAAACAACTGTGCGATTTAGTTGCTGTGTAATGTGTTTAAGACCGAGCTTTGATTGCCAAAGGGAGTAGGGCCGAGCCATTTAAAACTCATTTTAAATGCGCTATTTTTTATTTTTGTTTTGAGGCCGAGAGCATTTTGGCAATTTTCAAAATTTTTATGATGAGGCCGAGAGCATTTTGGCAATTTTAAAATTTTTTATGATGAGGTCGAGAGCCATGTGCATGCTCTGCTAGTCAAAACACTGCTTGTTTTTAATGATTGTACATACACAGTGAAAATATGGCTTGATTTTGGTGACAATATACACAGTGTAGGGTAATGAGCATACATGGAACAGTATGAAAAATTGTTTTCATATGTATTTTTTTTACCAGAACAGAGATTAGCCAATTGACAGGGATATACAGGTGTTTGAATAGGGAGTTAAAACAGTGCTGCTGCAGAGAAAGAGTAAACAGAGGTTAAGGAAATCATAGTTAAATTGTTGTGAGGAGGAAGGTAAGCTTCTTTGCTTTCAAAATTTCATTTTGAAAAAGAACAATAGTTATAAATTTTTATTGTCAAGATGAAATTAGTAACAGCAGAGGCATACATTCACTGGTTTTCAGAAACAATGTCAGCCAGAGTAGAGCCAAAATTTCAGATAGAGAGCTGGGGGAAGGAAACTATAGAAAAACTTTACCAAGCGGGGATGATAGGCTTTTTACAAAAATTTGATGGCCACTCTGAACAGATAACCAGGGACTTTATAAATAATTTCAGTCAGGACCAGACACGGGTAGGAGATGTTATTATTCCTGTAACTCAGGAATATCTTTCCCAAGCTTTAGATCTACCCATGATAGGTGAGAAATATTACAAAGGCCTGCACTTCAAGGAGAAAGCATGGACTTTCTTTCTTGAGAAGAACCGGAAAGGGACTTTTGATAGAACAAAAGGGATACCAAGGGAATGGTTCAATGAACCATGGGGTGAGTTGGTTTTGGTCATCCAGAAGTTTTTGACTTGTGATAGAGGATATAGCGTTGCCCACTTGTATCATGTCAGGCTTCTACATCATATTAAGGGAGAGGATAGGATTAACTTGCCATATTTCCTATATAGGAGCCTCTTGAGAATGATTGAAATAGTAAAACATGAACACAAGCCTAAAGCAGGACAGATTTACCACCAAGGATTGATCAAAATCCTAGTTGAGTATCAGGTGAGGTCACAAGGCATAGTATGGAGAGAGTTCATGTCTAAAAATCAGTTCATTGAACAGATTAATGAAGTACAGGATAAAATAGAGCAGGAAAATAGAGGATTGATGAATTCACCCTTGTATCCCAGAACAAGAGCTAAACAGCAGAATAACATGGCCATGCAGGAAAATGAAACATCTGTTATGTCTATTCCTAGAAGATTTAGGAATAAAAGTCCCATTGACTTAGACAAGGAAGTAGAAACATATTCCCCAAGACAACAAGAAGAAAATGACATTGCACAAGAAGTATTTGAAAGGGATTCTTCATATGATGATGCAGCAACAGCATCATTAATGAAAACAACACAAGATTTTGAAAAAGAAATCAATTTGGGAAGAATCAGGGACTTAACTGACCAATTGGAAATTAGCAAAATCTTGGAAAAACAGTTAAAAGAGGAAAACAAGGCAAATAAGAAAGATAATGCTAAGTTGGTCAAGGCAAATGAAAAGTTAAATGAAGAATTGGGGAGACTGAAACGGAAAAATGATCTACTTTCTAAGCAAGCATTTAAATGGCTAAAGGAAAAGAATATGTGGCAGGCAAAGTATGAAAAACAAAAGGTAAAAGCAGCTTTGTTCAAGGAAAGACATGACACAGGTTTGGATTGTTTGGTCAGGGCAGCACAACAGGAAGCATCTACAGGTACAACATCTACTACAGAGAGAAGAAGATCAAAGAGGAGTAAGCAAGCATGGGGACATGCTTGATGATAAACAAGGGAGAGATGTTGGGCCTTAGTTTTGGTCTTATTTTTGCTCTAAGAAACTTACTAATCCATCTATTTGCCATCCATTTTCCCTTCATTCATCCCATTTTGATGTATATTTGATATCCATTCAGGTATTTAATTTTAATTTCTCAATTTCTAAAGTTTTTATGAAAGTTTGGTTTTTAGTGCAAAATTGGCAGATTCAGAAATTCCCGTAATAGCTCTATGGTTGATATGGTTGCAGGACACTTGGGCACGAATTGAATGCATGGATGGACAACTTGGGAACTAGGACTAATCCAGCTATGCTTATTTCGAACAGAACAAGCTTTATTAGGCCCATTTGGTGCTAGTCAATCATGACTAGTCATTCAGAAATCCCATAGAAATAGGGCAGTTTTGAGATTCTATAGGATTGGTCATATTTCTTGGGATGGGAGTAATGAATTTGACTTAGATAGGTGGATGAGAGTAGATGGGTTTTTTTGAGTGAATATAGATCAGTTTGTTTCATGAGACTTCTTATTTAAAAGCCAAAACTTTGATGGCTTATGTATTGACTTATTATACTTTTAAGCTGTGACACCTTTGGATTGAAGAGTTAATTTGAAGACTTGTGTTATTATTATTTTGCTGTTAAATGCTATGGATGTGTGACTGAATTTAAGCTTCTGATATCACCTCCCAAGTGTGCAAGGCAAGGGTGGAGGGCCCCCATTCCAAGCTAAGTACACTTCCTTGTTAACTAGTTTTATTTCTTGTAATCTGGTTATTGTAGAACTGGTTTTTCAAAGCTTTATTTCAGATTGCTTTATGGTTCATGCATAGTGATTGATTTCATTAGTTATTAGCTTATTCATCACTTTATTAAGTTGTAAAAACAAGTGTTCAAGTTGAGCATCCCTTCTACTAAAATGATGAATTAAAACTAGCTTCCTTTGTTTGCATGCAAGTAGTTTCTTATTGAGATTTTGATATTGAGATGAATGAATTATGATGGAATACCTTACGTGTCTCTTAAGTTAAGAGCTTCTTTCATTAATAATTTATCCATCTTAAGTTCTTGGTTTTAATCTCTGATTCGCAAAAGTGGACTTCTTGAGTCAAGAACCATTTCAATGTTTTTCCTCTTTTAAACTAATTGAATTAGAGTTGTAGGATGTATTACTTTAAGCTTTTGAATAAGTTATCTTTCAAGGTTTGATTACATCTGATCTTCACATATAGTGAACTTGCCTCAAAGCATAAACAACCCGGATTGATAAGAAATAATTGTGTTAATTTAGGTACACAAATTAGCTCAACATCGCCTATAACCTTCTTTAAACATGAAACATGGAAAACTGGGTGCAATCGAGAAGCTGCAGGAAGCTCCAATTTGTATGCCATAGTACCAATCTTTTGCAACACCTTGTATGGACCATAATACTTTGGTGATAATTTATTATCCTTCTTAGCTTGCTTGAGGGACATTTGCTTATATGGTTGTAGCCGTAGGAATACCCAATCACCTACATTAAAACTTCTTTCGCTACGATGTTGATCTGCCTGTTGTTTCATTCTATTCTGTGCCAACATGAGGTTATCCTTTAAGAGTTGGAGGACTTGTTGTTGATGTTCAACGTGATGTTCCACTACTTGAACCTTAGAATTTTCTCTTAAGTATGATGTGATGGATGGTGGCTGATACCCATAAAGTGCCATAAATGGGGTCATTTTTATTGCTGTATGGAAGGAAGTGTTATACCACCATTCAGCCAGAGGCAACCATTTGACCCATTGTGTCTATTTATCAGATACAAAGCAACGAAGATATCCTTCCAAACATTTGTTTACTATCTCAGTTTTCCCATCAGATTGAGGATGATAAGATGAGCTATGAGCTAACTGAGTACCAAGACAAGAAAATAATTCTGTCCAAAAATTTCCAGTGAAAATGGGATCTCTGTCACTTACAATAATCTTTGGGTTTCCATGTAGCTTTTGAATTGTTTCCATAAATGCAGTAGAAACTGTACTGGCTTTAAATGGATGTGATAATGCACAAAAGTGTGCATACTTGGTAAGTCTATCAACTACCACCATGATGACACTCTTTCCCTCAGACTTGGGTAAACCTGTGATAAAATCCATTGAAACCTCCTCCCAACGTTGGCTTGGAATGGATAAAGGTTGTAATAGACCCGGTGTCTTAATTGTTTCAACTTTATTTTGTTGGAAAACCAAACATTCTGCCACAAACTTTTGAATATCTGATTTAAGGCCATCCCAAAAAAATTCCTTCTTAACCCTGTGGTAAGTTTTTAAAAATCCTGAGTGCCCTCCTAAGGGAGAAGTGTGCAATTCCATAAGAATCTTTTGTTTTAGCTGGGAATTCTTACAGAGGTATAAGCGATCTTTGTACCATAAGGAATCATTTTGCCAGCTAAATGTATCAGACATACTGGAATCTTGTTGTAACTTTCGAATAAGTGCCCACACTTCTTCGTCATTCTTCCATTCCTCCCTTGCTTCATTTATCCAATCTGGTTGGATAATAGAAATGGTGCACAACAATGCTTCCACATCCTCATCCTTTCTTGAGAGTGCATCTACCACCACATTTTGCTTCCCTTTTTTGTAGATGATTTCAAAGTCATAACCCAACATCTTTGTGACCCACTTTTGTTGCTCTTCAGAGGATAATCTTTGTTCTAAAAAGTATTTAAGGCTATCATGATCTGTTTTTACCTTGAAGTGTCTTCCCATTAGGTAGGGTCGCCATTTCTTAAGTGCATGGAGTATTGCCAACATTTCCTTCTCATAAATAGCTTTGTGTAAAAACTTTCCCTTGATTGGACGACTTTCAAAAGCAATGGGTCTTTCATCTTGCATTAAAACAGCACCAATTCCATTTCCTGAAGCATCACATTCCACAATAAAGGTTTTTGTGAAGTCCGGTGTAGCTAAGACCGGTGCTTGGCACATTGCCTCTTTAAGATGTTCGAATGCCTTTGTTGCTTCTGGAGTCCATGAAAATGAATCTTTCTTCAATAATGTTGTTAGAGGTGCTGCTATTCTCCCATAATTCTTAACAAACTTGCGATAATACCCTGTCAACCCGAGAAATCCTCGCAGATGCTTTATGGATGTGGGAATTTTCCATTCCTTAATGGCTTTAATTTTGCTAGGGTCTACCTTAACTCCTTCATGAGATACAATATGACCCAGATATTCCACCTCTTGTACTCCAAAGAAACATTTGGATCTTTTTGCATATAATTGTTTCTCCTCCAATAGTTGTAGCACCATTTCAACATGTTCAACATGATCCTTCCAAGACTTGCTGTAGATTAGTATATCATCAAAAAATACTAACACAAATTTTCTAAGGAATGGTTTGAAAATTGAATTCATCAAACCTTGAAATGTTGAAGGTGCATTGGTAAGGCCAAAAGGCATGACCAAAAATTCATAATGACCCTCATGAGTTCTAAATGCTATTTTCGGAATGTCTTCAATCTTCATTCTGATTTGATGATATCCTTGAATGAAGATCCAACTTGGTGAAGTAAATTGATCCATGCAATTCATCCAGTAATTCATCAATGACAGGAATGGGAAACTTATCTTTAATAGTGAGCTTGTTGAGCTCCCTATAATTGGGACACATGCGCCATGATCCATCCTTCTTGTGCACCAATACTACTGGAGCAGAGAAAGAACTTTGACTTGGTTGAATTATACCAGCCTCTAGCATTTCTGCAACCATACGTTCAATTTCACTCTTTTGGGCATAGGGATATCTGTACGGCCTGATGTTTGGAGGAACACTTCCTGGAATCAGATGAATAGCATGATCATGATCACGAATAGGTGGGAGACCTTTGGGAGTCTCAAATACCTTGGAATGATTGTCCAAGACTTTTTGGAGATCTGGAGAAATAGATGATTCCAATGTGGAAACATCTAGCGAACATAATTGTGCAATTACACCTCTTTGTTCCTTTTTTAGAAGCTTTGTCATACCGTTAGAGCTGATTATCTTTCCCGGTTTCCCTGCAATACCCCTTAATTCAACTTCCTTTCCTTCCATAGAAAATTTCATGAAAAGTTCTTGAAAATTAAAAGCTATTGTACCCAAGGATTGTAGCCATTGGACTCCTAGTACAACATCAGCACCTCCCATTGGAATGGAAAGCATTGGGCTAGTCAATACATATTCTCCCATGGATAGCTTGATATTATGGCACTTTCCCAAGCAATTTATTGTTCCTCCATTTGCAACCATCACTTGACACTCTGGTGCTGGATATAAGAAGCAATTCAATTCTTTTGCTACCTTACAATGAATAAAATTGTGGGTACTTCCTGAATCAATCAACACTATTACCTTTTTCTTCTTGATTTGTCCTTCTATCTTGATGGTTTGAGGAGTGGTAATTCCCGCCAATGCATTACAAGATATGGTCGGATTCATTTCTTCTTTATCTAGGCTTTGTTCCTGGAGTATATCCTCTTCTTTTGACCTTTCTTGCTCCTTTTCTTCTTCCTCTTCACAATCTATGTAGAATAATTTCTTCTCAGCACACTTATGACCTTTAGTGTATTTGCTATCACAACTGTAACAAAGCCCTTTTGCTCTTTTTTCTTCCAATTGTTGTGGTGTCAACCTTATAGGTTGTGGAAGACTAGCGACAACAACACTTCCGTCTTTATAGTTGTGAGTGGTATGCTTCCTGGTTGCCATAATTTTGCTTTCCATTTTTCTTGCTAACCTGAATGCCTTCTCTAATGAATCAGGTTCCCAAAGGTGAACATCATGTTGGATATTATCCTTTAAAGACCCTATGAACACATCAATCCTATGCTCCTCTGGAATATCTTTTACCCTTATGTTCAATTTTTGGAACTCCTCAATGTGCTCCATTATTGAACCCTTTTGTTTGAGACTTATCAATTGGCTAAAAAAAGTGTTGCTTTTTGTATCCTCATAATGTGCTATCAATTCTTCCGTAAAAATTGCCCAAGTGATAAATTGTTTACGAGAGCAAAGCCATTGATACCATACAAACTGATTTGGTTCCAAATATAAAGTTGCAATACGTACCTTTTGTGTGTTTTGCACATTATTGAGATCGAAAAATTGCTCCATCTGTAATATCCATGTTGTGGGATCCTTGCCATCAAACTTCCTCATATCGATTTTTGGAATATGGTGGATCTTTGATCCAACATTAGAGTCTATGGAATCATGATTAACATTTCTTTTGTTCTCATCATGAGTTTCCTTTACTACCCTTTCACCATTAGTGACCCTTTCTTGTAGCAACTTATTCATATTTATCCTCAATTCTTCCATGTCTGTCTTCAAATCTATCTTCAAATAATCCATCTTAGCTTCCATGTCATTCATCTTAGCTTCTACACCTTTCTTTAAACAATCTATCTTAGCTTCTACGCCTTTCTTTAAACCATCCATATTAGATTCTGTTCCCTTTTGTGCAAGGGACAGTTGTTGCACTTGGTCTTGTAATTTTGATATATCATGCTGCATTTCTTCCTCTTCTTCATGAGTCATGCTAGAGATTTCAGGTTCCTTACTAGGTGTTTGCATTTTCTTTACTCGGGGCATCAGTTACCGATAATAATTCTCTACTATGCCCTTTGAATTCCTTCAAAATAAATTTTCAAACCAAGCTTAAGCAAAAATTTAAGAAAATCTACACACCTTTCTTCACTTTGTAGGAGCTCGATATTGCCTCTGATGTATCTCTGTACTTTCCAATCATCTAGATCTGAATTTGTGACCTGCAATAGCCCTCTGTGTCCTCTTTCCAATGCCACAAGTCTGACCCAAATTGGATTCTCCAAGGAAGAGTTATGTGAAATCTCCCACAGTGACTTGATTATAGACTGTTTCAGTAGAGCGAAATTGTACGATGTGCCATGAGTCACTGTTCTGACCTTTGGATCTGAAAAATGCATACAAGAAACTATAGTCCATCCTCTTTCTGTACCTTCTTATGAAATTTCAATCCGATCCCCAGAGAGAAAGTTATGACGCCTTTCCCCAGGTCACCTGTTTGGAATGTAATTCAGGAGTCTGCAAAAAGACCAACTTCCTCAGATCATATCTCCGCAAATATAGCGCGAACAGCTCTGAAATTCAGACCCGAGGTTCAACGCGATTTCTTATCAAATGGGTTTCTTTTGCAACTTCTGAAACATCGCAGAAAAAAAGTTATAGAGAAAATGCCACGATGACCTGTTTGGAGCAGCAAAACCCTAGAATCCAAAGCTCTGATACCAAATGTTATGAAACCAGCTCAAGAAAAAGATAGAAAAGATAGATCAACGCCTTAGAATTCAGCCTCTTTGAGGGGGTAGCCTCCTTTACATTACATAAATGAACAATTCTTGGATGATTCAAATGACAAAACCTCCTTTCTATAAATAGGAGTCTAAGGAGTCACACTATAACCCAACTAACCTAACAATAATAATATAAAGCCACAAAAATAACAATAGAGGGATTCTATGGGGCACAGTAATAACAATATGGCGATAATAGGGGCAAAACAATATCAATAAGGGTTACAACTACAATATTAATGGGGTAATCACTAGTATTATAGGGACCCAACATTGGATCTAGAATAAGATAAAGATAATAGTCTAAGGAAATAGTTCTAGGACCTATCACTCATTCAAGAAAATGTATGCAAACAAATACTTGATAAATAATTATCAGATACTCCATCTCAAATGGTCTAAAAGACAATCAAGAATCTACAATTACATAGAATTAAAATAGTGCTTCTCCTGTGTAGATCCAAGATCTGAGCTTCTTACAGATTGTAGAAAAGATCAATGACTCGTAATAATAGTGCAATAAGCCTAAGCTTCTTCTACAAGCTGTTAATTTTTCTATTCAAATAAATCCTTTCTAATCCTCGACCAGTTCTAGATTCGGAATCCCTTGCAATGTGTATCCATGTTTCTTTTATAAGTTTCTTGAATTTGTTTGGCCTTCTTGATTTTATGCTCCAAATCCTGCATGCTCGATTCTAACTATGATAAGGTTTTTTTTGCCATAAATCTTTGTAACCATTTTTTTTAAACAACTACAACCAATTTTCACTATCTCTGGCATCCATTGGGACATAATCTCTTTTATACATCGCCATTGTGACCTATTTCTCAATGAACTGAGTCAATACTATTTCACTCAACTATCCTTATTCCAATGAGTTAATTTTCCATATATGTGATCTCTTCTCTGCCAAAAACAAAAGGATAGCCCCTACAACTCAAAATCCATTTTAAATAATTTCCCTAGGGCCTTTAACTATCCTTATTATTCCTCGCTTTTTACGATTGGTGGATTAATTTTAACTCTCTATGATGGAACTATATTTCGACCTAAGATTACGGAATAAAATAATATTTTATTCCTCTTTCTGCTCCCATTCCATCTTGCCTCCATCGACATGCAACTCGTTGATCGATACCAATTGGAGACATGCAACTCATTAATCAATACCAATTGGATTTTCTAGAAGCAGATGCCAACTCCTCCCTTGAATTTGGAGCCTTTGTTTATTTAATTGTCGCTCCTTGGTAGATTGAATTAGTTCTAAAGTTATAAATAGAACTAGATCTTGCGAACAATTCTCTAAAACCATTTTCAAATTTAATTGTTTTAGAAATTTCTAGTCAAATACTTTTGAATTTGATTTGTGTTGCTCTGAAGTGCTCTAATACCATCATAATTTAGATTTATAGCTCGAGATATCAGGATTTTCTTAATTGTTGGAGTGAGCCATTCATCCATATTATTTCATAACCTTCCATGTTTATCAAATTTATGTTGTGACAAGGCATTAAGATGAAACCAATGATGTATCTTCTCATGCGATGAGACTATATACTTGAGATCATATTTGAACCATTCAAAATTTAGGATATTCTTGATTATTGTGCTCATACTATATTTCTAGTTTATTTAGGATTGGTGTTTTAATACCATGCATTTTTTTTAAGAGTTCATAGGTTCAAAATCAAAACTAGACGGTAGAATATGAATGCCTTCATAAACTTCACAGTGAAATCACTGTGTGGAAATGAGTCTCTTATCCCATAAACAAGAGGTTTTATACACCAATATAGTGGCTGGTTTGACAATGACCTTAAAATTAAATAATAATTATAATAACATTTTTTTTATCTATACAACCACATAAACACAAAATAAAACAAAATGTTAAACAAATATTAAAGCTAGTGAATCACAACGTGGCAATGGTGATTACATAACTGCGGAGGTGCGTGTAATATGTGTAGCAGTCTCACAATATCGCAAACCTCATGACGTGAATTATGAATGTTAACTGATATAAAACATTCACATTGCAGAAATTGTCAAATGGAAAAAATTGAGACCCGCTGAAGATGTGGAAAAATGGAAGTCGAGGGATGAGGGTATTGCAAGGCAACGGAGTTCAGATTGTAATGTAACATATACATGCGACCACAACGTGAAAGTTCATGAAGGGGATGTGAAACAATATCTGCAAATAGAAAACGAATATGTGGTTTTTGGATTTTGTGGTTTATCCCTATGCTATAATATATTGGAAAACATCATACAACAAGGGCTCCCCACAGATTGGACAACTAGTCTAGAAATACCTCTTTTCAAGAGCGGTGACATCAATAATCCCTTCAATTATAGGACCATAATGATAAACCCTTTGTTTACAAAGCTATTTGGAAGCATTATAGAAAAAAAAATTAACAAGTGGGAAGAAGAAAGAGATAAGCTTGCTAAAGGGCAAGCAGGTTTTAGACCTAAACATTTCACAGTTAATCATTGTATAACTTTAAGGCACATCATTGAAAATTTTTGGGAGAAAAAGGAAGAAGTATTTTGTTGCTTTTTTGATTTCAAAAAAGCGTTTGACTCAATTCCTAGGGATAAGCTTTAGCACAGAATGGAGGAACTTGGGGTTCCTAAACATTTGAGAGCAGTTATGCATAGGATGTATGAAGAAGTGAAAGTCAAAATTAGAACTTTAATAGGCATTTCTGAAAGTTTTAGAAGCGATATCGGGGTCAAGCAATGTTGCCCACTGTCTCCTACCCTTTTTGGTTTATATATCGACAAGCTTGAGGAGTGGTTAAATTCGCAAGGGGGTGATGGTATCTATTTGGGCAAGTTTGTTACAAGGCTTCTTTTGTATGCAGATGACATTATTCTGATTGCTAAATCGACTCTTGGTTTGCAAGAGCACTTACTATCCCTTGAGCATTTTTATAGAAGTGTGGTGATGCAAGTCAATATTAGCAAAACGAAAGTAGTGGTCTTCTCTAAGAAAAGAAAACATAACCAGCATAAGTTCTACTTTGAAGGAAATGTTATACAAGAAAATGACCTCCTCATCAGCTCAGAGGAGAAGAGAAGGATGACTGAAGGACTGACCAAGTTCACAGGCCCATTTGTCAAGCTAACGCTATCTAGGAACTAGCAATCTGCTTTATAAATCTTTCTAGCAAGGCATAAGGTGCGTTAGTGCCTAGGGTAACTCTTTTTATTACCTCAGGAAGGGCGTTATTCAACCTAAATGATTTTTCATGGGTCAAAGTAAGAAGTTGATCGGGAAATATCCCAAGATTCACTCCTATGTCAACTCACAAAAGCAGGGAAACATCAAGATTCAACCTGTTTGGAGGAAGTACTATTCCTAATGGAGTCTAAAAATAGGAAAGAGCACAAAAGAATGGAAACATCTCTACTTTTACCCAAAGGAACTCATGAGGGGTTTGGCAAGGCTTACCCTCTCATGCTATATATGTGAGGCTAGGGCCATTGTGGAAAGGGTCAAAACATTTGAAAGGATTGCCTAGTTGACTGTCGAGACTAGTCACTGACTAAGGAATTGCAAGAGGTTAAGAAGGGAGAGAGAGAGAGAGAGGAGCTAGAGGAGTAAGGAAAGGCTAATACAACCGATGGTTGTAATCACCCTTTTCTGCATTAATATAGAACTACAATTGTGTTGTCCATTCTGCGGAATTGGTAGTGTAATTTGTTTACATATTTATGCAATGTCGTTATTATGAGTGGCTTAGAAACATGTAATTAGATATCTTTATATGTTAGTGCATTGATTTTCAAAGTTATATGCTGTCATATTACACCTTGTCTTATCGATGTGCAAATTTTTGATCTAGAGCTAGCTGAGGGGTCTTCCACTCCACTACTGTGCACTCTTCAGCAATACCACACCAAGACTTGAGGTAATAAGTGCATCTTTATTTTTTGATTCTCATTTGTTTAACATAGATATGAATGCATCTTTATGCTAGCTGCAGCTAATCTAAAAGTCTGCAAAAGATCTCAGGAAGATCCTTGAGGGTTTCTACATCACCAAGCACCTGTGCATTAATCCCTATAGTAGAATTGGCGACTTTGCTGGGAACTACACTTAGTTCTTGGTTTTCTCCCAGAAATTTCCTAGATCTCTCTTTCTTCTAGGCCTTCCTGTACTTCTTGATCCCCTTTCTGACCACATAGGACTATACAACACCCTTCTCTCAGTGCTCAGCCCTAGATCTGATTGCCACAACCTTCTTTTTGAGTCTGTTTCCTCACTAATGTTGTTTGCTAGTGTAAATAGTGCTTTATAAAGCACTCTGGCCTCACACAAAGTGCGTTATTCAACCATTAACTCTCTGTACCCTTTGTTACAGTGTGTTAGCCAACCATTTCTTGATAAACAGACTGCTCTATGACCTCATGGGTTGGGAAATCTGCTTGTAGACTGATCAACGATCTGCAGCTGTACATGTTTTTTTTTTAAGAAAATAGCTTTACTTCTTAAATTTTATTTCATAAAAGAGAAAATACAAAATCTTTACTGTTTTCTGCTTAAGTTGGTTAGATCTGCATTTATTTGGTTTCAAAAGTTGTTAGTGAGCATTGTAGTTATGTCGGTTGTGCTTGTGTTTTACTGAACTAGGATGCATGGTATATATATTGACGTATAAATGACTCTTCCTTTGTAGAAGCAACTTATTCATCGAAAGTGAAATTTAAAAGCATTGTTTTTGCATGATTTGAGTTAGAGTCCCACATAACTTCATATGTCAACACCCCCACTGAAGACTAACAAAGTACATTTAAAATTTACCTGTTAAAATCAATCAGCAACTATTTTTTGAGTAAACACACATTAGTTTAGGCTAAGATCTTGGGTTAGGCGATTGTGAATTAACTATAGAAGATCATACACCGAAACTAGTGTCATTAATGAGAGAAATACTTCTCCACTCATACTATCCGGGACCACTCCAGTAAAAGCAGAGCTAAATACTATTGAAATATGGAAACAAGAATATTCCAATTTAATTTGTCCTTGAATTAAATTGTGAATTAAAATCGAATTTAGTCTTAACAACTACTTGGAAACAATTAATTAATTTATTTTAAATTAATTAGTTGGAGAAATTCAAGCTAGAAGTCTTTGAGTTGTAATTAGTTAACTCAGTTTACTGAGTTAATTCCAGTTAAATTAATTCCAAAATGTTTGAGGAACTAATAGTGAGTTAACAGTCAGTTGATGCATTAATGCACTCAACTAGTGCTACTCCAGTTAATCGAAGATTCCCTCATCAGAAACTCATGCATGTCTATTCCGAGAAAGACCCAGTTGAGATTAATGTTCAAGGACAATGTACTATTAGTTGCATGTGTTTTCTCATGGAGAAAAATCATGCATGCAGTGAAGGATTCATCCTTGAGGATTGTGCAGTTTTGAAGGCTTGTTTTTCCACTTGGTAATAGGCTAATCATCCACAAGGAACAACATAAGGAAATAGGAGCTTGGAGGGTAGAGAGGAAGGATGGAGAGAAGCCAATATTTCCTATGAGCATCTGTGAGGATTGTACTGAGATCTAGCTAGTTGTGAGAACTAAGGCTTTTTATAATTCCTATGTATTTCCACCAAGTATGATAATACAATAGTGTGGGGTTTTTATCTGAGGCTTTCCCCAAAGTATTTTCATGTGTATTGTGCCATTGATTATTCTTCTTCTGGTTATATTGTTTAGCTCGATCTTTAGGCTTCCAAAAATTGATAGTAGAAGTAGGTTATAACATTCTACTTTGATTTATATTGCATTATCAGGTTAACCTATCACTGATTTTCTACATGGTATCAAAGCTATGAACAGTATACTGAGAAGATAATTCGAAGTTTGAAGTTCGAGGTTACAGGTGCAAATCGAATTCATATCATACTTCAATGTTGGCTAATGGTGTTCTATGGCTTGAGACTCGAGTATGCCTTGGAAGGTAGCTCAAATTAAATAGCATGGAAAGATAGAATGGAGGCTGTATTAGAAGACAATGGCTTGAAGGAATTCATTGATAAAGAAATCCCAAAGATAGCTTCAACTAATGCACAAGAGTTGGCTGAGTGGAAGAAGTGTGTGGCGAAGGTGAGATGAATCATCCTTGAGGGAGTTCGAGACCATATTGTCTCGAGTCTCCATGGGAAGGATATTCCATTTTCAATGTGGAAGACATTGAAGGACCTCTACCAGAACAGTAGCGACCAGAGGAAATTGGCGGTCAAGGATAAACTTCAAAGAAGCAAGATGGAGAAGGGCGATATTATTTCCACATATCTGAACAAGCTCACCACCTGCAAAGATGAGCTTGGCAGTGTGGGAATAACTACTTTCGATGATGATATGGTGAGCATCACTCTCCTTGGCCTTCCAAAGAGTTCGAATAGTTACCAAGACTCTGTGAATGGAAGGGAGAAACTATCAGATTGGGAACGACTATGGTCGGATCTTATGCAGGATGAGATCAAGAGGAGCACATGAGATGGTTCTTCATCCAAGAATGATGATGAATAAAATCTAACCTTAGCAAGTAAGGCAAGGAAAGGGAAGGGGACGGCTTCCCATTTCAAATCGAATTCTTCTCATGGAGGGAAGAAGGGTGACATGTCTAAAGTAACATGCTTTAATTGTCACAAGATGGGACATTATGAGACTAATTTCCCATTGAAGAAGTCCAAGAAGGGATCCTCGGAAGGATCGAAAGGTGAGGCATTAGCCTCTTAGTTCTAAATGGACTTTACCCTCATCGCATGCATGGTGTCATTGACGATGGGTTGTGTCTGGTATCTTGACAGTGGAGCCTCATTCCACATGACCGGTGATAAAAATTTATTCAATGCCTTGGAGGAGAAAGACCTCAAGATGCACATAGAGATGGGTGATGACGGAAGGTATAATGTTTCAGTAGTGGGCATAATTGCTTTTTAGAGGGAGCATGGAGCTCCTCTCACCTTGATAGATGTGATGTATGTGCCTGGACTAAAGAAGAACTTGGTATCAGTCATGATGTTGGAGGAAAAAGGCTATGATGTTGTCTTCAGTAAAGGAAAGGTGTTCCTAAGACACATAGCCACGGGTCAAACCAAGAGGATAGGGATTCGAGTGAAGAATCTCCATAAACTAGAGGTAGATGATTGTGTAGCATTGAGTACGAAAGTAGAATTGGTGCAAAGCCAAGACATTGGCAAGTTGTGGCATAGGCAGTTGGGCCATTTGCATCATGGGGATTTGAATATAATGCAGTAGATATATACAATACTTCCCAAAGGTAAACTTGAGCAAGTTGACACATGCAAAGGTTGTACCTTGGGAAAGTACACCATGTCTTCCTTTCATGATTGAGACAGTCGAGTAGATGCTATCTTAGAGCAAGTTCATACTAATTTGTGTGGACCATTCTCGATGGCATCCACAGTGAAGAAAAGGTATTATGTGATTCTCATTGATGACTATTCTCGTAAATGCTGGATTTATATCATGCAGAAGAAGGACCAAACTTTCACAAAATTTTGTGAGTTCAAAGCTTTGGTCGAGAAAGAGTCAGGGAAGAAGATCAAGGCCTTGGGAGTGAAAACAGTGGAGAATATGTCTCTCAAGAGTTTAAGGACTTCTGTGCAGTGGAAGGAATTAAACAATATTTGACGGCACCTCATAAACCAGAGAAGAATGGGGTGGCCGAGAGGAAGAACAATACTATTGTAGGGGCAGCACGGGCAATGCTACATGACCAAGGCCTACCACTTCACGTGTGGGCTAAGGAATGCAACACAGTGGTCTATTTGCAGAATAGAAGCCTGCATTACATACTTGGGATGAAGACACCAGAGGAAGCTTTCTTCTGTAAGAGACCAAATGTGGGTCACTTCAGGATCTTTTGCTCATCGGTATATTGCCATGTGACAAAGGATGCACGAATGAAGCTTGAGCTAACAACAAAGTTGGGGATATTTTTGGGGTACAATGATACACCTCACAACTATCATGTGTACTTTCCTACCAGTCAGAGGACAGTGGTTCACAGAGATCTCAAGTTAGATGAGAAAAAGGCCATGTGAGTTTCCCTTTAGAGGGAGCTCCAACTACAAGTTGTGGAGGAATTGTTGATTCCTAAGGAGGAAAGGCCTCATACTAATGCAGAGCAGCCACATGCAGAGGTTCCAGGGGTGGAGACATCCACTCAAGTAGAGTCTTCTAGAGATGGACAAAAGTGCACAAGAGAAGCTAACAGATTGTTGGAGGATGCAAGAGAGAATGTAGGAGCACCATCTTCTCAGCGCAGACAGAGGAGGTCACCTGAGAGGTACACTAGATACATGGCCCTTGCTAGAGAATTTTTTGAAACTGAGCCATCTTCCTTTGAGGAAGCAGTGCAGCAGCCGATTTAGGTTGATGCTATGGTGGAGAAGTATGACTCCATAGTTCGTAACAGTGTTTGGGACGTGGTTCCGAAACAGGAGAACAAGTTAGTTGTGAGTTCTCATTGGCTTTACAAGGTAAAGCAAGTTGTTGATGGTAGTGTGGAGAAGCATAAGTCAATATTTGTTGCTCGTGGCTTTTCATAGGTCGAGGGGATTGACTATTATGAGACTTTTTCTCCTGTTGCAAGATACTCATCTATCAGATCTATGTTGGCACTATCAGCACAGATGGGTTGGAAGATCCATCAAATGGATGTGAAGATTTCATTCCTCAATGGCCAGATTGAGTAAGAGGTGTACATAAAGCAGCTAGAAGGTTTTGATACCTTCGATCATGAGTCGCATGTGTGCCAACTCAAGAGAGCATTGTACAGTCTAAAGCAAGCACCTCATGCTTGGTACATCAGGATAGACAACTACTTGACTGGGTTGGGCTTCACAAAGAGTGGAGCGGATGCAAACCTATACCACATCATGGTGAAAGGTAAGGTGTTGATCATCGTACGTTATGTTGATGATCTCATATTGACTAGTGATGATCAGTTGATCATGTCTTGCAAGGAGGACCTTACAAGAGAATTCAAGATGAAAGACATGGGTCTCATGCATTACTTCCTTGGCATGGAAGTGTGGCAGAAGGATGGGGAGTTGTTTATGTCTCAGGGAAAGTATGCCAATGAGATACTCAGGAGATTCCACATGGAGAAGTGCAAGCCCATGCAGACTCCTCTAGCAGGTAACTAGAGGAAGGAGGTTGCTACTTCAAGAGAAGTGGTAGAGGCTACTGTGTATAGGCAGCTTGTGGGTTCACTGATGTACTTAATGAACACATGACCAGATTTGTGCTATGTGGTGAACCAGCTAAGTCAAGTGATGGTTCAGCCTACCAAGATGTTTTGGAAGGCGGAAAATCATGTATTTAGATACCTCAAAAGCACATCTCAATATGGATTATGGTACATATGAATAGAGGGAGTGAAGCTACAGGGCTTCACTAATGCAGATTGGGTAGGGAGTCCATCAGATCGGAAGAGCACATCAGGAGGGATTTTCAACCTTGGGTCAGCGACAGTTTCTTGGTACAGCAGGAAACAGAGGTCGGTTGCACTCAGCTCGGCAGAGGCAGAATACATGGCTGCAAGTCAGGCAACATGTGAGGCCATCTGGATGCGGAAAATCCTAGTTGGTTTGTTTGATCAGAGGATGGATCCAACTGTGATCTATTGTGATAATCAGAGTTGTATCAAACTCTCTGAGAATCCAATATTTCATGATAGGTCCAAGCACATCAACATTCGGTATCATCATCTCAGAGACTGTGTAGTGAGGAGGATCATGTTGCTGCAGTGTATTTCGAAAAAGGAGCAAGATGTTGACATTTTGACAAAGGCATTGTCAAAGTGTAAATTCGAGTTCCATAGAGACAGGATCAGGGTGGTAGATAATCCCTTTCTTGTTGAGAGGGAGTGTTGAAATATGGCAACAAGAATATTCCAATTTATTTTGTTCTTGAATTAAATTGTGAATTAAAATTGAATTTAGTCTTAACAGCTACTTGGAAATAATTAATTAATTTATTTTAAATTAATTAGCTGGAGAAATTCAAGTTAGAAGTCTTTATGAAGTCATGCAAGAGTTATCCCTTAAATTAAGGAGATAAGATTGAGTTATATTTGACTTGTAATTAGTTAACTCAGTTTACTGAGTTAAGTCCAGTTAAATTAGTTCCAAACTGTTTGAGGAACTAATAGTGAGTTAACAGTCAGTTGATGCATTAATGCACTCAACTAGTGCTACTCCAGTTAATTGAAGATTCCCTCATCAGAAACTCATGCATGTCTATTCTGAGAAAGACCCAGTTCATATTAATGTTCAAGGACAATGTACTATCAGTTGCATGTTTTTTCTCACGGAGAAAACTCATGCATGCAGTCAAGGATTCATCCTTGAGGACTGTGCAATTTTGAAGGCTTGGTTTTCCACTTGGTAATAGGCTAATCATCCATAAGGAATAGTGCAAGGAAATAGGAGCTTGGAGGGTAGAGAGGAAGGCTGGAGAGACCAATATTTCCTGTGAGCATTTATGAGGATTGTACTGAGAGATGGCTAGCTATGAGAGCCAAGGCTTTGTATAATTCCTATGTATTTCCACCATGTATGATAATACAATAGTGTGGGGTTTTTTATCTAAGGCTTTACCCAAAGTATTTTCATGTGTATTGTGTGATTGATTCTTCTTCTTCTGGTTATATTGTTCAACTCGATCTTTAAGCTTTTGCAAATTGATAGTAGAAGTAGGTTATACTATTTTGCTTTGATTTATATTGCATTATTGGGTTAACCTATCACATATTTTCTACAAATAAGAGACAACATTGGACTATAAATGAAGGTAGCCCACCTTCGCTTACAGCTCCTTTGGGTATTTTGTGTATCGAGGATCCCTTCAACGATGTCGGAGCTTAGTCGGTGACTCAGGTATCCTGGCCACACAGCATACTGTCTACGACTATGTCTCCCTCAGTAGTGTTTGTGATTTGAGGTAACCATAGTGGCCATACTTTGAGGGACAAACAAAAGGTGATTGGGGCAGGCTTCCCTGGTACCTAACACAGACAAACCTACTCTGTCTTTAGTTTTTGGGAGGGTGATCATCTTCACGAGAGTACTTGGCCCCTTAATATGAGGTTCGAGTGAAGCTCAAGAGTAATCATAACTGTACATTTGGCCAACTCTCTCTTTTATCCATTGTGATATTGGGTTTCATTTGCAGTGAACGGTGGTTATCAGATACGGTCATAACCTCTACTTGCTGATTGATTTCTTTAGTGTATTTTTTATTTTTTAGGTGCCAACTTGTTATCACCGAGACTTTAATAAATATCATTGTAAAATCTATTGATAAAATTTATCGGTCGATGTGGATACATTCAGCCCTCGTCGTCAATCTAGATGACTGTTAGGTCTTCCCCCACTCATTTTGGAGGATCCATCGAGCCCCAGTGAACTAGATTACCTGTCTTCACGCAATAAGTCTCCAATATCTAACATTGAATCAATTTGGACATCCCATGATTCACGCTTACCAAAATATTTCTTTACTCAAGGTTTTTCCTCCATACAATCCTCCGATCACGAATCCATTGGGACCGCTCTTAATTTGGGTTGCATTTGTACCTCTTATGTCTTCTGTTGGACCTACACCTACCATCCCATCGATGATTAATGGGTCATGGGATTTTGTGCACACTTTTGGTCCACCACCACCTCCCTAGTCCATTTTTAGTACCACACCTCTGATGGCAAACACTACTATCCCACCTGTCCCAAGTTCAAACCCTACCATTACACCCAACGCGAGTGGAACCCAGTACATATTGGTTTCCACCCCATTTGTGTCAACTCCTAGACCTTCGACAAGTGCTACATATAACACTCCTTATAACGCTACATATAGCATGGTTAGCACGGGTCCCTTCAACAACCCCTTTGGTTGGAATCCATTATTTAGTTCCAACCCCCAGGTTTAGATGTTTGGGGGCACTGTTCCCAACATGCACATACCGGTTGGGAACATTACAATTCCACCTTCGTTTACAGGACAACATGGACAGTCATTGATTGACATGAAACCTCCTTATGTTAGTCAAGGACCTACAGTTAATTATGTGGCAAGAAGGATCCCTCAACAAGGTCCCACTCAATCCATATGGGCACCCCACTCTCAACCTCAAATGAGTCAATGGGGAATCCCTTATCCTGGGGGCACTTACATCCCCCAGTATAACAAGACTGTACCCCAAGGAAATTACTATTCCACGCATCCTGTGTATAATATTGGGAACAACACAATGGGAGGACCGCAAGGATCCTCAAGTTAGTTGTCATCACCTTGCCTTTTTGGGACACTGCCACCCACAATCTGATCACATCCATGAATGGAGACGTAGGTAGAGGCTAGTCAAAGCTCCCCTCCCAAACTATCTATTAGTAGATTGGTTTTGCAAATTTCTTCTCCATCAAATCACTAAAGATGTTGCCTTAGGTGGTGTGGTCATAGAATACCAATCCATTCGTCATACCCAACACTTAGATTTGATATATTCACAGTCTGACACATTATATGACGTCATTCCCAATGCCCCTAGAAACTCCAATGCTCCTACTACTCAGCAACGTGGTGTGCATGTCGATGGTATTATCAGCGCTACCTCCGGGGTTGCTGTAAAACAACTTAGTGGTCACATTTCCTAGTTTTCATTTGACCCTGCTACCCAATCGACTGCTCTTCCTACCACCACGATAAACTTTACGCAATATACATAAAAGCCCGATAGCAAGAAAATGAAGAACAAGAAAAGGAGTACTCCTTCTGAAGAGCAGTCAACCAAGTAGTACAACCTGAAACAGAAAGTTGTTGCACCTCCTGACAATGGAAAGGAAAAACCCACCAAATTCCCTTGCAAAATCTGTGTGGAAGACCATATGACACATCCTTGTCCACCTCTCCACGAATGCATAGATTTCCTTGCTAAAAAGGAAATTGGCTGGACCCATGCAGTCCTAAACAATTCTTTCCCTGCTCAGCAGTAGCAAAACCTTATTGCAAACCAACCCCAACCCCCACAAGGGGGCAACGACAGTTCACATCATCCTTCAGTTGGTGAAGGACCATCTATTGTTTACACCTTTGAAACGGTAGATCTTCAAACAAGAGCCAAAACTTATGGAGCCCCAGTTGTTAATGCTAAGGAAGCCTCCTCCAGTTAAAGCCCACCGTCGCCTAACGATCTTCATATTGAAAGGGAAGTTGTTGATCTTGTGATTCACCCCCAAAAAGGGGAACTTCGTAGCACAATGCATAATACATCTGCACATGCTAACCAGAACTACAATATTGTAGAAGATTTGGCGCAAGCACCATCAACTATGTTAGTGCTCAAAGTATTACAAAATTGTCCAACACAAAGGAAATCTCTTCTTTCGGAAATTGGTGGGGTCAACCCTCAAGATTCCATGCTTGCAATTTTTCACATGGACAAATGTAAACCTGCCCTTTCACACCAGCTTCCATTTCAGGTGAAAATATTTTTGAAAGGGTGAGGAGTACATAGAACCGTCATAAATTAATGTGCCTCAACCTGCATGATGTTGGCTTCATGTTGGATCAATTTGGGTTCTCCAACCCTATCACTGCCATCAAATTCCCTTAAAGATTTTGACAACCACACTTTCATCCCAAAAGGTTACCTATCTAGCTACCCCATCACTTTGAGTGGGAGAACGGTAATAATGGATATCAAAGTCGTAGATAGAAAACTCAACTATAATCTGTTGTTGGGTCGTAGTTGGACTTATGCCATGACTGCCATTGTTTCTACTATCTTTCGTATCATCCTATTTCCATTGGATGGAAGGATCATCATAGTGGACCAGCTATCCTTTTGCACCCTAGATTACTCCCCGTTACCTAGTGGCTCTGTACCCTTAGTGGGTGGTATTCCTGACTCTTACGTCAGTATCAGTACCGGTCTATTGAAGGGCTCTTCCCTGATGGGTTGTTTTCCTCTCTCGCTGCTCGCGGTTCCACAGATAGTATTTATGGTCATGTCTATTCCTCATGAACTAACCAATCCTTGGATCCTCCTGGCACCTTCAAAAATTGACTCTTACGAAGAACAAATTCCACTGTCACCAGCTGAATTGGCCTACCAAGCCATTCAATCTGCATCTGAATCTCCGATCACTTTGGTCATGACCAACAGTACCGCCTCCTCTCCCATAAATTCTCCTTCTAACGATCTCCTCAATCAAGTCCTACCTTCGGACGAAGCTATTTGAGATATCATGTGTTTAGAAGAGTGACCTTGGGAGGATTCTCACCATCATGTTTCGATATCTGATTCGGACATGATGCCCATTCCTATCTTTGAAATCGTTCCCTCACCTTATACGACTATCCAAACTTTGGATTTGGAAGGGAACATGGGAAATATTTCAAATACATTGCTCATCGATATTTTAATCAAGACATGCATCATGGAAAACATCCATATTGGAGCCGACTTCAATCTTGAGGAAATTGCGAGCTTCACCTACTCATTTAAAAATTTCCGCGATGTTTTCCCTTCGTCTTATGAGGAAATGCATGGCATAGATGCTTCTATTGTCAAGCATGAGATCAAGAAGTATCGAGCATTATTTTTATGGTATTTTTCTTGCTTGTTAATCCAAAAAAACCTTGAGTCTCCTTCTTAGGGCCTGTTAAACTACCATGAAGGAGATCGAGCATTCTTTTTATGGTATTTTTCTTACTTGTTAATCCAAAAAACCTCGAGTCTACTTCTTTGGGATCGTTAAATTACTACAAAGAAGATATGAGCATGTTCTTTTTTGGGACTTTTTCTTGCTCTTGAACTAAAAAATCCTCGAGTTACTTCTTCAGGCTCATTAAAATATTATGAAGAAGATCTAAGCAACTCTTTTTCTCTCTTTTCTAGCTCATTAAACTGAAAAAATATAGTCTGAGCATTCTTTTTAGGGACTTTTTCTCGCTCGTAAAATCGAAAAAACCCCAAGTTACTTCTTCAGGCTCGTTAAAAACTTATGAAGAAGCTCTAAGCATTCTTTTTAGGAACTTTTTCTCGCTCGTAAAATTGAAAAAACCCCGAGTTTTTCGTCATTGGGCTCGTTAAACTCCTATGATGACGATATGAGCACTTTATTTTTTGAGAGTCTTTCTTGCTCTGAAATTGAAAAATCCCTGAGTTTTTCCCTTCTTCGGGCTCGTTAAATCTATGAAGAAGGAATGAGAAGTTCTTTTACCTCTTTTTTCTCACTCATTAAATTGAAAAATATACCTTGAGTTTTCTTCATTTGACTCGTTAAAATTTGATGGAGATCTATTAAGTTTGTCATCGCGTGACTCATTAAAATATCATGACAAATATCGAGTTTACTTCATCTCCTCGTACTCGTAACAAAATGAGGCAAACATCTATTCAACATAGGTTTATCTCTTTATCCAGACTTAGTAGATTAATTGACGGAAAAGGAACCTTTTTGGGTATACTATTAAACCTTTTTCGCACTCGGTTAAAAAACTATGACAAAGGGACCACCCTAGAGTCATTCTTTACGATCTTTTCAGACTCTTGAAATATGAAAAGACCACTGAGTTTTCCCATATAGACTCATTAAATTAAACAGATGAGGAATGGAGTCATTCTTTACGATCTTTTCAAACTCTTGAAACATGAGAATACCAATGAGTTTACCCATTTAGACTCTCTAAATTAATTAGATGGGGAAAGTGGACAATACAATTGCTTTGTGTCAGTATTTTGAAAAGATTTCTTTTTGCAGCAATCACTCCCTTGAACATGGCACTCCTGTAGCAAAAACTTCCTTGTGATGACCTCTCAATATGAACCTTACCATCCTATGAGTTTAGCCTATATACCCTGACGTTCTTGCATCTTTGTATCCTAACACTCTTTGGTGTTCATGAGTCTAGTGATGCATGGCTAAACCCTTTGTGTCACTCCTTCTATTGTTCAAGGGAAACCATTTATCTTTTGTTTCCTACATCAAACGATCAAGCATATACTTTCATCATGCCCTCTGTCAATTCATCCCAATGCTCAAACTATTCTTAAAAAAGCAAACGTTCGTGTCCTGATTCATGTCAACTGATGTAGGATACCTTATTGCCTACCTTTCGACAGGTGTCTTCCTATCGACTTCAACACTCTATCTAGGAAGCAGACCAAGAAACACTTCAATGCCTTGGAACTTGCAGACATCAGTGGTAGGTTACCTTGTGTTTCGCTAGGGGTTTTCATTATTGGATCCTGGTTAAATGATTCTATGAGTTTTTGACAACAAAAGCATTATTCACACTCACTAGATTGTATTGTGGATCTTGGATACCATCACCATTATCGGTGGTCATCCTCGCGTCTATTAACACTCTCCATTATTGACTGGTAATCAGACAATTTCATACATGTTTGACCTCAACACCTTTGTTCACATGTATCAAAGTATGCTATTGTGGTGAAGCGAAAATTAAGAGCTTAGGTAGAGGCTTACATCACTCAGCCTTGTTTCCTCTCCCAAGTTGCGTTTATTTTTTTTTGGGGATAACTCATCAGAATGATCTTATTATGACATAGGTTTCACATTGTGCTTATCGGCAATCACGATCGTCATATCCCTATGTTGAGAAATAACTTTGACATAGCTACTGAGCGTGGGAATGCCTGACTGAGGAACTGATTTTAGTTGTTTTATATATGTGTTGTATCAGGTTTCTCGTATTCCCAAAGCTCTGATCCTCTCTCTCTTTTTTCCAAAGAAAATGACATTTATATATAAAGTATTTCAGCCATCGTCTCTTTCTATGCATCTGATCTCACACTTTAGGGGGAATTTGTTATATAGGAAAATGAAATCCTCATTAGCTCAAAGGAGAAGAGAAGGATGACTAAAGGATTTACCAAGTTCACAGGCCCATTTGTCAAGCTAACACTATCTAGGAACTAGCAACCTACTTTATAAAGCTTCCTAGTAAGGCATAAGATTTGTTAGTGCCTAGTGTAACTCTATTTGTTACCTTAGGAAGGGCGTTAGTCAACCTAAATGATTTTCCATGGGTCAAAGGAACAATTTGATTGAGAAATATCCCGAGATTCACTCTTATGTCAGCTCACAAAAGCAGGGAAACATCAAGATTCAACTTGTTTGGAGGAATTACTATTCTTAACAGAGTCTACAAATAGGAAAGAGCACAAAAGCATGGAACCATCTCTGCTTTTACCCAAAGGAACTCATGAGGGATTTGGAAAGGCTTATCCTCTCATTCTATATATGTGAGGCTAGGGCCATTGTGGAAAGGGTCGAAACATTTGAAAGGATTGCCTATTTGACTATCGAGACTAGTCTCTGACTAAGGCATTGCAAGAGGTTAAGAATGGAGAGAGAGAGGAGTTGGAGGAGTAAGGGAAGGCTGATACAATCGATGGCTATAATCACCCTTTTCTACATTAATATAGAATTTCTATTGTATTGTCTATTTCGCGGTATTGGTAGTGTAATTTATTTACATAATTTATGCATTGTCGTTATTATGAGTGGATAGATACATGTAATTAGATATATTTATATGTTAGTGCACGGATTGTCAAATTTATATGCTGTGATATTACGCCTTGTCTTATCTATGTGCAGGTTTTGATCTGGAGCTAGCTAAGGAGTCTACCACTTTGCTACTTTGTGCTCTCCAGCAATACCACACCAAGACTTGAGGTAATAATTCTGTCTTCCTACTTTGATTCTCATTTGTTTAACATAGATATGCATGCATCTCTGTGCTAGCCGCAGCTAATCTGACAGTTTTCCAAGGATCCCAGGAAGATCCTTGAGTGTTTCTACATCACCAAAAACCCGTGCATTAATCCCTAATTCTGCTATAGTGATTAATGCACAGGTGTTTGGTGATGTAGAAACCCTCAAGGGTCCTCCCAGGATCCTTGGAAAACTGTCATATTAGCTACAACTGGCATAGAGATGCATGCATATCTATGTTAAAAAAATGAGAATCAAAGCAGGAAGAAGGACTTATTACCTCAAGTCTTGGTGTGGTATTGCTGGAGAGCACAAAGTAGAAGAGTTGTTAAGATTAGGTATGTTCTATGCTAGAGCAATTTATTTAAATTTTCACAGTTAGCAATCACATCAGCATTACGATAAACTGCAGATAGAACATAAATATAATATGCAGAAGACAAGCCAAGACAAGAGGACACAAGATATGGCGCGAGCCAGGGACAAACCCCACAACGTGTGGGGAAACCCTTTGATCAAATCTTCTTTTATCTTCAAAATTCAGCAGAGAAGGAGAGAGAGAGAGAGAGAGTACAATTACAACAGAAGTCAACACTTTGACTTGTCTAGATCTAAGCATAAATCATCTTCTATAACAATGAGATCAGTTGAAGACATTCTGCTTCAACTGATTCTCCCAAGGTGACTCCTTCACCTATCATCGTGCTGCATCTGGTTCTCTTGTTGTACCACTCATACTGCACCATACTTCACTAATCACGTTGCTCATGTCCATGATCTTATCCATCATCATGCTGCCCTTCATATCCATGATCATCTTTCAACTTCATGCTGCCCATACTAATGTGCATCATCATCATGTTGCTGCCTTAACAGATGACATTCTATCACTGCTATTCATTGTCATATGGCTGCTACAGGTATGCCATTCTATCACTGTAGATTATGCTTAGAGTGTAGTAGACACAGTCATCACTTAAATACTCTCCAACATGATCACATCAATGCTGAGACTGAGATAGCAACTACAGGATTACTATGATCTCCATTAGACCCAGACAGTGAGGATAGTAAGGGCACAAAAATACTTCTGTATATGTCGAGATTAATAGCACAGACTTCATGCTAATGTTGTAACCTTATCCGCAGTCCTTTCTCCTTCATCCATCCGAGATCTACAAAGTATGAGATCCGAGAATCATCTAGACTGCACCTACAGGTATGCTGAGAATGGAACCTACTATAGACCTTGGTTAATGTTGCGTCCTCATCGAATTAGTTCATGTACCTGAGATCTGGCCATGCCTGCACCTACTGCCCAACCGAGGTGCAGTCAAGCCCTAATGTGAATCTTCTTCTGTTTGCGGATATGAGAAGTCCATCTCTCCTTGACTGCGTATACCTGTAACCAATGCTCACCCGAAATTTCAGAGAGAAGTGCGAGGATCTGATCTGTAGTTTCTTGCTTCTTGACTGCGACTCCTTTCTCCTTGACTACGGCTTCACCTTTTTGCAAGTTCAGTACTCTTCTTGACTGCGGCTACTATACTCAGAGGCCAAGTGTTACATGTCTCCTTTGACTGTGTTTTACTTCCGGACAGTGTAGTGTATAAGGCTTCTGTACAGTGTGTTAGGGCCTGTTCATAAGGCTTCTTGACAGCGTGTATGTGTCTTTGTTTGTTGCGTAGATCGACCTGCACTTGTAGTTGGTTGAACCGAATAGCAATCCAAGTTTATATCAATGACATCTTGCTGTGATTAGGGCACATTAGATCCATCATTAACTGCGGATTTGGATCACTTAAAACAGTGAATTTATATTCCTCTTGACAGCGAGTAGTAACACCTAAATGAGGCCAGCTTTTGACTGTGTATAGCAGCCTTTATTTGACTGCGGCTAGCTGCAGATAGGAGCATATCTGAACGGTGGATCAAGGGCTCCTTATTACTGTGAGTAGGGCTTCTAAAGCACCTTCATATCTGCGTCTAAGACTCTCTTTAGACCTGCAGCTAGAGTACCTTTGGACAGCAGCTAGACTTCTCTTTCAGCTATATAATAGATCTCTTTACTGTAGCTACGTCTCCTCCTTATTGCAGATGCATGATCTTTAGTTGACTGTGTCCCACTCTCCTTTAGGACTGCTTCTAGGACAGCGGATAAGAGCAGCGTATAAAGTCTCCATGTACAGTGTATAAGGTCTCCTCCTGAACAGCGTATAAGTAATTGACTGCGTTGGATCAACTAGGGCATCATCTGCAGCTAGGGCTCCTTCTTAGGCCAACGTATTTTTTTGGTTCTCTCCTTCTCCAAAAACCCAGACGTGGAGAGGAGATCACCTCAAGAATACGTGTGTGCAAATGATATCAAATCCTCATCTATTTATACCAAAATGAGGATGATGAATAGACACATCGGTTGGGCTTCTAGAGCCTACATAAGAGCTGGTCGGCTTGACTATAATTACATAAACAAAATAAATTCATATCTCCATAAATACTTATCGGAATCGGATCATCTTTGGATCAATCCTACACCTCTCGACGAGAGGGATCCAATAAAAATATCAACTACCAGAAATAAGCTAACCCACATGGAGTTTGGACCTAGTTGCCAATTTAACACTCCCTCTCAACTAGGGAGAACTCCATCCGCTGATCCATATGTACGACTGTACTATCTCTGCCATCAGTGCCCTGCACTGCTCTGCCCATCTTTGCTCAGCTCTGCTGGCTCTGCTCTATTCTACTCAGCTCTGCTGGCTCTCCTAGCTCTGCTCTGCTCAACTCTGCTGAACTATGAAGAAGAAGAATTGATCGAGAATGAGTCATATCATTCTCCACTAACTCGAAGTTAGTCTCAGAGTGCGTACCACTGGTCCCAGACCAGTCTCAACCGACCCGAAGTCAGTGTCATAGTATGTACGACTCTCACTGGTCCCAGACCAGTATCGCAGTCTCAGAGAGTGTACCACTGGTCCCAGACCAGTCTCAACCGACCCGAAGTCAGTGTCATAGTATGTACCACTCTCACTGGTCCCAGACCAGTACTGCACTAACACGAAGTCAGTCTCGGAGTATGTACCACTGGTCCCAGACCAGTCTCAGCCGACCAGAAGTCAGCGTCATAGCATGTACAACTCCTACCACTGGTCCCAGACCAGTATCATTGATCCCAGATCAATGGAGGACATCCTAGCGTAGGGAGTACGGTAGATACAACGATGCGTCCATCGGTATTACTATGGTCCCTAACTTCATTTCCCTGCTCATTGATCAGATGAGAGGTACTTCCCATGAGTCCCAGACTGCATGGGTAGGAAGCCTCGACAAGAGAACTTAATCAATCCTGTCCTCACAGGAGAACACATCAATCCTGCTACAATCGCCATGGAGAACACATCAATCCAGGCTGCCATGGAGAACACATCAATCCAGGCCTCACAGGAGAACACATCAATCCTGCTACAATCGCCATGGAGAACACATCAATCCAGGCCTCACAGGAGAACACATCAATCCTGCTACAATCGCCATGGAGAACACATCAATCCAGGCCTCACAGGAGAACACATCAATCCTACTACAATCGCCATGGAGAACACATCAATCCAGGCCTCACAGGAGAACACATCAATCTTTCTACAATTGCCATGGAGGACACATCAATCCTGGCCTCACAGGAGAACTAATCATCCTGCTACACAAGAGAGCGAATCATCTTGTCCCACAAGAGAGCGAATCATCTTGTTTCAGTGCGCACCACCAGGGGAGGGTGAGTCACCCTGTGGCCGTATGTTGCTCCAATAGAACTGCAAGCCCCCCAAAGCTCCTAGAGCTCAATGTATGCAACATGCAGGACACTTTTACAAAGGTCTCTCGACGACTCCAAGTCGTTCGGGAAAATCACAAATTTGATCTTTCCTCAGGGCTCTGTCCTGTACATCATCTCAGTGTGATGGAGCCTCCTTGATCATCGACTTACCATATCCCAGATAAGGCAGTAATTGATATATATCTGCTGGAGCAATTGTCAAATACGGGATTCCTCAATAATCGAATCCCATCTCTGGTTGTCACAGAGATTCACAGTGGTATTCATCATGTGTACAAACAGCTCACTGAAGAGCTTCAGCAACCAGACTGCCTCACAGAAGGCCATACTATCAGCAATGTATTCTGCCTTGGTGGTGCTCAGAGTCACCGACTTCTACTTCCTACTCATCCAGGATATCAAGGTAGATTCCAAACAGCACTGAGAGGTGCTCTAGTGATCCTCCATACTTCCTGTCCACTCATCATTCGAATAATCATGTGGTTTCATATTTCCGGCAGTGTATCTCAATTCATGAGAGATTGTGCCCTGAAGATATCTTAGAAGATTCTTGGCACCAATCTAGTGAGGCTCAACCAAATATGAGCTCACCATGCTAACTGCAACACAGATGTCCAGACGGAGGTTCTCCAAGAACATCAACGCGAATGAGTTTATGAAACTCAGAGTCATTTCCCAAATCTAGTCCGACATCATTACCATATAACTTCTGAAAGTTAAGATCCTCGAGGCAGTCACAATCTTGCATCTTATCTTCCCACATTCAGAATCCAACTCCCTCTGTCTCCTATAAATGAGAGGGTCTGCACCTGTCAGACATAGGTGCCGGTATGAGAGGTTTATCATCCATAACCTTTGAGTAATGGTTTGGATCGGTTTCACTCCTAGTGAATCTCAGCTCCATTAGACAGCTATCAATCCTCTCATATTATGCCTGAGGTGTTTTTCTTCAAGCCATAGAGGGCTTTCTTCCACCTGTATACATGAGACTCCTTGATCATGATTCTCAAACTCCTGGGGTTGTTCCAAACCTGTGAACCTGCTGCATGAGGGGAATGGTCCCCTTATAATATTTTCCTTCGGTACATTTCAGACATGTACCTTCATGCTTGTTTTTGAATTCAGGCATCCTAGTCACCATCTAACTCACAGACCTCCGGAGTTGAGTCAATGGACATGGTCCCCAGTGGACTTCTTGCAACTTGATACAACCCTGAACTCAAAAAAATCTTTAAAAGATCTATTCTCAAACACGTACTTTTCCATCGATAAGTGACACCCTGCAACCTTTGACTTCCATTTCCGAGATGGACATCAGGTTCGATCAGGTACATAAAAGAGATTTTGGGGTTCCTTGCTTTCGTGGAAGAGTCGACCATTTCCTTGATGACCTGCATTACCAGTCATTCTTTTGATCATTGAAGATGTCCCAGGAATGATTGTTATCTTCATCAA
Organism: Pinus tabuliformis; assembly: GCA_031772625.1. NCBI lineage: Eukaryota > Viridiplantae > Streptophyta > Pinopsida > Pinales > Pinaceae > Pinus > Pinus tabuliformis. The sequence goes on along the minus strand of CM062819.1, from coordinate 1,881,107,820 downwards.
GAGATGTGTCTCTGCCATTCGGACACTCCTTCGCATAACGTCTGAACTTATTTTAACAAGGCATCCGCCTTTCCTTCCACCCTTAGATCCGAGCTTCCCAATGAAGTGATCTTAAAATGGATCATCAAAATCTTCCGCTGCGCCATTCTGATAACATTCTTTGGTTTGAATTCACCCTCGGTGAATTATGAGGAACCCATTGATCCTTCTGTCTTGTCCCAACTGTCTTCGGTGATTGCTCTTTCACTCCTGCTTGGGCATTGTCTTCACCTCAACTCTGATACCATGTTAAGACTAGGTATGTTCTATGCTAGAGCAATTTATCTAAATTTTCACAGTTAGCAATCACATCAACATTACGATAAACTGCAGATAGAACATAAATATAATATGCAGAAGACAAGCCAAGACAAGGGGACACAAGATATGGCGCGAGCCAGGGACAAACCCCACAACGTGTGGGGAAACCCTTTGATCAAATCTTCTTTTATCTTCAAAATTCAGCAGAGAAAGAGAGAGAGAGAGAGAGAGAGAGAGAGAGTACAATTACAACAAAAGTCAACACTTTGACTTGTTTAGATCTAAGCATAGATCATCTTCTATAACAATGAGATCAGTTGAAGACATTCTGCTTCAACTGATTTTCCAAGGTGACTCCTTCACCTATCATCGTGCTGCAACTGGTTCTCTTGTTGTACCACTCATACTGCACCATACTTCACTAATCACGTTGCTCATGTCCATGATCTTATCCATCATCATGCTGCCCTTCATATCCATGATCATCTTTCAACTTCATGCTACCCATACTAATGTGCATCATCATCATGTTGTTGCCTTAACAGACGACATTCTATCACTACTATTCATTGTCATATGGCTGCTACAGGTATGCCATTCTATCACTGTAGATTATGCTTAGAGTGTAGTAGACATAGTCATCACTTAAATACTCTCCAACATGATCACATCAATGCTGAGACTGAGATAGCAACTACAACATTACTATGATCTCCATTAGACCCAGACAGTGAGGATAGTAAGGGCACAAAAATACTTCTGTATATGTCGAGATTAATAGCACAGACTTCATGCTAATGTTGTAACCTTATCCGCAGTCCTTTCTCCTTCATCCATCTGAGATCTACAAAGTATGAGATCCAAGAATCATCTAGACTGCACCTACAGGTATGCTGAGAATGGAACCTACTCCAGACCTTGGTTAATGTTGCGTCCTCATCGAATTAGTTCATGTACCTGAGATCTGGCCATGCCTGCACCTACTGCCCAACCGAGGTGCAGTCAAGCCCTAATGTGAATCTTCTTCTGTTTGCGCATATGAGAAGTCCGTCTCTCCTTGACTGCGTATACCTATAACCAATGCTCACCCGAAATTTCAGAGAGAAGTGCGAGGATCTGATCTGTAGTTTCTTGCTCCTTGACTGCGACTCCTTTCTCCTTGACTACGGCTTCACCTTTTTGCAAGTTTAGTCCTCTTCTTGACTGCGGCTACTATACTCAGAGGCCAAGTGTTACATGTCTCCTTTGACTATGTTTTACTTCCGGACAGCGTAGTGTATAAGGCTTCTGTACAGTGTGTTAGGGCCTGTTCATAAGGCTTCTTGACAGCGTGTATGTGTCTTTGTTTTTTGCGTAGATCAACCTGCACTTGTAGTTAGTTGAACCGAATAGCAATCCAAGTTTATATCAATGACATCTTGCTGTGATTAGGGCACATTAGATCCATCATTAACTGCGGATTTGGATCACTTAAAACAGTGAATTTATATTCCTCTTGACAGCGAGTAGTAACACCTAAATGAGGCCAGCTTTTGACTGTGTATAGCAGCCTTTATTTGACTGCGGCTAGATGCAGATAGGAGCATATCTGAATGGTGGATCAAGGGCTCCTTATTACTGCAAGTAGGGCTTCTAAAGCACCTTCATATCTGCGTCTAAGACTCTCTTTAGACCTGCAGCTAGAGTACCTTTGGACAGCAGCTAGACTTCTCTTTCAGCTGTATAATAGATCTCTTTACTGCAGCTACGTCTCCTCCTTATTGCGGATGCATGATCTTTAGGTGACTGCGTCCCACTCTCCTTTAGGACTGCTTCTAGGACAGTGGATAAGAGCAGCGTATAAAGTCTCCATGTACAGCGTATAAGGTCTCCTCCTGAACAACGTATAAGTAATTGACTGCGTTGGATCAGCTAGGGCATCATCTGTAGCTAGGGCTCCTTCTTAGGCCAGCGTATTCTTTTGGTTCTCTCCTTCTCCAAAAACCCAGACGTGGAGAGGAGATCACCTCAAGAATACGTGTGTGCAAATGATATCAAATCCTCATCTATTTATACCAAAATGAGGATGATGAATAGACACGTCGGTTGGGCTTCTAGAGCCTACATAAGAGCTGGTCGGCTTGACTATAATTACATAAACAAAATAAATTCATATCTCCATAAATACTTATCGGAATCGGATGATCTTTGGATCAATCCTACACCTCTCGACGAGAGGGATCCAATAAAAATATCAGCTGCCAGAAATAAGCTAACCCACATGGAGTTTGGCCCTAGTTGCCAATTTAACACTCCCTCTCAACTAGGGAGAACTCCATCCGCTGATCCATATGTACGACTGTACTATCTCTGCCATCAGTGCTCTGCACTGCTCTGCCCATCTTTGCTCAGCTCTGCTAGCTCTGCTCTATTCTACTCAGCTCTGTTGGCTCTCCTAGCTCTGCTCTGCTCAACTCTGCTGAACTATGAAGAAGAAGGATTGATCGAGAATGAGTCATATCATTCTACACTAACTCGAAGTTAGTCTCAGAGTACGTACCACTGGTCTCCGACCAGTCTCAACCGACCCGAAGTCAGTGTCATAGTATGTATGACTCTCACTGGTCCCAGACCAGTATTGCAATCTCAGAGAGTGTACCACTGGTCCCAGACCAGTCTCAACCGACCTGAAGTCAGTGTCATAGTATGTACCACTCTCACTGGTCCCAGACCAGTACTGCACTAACATGAAGTCAGTCTTGGAGTATGTACCACTGGTCCCAGACCAGTCTCAGCCGACCCGAAGTCAGCGTCATAGCATGTACAACTCCTACCACTGGTCCCAGACCAGTATCATTGATCCCAGATCAATGGAGGACATCCTAGCGTAGGGAGTACGACAGATACAAGGATGCGTCCATCGGTATTACTATGGTCCCTAACTTCTTTTCCTTGCTCATTGATCAGATGAGAGGTACTTCCCATGAGTCCCAGACTGCATGGGTAGGAAGCCTCGACAGGAGAACTTAATCAATCCTGTCCTCACAGGAGAACACATCAATCTTGCTACAATCGCCATGGAGAACACATCAATCCTGCTACAATCGCCATGGAGAACACATCAATCCAGGCTGCCATGGAGAACACATCAATCCTGCTACAATCACCATGGAGAACACATCAATCCCAGCCTCACAAGAGAACACATCAATCCTGCTACAATCCCCATGGAGAACACATCAATCCAGGCCTCACAGGAGAACACATCAATCCTGCAACAATCTTCATGGAGAACACATCAATCCAGGCCTCACAGGAGAACACATCAATCCTGCTACAATCGCCATGGAGAACACATCAATCCAGGCCTCACAGGAGAACTAGTCATCCTGCTACACAAGAGAGCGAATCATCTTGTCCCACAGGAGAGCGAATCATCTTGTTTCAGTGCGCACCACCAGGGGAGGGTGAGTCACCCTGTGGTCGTATGTTGCTCCAATATAACTACAAGCCCCCCAAAGCTCCTAGAGCTCAATGTATGCAGCATGCAGGACCCTTTTACAAAGGTCTCTCGACGACTCCAAGTCGTTCGGGAAAATCACAAATTTGATCTTTCCTCAGGGCTCTGTCCTGTACATCATCTCAGTGTGATGGAGCCTCCTTGATCATCGACTTACCATATCCCAGATAAGGTAGTAATTGATGTCTATCTGCTGGAGCAATTGTCAAATACGGGATTCCTCAATAATCGAATCCCATCTCTAGTTGTCACAGAGATTCACAGTGGTATTCATCATGTGTACAAACAGCTCACTGAAGAGCTTCAGCAACCAGACTACTTCACAAAAAGCCATACTATCAGCAATGTATTCTGCCTTGGTGGTGCTCAGAGTCACCGACTTCTACTTCCTGCTCATCCAGGATATCAAGGCAGATTCCAAACAACACTGAGAGGTGCTCTAGTGATCCTCCATACTTCCTGCCCACTCATCATTCGAATAATCATGTGGTTTCATATTTCCGGCAGTGTATCTCAATTCATGAGAGATTGTGCCCTGAAGATATCTTAAAAGATTCTTGGCACCAATCTAGTGAGGCTCAACCAAATATGAGCTCACCATGCTAACTGCAACACAGATGTCCGGATGGAGGTTCTCCAAGAACATCAACGCGAATGAGTTTATGAAACTCAGAGTCATTTCCCAAATCTGGTCCGACATCATTACCATATAACTTCTGAAAGTTAAGATCCTCGAGGCAGTCACAATCTTGCATCTTAGCTTCCCACATTCAACATCCAACTCCCTCTGTCTCCTATAAATGAGAGGGTCTGCACCTGTCAGACATAGGCGCCGGTATGAGAGGTTTATCATCCATAACCTTTGAGTAATGGTTTGGATCGGTTTCACTCCTAGTGAATCTCAGTTGCATTAGACAGCTATCAATCCTCTCATATTATGCCTGAGGTGTTTTTCTTCAAGCCATAGAGGGCTTTCTTCCACCTGTATACATGAGACTCCTTGATCATGATTCTCAAACTCCTGGGGTTGTTCCAAACCTGTGAACCTGCTGCATGAGGGGAATGGTCCCCTTATAATATTTTCCTTCGATACATTTCAGACATGTACCTTCATGCTTGTTTTTGAATTCAGGCATCCTAGTCACCATCTGACTCACAGACCTCCGGAGTTGAGTCAATGGACATGGTCCCCAGTGGACTTCCTGCAACTTGATACAACCCTGAACTCAAAAACATCTTTAAAAGATCTATTTTCAAACACGTACCTTTCCATCGATAAGTGCCACCCTGCAACCTTTGACTTCCATTTCCGAGATGGACATCAGGTTCGATCAGGTACATAAAAGAGATTTTGGGGTTCCTTGCTTTCGTGGAACAGTCGACCATTTCCTTAATGACCTGCATTACTAGTCATTCTTTTGATCATTGAAGATGTCCCAGGAATGATTGTTATCTTCATCAAGAGATGTGTCTCTGTCATTCGGACACTCCTTCGCATAACGTCCGAACTTATTTTAACAAGGCATCCGCCTTTCCTTCCACCCTTATATCCGAGCTTCCCAATGAAGTGATCTTAAAATGGATCATCAAAATCTTCCGTTGCGCCATTCTGATAACATTCTTTGCTTTGAATTCACCCTCGGTGAATTATGAGGAACCCATTGATCCTTCTGTCTTATCCCAACTGTCTTCAGTGATTTCTCTTTCACTCCTGCTTGGGCATTGTCTTCACCTCAGCTCTGATACCATGTTAAGATTAGGTATGTTCTATGCTAGAGCAATTTATTTAAATTTTCACAGTTAGCAATCACATCAGCATTACGATAAACTGCAGATAGAACATAAATATAATATGCAGAAGACAAGCCAAGACAAGAGGACACAAGATATGGTGCGAGCCAGGGACAAACCACACAACGTGTGGGGAAACCCTTTGATCAAATCTTCTTTTATCTTCAAAATTCAGCAGAGAAAGAGAGAGAGAGAGAGTACAATTACAACAGAAGTCAACACTTTGACTTATCTAGATCTAAGCGTAGATCATCTTCTATAACAATGAGATCAGTTGAAGACATTCTACTTCAACTGATTCTCCAAGGTGACTCCTTCACCTATCATCGTGCTGCATCTGGTTCTCTTGCTGTACCACTCATACTGCACCATACTTCACTAATCACATTGCTCATGTCCATGATATTATCCATCATCATGCTGCCCTTCATATCCATGATCATCTTTCAACTTCATGCTGCCCATACTAATGTGCATCATCATCATGTTGCTGCCTTAACAGATGCCATTCTATCACTGCTATTCATTGTCATATGGCTGCTACAGGTATGCCATTCTATCACTGTAGATTATGCTTAGAGTGTAGTAGACACAGTCATCACTTAAATACTCTCCAACATGATCACATCAATGCTGAGACTGAGATAGCAACTACAACATTACTATGATCTCCATTAGACCCAAACAGTGAGGATAGCAAGGGCACAAAAATACTTCTGTATATGTCGAGATTAATAGCACAGACTTCATGCTAATGTTGTAACCTTATCCGCAGTCCTTTCTCCTTCATCCATCCGAGATCTACAAAGTATGAGATCCGAGAATCATCTAGACTGCACCTACAGGTATGCTGAGAATGGAACCTACTCCAGACCTTGGTTAATGTTGCGTCCTCATCGAATTAGTTCATGTACCTGAGATCTGGCCATGCCTACACCTACTGCCCAACCGAGGTGCAGTCAAGCCCTAATGTGAATCTTCTTCTGTTTGCGGATATGAGAAGTCCGTCTCTCCTTGACTGCGTATACCTGTAACCAATGCTCACCCGAAATTTCAGAGAGAAGTGCGAGGATCTGATCTGTAGTTTCTTGCTCCTTGACTGCGACTCCTTTCTCCTTGACTACGGCTTCACCTTTTTGCAAGTTCAGTCCTCTTCTTGACTGCGGCTACTATACTCGGAGGCCAAGTGTTACATGTCTCCTTTGACTGTGTTTTACTTCCGGACAGCGTAGTGTATAAGGCTTCTGTACAGTGTGTTAGGGCCTGTTCATAAGGCTTCTTGACAGCGTGTATGTGTCTTTGTTTGTTGCGTAGATCGACCTGCACTTGTAGTTGGTTGAACCGAATAGAAATCCAAGTTTATATCAATGACATCTTGCTGTGATTAGGGCACATTAGATCCATCATTAACTGCAGATTTGGATCACTTAAAATAGTGAATTTATATTCCTCTTGACAGCGAGTAGTAACACCTAAATGAGGCCAGCTTTTGACTATGTATAGCAGCGTTTATTTGACTGCGGCTAGCTGCAGATAGGAGCATATCTGAACGGTGGATCAAGGGCTCCTTATTACTGCGAGTAGGGCTTCTAAAGCACCTTCATATCTGCGTCTAAGACTCTCTTTAGACCTGCATCTAGAGTACCTTTGGATAGCAGCTAGACTTCTCTTTCAGCTGTATAATAGATCTCTTTACTGCAGCTACGTCTCCTCCTTATTGCGGATGCATGATCTTTAGGTGACTGCGTCCCACTCTCCTTTAGGACTGCTTCTAGGACAGCGGATAAGAGCAGCGTGTTGGATACCTATATCAATAGGTTTCATATTTCATGATTGGCAAGGGAAAGTCCAAATATGCTCTGCTTTGATATCACAAAGATCCCATATTTCCTAGAGAACAAGAGGTGTGTAAAGTGTTTCAAATGTTGATCACCTTATTTCAATTTTGGTGGATGATCCAACAGTTTAACCTGGATCATGCCATGTTTCAATTTTGAGTTATAGAATAGAGAAAGAAGTCTGTCCAAACTGCTTAATCTTGGCAGACAACTAGTTCAGGTAGAGAAGAAAGGGCTCTCAACAGCTTAATCTGGGACCTTGGAAGAAATAAGGCTAGAAGTAGATAGAAAAAGCAAAAGAAAAAGCCAAAGAAAAGAAAAGGCAAGTAAGGGTCTGCAAGTCCAAGTGCACCCTCCAAGAAGAAATAAAAATGCTAGGCAAGTAGCTGGGTAAGTAGTTGGGGTTGCAGAAAGTTATACCTACCATTGCAGAGATGGTAACTGTGGGTATCAAAGCAAAGTCAATTAATTGACAAAGGTGTTGTTCTTCATCGATTTGCAGCTGGAAGCATGACTAATTTCCCTCATTCCCTTCCAATTTCATCTCTAGCATTCCCCATCAGCTAAGATTCATGAAAATGACTAAGTTTTCATGGTGGTTCTTAATCTTTAAAAGCCACATTTCTTGTCTAAAAATCTTTTCATTTTGATCTACTCTCAAAACCAAGTTTGTTTCACATAAACTAAAATGGTTTCCCCCTCCACTCACCCGCTCATCCATATTAACTCTAATTCTACTATGTAAATCCCCTATATTACCTTTTCCCCTACTAGTATTAAACACCATGGTGTATAAATCCCAGCATTATCTACATATTCTCCTTTTGGCATTATAGCCAAGTAAATGGTCTAAGGGGACTTCAGTCCACCTGGGACTGTGGTCAACCTTGTCTTGGATGTGCTCTGACCTCTGGTTATGAGCAGAAATCCTGTCCCTCAACCCTCACCGTCTCTCTGCTGAAAACGCACAAAAACCCCGTTTTCCTATATAAACCCTTGAAAAAGCCCAAAAAACCCAAAAAACTGCGAAAAAACCCACTTTCCTATAGTCCTCCGCCCAATCATTGAATTGAATATTTTATTGCGCTGGCGGGACCCCCCCCCCAAACATGCTCGACCAGTCGGAAGGCCCGCCAGCCGTCAGATCTCCGTCGCCCGGATCTAAAGGTGGGCGGTCATTTTCACTCCCCGACCTGCCGACCTTTAGCGTCCGGGGAAAGTGGTTTTGGCCATCCCGTACAGGGGACGCGTGGCAGGCGGTGGGGTTGTTCGGAGCCCCCCTCCCCGTTACCGTCTTTGCCCAAAGGTGGTGCGGGGAACCCGCTTACCGCCACCCCTAATACCACTCTCCTCCCACGTCATTTGCACGTCACCCTGACGTTACCTCGCCAGTGCCCGCCCCAGCGTCCCGTGGCCCTCCACGCGGACCCGCCACTGTACCCGCCCGCCACCGTGTCCTGCCACCCTGGCAAACACCTCAGCCGCCACGTCACCTCCGTATCTGGGCCCCGCCATGACGTCATGCTGACGTCATCGGCGGAAAAGCGCCAAATGCACACTTTTGCCAAATTTAACGATTTAAACGACTAAATGAGTTGTTTTCGCTCATTTTCATGCGAAAGAGAAACTAGCCGTTGCCAACAGCTGCTGCGAAACCTCTCACTCAGCCATCAAATTCGACAATTTGACCATTCAAAGTTCAGAATTCGACGGCACTAAGTCTCCACAACCCGGCCCGCGAGCTTCCAAGTCGATTTTCCAGGTATTTTGCCATTTCCTTCCACTTTGCCCATGAATTCCAATTCTCTGTAGAATTCACCATTAAAGACTGGTAAATTCACTTAATTCAGCTCCACCTGATCACCTAAACCAAACCCAAGCAACCTGCCCCATCCCTAAGCCACAATTTGACATTGGAGCAATCAGTTCGCGGGTCAAAACTGCAAAATTGCCCCCGAGGTACTCGGCATTGTTCCCTTTTGCCAAGTACAGGCCACCTGCACTCTTCCCAAAGAATTATCACTGTCTCTGCAACGTCCCCTTAGGCAATCCACATCCCTGAGAATTTGCAGCAATTTACCAACTTGCTTACAATTTTACACTAGAAGAGGACATCACACTGTGTACAGTTTACCTGCTGCTTAAGTCTTTAAAGACTTATCAAACTATTACCTCTCCCTGCTCACATACAGATTATATCATGGCAGCCTCTGCATCCTCTTCCCTCAGTGTTACTCCACTAAATCAAACCAATAAGGAACTGGAGGCCTTGCCATTTATTGACAAGGATTGTCTCATTGATGACTTTGAGGGAGACAGGGACTTTTTGAAGACCTTCACTACACTGAGGGAAGACCATAAGGATGGACTTGGTACAGATGGAATATGGGAGTCAAACCTGCCCTATTACTGTCTCCCAGCTGTGAATGTTTTCCCTGAAATCATTCACTTATGTGCTCAAAACTATGATCTGGAGCACAGAGCTGTCAATACTCCATCAGGGAGGATCCTTTTTTATATAAATGCTGAGTCCATCAACAAGATGTTACAGTTTGATCAAACGGAGTTGCTAATCCCATTCTCCATGAGGTATTTGCTGGAAGCTGGTGACAAGATGACCAGTGAGGAGCTGCAAAAGGTCACCAGGAACTACATGAGAACTGAGTGCCAGCCTACAGGGCCACCCCCTTATCTGCATGAACATTTCAATGACTCAGGCAGGCTGCTACTGGACATGATAGCCTATGTGTTAGGTTACCAAAACAGTGAGCATGTGGATCAAGCCATGCTCGTATTGCTGTCTGCTTACAGCCCACGTCAACCCCCTGCCCGAAAGTATAACTTTGCTAAGTTCATAGCCAATAGGATTCATGATCAATTGAGCAAAATGGACAGACAGGGGGTCTTCAGATACTCAGCTTACATCTACCACCTGTTCATGTTTTATCATTCTGAAGCTTTCCCATGCTACATCAGAAGGCTGGATAATAAAGGAGAGAGGAGATCTGTCATCTTCTGGACCTCAGTCTATCATAAAATCACAAATTCACCCTATACCTACTGTGAATTTGTTGACCAGTTTGTGTACCCAGTCTCCTGCATGCTTATGAAGTCCCCTCCACCTAGAATATCTAATGAGATCAAGAAAGCTTTGCAGCTATCTAAGAAGTACAAAATAGGTGATTGGTACCTATATGAACACCATACTGTGTTCAGAGTATATGGCTGTGAGCTTTGTACATACAGGCTACCCAAGTATGTTCCTATGAGATTATTTGCCTTGGAGTATTACAGGCAATTGATTCAGTCAGACCTTACCCATTTCCACAGCTCCAAGAAAAAGGCACACCTTAACTTCAAAAATGAGTTGGGCCCTTTCATCATGAACAAGAAGGAAGGATGGGAATCTGCAGACCTGATCCTCAAGGACAAATATAAATTGTCATACAGTTTTCGATGGGTCCCTTATGACCCTCAAGGTTTCATCACTGCTAGGAGAACTAAGTACAGACTCCTAGGGATTAAACACTGCCACTACCCACACATAGAAAAGTATGCCAACTTACAAGAATGGCAGCTGGACACTCTAGTTGAGAGCTTAACTGAAGAAGAAAGAATGCTTAAAAATATGAAAGAACTTGAGAAGACTATTGACCTGGACTATGTGCTCCAGGTACCTTTCAGACTGCCTCAATCAGTGGGAGAAGGGACCTCAGTTACCAGGACAGCGCCGCAGACACTCTCTACAGCAGCACCAGGCTTAGATAAAGGAAAAGGAAAAATGGATGCAGAGGATGAAGCAAAAAAGGAACAATCAGAGCAACAGTCACAGCAAAAAGATCAGCAAACAGAACAACAAACAGAGCAGCAACAAGGACAAACTGTTCTGCCACAAACTGGGCTGCCAGAAACCCCCCTAATGCAAACACCGCCACCTCAAACTGAGCCATTAACTACCTCAGTTTTGCAGACCCCAGCACATGAAGAGAGGGGTACTAAAAGGCAAAGAGAAGAGTCCACTCCCCTCAGTGGATCCTCCCACCAGCCAGAAACTAAAAGGCAAAGGGCAGATTCCCCAGAGGTGGAAGACATTACTGAAGATGTCTTGAACAACACAGCAAAGGACAGGGAGGGCAGCCAACATACAGGGACAAGCTCCTTTCAGCAGGAGCAGAATTTACAGCTTGGTTTGGAGGTGTCATCCTCTTCTCAGCAAAGCCAGAAGCTTAAAGGTGCTAAGGCTTCCTTCAAACAAATCAAGGCAGCAAATGAGTTATTGAGGGTTGAGGTTTACAAACAGTTTATAGATGCCACTCCAGCCCAGCAGGAAAGGTTGATGTCGGTCTACGACTTCAAAGAAGAAAAAATAATATTCAGCCATTTCAAACCCAAGGGGCCGCAGCCATTGACAACTGCAGATTTCATCAAAACAAGGGTGGAGGTCCTGGCCAAAGACATACATCCTATGGACCAAATTGAACTCCACAAGCAGACTGGGGAGATGGTCTATGCCACTTTGGTAGAGAAGGCCACATTAGCTCATGAGCTGAAAGAATCTTTGAAGAACACAAACACTCAACTAGATTTTGAGAGGATGTCCTCTAAGGCCAAGGACAATAGGATAAAATCTCTTGAGGAGATTATTGTTGATCTAGGGCATGACCCTAGTGATCCAACCGGGGTAAAAGCCCTCATGAAGAAAAAGGATGATGATCTAAATGCCATGAAGAAGAGGTTGAAGCTGTTACCTACAGAACACCCTCAGACAGCTGAATTGCAAAAAGAAAAGCAAGTTAATGAACAACTTGACCTCTTATTACAGCAAGATCAAAGGATCCAAGAACTAGAGAAAGAGCTGGAAGGAGCATTACAAGACAAACAGGGAGAATCTACACTCCAAGCTCCTCCAACAGATTCCACAACAGCAACAACTTCTGGGGCAGCAGTGGCCCCCACAACAGAAGCAGCAGGTACAACAGCAGCTCCAGATGCCCACCCCAGTGTAGAAGAATTGACCAAAGCTGTCAAGGCAATGGAGCTACAGGCGGATGAAATAAAGAAAGCAAAATAAAAACTGGCAGAGATAGATGCCAAATATGATCAATCAAAGATAACGGTAGCAGAACAGGGCAGACAGATTAAGGCTCAAAAAGATAAAATAAAGGCCCTGGAGAAGGAGCTCAATCTGGAAAATACTATGGCAGAAATCAAAAGAATCTTGTGGAATAAAATTACCCAAGCCATTATCAAACAGTGGAAATCCATTAAAACAATCCATGAGCATATGGATTTAATTGTACAAGCCCAGACAGATGTCCAGAGGGCCAAGACAGTGTTAGGAAACAGACCTGAGCAAGCTAGCCAATTGATAGAATTTTTGAACAGGCAAGACAAAGAGGAGTTGGCAGCCGTTGGAATCACCAACAGAACAGAGGCCATCCTCATGGCTAAAAAGGTGCTAACTCTCAGAGGTTATGTACAGACGGTAGAAAGAAAAAGTTATGAGATACAGACTGAAGTTGAAGATTATAAACTCAGAATGGGAATGCTACAAGCAAGAGGACTGCCTAGCCTGTTGAGCAGCACAGGAAAATTGATCAGCAGAGATCAATTTACAAACAGGATGGCCACTTACATTGAAAATCAAATCACTGCATCCAGCAGTACTTCTGAGGAAACAGTTCCTCCAACAGGACAGAGGTTGTACACTAAGCTCGAAGGCTCATTTTTTATTGAAAATGAGGTAAATCATTTATTTGAAACTCCTCCTAGTTTTTTCAGATATACAGAGCTTGATGAGACTCTAATTAAAATTCGGAGGCATCAAATGCCTAAGGAGGACTGGTGGCAGGCCATGCTCCAAATTCTGCCACGGTAGTTTCAAGACATTCGACCACTGCCAGCTCAGGTCACCAGAAGACAAGTGTAAAAGGGTTAATGTTTAAAAAGCATCCAAAAAGTGATTTATCACTAACGATGACAGCTAGCCACATTTTGAACAGCACGTCTCCAACCGACTCCAATTGCCACCAAGTCAACAGTCTCTGACCGTTTTTGACAGCTAAGGGACTAAAAGTTATTACAACATTTACTCTTTCAGCTGCTGCACTCCAGCAGTTGGTAGGACATTTATGGAGCATTTACTCTTCATTCAGATATTTTCCAAATATAAATTTGTATATATACCCCCCTTAGTAACGCATAAGGGGTTGGTAAATTTTACTCTGAGGCATGTATACTCTGTATTTTCAGAAAAGTTTAATACAAAGAGCAATTTCAGCTCAGTGATTTCCTGGAACTCTGGTGTCTTGTTGATAATCTAAGAGCTGTTGCAGAAACCTTGCGTTGTCTGGTGGAATGATATGTCTTCTTTAAACTCTGTTTCGTTTCCCTATGTTATTTCGTTTTCATATTTTCGTCATATCTAGCAATAAAGAAAAAGAATAGTTCAGGACATGTTTCTTAACACCCTGTGCTCAATCTTATGTTGCTGTAAATGTTTTCTTCAGGATTAAAAGAGACATGAATTCTTAAATGCTCATGTTACATTTAATTCCATGCTGTGAATGTTATCTAGAAATTCTTAAATGCTTCCAGGTAACAATTGTTTCTCCTTTCATACCAGTTTATAGAAAGATCCTTAATTGCCTTTCTTATCCTGGACATGTTACACACAAACTCAATTTCAAAACTTTGTTCCCCGGACAATCACCTTGCTCTGCAGCTTTCATTAATGTATCAACATAGCACACCAAACCAAAGGACCACTGACTCCATTGCCCAATGTTATATAATATGCTGGGAAGAGCACACACGTTTGACTGAAACTTTTCCAACCAAACAATTAAAACAAGATTAAACTTAATAGCTAGCCTAAAACACCATCATAACAGAGACAAATCATAAAGAGAGAGCCCTCTCTGATCACAGTTTGGCTAGAAACAGTGATCCAAAGATTGGTTAGTGGTTACCCCGGCCGTATTCCCTTGGGAGTCATAGGGAACAACCTGGGTGTTAAAATAATTGGCGACTCCACTGGGGAATCTTTAGATTTTGTTATTACTATCTATCTTCCAAAGCCATCATCAAGCCCGAAACCAGCCAAGAGGCCTTAGAATTGTTTCTGTACCACAGTCACAGCTTTAGGGAAGAGCTAGATAGGGAATCTTCATCTTAAACTTTGAAACATATATAGCCATTTCAAAATCTTTATCCAGTCCTTGTATACATAAAAAAACTTCCTACAAAATCCCAAAAACAGGTTGGAAGCTGGCTCCTAAGAAAAATCCTCGGCATACTAGGGCAAATCCTGACCCTAATCCACCCATCATTGTTGATAATCCAAATACCATTCCAAAAAACATTAGGAGACAGCAAAAGCAGGATAAGCCTGCTGATTCAGATATAAGTTCAGATCAACCTATCCTCATTCCCACTCCCTGCAAAGTTCTTTTCCGGTCCACCCCTAGTTCCCCTAGTTCATCATCAACACCTCAAAGTCCTCCTCTCACATTTTCACCCACTGCACATACTCTTTCAACCACTCTCCCATTAGTTACCCATCCCATTAACCCTGTTACACCAGTAATCCCTGCTGTCCCATTTGTTCCTATTAACCCTCTAAACCTCATAAATATGGCTAACAGGTATGCACCTCTGCAGATACCAGCTAATGCTGTGGCCTTACCTCAAGATTATCAAAGTAAAATCTCATATTTTGACTCAAATGGCTCTCTAACAGCTATCCAGCATGCCAAGAAGATGCAAGACCACTTTGAGACCTATGAAATAGATGATGACACTGTCAGAATGAGAATTTTTGTTCAAAGTTTAACTGGGGATGTTAGAACTTGGTTCAGATCCCTCAATGCAAACTCCATTACAACACCAGATCAGCTTTACGAAGCTTTTACTGAGAGATGGGAGAAGAAGAAAGATCCTCTCCACGTACTTGGTGAATATGACACTATTAAGAGAGGTCCCCAGGAGACAGTTTTGGAATATTGTGCTAGGTTTAACAATGTATATAATGCTATTCCACAGAACTTAAGGCCTCCTCCTGATTTAGCCCTGTATAAATTCCCTGATGGTTTTGACCCTGATATGGCCTATCAGTTGAAGGAAAGAGATCCTCCAACCCTTGAAGAAGCTCAAAGGGTTGCTGTCACAGTGGAAGCTAACCTAATTGCCAAAAGAAACAGGGAAAAATTGGAGAAAAGGACTGCCTTCAAAGAAGAAACTTCGGGCTTTGATCAAAAGCTGGATGCAATACTAAATAGCATGAAGAGATTGGGTGAAAGAGTGGAATCAGTTGAAAGAAAGTCATCATGGGAAGCACCACAAAACAACCCTCCTAGAAATCCGAATTTTAGGAGAACCCAAAACCAAAACATTGGTAGAACAAGTGCTGACCAAGACATTAGACCCCCTTTCCAAGAAAATTATGCAGAAACTTCAACATCAACTGAACCTAATGAAGACCCTGAGATTAATCTAATGGGTCTAGATGGTAAAAGCCAGGTCTTCTTAACACAAGAGGACCATGAGGATGATGAAATCAAAATATTCCAAACTAAATCAGGAGAATCCTTTGATTTTAAACAAGGATATGATAGTGTTGTCTATGAAGTTCACAAACAGTACAAGCTAAGGAGTAGGACTGTAAATGTAAATCAGCCTGAAAAGATAAAAGATAAACAGCAGTCTAAAGGAACCATAGTCACAGAACCTAATGACAAAACAAACTTGCCTACAGAAGAAGTGGTGGTTGAAGAGGTCACCACACTTTTGTCACCACTACAACGGCCTATGGCAACCTCGTCCTCTCACCCTGACTTAGATATCACCCCTCCAGACATGAGCAAAAGGGGCAGGTCTCAAAGTCAAGATGAAAACCAACAAGAAGATCTAATGAGCAAAGAAAGGGCTGCTATCCACAACTCCAAAACCCAAGCTGATAAACCTTTTGACCTAAGCACAGAGATTGGCAAGCTAAAGATAGCAATTCCCCTCTCAGAGCTAGCCAAGCATGACATCTATAAGCAACAGATCAAGAAATCTCTTCAATTCACTAATAGCAAAGATGATGTAAATGTGCTAGATGACACTCCGGAATTACTGTTTGGCCCAGAGGTAGATGGAAAAACAATGGTCACAGGGATATTACCTTTTTATGTCAGCTTGCATGTTCATGATAAAATACTGCATAATGCAATGTTCGACTCAGGCGCCTCTCACAACCTTATGCCAAAAGCAGTCATGGAAAGATTGAACTTGGATATAACAAGACCATACAAAGACCTGTTTTCCTTTGATTCTAGCCAAGTCAAATGTTTAGGCCTAATAAAAGATTTATGTGTATCCCTGGTTCAATACCCTAATAAAACCATTCTAATGGATGTTGTAGTCGCTGATATCCCACCTAAATATGGGATGCTGTTATCAAGATCATGGGGGGCCAAACTCCAAGGCTCCCTGCAATTAGATATGTCATATGCCACCATCTCTGTCTTTGGGCAACCAAAAAGACTTTACAGGGAGACACTCATGAAGTACATGGTCAGCAGTGAAGAAAAGCCTCAAAATTTTCCAATATATGCTGTCCATTCAGACATAGACTCCTTCATTCTCTTCAATGACAGTGCAAGCCTCTCAAACAATGATATTGGAACTAAGAAACTCTTGCAAGAACAAAACATTAATCAAGCAAGTAGCACCCATAAAACATCAATCAGTCCAACAATAGACATTATCCCTCCTCTAATTGTCAAAGATTGTCAAACAAGTGATGAAACTGTCCTAGAAAACAAGCGGGAAAAGAAACCCCAACTCCTGCTTACATGGCCATCCCATGAATAGATTGTTAAACCTCCTTTTCAGCAAGATATCCTGTGGATCTTAGAATTTGATGGCTCAATCAATAAGTTAGGGGCAGGAGCTGGAGTTTGGATACATAACAAAGAGAAAGACCATGCAAAAGGCAGGGCTTATAGATTAAATTTTAGATGCACTAATAACATGGCAGAATATGAAGCTCTGTTACTAGGTCTCAAACTAGCAAAGTCATTACAAGCTCCTAGGCTTTCCATCATGGGAGATTCTGATCTAGTAATTCAACAAGTGAAAGGAAGTTTTGTCACCAATGACAAAAGGTTGAGATCTTACAGGTCTGCTGTAATTAAAATATTGGAGACTTTCTCTGAGTTCTTTATCACAAAAATTTCAAGGGGCCACAATCTCCACGCACACAGTTTGGCAACATTTGCCAGCACCTTCAAATTCCCACTAGAACCCAATAACTGTTTCACAGCCGAGGTCAGATACAGACCCTCTATTCCAAACAATGTCAAAGAATGGCAAGTATTTGAGAATGATATACAAATAAACAATTTTCTAACCTCACAACAAGAGTTTGCAGGATTAAATATTGACACTGAATCAGCAAGTCAATCACAAATACTTGATGAAGCAAGTCAATCACAAATACAGTTCCAACAGACTGCTCAGCCAATATCACCTAGAACAGCAAAACAATTGCTGAATCCAACCATTTTCAATAATCAAAACATTCAGCAAATTCACCAAATCGACTGTGAAGAGGTGAGCAACGCTGAAGCTGAAATCATACAACTCAAAGACAACTTCCTTCCAGCAGGCCTTACCCCACTAGAGGACATTTTTTATTCAAATGACGTCCCCAGGAAACCAAAGATGCAGCCATTAGATGCAGCGATTGAAGAATGCAATATTGGTACTAGTCACAAGCCCAAAATAATAAAGCTATCTGCTTCTTTGCCCCCTGATCAAAAACCCAAATACATTGACCTCTTTAAAGAATTTCAAGATGTTTTTGCATGGGGTTATGAGGATCTAAAGTCCTATGATACTTCTGTCATCCAGCATACCATTCCCCTCAAGCCTAATCAAAAACCATTCAAACAGAAATTGAGAAGGATCAATCCTGTACTCCTTCCTTCCATTGAAAAGGAATTGCAAAAAATGTTCAAAGCTGGCATCATAGCACCAATCAGATTCTCTGAATGGATTTCCAACTTAGTCCCTACAAGAAAAAAGACTGGTGAGATTAGACTTTGTGTAGACTTAAGGAATCTGAATCAAGTATCACTCAAAGATAACTACCCTTTACCCAAAATGGATCACATTCTCCAGAGAGTGGTGGGGGCTTCAAGGATGTCATTGCTTGATGGATTCTCAGGCTTTAATCAAATCCTAGTACACCCTGATGATCAAGACAAAACTGCATTTACAACCCCATGGGGAACTTTCAAGTATGTAAAAATGCCCTTTGGATTGAAAAACGCAGGGGCAACTTTTCAAAGAGCAATGGACATTGCTTTTGCAAAAGAGATTCATGACTTCCTAGTCATTTACTTAGATGATCTTACACCCTTTTCAAAATCCGACCAAGAACATCTGAAACATTTGAGACAGATTTTCCTAACATGCAGGAAATATGGTATTTCTTTAAATCCCAAGAAATCATTATTTGGCTTGGAAGAAGGGAAACTCTTAGGGCACATTATTTCAAAAGATGGCATAAGAATTGATCCAGACAGGATACAAGCTATCCTACAAATGCCTCACCCAAGGAATGTCAAGGAGTTGCAGGGATTCTTAGGAAAAATTAACTTTTTAAGAAGGTTTATCCCGAACTTAGCAGAACTAATCAGATTATTAAACAATATGCTAAAGAAAGATTCAAAGGTAAAATGGACTGTTGAAGCAAAACAAGCCTTTGAAAGTATAAAATTGGCCTTGACTCAAACCCCAGTGTTAACCAATCCTCAGTTTGACAGAGACTTTATCATTTTCTCTTTTGCCTCCCAGCATACTATTGCTGCTGTTTTATTACAGAAAGATGACCAAGGGAATGAGAAGCCTATTGCCTTCTTCAACAGAACTCTTAGAGATGCCCCTCTAAAGTATCAAATTATGGAGAAACAAGCTTATGCTTTGGTCAAAGCCATTAAAGACTTTAGGATTTACATCCTTTATTCCCATGTTGTGGCTTATGTACCAAGTCCTATTGTCAAGGACATTCTCACCCAAGAAAACTTAGAGGGAAGAAGAGGAAAATGGATTGCAAACATACTAGAATTTGACATTGAAATAAAACCTACAAAGCTAATAAAAGGGCAAGGTTTGGCCAAATTAATGACAGAAGCAAATTTCCAAGCCTTAGATATCAATCAACTGGACAGTGAAACAGAGCTGGCGACTCCAAAGATCAATGTAGCCTTTGAACAATCTCCTTGGTACTCTGATATCTGTTATGTGTTACAAAACCTGTGTGCTCCCCCAGGACTGTCCAGAACTAAGTGTAGGTTCCTAAAAATGAAAACATCTAGATTTTGTGTGATGGACGGAAATTTACTTTGGAAAAACCATGAAGGGATATTGCTGCACTGTCTAATGGAGAATGAAACTAACAATATCATGCAAGACTTCCATGCAGGAGACTGTGGTGGACATTTGTACTGGAAGTCCACTGTGGACAAGATACTGAGGGCTGGTTATTACTGGCCCACCATGTTCTCTGATGTGAAGAAATTCACAGCCTCATGCCACAAATGCCAACTCTTTGAGGGCAAAAGACAGTTGCTGCCACTTCCCTTAAGACCCATTGCAACAGAGAGACCTTTCCAACAATGGGGCTTGGATTTCATTGGGGAAATTCATCCTTCATCTTCAGGCCAACACAGATGGATTTTAACAGCCACAGACTACTTCACCAAATGGATTGAAGCTGCCCCATGCAGACAAGCAAATGACTCAGTAATCATTCAGTTTTTGGAAAACAACATACTGGCTAGATTTGGCTGTCCAGACAAAATAATAACAGACAATGCTGCTGCTTTCAGATCCAAAAAAATGGTGAACTTCTGCCATAAATTTCACATCACTTTGGGCCATTCTACTGCATACTATCCCCAAGGAAATGGCCTCGCTGAATCATCAAACAAAAGCTTAATAAATATCATAAAGAAGGTGCTGGAAGAGAACAAAAAGAACTGGCATAAGAAACTAGTCAATGCTTTATGGGCAGATAGACTAACAACAAAAAGATCAATTGGGACCAGCCCATATGAGTTGGTCTATGGACTAGAGGCCAAGTTTCCATCATCACTAGGAGTGCCTGTTATGAAGCTTCTGCAAGAAAGTCAAGCAGAGCCAAATGATATGCAAAGGAGGATCAATCAGATAATCTGTTTACAGCAAACAAGAGAACAAGTTTTCAGCAGAGTGCAGATATTACAAGAAAAATTAAAAAGGGCCTTTGATAGAAGAACTAAGGCAGAGGATTTCAGCATTGGTGATAAAGTCCTTAAATGGGATGCAAGGAGAGAAGAAAAAGGAAAACATGGGAAATTTGATTCCCTTTGGAGAGGACCATTTGCTGTCCAAGCAGTGCAAGGTAACAACACTTACTTCCTCAAAAGTCTGACTGAAACTGACTTGGATGAAGGTCCTGTCAATGGCAGGATGCTGAAGCATTATTTTGACTATTTCCCATGATTGCAACATCAGGTTCCCTTGTATATATGCAGATGTACATATTATTTCTATTTAGATTGTAAAAATGCAGTTTCCTAAGTGATTCACCAAACAGCAAAAGGCAAATAGGATCAGAGGTCTTTCAAAAGGAAGCACACAGTTTTGACACATCAAAGCAGCGAATTTCAAGATTGAGATGGGCAGTCAAAGAACAAGGCAATCTGACCTGCTGTTCTTGGTCTTTCAAAAGAAAAACCATCCCCATGTGGAGCCACTGTTGGATACCTATATCAATAGGTTTCATATTTCATGATTGGCAAGGGAAAGTCCAAATATGCTCTGCTTTGATATCACAAAGATCCCATATTTCCTAGAGAACAAGAGGTGTGTAAAGTGTTTCAAATGTTGATCACCTTATTTCAATTTTGGTGGATGATCCAACAGTTTAACCTGGATCATGCCATGTTTCAATTTTGAGTTATAGAATAGAGAAAGAAGTCTGTCCAAACTGCTTAATCTTGGCAGACAACTAGTTCAGGTAGAGAAGAAAGGGCTCTCAACAGCTTAATCTGGGACCTTGGAAGAAATAAGGCTAGAAGTAGATAGAAAAAGCAAAAGAAAAAGCCAAAGAAAAGAAAAGGCAAGTAAGGGTCTGCAAGTCCAAGTGCACCCTCCAAGAAGAAATAAAAATGCTAGGCAAGTAGCTGGGTAAGTAGTTGGGGTTGCAGAAAGTTATACCTACCATTGCAGAGATGGTAACTGTGGGTATCAAAGCAAAGTCAATTAATTGACAAAGGTGTTGTTCTTCATCGATTTGCAGCTGGAAGCATGACTAATTTCCCTCATTCCCTTCCAATTTCATCTCTAGCATTCCCCATCAGCTAAGATTCATGAAAATGACTAAGTTTTCATGGTGGTTCTTAATCTTTAAAAGCCACATTTCTTGTCTAAAAATCTTTTCATTTTGATCTACTCTCAAAACCAAGTTTGTTTCACATAAACTAAAATGGTTTCCCCCTCCACTCACCCTCTCATCCATATTAACTCTAATTCTACTATGTAAATCCCCTATATTACCTTTTCCCCTACTAGTATTAAACACCATGGTGTATAAATCCCAGCATTATCTACATATTCTCCTTTTGGCATTATAGCCAAGTAAATGGTCTAAGGGGACTTCAGTCCACCTGGGACTGTGGTCAACCTTGTCTTGGATGTGCTCTGACCTCTGGTTATGAGCAGAAATCCTGTCCCTCAACCCTCACCGTCTCTCTGCTGAAAACGCACAAAAACCCCGTTTTCCTATATAAACCCTTGAAAAAGCCCAAAAAACCCAAAAAACTGCGAAAAAACCCACTTTCCTATAGTCCTCCGCCCAATCATTGAATTGAATATTTTATTGCGCTGGCGGGACCCCCCCCCCAAACATGCTCGACCAGTCGGAAGGCCCGCCAGCCGTCAGATCTCCGTCGCCCGGATCTAAAGGTGGGCGGTCATTTTCACTCCCCGACCTGCCGACCTTTAGCGTCCGGGGAAAGTGGTTTTGGCCATCCCGTACAGGGGACGCGTGGCAGGCGGTGGGGTTGTTCGGAGCCCCCCTCCCCGTTACCGCCTTTGCCCAAAGGTGGTGCGGGGAACCCGCTTACCGCCACCCCTAATACCACTCTCCTCCCACGTCATTTGCACGTCACCCTGACGTCACCTCGCCAGTGCCCGCCCCAGCGTCCCGTGGCCCTCCACGCGGACCCGCCACTGTACCCGCCCGCCACCGTGTCCTGCCACCCTGGCAAACACCTCAGCCGCCACGTCACCTCCGTATCTGGGCCCCGCCATGACGTCATGCTGACGTCATCGGCGGAAAAGCGCCAAATGCACACTTTTGCCAAATTTAACGATTTAAACGACTAAATGAGTTGTTTTCGCTCATTTTCATGCGAAAGAGAAACTAGCCGTTGCCAACAGCTGCTGCGAAACCTCTCACTCAGCCATCAAATTCGACAATTCGACCATTCAAAGTTCAGAATTCGACGGCACTAAGTCTCCACAACCCGGCCCGCGAGCTTCCAAGTCGATTTTCCAGGTATTTTGCCATTTCCTTCCACTTTGCCCATGAATTCCAATTCTCTGTAGAATTCACCATTAAAGACTGGTAAATTCACTTAATTCAGCTCCACCTGATCACCTAAACCAAACCCAAGCAACCTGCCCCATCCCTAAGCCACAATTTGACATTGGAGCAATCAGTTCGCGGGTTAAAACTGCAAAATTGCCCCCGAGGTACTCGGCATTGTTCCCTTTTGCCAAGTACAGGCCACCTGCACTCTTCCTAAAGAATTATCACTGTCTCTGCAACGTCCCCTTAGGCAATCCACATCCCTGAGAATTTGCAGCAATTTACCAACTTGCTTACAATTTTACACTAGAAGAGGACATCACACTGTGTACAGTTTACCTGCTGCTTAAGTCTTTAAAGACTTATCAAACTATTACCTCTCCCTGCTCACATACAGATTATATCATGGCAGCCTCTGCATCCTCTTCCCTCAGTGTTACTCCACTAAATCAAACCAATAAGGAACTGGAGGCCTTGCCATTTATTGACAAGGATTGTCTCATTGATGACTTTGAGGGAGACAGGGACTTTTTGAAGACCTTCACTACACTGAGGGAAGACCATAAGGATGGACTTGGTACAGATGGAATATGGGAGTCAAACCTGCCCTATTACTGTCTCCCAGCTGTGAATGTTTTCCCTGAAATCATTCACTTATGTGCTCAAAACTATGATCTGGAGCACAGAGCTGTCAATACTCCATCAGGGAGGATCCTTTTTTATATAAATGCTGAGTCCATCAACAAGATGTTACAGTTTGATCAAACGGAGTTGCTAATCCCATTCTCCATGAGGTATTTGCTGGAAGCTGGTGACAAGATGACCAGTGAGGAGCTGCAAAAGGTCACCAGGAACTACATGAGAACTGAGTGCCAGCCTACAGGGCCACCCCCTTATCTGCATGAACATTTCAATGACTCAGGCAGGCTGCTACTGGACATGATAGCCTATGTGTTAGGTTACCAAAACAGTGAGCATGTGGATCAAGCCATGCTCGTATTGCTGTCTGCTTACAGCCCACGTCAACCCCCTGCCCGAAAGTATAACTTTGCTAAGTTCATAGCCAATAGGATTCATGATCAATTGAGCAAAATGGACAGACAGGGGGTCTTCAGATACTCAGCTTACATCTACCACCTGTTCATGTTTTATCATTCTGAAGCTTTCCCATGCTACATCAGAAGGCTGGATAATAAAGGAGAGAGGAGATCTGTCATCTTCTGGACCTCAGTCTATCATAAAATCACAAATTCACCCTATACCTACTGTGAATTTGTTGACCAGTTTGTGTACCCAGTCTCCTGCATGCTTATGAAGTCCCCTCCACCTAGAATATCTAATGAGATCAAGAAAGCTTTGCAGCTATCTAAGAAGTACAAAATAGGTGATTGGTACCTATATGAACACCATACTGTGTTCAGAGTATATGGCTGTGAGCTCTGTCCATACAGGCTACCCAAGTATGTTCCTATGAGATTATTTGCCTTGGAGTATTACAGGCAATTGATTCAGTCAGACCTTACCCATTTCCACAGCTCCAAGAAAAAGGCACACCTTAACTTCAAAAATGAGTTGGGCCCTTTCATCATGAACAAGAAGGAAGGATGGGAATCTGCAGACCTGATCCTCAAGGACAAATATAAATTGTCATACAGTTTTCGATGGGTCCCTTATGACCCTCAAGGTTTCATCACTGCTAGGAGAACTAAGTACAGACTCCTAGGGATTAAACACTGCCACTACCCACACATAGAAAAGTATGCCAACTTACAAGAATGGCAGCTGGACACTCTAGTTGAGAGCTTAACTGAAGAAGAAAGAATGCTTAAAAATATGAAAGAACTTGAGAAGACTATTGACCTGGACTATGTGCTCCAGGTACCTTTCAGACTGCCTCAATCAGTGGGAGAAGGGACCTCAGTTACCAGGACAGCGCCGCAGACACTCTCTACAGCAGCACCAGGCTTAGATAAAGGAAAAGGAAAAATGGATGCAGAGGATGAAGCAAAAAAGGAACAGTCAGAGCAACAGTCACAGCAAAAAGATCAGCAAACAGAACAACAAACAGAGCAGCAACAAGGACAAACTGTTCTGCCACAAACTGGGCTGCCAGAAACCCCCCTAATGCAAACACCGCCACCTCAAACTGAGCCATTAACTACCTCAGTTTTGCAGACCCCAGCACATGAAGAGAGGGGTACTAAAAGGCAAAGAGAAGAGTCCACTCCCCTCAGTGGATCCTCCCACCAGCCAGAAACTAAAAGGCAAAGGGCAGATTCCCCAGAGGTGGAAGACATTACTGAAGATGTCTTGAACAACACAGCAAAGGACAGGGAGGGCAGCCAACATACAGGGACAAGCTCCTTTCAGCAGGAGCAGAATTTACAGCTTGGTTTGGAGGTGTCATCCTCTTCTCAGCAAAGCCAAAAGCTTAAAGGTGCTAAGGCTTCCTTCAAACAAATCAAGGCAGCAAATGAGTTATTGAGGGCTGAGGTTTACAAACAGTTTATAGATGCCACTCCAGCCCAGCAGGAAAGGTTGATGTCGGTCTACGACTTCAAAGAAGAAAAAATAATATTCAGCCATTTCAAACCCAAGGGGCCGCAGCCAATGACAACTGCAGATTTCATCAAAACAAGGGTGGAGGTCCTGGCCAAAGACATACATCCTATGGACCAAATTGAACTCCACAAGCAGACTGGGGAGATGGTCTATGCCACTTTGGTAGAGAAGGCCACATTAGCTCATGAGCTGAAAGAATCTTTGAAGAACACAAACACTCAACTAGATTTTGAGAGGATGTCCTCTAAGGCCAAGGACAATAGGATAAAATCTCTTGAGGAGATTATTGTTGATCTAGGGCATGACCCTAGTGATCCAACCGGGGTAAAAGCCCTCATGAAGAAAAAGGATGATGATCTAAATGCCATGAAGAAGAGGTTGAAGCTGTTACCTACAGAACACCCTCAGACAGCTGAATTGCAAAAAGAAAAGCAAGTTAATGAACAACTTGACCTCTTATTACAGCAAGATCAAAGGATCCAAGAACTAGAGAAAGAGCTGGAAGGAGCATTACAAGACAAACAGGGAGAATCTACACTCCAAGCTCCTCCAACAGATTCCACAACAGCAACAACTTCTGGGGCAGCAGTGGCCCCCACAACAGAAGCAGCAGGTACAACAGCAGCTCCAGATGCCCACCCCAGTGTAGAAGAATTGACCAAAGCTGTCAAGGCAATGGAGCTACAGGCGGATGAAATAAAGAAAGCAAAAGAAAAACTGGCAGAGATAAATGCCAAATATGATCAATCAAAGATAACGGTAGCAGAACAGGGCAGACAGATTAAGGCTCAAAAAGATAAAATAAAGGCCCTGGAGAAGGAGCTCAATCTGGAAAATACTATGGCAGAAATCAAAAGAATCTTGTGGAATAAAATTACCCAAGCCATTATCAAACAGTGGAAATCCATTAAAACAATCCATGAGCATATGGATTTAATTGTACAAGCCCAGACAGATGTCCAGAGGGCCAAGACAGTGTTAGGAAACAGACCTGAGCAAGCTAGCCAATTGATAGAATTTTTGAACAGGCAAGACAAAGAGGAGCTGGCAGCCGTTGGAATCACCAACAGAACAGAGGCCATCCTCATGGCTAAAAAGGTGCTAACTCTCAGAGGTTATGTACAGACGGTAGAAAGAAAAAGTTATGAGATACAGACTGAAGTTGAAGATTATAAACTCAGAATGGGAATGCTACAAGCAAGAGGACTGCCTAGCCTGTTGAGCAGCACAGGAAAATTGATCAGCAGAGATCAATTTACAAACAGGATGGCCACTTACATTGAAAATCAAATCACTGCATCCAGCAGTACTTCTGAGGAAACAGTTCCTCCAACAGGACAGAGGTTGTACACTAAGCTCGAAGGTTCATTTTTTATTGAAAATGAGGTAAATCATTTATTTGAAACTCCTCCTAGTTTTTTCAGATATACAGAGCTTGATGAGACTCTAATTTAAATTCGGAGGCATCAAATGCCTAAGGAGGACTGGTGGCAGGCCATGCTCCAAATTCTGCCACGGTAGTTTCAAGACATTCGGCCACTGCCAGCTCAGGTCACCAGAAGACAAGTGTAAAAGGGTTAATGTTTGAAAAGCATCCAAAAAGTGATTTATCACTAACGATGACAGCTAGCCACATTTTGAACAGCACGTCTCCAACCGACTCCAATTGCCACCAAGTCAACAGTCTCTGACCGTTTTTGACAGCTAAGGGACTAAAAGTTATTACAACATTTACTCTTTCAGCTGCTGCACTCCAGCAGTTGGTAGGACATTTATGGAGCATTTACTCTTCATTCAGATATTTTCCAAATATAAATTTGTATATATACCCCCCTTAGTAACGCATAAGGGGTTGGTAAATTTTACTCTGAGGCATGTATACTCTGTATTTTCAGAAAAGTTTAATACAAAGAGCAATTTCAGCTCAGTGATTTCCTGGAACTCTGGTGTCTTGTTGATAATCTAAGAGCTGTTGCAGAAACCTTGCGTTGTCTGGTGGAATGATATGTCTTCTTTAAACTCTGTTTCGTTTCCCTATGTTATTTCGTTTTCATATTTTCGTCATATCTAGCAATAAAGAAAAAGAATAGTTCAGGACATGTTTCTTAACACCCTGTGCTCAATCTTATGTTGCTGTAAATGTTTTCTTCAGGATTAAAAGAGACATGAATTCTTAAATGCTCATGTTACATTTAATTCCATGCTGTGAATGTTATCTAGAAATTCTTAAATGCTTCCAGGTAACAACTGTTTCTCCTTTCATACCAGTTTATAGAAAGATCCTTAATTGCCTTTCTTATCCTGGACATGTTACACACAAACTCAATTTCAAAACTTTGTTCCCCGGACAATCACCTTGCTCTGCAGCTTTCATTAATGTATCAACATAGCACACCAAACCAAAGGACCACTGACTCCATTGCCCAATGTTATATAATATGCTGGGAAGAGCACACACGTTTGACTGAAACTTTTCCAACCAAACAATTAAAACAAGATTAAACTTAATAGCTAGCCTAAAACACCATCATAACAGAGACAAATCATAAAGAGAGAGCCCTCTCTGATCACAGTTTGGCTAGAAACAGTGATCCAAGGATTGGTTAGTGGTTACCCCGGCCGTATTCCCTTGGGAGTCATAGGGAACAACCTGGGTGTTAAAACAGCGTATAAAGTCTCCATGTACAGCGTATAAGGTCTCCTCCTGAACAGCGTATAAGTAATTGACTGCGTTGGATCAGCTAGGGCATCATCTGCAGCTAGGGCTCCTTCTTAGGCCAACGTATTCTTTTGGTTCTCTCCTTCTCAAAAAACCCAGACGTGGAGAGGAGATCACCTCAAGAATACGTGTGTGCAAATGATATCAAATCCTCATCTATTTATACCAAACTGAGGATGATGAATAGACACGTCGGTTGGGCTTCTAGAGCCTACATAAGAGCTGGTCGGCTTGACTATAATTACATAAACAAAATAAACTCATATCTCCATAAATACTTATCGGAATCGGATGATCTTTGGATCAATCCTACACCTCTCGACAAGAGGGATACAACAAAAATATCAGCTGCTAGAAATAAGCTAACCCACATGGAGTTTGGCCCTAGTTGCCAATTTAACAGGAGTGGAAGACCCCTTAGCTAGCTCCAGATCAAAACTTGCACATAGATAAGACAAGGCATAATATCACAACATATAACTTTGACAATGAATGCACTAACATATAAATATATCTAATTACATGTATCTAAGCCACTCATAATAACGACATTGCATAAATATGTAAACAAATTATACTACCAACGTTGCAGAATGGACAACACAATTATAGTTCTATATGAATGTAGAAAAGGGTGATTACAACCATCAGTTGTATCAGCCTTCCCTTAGTCCTCCAACCCCTTTCTCTCTCTCCCTTCTTAACCTCTTGTAATGCCTTAGTCAGAGGCTAGTCTCAATAGTTAAATAGGAAATCCTTTCAAATGTTTCGACCCTTTCCAAAATGGCCCTTGCCTCACATATATAGCATGAGAGGTTAAGCCTTTCCAAATCCCTCATGAGTTTCTTTGGGTAAAATTAGAGATGTTTCCATGCTTTTGTGCTCTTTCCTGTTTGTAGACTCCATTAGGAATAGTAATTCCTCCAAATAGGCCGAATCTTGATGTTTGCCTGTTTTTTTGAGCTGACATAGGATTGAATATCAGGATATTTCTCGTTCAGCTTGTTCCTTTAACCCATGGAAACTCATTTAGGTTGACTAACGCCCTTCCTGAAGTAACAAACAGAGTTACCCTAGGCACTAACACACCTTATGCCTTGCTAGGAAGCTTTATAAAGCAGGTTGCTAGTTCCTAGACAATGTTAGCTTGACAAATGGGCCTGTGAACTTGGTTAGTCCTTCAGTCATCCTGCTCTTCTCCTCTAAGTTGATGAGGAGGTCATTTTCCTATATAACATACAACATTCTGGAAGAAGTTTTAGATTACAAATACCTTGGAATTGACTTCAACAAAAATCTAAGCTAGAATGGTTGTAGAAAGAAAGGAAATTTGGGGGATTGGAAAGCATTTTATGCTTTTCAAAATAGGTGTAGAGAGGCAGAGTTATGGGATTGGAAAACCATTCAAACTCTCTTTGGGCTTCTAGTGATTCTGGTGATTCTTTATGGTTGTGAACTATGGGCTAGGAGTACATCCAACATGCAGTGGAGACAAATTGAGAAAATTCAGTAGCGTTTGATTACAAACAAATTTAAGATTAAAAGTGCAGTTCCTTATGATATATTTTTAAGTGAAACAGGGACTACTCTTATTGAAGAAATTGTTATGGTGCGAGTCATAAGGTATTTTAAAAAATTTGAGCAAATGAAGAGGGTAGATGGCCTAAGGTTTTCTTTAATGATAGATTGTGCAAGAGCAAAAAAACTTTGATGCAACAAAATAACAAATGGTTTAGTGAATGGGGTATTTTCTTGAACACGTGCCCCATAAATAGCAAAGAGATAAAAAACTTTTGTTATGGAAAATTTCCACAAGCGTACTTGGGATAAGGAGCTAGGAAGAAAGAAAAATTACTATATTGAAATGTTTAATCCCACTCATAGTCATGAACCAAAAGCATGCATAGAGGCCAATATCTCTTGGAGAGCCAAAATTATTATTGCTCAGTTAAGGACTAATTCTCATCAAGTCCGTTGTGAAATAGGGCACTGGAAAAGGCCAATGGAAGTGTGGGAGGAAAGAGCATGTATTTTTTGTTCTTTTGGAAAAGTGGGAACAGAAAAACATTTCATTTTAGAATGTGAGGCCTTCAAAGACAATAGGGAAAGTTATGCAGATATGCTTGCAGCTAGCTCTTGGGATAATCTATTTAGTGAGGAGTTTGTCGAGAAGCTCAGAGCATTTATTTTGAAGCTTCACATAAAAAGAGTCAAATACATCAAGTAGATGAAGAAGCAATCTGTCCCATAGGCTATCTTTAGCCTTGTGGATGTTAAAATAATTTCTTTCTTCTTCTTTCTTTCTATTTAAAACCACACATAGTTTGGAAATGTGTTGGTTAAAATTATGCATCATGAGATATATGCGTTGGGGTTTGTATATTATAAGTTTATCATATACTTTTGTTCTCCCATCGTGTAGACATATTTACAGTATAAAATAAAGTTATATACATATAAATATATATATATATATATATATATATATATATATATATATATATATATATATATATATATATATATATATATATTAAGTTAGGTTTTATTATTATTATTATTATTATTATATGTAGTGTTGATAATATCGGTATTTAAAATATCGATGAGGGTCTAGAAAACATCTTATCAGTAATATCGGCAAAAATATCGACAAATATCGGAAAACATAAAAAATACATAATATATTCATTTTTTTTTAAACATATAAAGCAATAACAACATGAAATAAACACATTGGCACATAAATATGAAGAAATCGATGATATATATGATGTAGTGGATGTAAAATAAAAATGATACATCAAAGGCGATACCAAATCCTACTAATCCCTGAGAATTGTCCAATCAAGGACTCAGATGTGGAGAACCAACACAAAATAACATCACATATATAAAAGTATCTCATCATCATGAGTTATAAACTTATATGTAGTAAAACAAATAAAACTAGTAGTTATCTATCTGAGACGAGTGCCCTCTCCCTAGCAGCTATCATTCTGTCTTTTTCAGCAATTGCTTCAAGAGCTTTTTGTATAACCTCCACACTAGAAACTGTACAAGACATTACATCATGTGCACAGAGTCTAGCCAAATGTTATTTCAATCACGTAACCCCTCCTAACATATTGGTCCCACACAATTTGCATGATAGATATGCCTGATTTGTCCCACCATCAGGCTTCCCGTACTCCCAAAATGGGTCCAAGACTTTTAACATATTAGTAGTGAACTAATTGAAACCTAGGGCACCAAAAAAAATGGCATTAAACTGCCCAATACAGAAAATAATAAGTAATAACCACCTCATTAAAAAAAAATTTACTACATTATTTATAATGTGAATGAAAAATGGTAATAAGAAGGTGCATAAGAAAGTTGAAAAAAAAAACGAAGCTTGCTGTCCAAATATAGAGAAAGCCCTTGCATTGGCTCATGGGCATGAAAGTCATAGAAAATGGGAAAGAAAAAAAGAAGAAAAATGTTGGTAGGAAAAGAGGAAAGCAAGCATAACCCTAAATCTATGAAAAAATTATTAACATAGGGGTTTTTAAGAACATACATGTTAATGGAAGAAATGAAGTTTGTCTCACTGTTCTTCAATCTTTGATCCACAAGAAATTCTTAGTTGGTGGTGGTAATGGTTGTTTGATCCTCAATTCCTCCTTGACAACCACCACAAAGCTCTTCCCCTTCCTTCTCCAACACTTAGAAACCAAAATGAGGAAACAAAAAGGAAAATTTCCCTTTTCTAGCCGTAGCCCAGTCAGCGCGACGATATTTTGCCAAGATATCAACAATATCTCAGAAATATTGCGATATTTTTGATATTTGGTGATATATCACCGATATTATCACACACACACACATATATATATGCAGTGCTTGAATCTGGTGGCTTTGAGTTTTAGCTCTTTTAATATTATTTAATATATTACAATATCATATTTACAATATTTGTATTATTAATTATGTAATTATAGAAAAAATAAAATTAATAAAACTAAAATATATTTACATAAATTTAACTAATTAAAATGATTAATATTTATATATTTTACAAATTTACAAAATAAAAAGAAAAATACATATTTACATGATTTAAGTCGAAGCAAAAAAAAGTTAACATCTTTGACCAATTGAAACTTTTGAACCGTGCAAGAGATGTATGTGAAACCTCATCCATTGGAAACCAAGCGGGAAGACAGACATAATGGATCCATAAGCGATAAAAATCGAAACAAGTTGAAAACACTTGGAGAAAAGGAAAGAAAGGTTATAAAAAAGATAACATTAACCAAGTGACATGGAGGGTCCCCATATATTTTGCAAAAAAATATATTGGGGGGGGGGGGGGGGTGTGTGGTTGTGGCCACAACAATGGAAACACATGGGGAAGAACTAGTTATCCTTGGTAATAAAGGTAATGTGTTTAAATTTATCAAAAGGACAAAGTGATGAATTAGACATTTCTCGTGGGTCCCACTTTAATAAATCTAATGATGGGTTCTGAAAAGATAAGTACTTGACACAAATTGAGTCTAAAACTATGAATCCAAGTTTTTATGAAATATTTAATTTTAAGTTTACCTCATGAGAGTGACAAAGATAGGAATCTTAGAGAAAGTATACATCCATCGATATAAATAGTCTCCCTTACCCAACATCACTTCGCTGCTAGTGAGCTTGTGTAGATCCCTGACGAAGTTGTCTTAGTACTATACAAGCATAATCTCATTGCCAGTTGACTTGTTCAGTACTTCAGCAGGTTTTCTTGCACTTCCCATGTTTTCTACCCCTTTTATGTCACCCTTTTGATAAATATATTTGTAAGCTATGTTTATGTAGTTGGGTGAAGGGGTGGGATGGTACATGAGATTTTAAAAGAAATGGATATAATACTTTTAAATCCCCCACCACCACCACCACCCCACCCCACCCCCCCCCCCCCCCCCCCCCCCCCCCCCCCCCCCCCCCCCACAATATTTCCCTTCAACTATTAGTTTAGAGGCTAAGGTATGAAATGGTGGGATGGGTGGGATTCATTGAGTTAGACTCAAGCCAATTATTTCCTTGAAAAGATGAACCCTATCACTTGGAAAAGATAAATGTTCCTCCAGAGGAAAAAATTAAATATGAGAGGACCCACAATTCAATGAAGATGTCCCTTCAATGTAAATGGAAACCCATTGAAATGATAGAGTAAAAAGTCCCTAAATAACCCATTGATGTTGGACCAATAAGATATCTCCATCTAGTTTTATTAGAAAGTGAAATCAAATCATACTAAATCAAAGATCAAAAAGAATAAAACAAAACTAAAGTAGAATCAAACCTGACTAAATCGAAAAGAAAACAAATGAGAAAATGAGTCATCAGAAAATTATTACAAGACAAAATAAAGGGCTTAACATAAAAGGTGTATGAAATGATCTCTCTCTCTCTCTCTCTCTCTCTCTCTCTCTCTCTCTCTCTCTCTCTCTCTCTCTCTCACTCTCTGTATATATCTATATCTATATCTCTCTATATATAGATATTAAGATTATTATATTTTTATCATGTAAAGATATTTATTGGTAAGGCTCTTATTCCAAAGCATAGTTGTGATTTAATGTTTTGCACCTGAGCACTTTAGCAGGAATTTCTTTCACAATCTTGCTCCAAAACTTACTATTTGTAAATCTCAAATATCAACTTTTAGAGATAAGACTTTCAATAAGTTTTAAATGAGTATATATAAAATAATAAGCAAAATTTGGAAGGAGAGTAGGAAAGTTCCTTGAATGCATCATTGCAGTTTCTCTTCACAACTACTTTATTCTAAGAAAAAAATAATTTGCTAGTTAAGTCTTCAAATAAAGCCAATGAATACGTGCAAAAAGAAGAACAACAAAAACAAGAGATGAAATGTAGCCAAAGGAAAAGAAAGGAGTAGAAACTAAGAGCAGATGAAGAGCAACACATGTACACATACCTGGAAGAACAAGTTTACCTTATAGATATTTACATCCTATCATGAAGTGTATATAGAAATAGGCAAAACAAGTTACATTTTCCTCCAAATTTACACATGTCGAAGACCATCAAATTATCTATGCTAAGAAATGCACCATAGGGATACATAAAAAATAAAAAAATGACATATCAATAGAATGTATGAAATGCTATTTTATGCCAAGATTGTAATATTTTTGTCTTGTAAGGTTTTTTTATCAATTAAGCCCTTATTAAAGTGTAAATTCTAATCATGATGCAATTATGTTTAAATAAAATAAAAATGAGCATTATATTCAAGTTAACATCTTATTATATGAGTTTAACTATGATAATGATCAAATATAAAGTTTCATGAATGATAAACCCATTATAAATAGGGTGATAACTAATTCAATTGTAAAGACTCATTCCTATTCATAAAAATACTATAACTGCTTTATTTTGAAAGAAAAGAAAAAATGTATAGACTAAATTTGTTCCTATTCTAAATTTATGAGGAAAAGTATAACTAAGTATAGTCATATTTCTATTGAATCCATTCAAGCACCTTATTTCATACACAAATATATACAACTAGCATAGTAACATGATTAAAAATAAATAAATAAATGCATTGCATGCATCTATTACTAACGAATTTACAAAAATAAGTTTTCTTATAATCATCTTTTCTTCATAGGTGTCCTCCAACAAAATATCTATTGGATCATAAAAATATGGGTGAATATTGATTAGAGATTGGAATATGTTAGATGGAAGAATGGATGGACAAGTTTAGTATGGGTGAACAAATTAGAAATCTTTTGTTGAATTGAACTTTCCAAACAAATTTCAAATGGAACTTGGAAATTGGGATGAAAACATAATGAAGCATCCAAAAGATCTTTAGTTGGGTTAAATGGTTGGTCATATAGTGATATTAAATTTTCAATTGTTGATTCTTGTTGATAATACATTTGAGATGGATAAATGAATTGATATGACATAAACATCAAATAAATATGAAAAATAAGAACTTCTTGATGATCATGACTAAGGTCTTGAATTTCATTTTCACAAATTTCTGTTAGTGCACTTTGTGTGAATTTAACGTTTAATTGTTCAAAATGCTAGCATAAAATATCCAAGAATCGAAAAATAAAAGAAGTATAGAAATTTGAAAATGACCATAATAAATGAAGTAAAAACAATAGAAATAGACCATTATTTACAAAAATGATACAATAGAGTTGGGGGTTGTTTGAATTAATCTCCTTCTCACAAGTATTGGTCATAATAATGCAATTGAAAGAATTACTAGCAACTACTTGTGAAGGAATAAGAATTTCAATACTATGACTAGGAATGGGAACTTTAAAAGTCATAATGAATTAATGGAGTGTCAAAATGAAACTCTTCAATAGTAATATTAGTAAAAGGAGAGCCTTCATTTTGAAACATGTGTGAGCTGTGATGAGTGTGAGGAATAAATAATAATTGAAAGGACTCATTGTCCTAATAATCACATATGAATTTTCGAACATTTTCTTCCCTCTTCAAAAATAAATCAGACTCGAAAAAATTATTAAATTTAGCTCCAAGAGAATTCTCAGAATCATGTAGGATGTAATTTATAAATAATTTATTATTTGAAGAATAATAAGTTATCCTTTGGGATGTAATTTATAAATAGTTTATTATTTATCGACACTTTGTTATGGATAATGATGAAAGCAAGAGGCAAATTCAGGAGTTGTAACAAAAAGGGCACATCAGGCCATGTCCATCACCCTGTGGAAGCCCACTCATGTTGGTATAGAAGAAGGACATGACATGGAGACTCTATATTGACTGTCGAGCGCTGAATAATATCACTGTCTGGAATAGGTATCCAATCCCACAGATTGATGAGCTTATGGACTAGGTCAAGGGGGCCAAATATTTCAACAAGATTTACTTGAAGTATGGTTATCACCAGGTACTAATCAAACCCACTGATGTGTGGAAGACTGCCCTCAAATCCAAGAAGGGCCTTTCCAAATGGTTGGTCATGCCTTTAATTTTAACGAATGCCCCCGCAACCTTCATGAGGTTGATGGACAACATTTTGTGGCCCTTCACTAGCTTATTCATGGTAGTGTACTTGGACGACATCCTGATCTTCATCTAGGGTTGGGAAGAGCACCTCCACCATATTCAACATGTCTTCCAAGCCCCATGATAACACAAATTATGTGACAATTTGGAGAAATACACTTTGGGTATGACCCAGGTACAATATCTAGGGTACACCATTGATGAGAGGGGTGTGCATGTGGACCCAACCAAGATACAAGTTATTCGGGATTGGCCAGACCCAACCACTCTAACAGAGCTCTACAACTTTATGGGTCTTGCCAATTTCTACCACATGTTCATGTTCCATTCTCTCACATCACTTGGACTTTGATTCAAGTCACCAAGGGTGGAGAAAAAGAAAAGTTCTTTCGGTGTGAATGCCGACAGAAGGCATTTTATGAATTGAAGCATTACCTCTGCTCTGCACTAGTGCTCACATTACCAGACCTGCAACAACCGTTTGAGATTGAGACAGATGCCTCCTGTTATCACTCAGGTTGTTCCCCAAGAAAATTCTGAGGGAATACGGTTGAGGTAACCACTAACCAGTCTTTTAGCTGCAGATTCTAGCTAATCTGCAACCAGAGAGGGCTCTCTCTTTATGATTTAGATTTGTTTTGCTATATGTTAGGCTAGTTATGAAGCACAAGTATTTGTTTGGTGTTTGGAAGGTGACATTCAATAAAACAGAGCTGCAAAATATGAGAAGTTCAGACCATTGGGTTAATGGAGTCAGTGAGAATGAATTTCTAGGTATCGTTTCTTAGGCAATAGGAGGAACTACAGAGCAAGATAATTAAACATAAAACAATTTTCAAGCTGTAATAAGATGAAATGAAGTTGGGGAATGAAAGGAAATTAAGAATCTTTCATTATGCTAACAGAGGGAAAATGAATAAATATTACCAAGGAGCAGTTAAGAATTCCTTAATTATATTTAGAGTGTAAGAACCAGGGAGACAGGAGCAGTCAAGAATTCCTGCCTATGCTAGTCCTGTAGAAAACATGAAAAATAACAGGAATTGAACATAGAGTACAACAAAGTAAATTTTGGGCTATTCTTTTTTCCTGCAATTTAGAACATGATATATAGATGATATATAAAACATAGGAACAGTAAAACAAGAGTTAAAAAGACTTATTGATCCATGAGGTAATACGAGAATTCTGTAACATATTCTTCTGCCATTAATTCCACAACCAGCAAGTTCATCAGCAAAGCATTCTAGCAATCTTTATTCAGAAGAGTTCTCAAAATTTACAGCACAGGTCCAGAATGATATTCACCAACCAACCCCCAATACATCTCTAGGGGAGGTATTTATACAAAAAAGAGTTACAAAATATCTCATAGAGAAAATATCAAGTAATAAATTTATCCATCTACTTCTTCAAAGGCAATAAATGACATTGAAAACAGAGCGTAATGAATGTAGGAGTAACTTCTGTTGTACTGGCTGCCTTAGGTGGTCTGCTATACTTGACTTATTAACTCAACAAGTCGGCTAGTAGCTGTCTCTTCAACTTGCATTCCTGCATTGCTATCACGGCCTTGTCATCTATGCTTGATTTTTCCTTGACGCATTTTTATCGTGAATTCCTTCCTTTGTCATTTTTATTTTTCTGATATGTGACACATGCATTTGAATTTGATTATATGCAGATGATCAAAGAGAACAAGCACCAAAAACTACCTTGGTAAAACCTCCAACATGTTCTGCCACCACTGGTCTGTTGGCAACTGGTGTCTTTGTAGTTTTATCAGTATTTCATCAGCTTCAGTATACCTGTAGAAATTGGGCTGGACTTCAAAAAGATGTGTTATTTCATGCTTAGTGTAGAAAATATTTTCCAACTTGTCATATAAGCTTTGTCCAGAGGGAGGTGTTAGCGCTTGAGATTTCACCCTAGGCTAAGGAAGGTAAACCTTCAAGGCAACATCAAACCATTTCACCTCGTAGCTAGCCCTACGGGGTATGAGAAGGCTCTCTCCGGTCTATCTCGGCAAATTTTCAATGGGGTGAGATGACCAATCAAAGGTAACACTGATATTAGGCTAGTAAACTGATTAAAAGGTTGATTTGGGGGTTTTTTGGAGTTTTTTGGTGGCAAATTGAGGATCTGCAATTTTAGGGTGCGGGGGTTTGACACAGTTTCTGCAGGGGGGTCTTTGGGGCAAGGTAGGAGTTTGTGCTGATGCCTTTAGCTGAGATGGATGATCAAGGAAGAAAAAAGAGAAGCTAAAGAGGGCAAACAATGACTTTGAATCCTCTCTAGACAGTGGAAAACATAAACATTAAACAAATTTGAAAGCTGAGCATGGCAAGCATGAATTCAAACTTTATCACTTCATTTGTTTAATAAGCTGCAGTAAAGAAAGAGATGGAACACATAAACACACTTACAATTACAATAAGAGAACACACCATCAACACAAGAGTCCACAAGAATCCCAATGATGTCTGCAAAACCCTGGTCTTCCTTTTCCTCAAATTGCAGAGATACAAGTAAAATATACAATAGGAGCTTCTCCCTCAAGAGTCCAACCTCTCCAACCATGAAAATGATTGAGAAAATACATAATATAGGTGATCTAACTCCTTTCCCCACCTCTAGGGGTCCAGCTCAGCTTCCTAGGAGCTGTTTCAACTAATTCCAAACTAAGCACTAGATAATAGGTAGTCAAAACAACTTGCCTCTAAAACTTAGGAAACCTATCCATGCATTGAATTTTTACCATTTACATTCAAGAATCTTCTAGAAGTGATCAAGGAGAGTAAAAGCATCTTAGAGCCATGAAAGTTACATAAAAATCCATGATTTACATGCCCAAAACATTAAACCAAGTGAAAACAGTGTTTTTCTGGCCGAACTGGTCAAAATAGGCAAAATTCCCTCACACGTAGCGCACATGTGCCTGACGGGTAGCGCACATTGAGAGGCCTGTTTGAGGGCCTTCCCGGTGTCCAAATCAGGTGCAAGCTAGCTCATTGGAAAGGTTTGCGAGTCTTCTTTCCAAACCCACCGGAATTTTTGAATTTGGAGTTCATTTGACCCCTCAAAACTCAATTCTCCCAAGACAGCTTTCTGCAACTCAAAATAGGGGCAGAAAGTCAAAATTTGCATGTATTTTGAGCTTTTGGAAGCCCAAATCTCCATAAAAACTGAAGTCCATCCATAGGTAGGTGTAAATTTGCATGAAAATTCCAAAAATGCTGAGTTTTCCCCGTTCTAAGTTGCCCCCATGTAGGGTAGCGCACGGGGCGCTACGCGTTAAAAGGCCAAAACCTGTCAATTTCCCAAAAATGTCAAAAATGCCTCAAAATTTTCAAAATTTCTTGTGCTAGCTGCTAGGAAGAGGCTAATGAGTATCATGGTGAGTGAGAGAAGCCTCGGCCAAGATACGGAGTGGGTTGGTCTTCTTCTTCCTCTTGAGGGCCTCGGACAACTTTCTTTGGACTTGGGGGAGGGATAGGGTTTACATATTAGGCCATGGGGGGAAATTTACATTTCTTTGCAAATAATAAGGGCAGAGACATAAGCATGACTTTGTGAAAAAAAGGGGGAACAAGGGAGGGAATCAAATGGGACCAAAAAAAACCTTGAAACAAACATAAAACCCTAACATTCTGCCCACATTGACAAACAGTTACAAATATCTTTTTCCCTTGTATTCTTGGAGGCATAATCGCAAGCATGTAGACCCATAACCATCATCAACCCATGAAACAACATGTATAGAGCCTACCTCAACCAAATTTGCAAATTTGAAGAAGATTTTAGTGAGTTTGAGGTGATTCTGGCTTTTACAGCTCAACGGGTAGCGCACCTCTCAACGGGTAGCGCCACTTCAAAATTAACACTGCGGGCAGCCTCTCAACGGGTAGCGCACCTCTCAACGGGTAGCGCACATTCACAACCTTGTTTGAGGGCCTTCCCGGTGTCGGAATTGGGTGCAGAATAGCTCGTTGGAAAGGTCTTTGAGTCTAATTTTCAAACCAAGTGGAATTTGTTAATTTGGAGTTGATTTGACATATAAAAAATCAAATATCCCAAGACTGGTCAAAAAGTACCAAATGAGGCTGCCTGAAAGAAGAGTTCTATTGCAGTCAACTTTTGAATGCCTTCCTCAACCCCAAATTGAGCTCATGATATCTCATTGGAAAGCTCTTTGTGTTTAGTTATCATTTTACCCATCAAGAAAATCATTTGGCCAACCCAGCTAGGAGAAAACTTGATTTTTCCAAGGTCACTTCAGAGGTGTCTTTGATTCTCCTGAGGCAAAGGAATTCTTGACATTTCTCTCAAACCATGACACCTGTGTAAAAAGTGAAGGAGGTTTTTCTTCCTTGGAATATTGTGGACAAAAACCTCTCTCAGTTTTGAAAAATTCATCTTTTATTGCTCAGAAACAGCTTTTGAGTGTCACTTGTCCCGATGTGTGAAACAAGGAATTTTGTCGAAATGGAGCGAAATGAAGGGGATAGGGGGCTTCTAAATTCTTGGGGAAATTTGTGGGAGTGGGGAGGGATGTTAGGAAGCAGGGGAAAGTGGAATCTCAGTGATTGAGTGAGGGGAAGGGGTCCAAAAGGGCAAAACACAGGCCCAACCTGGAAAATTGCCAGGTTGTAGCTAGAAATTAGGGTTTGCGCAAAAATGAGGAATTTGGCGGATCTAAGGGATGGGAAGTGTTTGATAAGGTATGTTAAGGATAGGGGAAGGTGTATGAACATCAAGAAACAAGTTTTGCTGATGATTTGACCGTCCAAGAGAAATTGGCTTTCAAAACCCTAGGAGAGGGAAATGACCTTGCCAAGGCACAACTGAAGCATGAACAAGGTGTGAAATGACTCATTCGACACTGACATGATAATGACAACCCTATGAATGATGATAGGCTCAGCTGAATGATGACATGGACTGACATTTGGGCAAACCCTAGACCTAATGCCTAGTGACCAAATTTTGCTTGAAGACTCACTGAAATGACAAAATTTGACCTTGACACTCTGAGACCACTTTGTAAGAGCACATTTGATCACTGTAGGAAGGCTGGAAAGACTGACACTAACATTGGCTCCAATGGGGATGGTAGCTCCTTGGAGGTGCCAAGAACCTTAGACCTCTGGGAGAGCAGACTAGTGCCTTACAATCATTGGGCAATGGAGTCATTATTTACACATGTGACCCAAAATTTTGACACATTTATTGAATGAAACTTGACTAAAAACTGACTGAAACTTAACTGAAA
This sequence comes from Pinus tabuliformis, assembly GCA_031772625.1. Lineage (NCBI taxonomy): Eukaryota > Viridiplantae > Streptophyta > Pinopsida > Pinales > Pinaceae > Pinus > Pinus tabuliformis. The sequence continues at coordinate 1,881,066,138 of CM062819.1, read as the reverse complement.
CTTGACTCAAACCGACTCAAACTAACTTAACAACAAGACTGAAAATGGACTAACAAAGGACTCATGACTCAACTAAAAACTGACTCAATACTTAAACACAATCGACCAACTGAAAATGATGCTCAAAGTGGAGCTTATTCATCACACCCTACTCTAACAGTTTCATTCATCACCTGATCAAGTGAAATGAAACAACCAATGTAACCAAGCAAGTATCCGATCTGCTGTTCGAATTCTCCACAAGTTCTCGCTTATGAATAACAAGAAAGAACTACTGAAAGGCAACTCCCATGACAACTTAGAAACAGATCCTTGGAATGATATGAATTCTCTATCCACCTCCAAAAACACTGCATAAGGATCATGAAATTCAAGCACATTGGAACTTAGCTCATCGAATGGATTACTTCTCTTTTCCTCATACCATGAATGCAAACTTTGATTTGAGCCTTGTGATGAGACCTCTGCTGAAAATGACAAAGAAACTGACTGCCGGATCAAATTTGTATCAGCACATGTTTCAAGCTCACATGTAGTCAATGGAGAAAGACTTTGACTGCAAACCTCATCCAAAACATCAGCTATTGGATCATGAAAAAATTGAAAAGACTGCTGCAATGCATCCATTGAAAATGTATGACATCCTTCTAGCTGTTCATCTTTTTCTTGAGAGATTTTACAAAGATTCTACCTTATAAACTGAAATGCTTCAAAACAAAAGGGTATAGAATCTTCCTGCATCATCACATCATGTATTTCATCTTCCATAGCTTCATCTGTAATTTGACCTTCATCCTCAACATTAAAACTGAGTGATTGTTGATTTCCTACAAGTTGCTCATTTGAAGATTTACTATGCAATCTACCCTTCAAAAACTGAATTGATTCAAAACAGAATGGTACGGAGTCACCTTGAATCATTAAATCATGTGTGTCCACTTCCAAGTCTTCATCTGCAACTTGAAAACCAATGGCATTTGGGGACTGCAAATCTGAATATGTAAAGTCTGGAACAAGGTTTTTATTGCCTTCAAGATGGTCTAGATCAAGACTTGTTGACAGCTGATTTCTAATTTCATGGAAGTTGTCTCTAATGAACTGACATGAATCAAAACAAAAAGGCAAAGATCTGCCACTTACTTCAAACTGTGCTGCACTTTCCTCATCACTGTCATAGCTGATATGTGATGGCTGAACATTGTATTCAAGCTGCTGAAAATGAACTTTTTCCTTCCACAAACTAGCTGCTTGTTTGATTGCAAAATTAGCCTCTGTTTGGAGAACATAATCATCATCATACTAATCAAAACGAGGCAAATCATCACTATAAAACACATCATCAAGTATGCATGTCATATCAATAGATCTCTCTTCTCCAAGGTGATCTACAAAACAATCATTATCAGATCTATGACAATCAGGATAAGAAATAAAATGTTTTGGATCAGCAACTTGTTCTTCTTCAATCAACGAGCCATGAGCATGAACATCATAAGCATTTCTTGTGGTGATCTTCTTCATCATCTCTTCTACTGCACTTACCAAAACGTCAAGCTTTACCTCTAGAGATGTTGATTTTTCCGGATCTATGCTTTTCATCTCTTCTTCTTTCAACCTTGCCCTTCGGATCAGCAAATGTGCCTCTACATTTACTGCACGGTTTTGCATCTCGTGAAGTGTTGCAATATCCCTTTCTCTCAGCTGAAACTCCATCTCCGGATCAAAGGCACCCGGATAATGCAAGAGAGCAGATCTAGGGGTAGGCCTTATCTCAACTGGCATTGAATAGTAAACTTGGTTAAATCTGGCCGAAAACTGTTGTACTGTCTCCCTTGGCAATCTTTTCAGCTGGTTATACTCTTCTACAATCAAGAAAAGGTTTTGCCCGATCATCCACCTATCAAGAAAAACTTTGACGAACTGCTGGAAATCTGAGATGCTCGCATCAGGCAGGGCTTTGAACCAACTCTTCACTTTGGCTTGCAAAGAAAGAGCAAAAAGCCTCATACTAACATCTTCTTCATCAACTTCAAAAAGATCTAGAAAATTCTCAAAATTCTGCACATGTTGCTCAGCGTTGACATTCTTACATTCACCATCAAACATCGGCAAGTATAGATCATAGTTTTTGGGGAAAGCATGAAGAAAAGAAGGTAAGACAAGAGGTTTATACCGATCTGGAATTTTACAAGGTATAGGGGTATGTACAGCAGGTATAGAATTAGTCTTGGTCTCTTGAGTTTCATCAATTTGAACACGGTCATCACAAGATTTGGGAAAAGGATCTTGATCAAGCTCAAAGGCATGCAAATCTTGGGTATTTACAATCTTCAAAGGGAAAGAATCAACTGCAGGCCGAGGATCTCTTCTCAAATACAATATACTTTGCAAAGAAGTTTTGACATTCTTGGGAAAAGAGAAGAAATAATTTATGACAAAGAACAAAATGTCTTGGATGAAATTCCAACTTGAGTACTTGATCTTTCCATATTCTCCTTTCATGTTTCTGTTGGTCGGGATCATCCTCCAGTGGAGTCTTTGGATCTGATCTCAAAAATGATTTGGAGTCGCCAAGTGAATTATTTCAGCCCTTCAAGTGTCTGATCGTTGTCCACTATCAACAATCAGATCTGAACTTGATACATGTACTGGGGTAAAATGCAAATGAAGTGCTGTATTCACAAGCTCACGGAGATTGACTGAAGAAGCGTTTATCTACTAACGCTGATGTAAAACAAGAGCGTTTTCGAAGGCTACCTGGCATAACTTCAGGCTCCGTCTAAGACTTATGAAACAAACACATCAACCCACAAACAAGTTTGTTCTCCCCAGTATGGTCGCCACTATGTTAGCGCTTGAGATTTCACCCTAGGCTGAGGAAGGTAAACCTTCAAGGCAACATCAAACCATTTCACCTCGTAGCTAGCCCTACGGGGTATGAGAAGGCTCTCTCCGGTCTATCTCGGCAAATTTTCAATGGGGTGAGATGACCAATCAAAGGTAACACTGATATTAGGCTAGTAAACTGATTAAAAGGTTGATTTGGGGGGTTTTTTGGAGTTTTTTGGTGGCAAATTGAGGATCTGCAATTTTAGGGTGCGGGGATTTGACACAGTTTCTGCAGGGGGGTCTTTGGGGCAAGGTAGGAGTTTGTGCTGATTCCTTTAGCTGAGATGGATGATCAAGGAAGAAAAAAGAGAAGCTAAAGAGGGCAAACAATGACTTTGAATCCTCTCTAGACAGTGGAAAACATAAACATTAAACAAATTTGAAAGCTGAGCATGGCAAGCATGAATTCAAACTTTATCACTTCATTTGTTTAATAAGCTGCAGTAAAGAAAGAGATGGAACACATAAACACACTTACAATTACAATAAGAGAACACACCATCAACACAAGAGTCCACAAGAATCCCAATGATGTCTGCAAAACCCTGGTCTTCCTTTTCCTCAAATTGCAGAGATACAAGTAAAATATACAATAGGAGCTTCTCCCTCAAGAGTCCAACCTCTCCAACCATGAAAATGATTGAGAAAATACATAATATAGGTGATCTAACTCCTTTCCCCACCTCTAGGGGTAGAGCTCAGCGTCCTAGGAGCTGTTTCAACTAATTCCAAACTAAGCACTAGATAATAGGTAGTCAAAACAACTTGCCTCTAAAACTTAGGAAACCTATCCATGCATTAAATTTTTACCATTTACATTCAAGAATCTTCTAGAAGTGATCAAGGAGAGTAAAAGCATTTTAGAGCCATGAAAGTTACATAAAAATCCATGATTTACATGCCCAAAACATTAAACCAAGTGAAAACAGTGTTTTTCTGGCCGAACTGGTCAAAATAGGCAAAATTCCCTCACACGTAGCGCACATGTGCCTGACGGGTAGCGCACATTGAGAGGCCTGTTTGAGGGCCTTCCCGATGTCCAAATCAGGTGCAAGCTAGCTCATTGGAAAGGTCTACGAGTCTTCTTTCCAACCCCACCGGAATTTTTGAATTTGGAGTTAATTTGACCCCTCACAAATCAATTCTCCCAAGACAGCTTTCTGCAACTCAAAATAGGGGTAGAAAGTCAAAATTTGCATGTATTTTGAGCTTTTGGAAGCCCAAATCTCCATAAAAACTGAAGTCCATCCATAGGTAGGTGTAACTTTGCATGAAAATTCCAAAAATGCTGAGTTTTCCCCGTTCTGAGTTGCCCCCATGTAGGGTAGCGCACGGGGCGCTACGCGTTAAAAGGCCAAAACCTGTCAATTTCCCAAAAATGTCAAAAATGCCTCAAAATTTTCAAAATTTCTTGTGCTAGCTGCTAGGAAGAGGCTAATGAGTATCATGGTGAGTGAGAGAAGCCTCGGCCAAGATACGGAGTGGGTTGGTCTTCTTCTTCCTCTTGAGGGCCTTGGACAACCTTCTTTGGACTTGGGGGAGGGATAGGGTTTACATATTAGGCCATGGGGGGAAATTTACATTTCTTTGCAAATAATAAGGGCAGATACATAAGCATGACTTTGTGAAGAAAAGGGGGAACAAGGGAGGGAATCAAATGGGACCAAAAAACCTTGAAACAAACATAAAACCCTAACATTCTGCCCACATTGACAAACAGTTACAAATATCTTTTTCCCTTGTATTCTTGGAGGCATAATCGCAAGCATGTAGACCCATAACCATCATCAACCCATCAAACAACATGTATAGAGCCTACCTCAACCCAATTTGCAAATTTGAAGAAGATTTGAGTGAGTTTGAGGTGATTCTGGCTTTTACAGCTCAACGGGTAGCGCACCTCTCAACGGGTAGCGCCAGTTCAAAATTAACACTGTGGGCAACCTCTCAACGGGTAGCGCACCTCTCAACGGGTAGCGCACATTCACAGCCTTGTTTGAGGGCCTTCCCGGAGTTGATTTGACCTATCAAAAGTCAAATCTCCCAAGACTGGTCAAAAAGTGCCAAATGAGGCTGCCTGAAAGAAGAGTTCTATTGCAGTCAACTTTTGAATGCCTTCCTCAACCCCAAATTGAGCTCATGATAGCTCATTGGAAAGATCGTTGTGTCTAGTTATCATTTTACCCATCAAGAAAATAATTTGGCCAACCCAGCGAGGAGAAAACTTGATTTTCCCAAGGTCACTTCAGAGGTGTCTTTGATTCTCCTGAGGCAACAGAATTCTTGACATTTCTCTCAAACCATGACACCTGTGTAAAAAGTGAAGGAGGTTTTTCTTCCTTGGAATGTTTTGGAGACAAACCTCTCTCAGGTTTGAAAAATTCATCTTTGATTGCTCAAAAACAGCTTTTGAGTGTCACTTGTCCCGATGTGTGAAACAAAGAATTTTGTCGAAATGTAGCGAAATGAAGGGGATAGGGGGCTTCTAAATTCTTGGGGAAATTTTTGGGAGTGGGGAGGGATGTTAGGAAGTAGGGGAAAGTGGAATCTCAGTGATTGAGTGGGGGGAAGGGGTCCAAAAGGGCAAAGCACAGGCCCAACCTAGAAAATTGCCAGGTTGTAGCTAGAAACTAGGGTTTGCGCAAAAATGAGGAATTTGGCGGATCTAAGGGATGGGAAGTGTTTGATAAGGTATTTTAAGGATAGGGGAAGGTGTATGAACATCAAGAAACAAGTTTTGCCGATGATTTGACCGTCCAAGAGAAATTGGCTTTCAAAACCCTAGGAGAGGGAAATGACCTTGCCAAGGCACAATTGAAGCATGAACAAGGTGTGAAATGACTCATTCGACACTGACATGATAATGACAACCCTCTGAATGATGATAGGCTCAGCTGAATGATGACATGGACTAACATTTGGGCAAACCCTAGACCTAATGCCTAGTGACCAAATTTTGCTTGAAGACTCACTGAAATGACAAAATTTGACCTTGACACTCTGAGACCACTTTGTAAGAGCACATTTGATCACTGTAGGAAGGCTGGAAAGACTGAAACTAACAGGAGGTACTATGTCTTCTGAAGTGCTTGATGATGCTGTGATCTGATTTGCAACATATGTGTTTACCTTGTGAGCATATTGTTCATATGTCAGCAGCCTATGATTACTTGTTAACAAGCTGGGTAGACCCCTTTGCTGCAAGGCTGTAAACTTTTCTGTAAAAGCATTTATTTCTACCTGCATTTCTTGACATTTCCTCTCTAGATTTTGCACAAAATTCTTCATAGTCAGCACCTTTTTAATTGTCAAAATTGTACCTGTTCTGTCCCCAATATCTAGAGCTACTAGCTGCTCTCTGGTATGAGTATTCAAAAATGAATTAGTCTATTGGCCTGCTCGAGCATGTTTCTCAATAATGTTTTGGCCTTTTGAATCTCCACTCGGGCTATTTCTATCAATTCAATTTGCTCATCAATTGTTTGAATTGATCTCCATTGATCAGTGATGGACTGGCCAATTTTAGTCCACAAAATTGTCTTGATCTCTGACAGAGTTTTCTGAAGAGTAAGGTCTTTCTCCAAGGATTTTACCTTATTTTCCAAGGACTTTACTTCTCTTTTTTTTTCAGCCACCGTTATCTTTGATTTATCATAGCTTACTTCTAACTTGGCCAGCTTTTCTTTGGCTTCCTTTAGCTCTGCAATTTGGAGTTCTAAGGCCTTTATTTCCTCCATCATCTTTTCCATGCTCATGCTGGTATCTGGCACTGTTGTTGTTGCTACTACTGTATCTGTGGCTGATGTACCTGTTGTCGATGTTGGGGCAGTGGGAGGGACTGATGTTGCTGTTGTAGGAGGAGCAGTTGTAGCTGTTGGGGCTGTTTGAGTTGGCTGAGAGGCCAACTCTCCCTGTTTTTCCTGCAATGCCTTCTCCAAAGCCTGCTTTGTGTCACTTAGCCTTTGATTCATTTTTATTAACAGCTCCATCATATCTTCTTCTTCTTTTCCTTTCACCATCTCTGTGGTCTGCGGATGCATAGTGACTGGCAGTTTTAACTGTTTCTTGAGGGCAGCTATGTCATCCTCCTTTTTCTTTATCAGTGCTTTTATTACCTTGGGATCCTTGGGATTATGTCCTAGCTCAATGATGATTTCTTCCAAGGAATTTATCCTGTTGTCCTTGGCTAGAGAGGATACCCTTTCCAACTCTAATTGAGCAGATGTATTGTTCAGGGAATTCTGTAATTGCTGAGCTAGTATGGCCTTATATGCTAAGGTGGAATAAACCATTTCACTGGTTTGTTTGTGCAGCTCAACCTGGTCCAAAGGGTGAATGTCTTTGGCCAGAGCCTCTAGATTTGTTCTAATATAATCGGCAGCTGACTATGGCTGCTGCACTGTGGGCTTGAAATGACTCAAGATCAACTTCCCTTCCTTGATATCATAGGCAGACATCAATCTCTGTTGTTTGGCAGGAGTCATTTTGAGGAACTGATCATAAAGCTGCATTCTTATTGGCTCATTTTGTGCCTTGATCTCCATGAATGGCCTCTTAATATCTGAACTTTGTTTGCTTTGTGGCCATGCTGATGAAATTTCCATAATAGGTTGCTTTCCAAATTACTGTCCATGAGAACTGGTAGGTGATTTTGTCCATAGGGAAATTAATGGGCTGGCTGCCCTTTCACTTCTTTGAATTTCAATAATCTCCTCAATAACTTCCTCTTCAGGTAGAGGATCCACTCTTTGCCTTTTTTCTTCTTGATGTTCTGCTGGCCACTTATTGGTGTGTCCTCTTCCCGGACCCTTTTTCTACCCTTCTCCCCATTGAGAGGAGTCTGCAATGCTGGAATCTCTGGTGCATGGGTTTGGGAAGAAGGAATTTTCCCTTGGCCTTGCTACTGTGATGATGTAGGTTGATCTGTGACTTCTTGTTGTTCTGAATGCATCACTTCTTTGCCTTTGGATGTGCCTGCAGGAGGAGTATCTTCTTGGGCAGTTTGTTGTGAAGTTGTAGCAGAGGATGTGCCCGCTCCAATGTGTTGAGGCAATTTGAAAGAGACCTGTCCAAAAGAGTCCAGGTCAAGAGTTTTTTCAAGGTTTTTCATTGCCTGCTCCATTTTCTCTTCCTTAGTAATCTGTTCTACCAATGTACCTTCTACCCATTCATCTTGATTAGCATACTGTTCTATATCAGGGATTCTATAATGTTCATAGCCTGATAGCCTATATTTTGTATTTCTATCATTGATAAATCCTTTTGGGTCATAGGGTACCCACCAAAAACTCCTTTTTAGTTTGAGCTGCTCACTTAATATCTGTTCAGCATCTTCCCACCCTTCCTTTTTGTTAATAATGATGGGGCCTAGTTGGTTTCTTAGCTTGAGCTGAGCCTTTTTCTTGGCCTCATAAAAATGAGTCAAATCTAAGATAATAAATTGCCTAAAGTACTCAAGGGCAAACAATCTCATAGGCACATATGTTGGCAGCTTGTAGGGGCACAATTCACAACCATAAATCCTTATTTCTGTGTGATTTTGGTAAAATTGCCAATCACCTATTTTGTAGCTTTTGGACAGCTGCAAGATTTTCTGCATTTCAGCTGTGAGTCTGGGAGGGGGACTTCTCATCAGCAGAGATGAGACTGGATATATGAATAGATCAATGAACTCAAAATAAGTATAAGGAGATTTATGGACTACATGGAAGACTGGGGTCCAAAATATGACAGATCTACTTTCTCCTTTTGCATCCAATTTGCTGACAGGGAACTGAAAACTATCTATTTGATAGTATAAGAACAGATGATATATATAGGTTGTATACTTGAAAACTCCTTCTCTATTTAGGCTCATGAATTGTTCATGGATTTTTTTGCTAATGAAGGTAGCAAAGTCAAACTTGATGGCAGGAAGGTGTCCTGGAATAAATATAGATATCAGGGAAAGAATGGTCTCATCAACATACTCACTTGTTCTGAAACCCAGGACATAGGATATCATGTCAATAACAGTTCTCCAAACTTCATTGAAATAAACCTGGTGAAAAGGAGGTGAGTCTCTGGGCTGGGAGTATGGGCTCATGAATAAATGGGCAATTCGGCCTATTTCTGCAGAGGATAGTTTGGAGCCTTGGTCCAGCAAATATTTCATAGACACAGGAGTGAGAGGATGATTAGGCTTGAAATGCAACATCTCATTGATTGAGTTAGGAGTGATATAGAACAGGACAGTGCCATTTGGGGACATGACTGCCCTTTGAGTAGGCTCATAGTTAGCACAACACAAACGGATTATATCTGGAAATACATTGACTAATGGAAGATAATATATGGGCAAATTAGACTCCCAGATGCCATAGAGATTAGTGTTGTTTCAGTAGCTGTTCCTAATTTCAAAAAATGTTTGCAGATGGTCTCTGATACCCCTTAAGTCTTGTATTTGGAAGCCCCTATCAGCTAAGGCCAACCATTCCAACTCCTTGTGTGCTGCATTCAAGGGGGCAACATTGAGGGTAACTGGAGTCTCCATTTTTCAACCCTCTCTGATTGTTTAATTTAAAATTTGGAGCTTTCACATCAACAGTAGGTAAAATATCAGTTTCTGGAGCTTTCTTTGGAAATTGCAAGCAGAAATGAGCTTAATTTTAGCTCGATGGGCGATTTTGCAGAGGGAACACAGTCCACAGGCTTTCTTTGGGATAAATGGGCCAAACAGAGGTTAAATTGCAGAGGTTAGGGGTAGCACTGTGTTTTTAATTCAGAATTTGGTTCTACGGGCAATTTTTAGAGAAAAAACTCAAAAAAACACGGTTTGGGAGAAGAATTTGGGTAAATACCTGTTTTATGGACGTCGGGTGCACAATGTGGGTGGTAGAGAAAACTGAGGGGTCGAGCAATGGAGTTGATTTCCCTGGGTGGTGGATTGTGCAGCGACAATGGCGTTTTGGTCATTGAAAACCATGCAAATATCGCGCAGAACAAACAAAGTGAAATGGGCAAAAACGACATTTTAACGGCTTTTTGACAAAATTTTTGAGTTTGGCGGGTTTTTGGCATGCTTTAGTCGGATGACGTCAGCATGACGTCATGATTTTGTCGTATAGCGGGAGGGGACGGAGGCTGACTTGGTAGTGACGTGGCGGACACGGCGGATGATATAGAGGTGGGGTGATGAGTGACGTCTAATGACATGAGTGTGGCGGGAGGGTGACGTCAGCGGGGCGGGGGCATAGGCGGTAAGTGGTTTGGCCCCCGCACCGCCTTTGGGCGAAAGTGGTATTGTCAGAGGGGGCAGCGATCACACCTGGCGCCTAATGTGTGTCCTGTGTACGGCGGAAATACCGCCCATCCCCTGGACGCTATCGTTCAGCATATGGGGGCTCGCGATATGCATGAGGGTCGTTCGATCTAGGGGATCGGATCTGATGGCTGGCAGCATGTTAAACAGGCGGAGGTGTAATACACGGGACCCACCATAATATTTCAACGTTTTTAAGGTTTTTGCGAAGAATTGCAGTGTAATGTGATTTTGGGTTGCGGGTTGGTTATTTAATCAACCAAGTGTTAATTAAATCCCAAGGTTTGTATGCACGGCTAGGGGTTATTATACGGTTCCAAGTGAACCTATAATTCTCGAACATTATGGTATATGGCTATAGTAAGCTGGGGGTTGGGATATTTAGATTTTTAGGGATTTTTATGTTATTTTATGAATAATAGGGGTGGGGAAAACTTTCAAGAGGAGTTATATAATAAAGTTAAAGTGTTAATATGGTTTTGTGGATAGAAAATGCTAAGTTTATAAGGTAATAACTTAGGTTTGTGGGGAAATGAAAGTGAAATGAAATGATTATTTTTACACAAGAAATGTGGCTTGTTTTGGCTAAGTAAACACAGAGTTCCACTTAGTATTTCTCATAAAATGAAATGAACTAGGACCATTGAGCAGATCCCAATGTCCTTGAGGGGATGTTAATCAGTGTTCTTGGGGAAATGAGAGGGGAAATTAGTCATGCTCCACCTAAACTATAATCACCTTGCCGTGGTATTTGTGATATTCATGAGATAGATCATATTCAACAAGACAAAACTGATCACCAACCTGCTTCTGCAACATCCACCTGCCTACCCCGCCTAATACACCTAACGTTTTTTCTTCCTTTTGATTGGGTCCATTTGAACTAGCAAACCCTTTTTCTTTTGTTTTCTTTCAGCTGTCCTCCTATCTAAGTCTGCCCTTATCTCTTCCAAGGGCTCAGATTTAGCTATTGAGCACCCTTGCTTCTCTGCCTAACTACTGATCTGCCAAGCTTGAACTGTTGGAACAGATCTTATTCTCTAGTTCTACAACAAGAAATTTAAACATGGACTGGCCAAGATTGAGCTGTTTGGCCATCCATCAAGTGTGACAGAAGTCACTGATTGCATGATTTGAAGTTCTTTGCAAAAAATAGGACAGTAGTGGCATTTTAGACTAGCCCACTCTCTTGGTCTTTTCTTTGGGGTTCATTTTTTTCTTTCTTGACCAATTCATTCTTTTTTCCCTTTGATGTTTCTGTTAGGGCATACCGTCTTTACATTTTTAAAATTTTTTGGTTTATTGAAAATATGGAACCTTTGCAACATGGAAAGGATGATCATATTTGGCATTTCCACAGTCAATCATGAAATATGACACCTATTGGTATAGGAACCTAACAGTGGCTCCACTTGGGGATGGCTTTTCTAGATGAAAAGCCAAGAATAGCAGGTCAGATGGCCTTATATTCAACTTTGGCTGTAATCTGAAATTTCCTTTTGCTGTAAACAAACAAACTGTATCTTAGTGGCATATGTACATTTCTCATAAGCTGGTTTGAACAATTACAACTCTGTATCTGACAGTTTGTCTGAGTATTTGTGATCATGTTTATAGCTCCCAAGTCTTCTCCTTAAGTCTTCCAATAGGCTCAAAATATCATATGAAAAGTAACACAATTCTTGCTTTTGTCCTAAAAATTTGCTGCATCTTACTCACTATCTTATTGCTGTAATAGACTGCAGAAAATAGACACTATAATGTACAAAATACAGTCCTGATATATTAACACAGTGGATCAAAATAATGCTTGAGCATTCGCCCATTGACTAGCCCATCCTCTGATTCTACAACATCTAGGCTTCTCAAAAAACAGGTGTTGTTTCCTTGTACAGCGTGAAAGAATATTGGTTTCTAAGAATTGCATGATGATTGAGTCATTGGCTTGCCTACAAGGGATGGCCTCTATCCATTTGGTGAAGTAATCTGTGGCAGTTAAAATCCACTTATGCTGGCCAGAAGAGGAAGGGTGAATTTCTCCAATGAAATCTAAACCCCATTGTTGAAATGGTCTCTCAGTGGAAATGGGTTTTAGGGGTAAAGGTAACAGTTTTCTCTTGCCTTCAAAGATTTGGCATTTATGGCAAGAAACTACAAATTTCTTCACATCAGCAAACAGGGAGGGCCAATAAAAACCAGCTCTTAGAATTTTATCAGCTATTGACTTCCAATACAAATGTCCACCACAATCTCCTGCATGAAATTCCTTGAGTACTTTGTCAGTTTCATCCTGTGTTAGGAAATTCAGTAAAATACCTTCATGATTTTTCCAAAATAAAACATTGTCTACAATACAAAACTTTGAAGCTTTCATTTTCAAGAATCTCTTTTTAGTTCTGGATAACCCTGGAGGAGCTTGCAGGTTTAACAATACATAAATTATATCAACATACCAAGGTGATTGTAAGAAGGCTTGATTGATCTGTGGAGTCACCATCTCCTATTCGTTATCCAGTTCATTGATGTCAAGGGCTTGAAAATTGGTTTCAGTCATTAATTTGGCTAATCCTTGTCCTTTTATCAGTTTTGTTGGCTTAATTTCCAGGTCATATTCTAAAATGTTAGCTATCCATTTGCCTCTTTTTCCTTCAATTCCTTCTTGAGTTAGAATATCTTTGACCACGACATTTGGGACATAAGCTATCACATGAGAGTACAAGATATAAACTCTGAAATCCTTGATGGCTTTTACAAGGGCATAAGCTTGTTTTTCCATGATTTGATATTTGAGTGGAGCATCTCTAAGTGCTTTGCTGAAGAAAGCAATGGGCTTCTCGCATCCTTGGTCATCTTTTTGTAATAGGACAACAGCAATAGTATGCTCAGATGCAAAGGAAAAGATTATGAAGTCTCTATCAAACTTTGGGCTTGTGAGGACCGGTGTTTTAGTTAAAGCTATTTTGATATCTTCAAAGGCTTGTTTAGCTTCTATTGTCCATTTGACTTTAGAATCTTTCTTCAGCATGTTATTCAACAGTCTAATTAATTCAGCCAAGTTGGGTATAAATCTTCTTAGGAAATTGATCTTTCCTAGAAAAGCTTGCAATTCTTTAATGTTTCTTGGGTGAGGCATTTGGAGGATAGCTTATATTCTGTCTGGGTCGATTCTAATGCCATCTTTTGAAATTATGTGACCTAAGTGTTTGCCTTCTTCTAGGCCAAACAATGATTTCTTTGGGTTCAATGATATGCCATATTTCCTACAAATTAGGAACACTTGTCTTAAATGTTCTAAATGTTCTTGATCTGATTTGGAAAAAGCAGTGAGATCATCAAGATATATGACTAGGAAATCATGAATCTCTTTTGCAAAGGCTATGTCCATTGCTCGTTGAAATGTGGCCCCTGCATTCTTAAGTCCAAAAGGCATTTTGACATATTTGAAAGTTCCCCAAGGTGTTGTAAAGGCAGTTTTGTCTTGATCATCCAGGTGAACTAAGATCTGGTTAAATCTTGAGAAGCCATCTAACAGTGAAATCCTAGAAGCTCCCACTACCCTTTGTAAAATGTGATCCATCTTAGGTAAGGGGTAGTGGTCTTTGAGAGAGACTTTATTCAGATTTCTTAAATCAACACACAGTCTTATCTCTCCCATTTTCTTCCTAGTGGGCACTAGATTTGAAATCCATTATGAAAACCTAGTAGGAGCAATTATTCCAGCTTGGTACATTCTTTTGACTTCCTTTTCAATGAGAGGAAGTAGGACTGGATTAACTCTTCTAAGTTTTTGTTTGAAAGGTTTTTGATTTTATTTTAAAGGTATTGTATGTTGGATGACTGAAGTATCATAGGACTTGAGGTCCTCATAGCTCCATGCAAAGACATCTTGAAACTCTTTAAACAACTCAATGTATTTCAGTTTTTGGTTGGGAGGCAAGGCTTTGGACAATTTTACCATCTTAGGATTTTGTGTAGTCCCTATATTACAATCCTCAATTTCTGCATTTAAAGGTTGCATCTTTGGCTTTCTTGGTATATCATTTGAATCAAAAATATCCTCCAAAGGAGTCAATCCTATGGGCAAAAAGTTATCTTTTAAATCGATTACTTCAGACTCTTCCCCAACAATTTCATCAAGGTCCATTTGTTTCAGCTCTTGTAAATTTTTGCTGGAAAAAATTGTTGGATGCAAAATGTGATTTGCTGTTTCAGCTGATATATTTTCCTCAATTTTGTCTATTTGCTGTTCTTCACAAATGGTACTCGTATCTAGGTTTGTGCTTGAGAATTCCTCTTTCAAAGTCAAGAAATTATTGATTTGTGTATCATTTTCAAACACTTGCCAATTTTTTACATTATCTGGAATAGCAGGTCTGTGTTTAATTTCAGCAGTGAAGTGGTGGTTAGGCTCAAATGGCAGCTTGCAAGTGCTGGCAAAAGTTGCCAAACTATGAGCATGTAAATTGTGTTTTCTCGGAATTTTGGTTAGCTGAAATTCTAAGAAGGTGTTAAGTATTTCAATTGCTGCCCCTCTGTAAGCTCTCAGCCTAAGATCATTTGTAACAAAGTTCCCCTTCATCTGTTGGATAATCAAATCTGAGTCCCCTAGAATCGAAACTTTAGTTTCCCCTAGATTTCTAATCAATTTGAGTCCCAGCAACAGGGCTTCATATTCGGCCATATTGTTTGTACACCTGAAATTCAGCCTATATGCATGACCTTGAGCATGGTCATTTTGCATGTTGTGTATCCAAATGCCTGCCCCTGCTCCTAATTTATTCACTGCCCCATCAAACTCTAAGTACCATAAGATTTCTTGATTACCACTAAGATGAGGAGTTTTAGAAACTGCCTTAGTGGGCAGATTTGGATTTTGTGAGTCATATGGTTTGGCTGGTTTGTTTGTTGCATCAATTATTTCAATAATTTTTTTATCTTGAGCAGTAGATTCTTCATTTATGTCTCTCGCTTGTGCTAATTCTAGCAACTTGCCATCAGTTTTGGGACACATTTCAGCATTGTATAAAATAAACGAATCCATATCAGAATTCATGGAGTAAATGGGGAAATTTTGGGGTTTCTCTTGACTGCTGACCACATATTTCATCAATGTTTCCCGATACAATCTCTTTGGCTGGCCAAAGACTGAAATGGTGGCATAGGACATATCTAGCTGCAAAGATCCTTGGAGTTTTGCACCCCAAGATCTAGATAAAAGAATTCCATATTTAGGTGGGATATCAGCTACCACCACATCCATCAAAATTGTCTTAGTAGGGTATTGCACTAGAGATACACACAAATCTTTGATTAGGCCTAGACACCTGACCTGGCTAGAATCAAATGAAAACAAGTCTTTATATGGCCGTGTGATATCTAGGTCCAATCTTTCCATCACAGATTTAGGCATTAGATTGTGGGAAGCTCCCAAATCAAACATTGCATTATGCAGCACTTTGTCATGAATGTTTAAGCTTACATAGAATGGAGGGACTCCTCCCTCTACTATTTTACCATTTACCTCAGGACCAAAAATTAGTTCTGGTTGGTCATCTAAAACATTGACTGCATCTCTATTCTCTGATATTTGAAGTGACCTGCTGATTTGTTCTCTGTAAACCTCATGTTTAGCCAATTCAGACAGTGGAATGGCTATTTTTAACTTGCCTATTTCTGTTTCGAGGTTGAAAGGTTTTTCCACTTGAATTTTTGTATTGCGGGCAGCAAGGTTTTCCTTTTCTGCTGTGTTTTCAGTGATTTTTTCTTCATCAGGAGTGCTGGTATGAACTAAATCTGCTTTGAAATTGTTTTCAGGAGAGATGTTTACATTTTCTTTTGGAGGAAAGGAGGTGGATGGCTGATTTTTTAAGGGCTGTAAGTCTGATATGTCCTCAACCATGGGTTCTTTTGGATTGAGGTCTGTTTTAGCAGGGAGTTCTGTCAAGGTAGTTTTATCCTTTGCTTTCTTAGGCTACTTGGTATCTTTCAGCTTGCTAGGTTCAGGCACATCTACCATTCTACTTCTCAATTTGTATTGTTTATGTACTTCATAGACAGATGCACCATATCCTTCTCTAAAATCAAATGATTCTCCGGATTTGGTTTGAAATTGATTGAAATTATGAGCCTCTTGGTCATCTTGTGTTAAAAAGATTTGTTGTTCACTATTCAGCCCCATTAGGTTGATTTGAGTATCCTCTGTTGGCTCACTAGAGGTTGAGGCTTCGGCATAGTTCTCTTGAAATGGAGGTTTGATATTCTAGTCAGGGCCAGCCTTCCCGGTGTTAGGATTTTGATTTTTTCTAAAGTTTGGATTTCTAGTGGTGTTACTTGGTTGACCTTCCCAAGAAGATTTCCTTTCAATGGTTTCCACTCTATCACCCAGTCTATCCATGCCTTTGATGATTGCATCTAGTTTTTGTTCAAATGCTGAAGGCTCTTCTTTGAAGGGAGTCCTTCTTTCAGCTCTAGCTCGGGCTCTTTTAGAGATCAGATTTGCCTCTACACTAACAGTTATGCTCTGCATGTCTTCTAAGTTGGCAGGAGCTCTTTCCCTTAGCTGATATGCCATGTCAGAGTCAAATCCATTAGGGAATTTGATCAAGGCTAAGTCTGGTGGAGGTCTAAGGTTTTGAGGGATAGCATTGTACACATTGTTGAATCTAGCACAATAGTCTTGGACAGTTTCTTGTGGGCCTCTTTTTAAACTCTCATATTCTGATAGGATATGCAATGGGTCCTTCTTCTTTTCCCATCTGTTCAAAAAGATTTGATAGAGGGCATCCGGATCAGCAATTGTGTTTGTAGCAAGTGCCCTAAACCAGGTCCTTACATCACCGGTTAAGCTTTGGACAAAAATTTTCATTCTGACATCGTTGTCATCAATTTCACAGTTCTCAAAGTAGTCCATCATTTTCTTAGTGTGTTGTTGGGCTATTTAGGAGCCAGTACCATCAAAATATGTAATTTTTCTTTGATATTCTTGAGGCATAGCCCCTGGATTTGCAGGAAACTGCAGAGGAGCATATCGGTTTGCCATATTTACAGGTATAAATGAGATAGCTGGAAGCACAAGGATAAGAGCTGAAATAAGCGGAGTGGATGGAGGAGTGGAAGAGGTACTTTGAAGTGATGATGGTGAACTAGAAGAGGCTGTAGCCATAGTAGAAAGGACTGTTTTTTTTCTAGGAGGAGATTGGGTAAGGTTTTGCTGAAGTATATCAAGATTTGAATCAACAGAATTTTCTAGACTTTCTTGTCTCCTAAGGTTCTTAGAGATTAAGTTAGGATTTTCAAAAATTGCTGTAGGATTAGGATCTAGATTTGATCTAGTGTAACGCGTTTTCTTCTTTGGAGCCAACTTCTAAATTTGTTTTTGGTATTTTCTGGAGATATTTGAAGGATGATGCTTTTTACAATATCTTTCTTAGGAAAGTATGAATTATTAGGGTCTTGAATTTTCCTAAAGATCCGTTGAAAATAAGAGGAAACTGATCAAATTTTTGTGACAGTTGTATAGAGCCTAAAGCTAGACTGGAGATTGACTGAAGCAGCTTTGATTTACTCCTGTAAATGCACAACAAAAATAGTTTCAAAGGCTACCTGGCTAACTTCAGGCTCCATCTGTAGCTTTAGAAAATAGACAGCAGTAACAAACACAGTCATTCAGTTCCCCAGTGGAGTCGCCAATGATGTTATCACTCAGGTTGTTCCCCAGGAAAATTCTAAGGAGGGAATACGGCTGAGGTAACCACTAACCAGTCTTTTAGCTGCAGATTCTAGCCAATCTGCAACCAGAGAGGGCTCTCTCTTTATGATTTAGATTTGTTTTGCTATATGTTAGGCTAGTTATGAAGCACAAGTATTTGTTTGGTGTTTGGAAGGTGACATTCAATAAAACAGAGCTGCAAAATATGAGAATTTCAGACCATTGGGTTAATGGAGTCATTGAGAATGAATTTCTGGGTATGGTTTCTTAGGCAATAGGAGGAACTACAGAGCAAAATAATTAAACATAGAACAATTTTCAAGCTGTAATAAGATGAAATGAAGTCAGGGAATGAAAGGCAATTAAGAATCTTTCATTATGCTAACAGAGGGAAAATGAATAAATATTACCAAGGAGAAGTTAAGAATTCCTTAATTATATTTAGAGTGTAAAAACCAGGGAGACAGGAGCAGTCAAGAATTTCTGGCTATGCCAGTCCTGTAGAAAACATGAAAAATGACAGGAATTGAACACAGAGTACAGCAAAGTAAATTCTGGGCTATTCCTTTTTCCTGCAATTTAGAACATGATATATTGATGATATATAAAACATAGGAACAGTAAAACAAGAGTTAAAAAGACTTATTGATCCATGAGGTAATACGAGAATTCTGTAACATATTCTTCTGCCTTTAATTCCACAACCAACAAGTTCATTAGCAAAGAATTCTAGCAATCTTTATTCAGAAGAGTTCTCAAAATTTACAGCACAGGTCCAGAATGATATTCACCAACCAACCCCCAATACATCTCTAGGGGAGGTATTTATACAAAAAAGAGTTACAAAATATCTCATAGAGAAAATATCAAGTAATAAAATTATCCATCTACTTCTTCAAAGGTAATAAATGACATTGAAAACAGAGCATAATGAATGTAGGAGTAACTTCTGCTGTATTGGTTGCCTTAGGTGGTCTGCTATACTTGACTTTTTGACTCAACAAGTCGGCTGGTAGCTGTCTCTTCAACTTGTGTTCCTGCGTTGCTGTCACGGCCCTGTCATCTATGCTTGATTTTGCCTTTATGCATTTTTAGCGTGAATTCCTTCCTTTGTCATTTTTATTTTTCGAATATGTGACACGTGCATTTGAATTTGATTATATGCAGATGATCAAAGAGAAAAAGCACCAAAAACTACCTTGGTAAAACCTCCAACATGTTCTGCCACCACTAGTCTGTTGGCAACTGGTGTCTTTGTAGTTTTATCAGTGTTTCATCACCTTCAGTATACCTGTAGAAATTGGGCTGGACTTCAAAAAGATGTGTTATTTCATGATCAATGTAGAACAGATTTTTTAACTTGTCATATAAGCTTTGTCCAGAGGGAGGTACTATGTCTTCTGAAGTGCTTGATGATGCTGTGATCTAATTTGCAACATATGTGTTTACCCTGTGAGCATATTGTTCATGTGTCAACAACCTCTGATTGCTGGTTAACAAGCTGGGTAGACCCCTTTGCTGCAAGGCTGTAAACTTTTCTGTAAAAGCATTTATTTCTACCTGCATTTCTTGACATTTCCTCTCCAAATTTTGCACAAAATTCTTCATAGTTAGCACCTTTTTAATTGTCAAAATTGTACCTGTTATGTCCCCAATATCTAGAGCTGCTAGATGCTCTCTGGTATGAGTATTCAAAAAATGAATTAGTCTATTGGCCTGCTCGGGCATGTTTCTCAATAATGCTTTGGCCTTTTGAATCTCCACTCGGGCTATTTCTATCAATTCAATTTGCTCATGAATTGTTTGAATTGATCTCCATTTATCAGTGATGGACTGGCCAATTTTATTCCACAAAATTGTCTTGATCTCTGACATAGTTTTATGAAGAGTAAGGTCTTTCTCCAAGGATTTTACCTTATTTTCCAAGGCCTTTACTTCTCCTATTTTTTCAGCCACCGTTATCTTTGATTTATCATAGCTTACTTCTAACTTGGCCAGTTTTTATTTGGCTTCCTTTAGCTCTGCCATTTGGAGTTCTAAGGCCTTTATTTCCTCCATCATATTTTCCATGCTCATGCTGGTATCTGGCACTGTTGTTGTTGCTGCTACTATATTTGTGGCTGATGTACCTGTTGTTGATGTTGGGGCAGTGGGAGGGACTGATGTTGTTGCTGTAGGAGGAGCAGTTGTAGCTATTGGGGCTGTTTGAGCTGGCTGAGAGGCCAACTCTCCCTGTTTTTCTTGCAATGCCTTCTCCAAAGCCTGCTCTGTGTCACTTAGCCTTTGATTCATTTTTATTAACAGCTCCATCATATCTTCTTCTTCTTTTTCTTTCACCATCTCTGTGGCCTGCGGATGCATAGTAACTGGCAGTTTTAACTGTTTCTTGAGGGCAACTATGTCATCCTCCTTTTTCTTTATCAGTGCTTTTATTGCCTTGGGATCCTTGGGATTATGTCCCAACTCAATGATGATTTCTTCCAAGGACTTTATCCTGTTGTCCTTGGCCAGAGAGGATACCCTTTCCAACTCTAATTGAGCAGATGTATTGTTTAGGGAATTCTGCAATTGCTGAGCTAGTATGGCCTTATCTGCTAAGGTGGAATAAACCATTTCACCGGTTTGTTTGTGCAGCTCAACCTGGTCCAAAGGGTGAATGTCTTTGGCCAGAGCCTCCAGATTTGTTCTAATATAATCGGCAGTTGACTGTGGCTGCTGCACTGTGGGTTTGAAATGACTCAAGATCAACTTCCCTTCCTTGATATCATAGGCAGACATCAATCTCTGTTGTTTGGCAGGAGTCATTTTGAGGAACTGATCGTAAAGTTGCATTCTTATTGGCTCATTTTGTGCCTTGATCTCCATGAATGGCCTCTTAATATCTGAACTTTGTTTGCTTTGTGGTCGTGTTGATGAAATTTCCATAATAGGCTACTTTCCAAATTGCTGTCCATGAGAACTAGTAGGTGATTCTGTCCCTAGGGAAATTAATGGGTTGGCTACCCTTTCACTTCTTGGACTTTCAATAATCTCCTCAATAACTTCCTCTTCAAGTAGAGGATCCACTCTCTGCCTTTTTGCTTCTTGTTGTTCTGTTGGCCCACTTATTGGTGTGTCCTCTTCCCAGTCCCTTTTTCTGCCCTTCTCCTCATTGAGAGGAGTCTGCAATGCTGGAATCTCTGGTGCATGGGTTTGGGCAGAAGGAATTTTCCCTTGGCCTTGCTGCTGTGATGATGTAGGCTGATCTGTGACTTCTTGTTGTTCTGAATGCATCACTTCTTTGCCTTTGGATGTGCCTGCAGGAGGAGTATCTTCTTGGGCAGTTTGTTGTGAAGTTGTAGCAGTTGATGTGCCCACTCCAATGTGTTGAGGAAATTTGAAAGAGACCTGTCCAAAAGAGTCCAGGTCAAGAGTTTTTTCAAGGTTTTTCATTGCCTGCTCCATTTTCTCTTCCTCAGTAATCTATTCTACCAATGTACCTTCTACCCATTCATCTTGATTAGCATACTGTTCTATATCAGGGATTCTACAATGTTCATAGCCTGATAGCCTATATTTTGTCTTTCTATCATTGATAAATCCTTTTGGGTCATAGGGTACCCACCAAAAACTCCTTTTTAGTTTGAGCTGCTCACTTAATATCTGTTCAGAATCTTTCCACCCTTCCTTTTTGTTAATAATGATGGGGCCTAGTTGGTTTCTTAGCTTGAGCTGAGCCTTTTTCTTGGCCTCATAAAAATGAGTCAAATATGAGCTAATAAATTGCCTAAAGTACTCAAGGGCAAACAATCTCATAGGCACATATCTTGGCAACTTGTAGGGGCACAATTCACAGCCATAAATCCTTATTTTTGTGTGATTTTGGTAAAAGTACCAATCACCTATTTTGTAGCTTTTGGACAGCTGCAAGATTTTCTGCATTTCAGCTGTGAGTCTGGGAGGGGAACTTCTCATCAACAGAGATGAGACTGGATATATGAATAGATCAATGAACTCACAATAAGTATAAGGAGATTTATGGACTACATGGAAGACTGGGGTCCAAAATATGACAGATCTACTTTCTCCTTTTGCATCCAATTTGTTGACAGGGAACTGAAAACTATCTATTTGATAGTATAAGAACAGATGATATATATAGGTTGTATAATTGAAAACTCCTTCTCTATTTAGGCTCATGAATTATTCATGGATTTTGTTGCTAATGAAGGTAGCAAAGTCAAACTTGATGGCAGGAGGGTGTCTTGGAATAAATATAGACATCAGGGCAAGAATGGTCTCATCGACATACTCACTTGTTCTGAAACCCAGGACATATGATATCATGTCAATAACAGTTCTCCCAACTTCATTGAAATAGACTTGGTGAAAAAGAGGTGAGTCTATGGGCTGGGAGTCTGGGCTCATGAATAAATTGGCAAATCGGCCTATTTCTACAGAGGATAGTTTGGAGCCTTGGTCCAGCAAATGTTTCATAGACAGAGGAGTTAGAGGATGATTAGGCTTGAAATGCAACATCTCATTGATTGAGTCAGGAGTGATATAGAACAGGACAGTGCCATTTGGGGACATGACTGCCCTTTGAGTAGGCTCATAGTTAGCACAACACAAATGGATTATATCTGGAAATACATTGACTGATGGAAGATAATATATGGGCAGATTGGACTCCCAGATGCCATAGAGATCAGTCTTGTTTAGGTAGTTGTTCCTAATTTCACAAAATGTTTGCAGATGGTCTTTGATACCCCTTAGGTCTTGTATTTGGAAGTCCCTATCAGCTAAGGGCAACCATTCCAACTCCTTGTGTGGTGCATTCAAGGGGGAAACATTGAGGGCAACTGGAGTCTCCATTTTTCAACCCTTTGTGATTGTTTAATTTAAAATTTGGAGCTTTCATAGCAACAGTAGGTAAAATATCAGTTTCTGGAGCTTTCTGTGGAAATTGCAGGCGGAAATAAGCTTAATTTCAGCTCGATGGGCGATTTTGCAGAGGGAACACAGTCCATAGGCTTTCTTTGGGAAAAATGGGCCGAACAGAGGTTAAATTGCAGAGGTTAGGGGCAGCACTATGTTTTTAATTCAGAATTTGGTTCTACGGGCAAATTTTTGGAGAAAAAACTCGGAAAACACGATTTGGGAGAAGAATTTGGGTAAATACCTGTTTTATGGACATCAGGTGCACAATGTGGGTGGCAGAGCAAGCTGAGGGACTGAGCAACGAAGTTGATTTCCTTGGGCGGTGGACTGTGCAGCGACAATGGCATTTTGGTCGTTGAAAACCATGCAAATATCGCATAGAAAAAACAAAGTGAAATGGGCAAAAACGACGTTTTAACGGATTTTTGACAAAAATATTGAGTTTGGCGGGTTTTTGGCACGCTTTGGT
Source organism: Pinus tabuliformis (assembly GCA_031772625.1). Classification (NCBI taxonomy): domain Eukaryota; kingdom Viridiplantae; phylum Streptophyta; class Pinopsida; order Pinales; family Pinaceae; genus Pinus; species Pinus tabuliformis. The sequence goes on along the minus strand of CM062819.1, from coordinate 1,881,042,852 downwards.
CGGGTGACATTAGCATGACGTCATGATTTTTTCGTATAGGGGGGGGGGGGGGGGGGGGGGACAGAGGCCGACTTGGCAGTGACGTGGTGGACATGGTGGATGATACAGAGGTGGGGTAATGAGTGACGTGTTTAATGACGTGAGGTTGGCGGGAGGGTGACGCCAGCAGGGCAGGGGCATAAGCGGTAAGCGGTTTGGCCCCTACACCGCCTTTGGGCCAAAGTGGTATTGTCAGAGGGGGCAGCGATCACCCCGGGTGCCTGACGCATGTCCTGTGTACAGCGGAAATACTGCCCATGCCCGGATGCTATTGTTCAGCATATGGGGGCTAGCGATATGCATGAGGGCCGTACGATCTGGGGGATCGGATCTGACGGCTGGCGGCACGTTAAACAGGCGGAGGTGTAATACACGGGACCCGCCATAATATTTCAATGTTTTTAAGGTTTTTGTGAAGAATTGCAGTGTAATGCGATTTTGGGTTGCGGGTTGGTTATTTAATTAACCAAGTGTTAATTAAATCCCAAGTTTTGTATGTGCGGCTAGGGGTTATTATACGGTTCCAAGTGAACCTATAATTCCCGAACATTATGGTATATGGCTATATTAAGCCGGGGGTTGGGATATTTAGATTTTAAGGATTTTTATGTTATTTTATGAGTAATAGGGGTGGGGAAAACTTTCAAGAGGAGTTATATAATAAAGTTAAAGTGTTAATATGGTTTTGTGGATAGAAAATTCTATGTTTATAAGGTAATAACCTAGGTTTGTGGGGAAATGAAAGTGAAATGAAATGATTATTTTTACACAAGAAATGTGGCTTGTTTTGGCTAAGTAAACACAGAGTTCCACTTAGTATTTCTCATAAAATGAAATGAACTAGGACCATTGAGCAGATCCCAATGTCCTTGAGGGGATGTTAATAAGTGTTCTTGGGGAAATGAGAGGGGAAATTAGTCATGCTCCACCTGAACTATAATCACCTTGCCATGGTATTTGTGATATTCATGAGATAGATCATATTCAACAAGACAAAATTGATCACCAACCTGCTTCTGCAACATCCACCTGCCTACCCAGCCTAATACACCTAACATTTTTTCTTCCTTTTGATTGGGTGCATTTGAACTAGCAAACCCTTTCTCTTTTGTTTTCTTTCAGCTGTCCTCCTATCTAAGTCTACCCTTATCTCTTCCAGGGGCTTGGATTTAGCTATTGAGCACCCTTGCTTCTCTGCCTAACTACTAATCTGCCAAGCTTGAACTGTTGGAACAGATCTTATTCTCTAGTTCTACAACAAGAAATTTAAACATGGACTGGCCAAGATTGAGCTATTTGGCCATCCATCAAGTGTAACAGAAATCATTGATTGCATCATTTGAAGTTCTTTGCAAAAAATAGGATAGTAGTGGCATTTTAGACTAGCCCACTCTCTTGGTATTTTCTTTGGGGTTCATTTTCTTTCTTTCTTGACCAATTCATTATTTTTGCCCTTTGATTTTTCTATTAGGACATACCCTCTTTACATTTTTTAATTTTTTTGGTTTATTGAAAATATGGAACCTTTGCAGCATGGAAAGGATGATCATATTTGGCATTTCCACAGTCAATCATGAAATATGACACCTATTGGTATAGGAACCTAACACCTCCATCTATGTTATTGGTGCAGTTCTTACTCAATAGGGTCACCTAGTGGCATGTCACAGTGAGAAAATTTTAGACATAGTAAAAGAGTATCCCGCCTATGAAAAGGAGATGTATTCCATTCCAACGAAGGAAATGGTCATACAAACAAACCACCAACCCCTATAGTTCATACAAACATAAGGAAAATTGTAGAATGATCACCATCAGAAATGGTCCACATACTTGCAACAATTCTATTTGAACATTAAGTACAATAAGGGAAACACCAATAATGTTGTAGAATTCCTCAATCGGCTGCTGGTCATGGCATTGACCACTGTGCTCAACTCTTGTGGACATGAGATTTTGAGGTGGATGCATATTTACAAGAGCGATCCAGTATTCAGCAACACATACTAAACACTCCTGAAAGGCAAGCAAGTTCTTGATTTTCACCTCAAGGGTGCACTATTATGCCACCTAGGACACCTCTGTGTTTCTTCAAGCGAGCATGTCAAGATGATTTGGGAGGCACACTATAGTCGAGTCACTAGAAATTTCAGAGTAAAGAAAACAATGGCAGTTTTGTAGAAGTATTTTTATTGGTTGAACCTTCAACATGATGTTGGGACGTACATTAGATCTTGCACTGCCTATGCCATTGCCAAGTCGACCATCAAGAAGAAAGGCCTATATAATCCTTTGAATACTCCTAGTTGGCCTTGGGAATCTATCTCCATGAATTACATGTTGGGCCTTCATTCTACTAAGCATGGCAAGGACTGTGTTTTCATGGTCATCAACATATTCTCTAAGATGGCCATTCTGGCGGCTTGCAAGAAGAGTATCACAATAGAAGCCACTACTAATCTCTTCTTTGAATGAGTGTGGGTACACTTTGGGATCCCATAGTCTATTATCTTAGATCATGATAGTAGGTTCCTAAGTACATTTCAGTCAAGACTCTAGTTGATGTTGGATACCAAGTTCACGAAGTCCATGCCCTTCCACCCCCAAACTGATGGCCAAACATAGGTCATCAACAGGATGATCGTACACATTATGCACATGTACAACTCAAAGAATCCATGCACATGGGATGAAATACCCCCCTATGTCAAGCATAGTTACAATAGAGCTCTCCATAGCTCAACTGGCCACAATACCTTTCAGGTGGGGTTGGGATTCCAACCACTATGTCCCATTGATGTGGCCATACCATTTGCAGCTACTCAGGCAGATTCGGCTCATGTCCAAGCTAAAGTTGATAGGGCTAAAAAATTCATTGAGCACATTTAGCACATCCACCAACAGGTCTTGGACATATTCGACTGAGCTAATGCTAAGTACAAGAAGCGTGATGATCAACATCAGGTGCCACATAAGTTCCAGGTGGGCAAAAAAGTTTGGTTACATTTGTAGAAGAAGCACTTCTCTAAGCCCCGCTGCAAACTTCACTCACTCTGATATGGGTCATACACCATCACAAAGGTTATAGGGAATAATTCCTTCAAGATCAACATTCCACTGGTCCTTGGCCTACACCCAGTATTCAAGGTGGACTAACTACGACCATACTTTCCCCCATTGTTGGACACATCTAACGTTCCTGAGTAGCTGACACCAACAGAGCTCAACCCAAGCTGCATTGAATAGGAAACAACTGAAAATATCATGGAAACATAGATCAAGAACACTCTTCAGTAGAGGATCTATCCATATCGAGTTGCCAAAGTAGGTCAACTCCTTCACTAGGGTAAGTAGTTAACTAGGGACTAGGTTCAACAAAAAATTCCTCACCTCATGGAGGCTCTGCACACAATGGATACCATTGTTTCCTAAGGGGGGAGGACTAATCCAGGTGGATATTGGTGGCCACCCAAATATTCCACATAGACCTCCAATCGGTTTCATCTGTTTCCTTGATTATAGCAGCATTTACTATTTTTAGTAGTTTTTTGGATCTTGAACATCCAAAGTTGTTTTTACCCCCTAAATAGCATTTTTTTGAGGTTTGTAATTTGCCAAATGCCATAAAAAATCTCATATTACTCGAAGAGATCTTTCCAACAAGGTATCGTACACACTAAATAGAGATCATATGACCAAGTTATGGCCCCAGGAAATTGGCTGCCTAACTAACCCCAACAAGGCCCACAAACTCTTGGTGTTCCATCTCCCGGGGTTAGAGTTTAGGTTGTTTAGGATTTTAACTTATAGTTCAATAATAAAAAGGCCCTTGTTGTAACATAATTCAAAGGCATGTAGCTGCCACATTTCTTCTCATAAATAATCTACCATCACCTGAGCTAGTTTATTTCCATTCTATATGTAGGCATATTTTAGTTCTTTGATATTAATGAAATGAAGTTTTATTTCTGCTGCATCTTTGTGTTTATATTTGTATCTATATTTTTTTGCATTCTTGTATAAGTCGTATCAGTGATATCATAGCAGTCTTCTCTTTCTCTTTTTTTATTTGCATGTCCCCAACAAGGTTAGGGTATAAGGAGTTAGGGCTTGAACTGGTTGAGCCTTTGCAAGAACAACCCCATAAACCCCAATGAACTCCCATGGTGGAAGAAAATAAATACAAGGGGGCATCAGATGCTTTCAAAATGTTTCTTGAAGAAGCCCTTGAGTGACAGACGAACATGATGATGAATAACTCTACCCAGATCCTTTGGTGGATACCTACAGGCAATGCATCTTCATCCAGTAACCACTCTGGAGGTGCCACTCCCTTTAAGGTACAAGTCATCTTTGACATTCCCATGTTTGAAGGTCAGATAGATGTAGACATCATAGATAGATGGTCAAGTCTATTGGAAGGATATTTTTCGGTTCATGACTTTTCCAATCGGGAAAATATTACTGTGAACATAAGGACGAGAGGGAATCCTCATTGTTTTCAGGTGCACCCATTTTGAATTCTTTCTGAGATGCCATCAAGGAACAATATTACCATGTTTGGAGCTATGAAGATAAATACATAAAGTGGACCATATTGTGGCAGGGAAGGGACCAAGATGTGTCAAAGTTTACAAATATTTTTCATACCCTTCAGACGAAGTTGGATATCAAGGATTCTGAGCGACACTTGGTACTCAAGTACCGTAGTTGTCTACAAAATTACATCCAAGACAAGATGGAGTTCCTAGACATATCCTCGCTTGGTGCCGCCCATTGATATGATATCAATATCGAGCAGAAATTTAAACATAAGAAGTGAGACTTTGTATTATTGAATCCAAAGTAAGGGAAATGTGCCCCCAAACCGCAGAATATAGGAAACATCTAAGGTAGGGTGATCCAGTACACCCTGTTGAAGCCACAAGAGAAGAACAACACCAAAAAGACAAATAAGGAAACATGGAAATGGTGTGAGTTCCATAAGAGCCCCACTCACAACACAAGTGAGTGTTGAGCCAAGCAGTTACTGGTGGTCAAGCTAAAGGCTTCCGAATCAGATGCATGTTTTGACTTTGAGTGAGAACCCGACAAGGGGAATGAGAAAGGGAAGCATATTATTGATGCAGAGCCCATTGCCACCATTTACACCACCAATATCTACAAGCTTGAGCCTGAAGATCTAGAGGAGGGGGAGTGGCTCTTCTACTCATAGATGTGGGTGAAGGGTTCTCTACTGCAGTTCATTGTCGATAGCGGAAGCCAAAAGAATCTCATACTAAAAAAGGTCATGAAATGGTTGGGCCTATCGACCACACCACACACACAGTCGTACACAATTGGGTGGCTTCACCAAGGACAATATATCTGCGTCATCCAGCAATGTCGCCTTCCCTATAACATCAAGCCCTTCATAGATGAGGTAATGTGTGATGTTTCTCCTCTTGAAGTTTGTGATGTATTATTAAGCTAACCATACTTGTGGAAGCATTATGATATGTATGAGTCTAGGCCTCACACTTTTATTATTTTTTTGGGAAATAAGTTATACAAGATACCGAAGGTAACACTGCATACCTCCATCTCTTTGATCTCTGTGAAGCAATGCAATAAGATCATTTCCTAGACCAAGAAATTTGTCTTCCTTATGATTCACCCTCAAGGAAAGAAGAATATTGTGGCCACATCCATGACCTTCCGATAGGGCTGCTCTGCATGGTAGCAACATATGAACAAGGTCGTGGAGGAGTATAGGGACATCTTAACCTCACCCACATGGGTACCCTTACACTATCAAGGAAATGACTCCATCGATATGACCCTGAGCATGCCTCTACCCAACAAGTTGATCTATCGGCACTATGTTTTAGGTAATGATGAAATCAAGAGGAAGATTCAGGATTTGTTGTTGAAAGGGCACATCAGGTCAATTTCATCACCCTATGGGAGCCCGATTGTGTTAGTATAGAAGAAGGATAGGACTTGGAGACTCTATATTTACTATCGAGCACTAAATAAGATCACTGTTTGGAATAGGTATCCAATCCCATAGATTGATGACCTTCTGGACTAGTTCAAGTGGGATAAATATTTCATCAAGAATGACTTGAAGTCTAGCTATCACCAGATACCAATCGAACCCTCTGATGTGTGGAAGACTGCCTTGAAATCTAAGGAGGGCCTTTTTGAATGGCTAGTCATGCCTTTCGGGTTGACGAATTCCCCCGCAACCTTTATGAGGATGATGGATGACACATTATGTCCCTTCACCAATTAATTCATGGTATTGTAGTTGGAAGACATCTTGATCTTTAGCCAGAGTTGGGAAGAGCACCTCCACCATATTCAACAGGTCCTCCAAGCCCTACGACAACACAAATTGTGTGCCAATTTGGAGAAATGCACTTTTGGTATGACCCAAGTACAATATATGGGGTGCATCATTGATGAGTGGAGTGTTCATGTGGACCCAACAAGGATACAAATTATTCGGGATGGGTCAGTGCCAATCACTTTAATAGAGCTTCGCAACTTTTTGGGTCTTGTCAATTTCTACCGTAGGTTCATGTTGGGGTTCTCTCACATCACTTGGCCTTTGAGTCAAGTCACTAAAAGTGGAGAAAAAGAAAATTTATTTTCGTCCAAATCCAAACAAAAGGTGTTTACCAAGTTGAAACATCGCCTTAGCTCTGCATGAGTTCTCACATTGCCAGACCTACAACAACCATTTGAGATTGAGACAAATTTCTCTGACTAAGCTATTGGTTTAGTTCTTACTCAATAGGGGAATCTAGTGGCATATCACTGTGAGACACTTTCAGACACAGTTTGAAAGTATCCCACCTATGATAGAGAGATGTATTCCATTGTGCATCCCTTCCGATAATGGAAGCATTAAATTATGTTGAAGGAAATAATCATCCACACAAACCATCGGTCCTTGTACTTCATACAAACACAAGGAAATTTGAAAAATGATCGCCATCAGAAAAGGTTGACACGCCTACAACAGTTCCATTTGAACCTTAAGTATAAGAATGGAAATACCAATAATGTTGAATACTGCATGAGCTGATCGTCGGTCATGGTGCTGACCACTGTGCTCGAATCTTGTGGACATGAGACTTCGCAGTGGCCACATCTCTACAACAGTGATCCAGAATTCGACAACACATACCAGATGCTCTTGGAAAGCAAGCAATTTCTTGATTTCACCTCAATGGTGCATTATAATGCCACTTGGTACACCTCTGTGTTCCTTCAAGCCAACGTACCAAGATGATTTGGGAGGTGCATTATAGTTAGGTCATTGGACATTTCAGAGTAGAGAAAATAGTGGCACTATTGCAGAATTATTTTTATTGGCTGAAATTTTGAGAAGATGTTGTGAATTGCATCAGATCCTTCACTTCCCACACCATTTCCAAGTCAACCATCAAGAATCAAGGAATATATACTCCTCTGACTACTCCTAGTTAGCCTTGGTAATCCATCTTCATGGATTACATGTCGGGCCTTCATTCTACCAATCATGCCAATGACTGCATTTTCATGGTTGTTGACAGATTCTCTAAGATGGGCATTCTAGCAGCCTGCAAGAAGATTATCACAACAGAAGCCACTAGTAAGCTCTTATTTGAATGAGTGTGGGTACACTATGGGATCCCACATTATATTATCTAATATCAGGACAACAGGTCCTTGAGTACGTTTTGGTCAAGCCTCTAGTCAATACTGGATACCAAGCTCACTAAGTCCATGACTTTCCACCCCCAAACTGATGACTGAACAGAGGTCGTCAACATGATGATCATGCATATTTTTCACATGTACAACTCAAATAGTCCACGTACATGGGATGAAAGCCTCCCCTATGCCCAACATAGTTACAACAGAGATTTCCATAACTTAACTTGCCACAATACATTTTAGGTGGCGTTGGGATTCCAGCTACTATGTCCCATTAACTGGCCCTACCATTTACAACTACTCAAGTAGATTCAGCTCATGTCCAGGCCAAAACTGACAGGGCTAACAACTTCATTGAGTGTATTCAACACATTCGCCAGTAATTCCATGACATATTGGATCGAGCCAATGCTAAGTATAAAAAGCTTCATGATCAACATCGGTTGCCACACAGGTTCCAGGTGGGGGACAAAGTTTGGTTACATTTGTAGGAGCACCTCACTAGGGAAAGTGGTTCACTAGGGACCAAGTTCAATAAAAAATTCCTCATCTCGTGGAGGCTTTTCACACAATGGAGACCATTTATTCATAAGGGGGGAGGAATAATCCAGGTGGATATTGGTGACCACCCACATATTCCACCTACACCTCTAGTTGGTTTCATCTTCCTTGATTATAACATCATTTACTATTTTTAGCAGTTCATGTCTTGAAATTGTTGAGTTTTTTTTACCCCATAAACGATGTTATTTTTAGGTCTACATCAGGCCCAGGGTCGTAGGTAGGCCCTAGGAAAAATCCTGTAGTACTTAGAGAGATCTATCCAACAAGGTACCATACGTGCTAAACAAATATCATATGACCAAGTTACGATCCCGGGAAGTTGGTTGCCCAACTAACCCCAATGACGCCCACAAACTCTTGGTGTTCCATCTCTGGGTGTTAGGGTTTTGATTGTTTAGGTTTTTCCCATGTTGTTCAATAATAAAAAGGCCCATGTTGTAACATAGTTCAGAGACATGTTTCCGCCACATCTCTTGTTAGAGATAAGTTACCATCGCCCAAGCTAGTTTATTTGCATTATATATGTATGCATATTTCAGTTTTGATATTAATGAAATGAAGTCTTATTTCTACTTCATGTTTGTGTTTATGTTTGTATATGTATCCTGTTGTGTTTCTATATAAGTCCGGATAAATTATTCTCAAGATCACTAAAGAAATATTAAAATAACATATTGCTAACCCCTCCAAAGGCTCATAAATCTCATTAACTCATTTTTTATCATGTTAAAAAAAGAGATGAGGTCCATGTATATAGAATTGAAATCATATCAAATATCTCTTGAGAAGCTAATATTTAGGTGAGTCTTGCCCAACATGAATTTTGAGTGACCTAAATACAAGACAAAGAACAAGGTGGACAATAGTCACTTGTAAATATTATTTAATTTCAAACAGTTTTAGGAAAAGGAAAAATAGAGGAAGTTAAAATGTTGTAACTACCAAAAAGGAAGACAAAAAGTACGAATAAGTAGTTGCAACCTATAGGCTATATAATCCCAAAATCGCATTAGATGAACGGTTCTTTCATTTTGTAATTTTGAGAACTAACTCAATATATTTAATGAGAAGAAGCCATTAGGGCCATTTTTTAAAGACGAGTAATGGTGCTTTGATGTATTCATCACGAGCTACTTATAGTATGGTATATAGTCAACACTAATAACCATAAAAGTGATATAACAACTAAACTATGAAAGTAATGCTAAAATGAAATGACAAAGTGAGATGGTAAGACAAAAATCACAAGTCATCTAATGTAAGAGCATGTCAAAAAAGAGCATGTTTTTTGACATGCTATATGAGAAAATAAATCCCACTTATACCTTCATGTAAGAGATATGTCATTGATTTAAAGAAAAAGCTATAAATAAAATTCAAGACAAATAAGGAGAAGAGTTTTAATGTAATATATGTCCTTACCTAATCACAAAGGTTGATTGTGTGGGAGACCATTGAGCATTGGAAAAATGTGAGCATGGTATTAGTTCCAAAGAAATCTGTGTACATATAATATAGAAGTTAATAGTGTTCCTTCAGTGGGGAAAATAGTGACACGAATTCTCCTAGAAGGATATGAATCAAATGAAGGAATGTAGAGATGCATAAAGGAGGTGTAAATGCTAGTGAATTACTAACAAAAGGAAAGATTCGAGAGGAGGTGACACTATGGTAGAACTAAGGAAGGTTAATTTTCCATTATTTTATTCTTATTACAATCACTTAGCCCAATCTTTTCTTCAATTAAGAGTTAAAATTAATCTTTCAATGACAAATTTAAATTGTAGATAGAAAAGTAAATGTAATGTATAATAGAAGAAAACCAAGAACAATAACAAGAGACACAAGATTTGGTCAAAGATCAGGGAAAAACCCCACAAGGGGGGAACCCTTTCAAATTCTTCTTTAATTAGATCACCATAAAATGTTCAACAAAGATATTACAATGTTCCAATTCATAAATCAAAATTCAAATTCAAACCTTTGACTATCCAACAAAACCAACCAATCAATATCCAAATGATGAGCCTCAAAGTCAAATCTAGTCAACAATTCAAATCTACAATTTTGGCAAAGTCAATTGTAATAGCAACAATCCCAAATGGTAAACTTTCCTCCAAAAGAGTTCATTAAATTATCCAAAAATTAAACCTTGAATGTTGCTCAAAATTTATTCAAAATAGTCCTCCAAAATCAATCAAAGTCTATTGAAACCCTAGTTGCATATCTATAGTCAACCAAGGTCAAAGTGCCCAACATAATTCATCTTCCTTACCAAATAATTCAGCCTCAAAAATAGATGCAAAATATCAAGTCAAATAAGGTTAAACTCTTCCCAAACATCAAAAAGTTAACATTGGTCAAAGACATATTCTACCCAATCAAAGATACTCTCTCTCCTCCTTGGGCGTGTAGAAAAGACCTATAATTTCAAAAGTAGTCAAACCTCCAAAGAGAATAATAAGATGTGTGTGCTGATGCCTCCAAATGATGTGATATAAGGTGTGTTTATATGTGTCTAAGAAGGTCGAATTTCCCTCCCCAGGACGAGTTGAAATTTTGTGCAGTTGAGGGTTTTCCACCAAAATTTATTTTTTTCCTTGCCCAAATTAAATTCTTCCAAGGGAAAATAGGGCCTTCTCTGGATGAGGAAGTTTTTCCATAGGAGGTAATTTGTCCATGAGATTCCAAATCAATACTCCCTCTTAGCAAGGGAGAAATTTCTAACTAAATCATGAATCTCATCTCAAACATCTTATCATCGGCATCACTAAATCAAGTCGTGTCTCATATTTTCTCAGCTTTTCTCATCTATTGAACACTCTCGAATCTAAAGAATAATAATTTGACACCATAGGGGAGCTCAAGCTACCACCCTCTATCCAAGGATAATAGGCAGGTTACTACTTACTATGAGGTAAGGATCACAACTACCCTATTGTTTGCTAATCTATCCACCTCTACCCTGAAGAGTCAAGTGGTAGAATATCTACATCCACTACTTTGGGAGTAGATACACACTTACCATGAAAGGTAAGGATCAAACAAAAAATAAGGCACTTAGGGGAGATGCACACTTACTATGAGAGGTAAATATTATACACGCCCAAGTCTCCTCACCCATTGGCCGGATGGGTAGGTAGTCTCGACAAGCCTAGCTTCTAGGTAAGATGCATACTCGGGTATACTCGGTAGGGGGACATACACACTTACTATGAGGTAAGAATTAGACACAACCCTTCAATGATAATAGGGGATATACACACTTACCACGAGTTAAGGATCAAACACAACTATTTTCAACGAGTGCCCTAAATCCTAGGAGCTCTCTGACTCAATTCCTATCCCTATGAACTCAAGCAGGGGGGAAGAACATAGCTCAGTGTTCTCAATCAACTGGGACCCTTACCCAAGAGGGTCACATCCATTAGTCCAACCAGCTCTTTTAATACCAAGAAATTACCTTTCCGCAAAGCCTTGGTGATAATGTATGTTATCCATAAGCCAGTCGAAATATGATGGAGTCTGATAGATACTCTCTACACCCTGTCGCGAATATAATGTACGTAATCTCAATATGCTTGGATTTTTCATGAAACACGAGATTCTCTGCTAATCAAATCCCACTCTTGTTGTCATAATATATCACCGTTGTATCCAAGACCTACTCAAATAGCTCTCCAAAGATCTTCCTCAACCATACTGCCTCACAACTCTCCATGCTAGCAACAATATACTCTACCTTGTTCGTTCCTAAACCTACAAACTTATGCTTCCTACTCATCCAAGATACCATGGAAGAACCCAAACTAAAGCAACACCCTGATTTTCTCTTCCCATCGATAATGTTTACATCCTAATGACCATCAGTGTACTCATGAAGCCACACATCTTTGATAATATATCTCAGACCAAGATTAATCGTCCCACACAAATATATCAGCACATGCTTGGAGGTCACCCAATGTGCATGTAGAGGCTCAGTCATGAATTGACTCAAGGTTTTAACTGCAAAGTATATGTCCAGGTGGGTTTTCATGGGAACATCAATGTCCCAATCAACTGTTGATACTCAGAGATATTTTCCAAGTCAGGTCCAGTGGCATCTCCACACAACTTCCTGAATTTCATCTCCATCGATGTGGCTAGGGATATGCATTCTACCATTCCAAATATTTTCAACAGTTTCACAACATATTTTCCTCGAGAAAGGAAAATATCACCATGTCTTTGTCACACCTCTATGCCCAGGAAATAGTGTATCAACCCAAGATATTTCGTTTCAAACTTAGAGGCCAACTCCCTCTTACACTTGAGCCTCAAAAGTTCACTACTTGTCAATATAATTCGTCAACATATAAAACCCAAATCAAAGGCATACCTTGGACCACTTTAAAGTAGAGGTTCAGGTCAACATTGCTTCTTGTGAATCCAAGCTTCACCACGTAACTAGCAATGCGGGCATACTGGGCTCTCAGGGATTGCTTCAAACCATATAATTATTTCTTCAACCTGAAAATGTGAGTCTTCCTGCCCTTCACTTCAAATCCATGTGGTTACTCAACATATACTTCTTCCTATAGTAAGCCATGAATAAATGCAGTCTTAACATCCATCTAGTGAAGGGTCCATCCTTTACTTGTAGCGAGGGCTACAATAGAATGGATAATGGTGTATTGGAGAAAAGATGTCATCATAATATTTTCTGTCTTTCTAGGAGAAATATTTAGCCACAAACCTTACCTTGTATTTCTCAATACTCCCATCAACTCCATGCTTGACCTTGTATAACCACTTCAAAGTCACAAGAGATTTTCTTTTAGGTCTTGAAATAATGTCCCACACATCATTCTTCATAATGGATTCATACTCTTCGGCCATAGCATCCTTCAAAACCTATTCCTTCACAAATTCTTCAAATATGAGAGGTTTATGATGTCGCTCATAGCTACAACGTATCCCTGATACCAACATGAATTCTTACTTCATCTAAAGGTTCCTTTGGTAGCTGCATGTATTTTAGCATCCTATAATGTATCATGAAGTCAGAATGGTCTCTTCCAGGTAGGGGGATCACACAGAGGAGGATCCAAGTGGTCCATAGGCTCCACGGGATCATCAACAATACCCCTCTTAGGTTATGGCACAGAAGGATCTTCTAGGAGGTCCATGTCATCATTCTTCTTCTTAATAGGAGAAGGCGGAGGAAGGTCCCTTTATTTTTAAAGGAGAACATCTTCATCAAAGGTTACATCCCTGCTAAACTCAATTTTCCTTTGCCTAAATAGATATATATATTCTAAAGGCTTTATGATTTTCGCAATATCCAATAAACATACCTTTCGTTTTAGTGGCTTCCAACTTGTTCCTTTTATCCTTCGACACATGAAAGTACAATGGGTGGTGAAATATCCTGAGGTGTCCAACATCAGGCTTCACACTTATGAATACTTCTTCAGGAGTTTTGTCACCTAAGGCTTGATGAGGGAACTTGTTTTGAAAATATACCATTGTATTTTTGGCTTCTCCTAAAAGGAACTTTGGAAACTTTTGATCATGCAACATGGCCCAGGAAACATCCATGATAGACTTGTTCTTTCTTTCATCCACAACATAGACCTTTGTATTTGTGGCTTCTCCCCAAAGGAACTTCGACAACTTTTGATCATGTAACATGGCTTGGGAAGCTTCCATGATAGACCTGTTCTTTCTTTCAGCCACACCATTCTTCTTGAGATTATATGGTACAATAGTCTCTTTCTTGATTCCAACCTCCTTGCAAAAGTCAACAAACTCATTTGAGGTATATTCTCCACCATTGTCAGACCTGAAAATTTTGATTCTCTTCCCTGTTTGATTCTCTATCAACACCTTGAAGTCCTTGAACATGTCAAATGCTTCATCCTTATGCTTCAAATAGAATATCCATGTTTTCCTAGAGAAGTCATCAATAAATATTATATAATATAGGTAGCCACCAAGGGAGTGCACAGGAATGTGTCCATAAAGGTTAGAGTGGATGAGATGTAGAATATCATTAGTCCTCCTTTTGTTGGAGGGTAATTATCCCCTTGTCTTCTTTCCACTAGTACACCCTATGCATACTCCATCATGACTAGATTGAAAATCATACATCCCATAAACCAATCTTATAAATTTAGGTAGGACTTCATAGTGTAAATGTGCCAACATTTAGTACCATAGCTCACTTTGATGATTGCTATAATGAACCAATGCTCACGGAGCTCTTCTCTTGACTCTATAGAGCCCTTCATTTCTACATCCTAAGGTGAAAGCATCACTTATGCGAGACTCCATAGGCTAGGTGAGGACCTTTCCTCTTATAAAGGTAAATATCATCCCTTTATATTCCAAGGAATATATAGAGAGACCAAGTTCTTCTTTATACATAACATCATGAAGAATAATGGATTCCCCAAAGTCCAAATGAAATTTAACAAAACCAAATCCCTTCATAGGATGTGTGGAGTTGTCTGCAGGGTTTTGGCTTGGTTTGGACTCACCCAGGTTCAATCTATACTATACACCAACAAAAACCTCAATCACTAGCCCTTTTGGCAATGACCTGCAAGCATATCGCAGTCTCACCCGAAGTGACTATGGAAAGATGGAGAACCAAGTTTTTGCTGCCTTAAGGGATTGGGAGATGTGGTATTAGTATGTTATTTTATTCTTAAAATTTATAAATCACATTTCCGCATTATAAAATTCACTTAAACATGCCATATAAAACCATAAAACATCATTGTGCTGAAGTAAAATGAAAATATAATAACTTCTACTCTACAATAGATAATAAGAAAATATACACATCAAAAAACCAATGTACCATGGTTCACCCCAGTATAGGGCTACGTCCATAATAACTGTTGCTTAATATAATGAATCTTTGAAAAAAAAATAGTTATTGGCATGCGCACTAAGCTGCAGGTTATATGCGCATTTAGTTGCAAAGCCTCGCCTTCTCTACCAAATTACAAATCACCGCAATTTTCCCATAACACTGATCTAGATCAATTCCATTTATTTGATGATTCTCTTCTTATTATTTTACCGTATATATACTATTACATCGAAGGGTTACATCATCAAAATACCATGGTCCAAATACCATGGACTCCCTAAAACAAGAAACTATGGTCCCAAAACCATTGATCCCTTACAAAATCATGTGCTTTTACAAAAAGGAGGGGCTTCGACCCACCCCGAAGCCCTTACGACACCACATAGTATATTTAAAATTCTCCACTGGGTGGTCCACTTCGCACTCCACTACGCGCTCTGCCCCAAAAAATGCAGAGTCTTTGCCAAAATCTAGGCCAAGTTGGGTTGCACCCAACAGGCCCCCAATGCTCACATGTGACTCGTCCTGAGTCACTCAGCCGATTTGCCTCTGATATTCACTGCAATGTTGTTGTAGGCTTTTTTGAACTGTTTCAGAATGTCTGTGACATGTTTCTCTTCGTTGCGCACTTCCTCCAACAGTGCTTCTATCACTAGTTTTGTAGCCTTCTGCATCATTGTTGTCTCTCTTTCTCAAAGCTCTTGAAGCTTCTCATCCACTGATTGGGATAGTTGGAGAGCCTCATCCTTCCATGGCTAAGTTCTCTCTATCAAAGCCTAATCTTCCTTCCTCAACTCCTCTATTGATCCAGGAGGTTCCAAGATGACTGATCCAGGAGGATGGATCTAGGAGGATTGATCCGGGAGGATCTCGGAGGATTGATCCAGGTGGATCTTCAAAAAAGTACCAATGACATGATAAAATTATCAAAAGAGTGGAAAAATATAGGTAGACTTAGTATCAGATCGAAGTGCTCATCATCCTAATTCCAACGACGTGAACGACACTCAAATTTGAGTCCAAATGACAAAGTTAGAGCAAGTCAAAGTTTAAGTTTGACTTGTCCAAGTGGTAGGAAGAAGATGACATGGAAAGAGTTCCAGGGAATGGGGAGACACCACATTGTAGGTTGCCACTAGGTCCCACATATCATATATCAACGCAAGAGGAAGAAGCACTTAAGAATCAACCTAGCAGGATCCTGGCCATGATTGCGATATCGCAATCACATATCAGAGGCTTTATGAATCAACCCTAATAGAACTTAGTTGCAATGGGATATATATCGCATATCACAATCGCATAAAAGGGTTGGTGTTTTCAAAGTAGTCCAGCTATAATAGCCTTGCGATTTTCAATAGGACCACCTGTTGGGCATGGAATCCCCCCACAACATGTTTTGGGGCTGAAAGCCCAAGTTTTGGTCAAATAATGTTGTAAGACTCCGTGAATTGCGGGCATGGAGCGCAAAATGTATGTTGAGTCATAGGGTTGTCCGCCCTAGGTTTTGTAATGTAATGATTGTATAAATAGAGCAAGGCTCTAAGTTGCAAATAAAATAATAGATACATAGAGGAATGAATGGAGTCTAGAAGATAGCGAGCATAGAGTAAAGGTCTAAGTGCTTTGGGTCATAGTAGTAGGAAAAGGCTCTGCAGTTGAGTGTGCAGAGGCCTAGTAGAGTCCGTAGCTGAGTGCGCAGGGTGGAGTCTATTAGTGTCAGTATTTGAAGCCTTCCACCAGTGATCAAACATGCTCTTACAAAGTGGTCTTAGGGTGTCAAAGTCAAATTTTGTCATTTCAGTGAGTCTTCAAGTAAAATTTGATCACTAGGTCTTAGGTCTAGGATTTTCTTTCCAAAGTTTTCCAAGTGTTGATCCATGTCACCATTCGGATGAGTGTACCATCATTCAAAAAAATTTCATCATCATTTCAGGTTCCAATGGGTCATTTTACACCTTGTTCATGCTTCAGTTGTACTTGGGTAAGGCCCATTTCCCTCTCCTAGCGTTTTGAAGGTAATTTTTCTTGGATGGCCAAATGATCAAAAAAACTTATTTCCTAATGTTCATACACCTTCCCCTATCCCTAATATACCTTCTTGAACAATTCCCATCACTGATATCCCTCAAATTTTTCATTTTCCCATAAACCCTATCTTATTGCTACAATTTGAAAATTTTCTAGGTTAGGCCTGTGTTTTACCCTTTTGGACCCCTTCACCTCACTCAATATTTGAAATTCCACTTTCCCCTACTTCCTAACATCCCTCCCTACATCCCAAAATTTTCTCAATAATTTAGAAGCCCCTCATCCCCTTCATTTCCCTTCATTTCTACAAATCCCCTGTTCCACATATCGAGATAGGTTTTGTTCAAACTATGTTTCTGAGCAAGAAAAGATGAATTTGACAAAAGTGAGAGTTTTTTGTCCATCCTTGACCCAAGAAGAAAACCCTCTTTCCTTTTTTACATAGGTTTCATGGTTTGGCAGAAATGTCGAAAACATCATTGACCTCAGGAGGATTGATGCACTTCTAGAGTGAGCTTGGGAAAATCAAGATTTAACCTAGCTAGGATGACTAAATGACTTGCTTGATGAGTCAACTGATAACTAGACAAATAGATCTTTCCAAAGAGATATCATGAGCTTAATTTGGAGTTGAGGAAGACCTTCAAAAATTGATTGCAATAGCACTATGCATTTAGGCAGCTTCATTCTGCACATTTTGACCAGTATTGGGAGATTTGACTTTTGACATGGCAAATGAACTCCAAATTGAAAACGTCAAGATGTTCTAGAAAGTAGAATCGATAAGATTTCCAACGAGCTATCACACGAACAATTTAGACAATAGGAAAACCTTCAAAAGTTGTCTGCAAAAAGGTGTTGCGCATCAGGAGGTTGGCGCTGCGCATTGGGCAGGCGCTACGCATCAGAGCAGTTTTCCCTTTAGAAATTTGAACTGGCACTACGCTTTGGGCTGGCGTTGTGCATTGGGGTGGTGACGCTATGCATTGGTTTGTGAGGCTCCCAAACCCTTAAAACTCATCTTCACTCATTGCCATTGCTTCATTAACCTCCGTTCAAGTAAGTATACCCTCTCCTTCAGTTTAATCTAGGGTTTTCATGCATGTTTAATGGTTTATGCCTCTTAAATATCAAACCCTAATTTGTCTCTAAACTACCTCATACACTACAAACTATAGTTTCTTATTCCCTATTTCCTAATTTCATTTTCCCTAAACCTACCCCTCAATCCCATCTTCCCTAAATCCTATTCCCTTCCCCCATTTTCCCAAAAACCTAATCCCTTTATAAAACCCTAAACTTCATATTACAAACCCTACTCATTCCCTTACTTCACACCCTCACAATTTTGTCTTTTTGTAAATCTCTTCATACTCATCTTTCCATCACTTATTAACCCACCACTCATCAATTACCACAAGAGAGACAACCTTAAACATGGAGAGGGACAGTGAGTATGATTATGAGGCGAACACCCTTGGTGACATTTCTAGGGAAAGGAATTTGCAGCAGGTAGACAAAGGGAAAGGAAATGTCCTAGGAGAAAATCTTGATGATGATGTTGAGAGGGAGTTTCAGCTTGAGGAGCATGATGATGATGTGCCACCTCATCACACTCAGGTAATTGATCTTGAAAGCCCATCATTAGATCAAAGCATGCTTTTGAAAGAGAAAGAGGCTCATATTCACATGTTAAATGATAAGTTGGCTAGAGCTAGATATATTATCAATTATCTAGAGCAAGAGAACAAGCAATTGGAAGATAAGCAAGTCCTCATGGAACTACAAATGATAAAGGAAGGCAGGCAAAAGATCAAAGAGGCCAATGTTCCATTAACTCCTGTTGAACAAGAAATTGAGCATGACTGAGAGACATGGCTTGAGAGGGTCAACATACACCTTGAGGGGCTTCTCAAGAAAGCAAATAGAGACAAAAATATGCTTCAGCATATGGCCCACCATTATATAACCCGGAACAAGATATGCAACATGAGGATAAAGAAACTTAAGGCAAGATTAAGGAGGGTTTTGAAGAGAAAAAAGAGGGATGATAAGCTTAACATCTTGGCTGATGTCACACTAGCCCAACAAAGCAACCAATGAGGGACCCTTGTGCCAAATCTGGGCAAGTTTTGAGCAAATTTTGTCATTTTCAATTTTTGAATTTTTGCAACACAGGAAATTGTGGTATATGTGCACTGCACTTTTGATTGGGACATATTTTGGAGAAATGGATTATATATTTGGATTCAGCATCAAGAGTACATCAATCCCTGAAAGTTTCATCAAATTTGGAGCAAATCTTGGTCACCTAGAGGTCAAAAAACCATCAAAAAATGCCCTCTCTGCCACTTTTTGGACACACAGGAAGAAATCTTGGGAGAATCCACTTTTGAGGGGGAAAATCACCTCCAAATCAGAAAATTCAAGATGTTCCAAAAACTAGACAGGCATACCTTTCCAACAAGCTATCTTGGGCCTGATTTGGTGGAGTGGAAGCCCTCCAAAAGTAGGCTTGAAGTGGTGTTGCGCATTGGGCTGATGGCGCTGCGCATAGGGCAGATTTTGCCAGTTTTGCTCAGAACTTTGAATTTCTCCTAGTTTGACTACCAGTTGACTTTTTCTCTCTTCCTTGGTAAATTTATGATTGTAAATGATGTAATGCAATTTAAATATGAATGTAAAAATACTTGAGGGGGTAGATACATCAGTTAAAAGTGGTTTGGAAGTGAATGTATCAATTTCCATGGTTTTAGAGGCAAGCTGTTCCACTGCCTATTTTCTTGTTCCCAGTTTAGATATGGTTGAAACAATCCCTTATCTCTTGGATTTGACCCCTGATGACTAGCACAGGTGGTTTGGATGCCTATATTATGTACTTTCTTAGTCATTTGTAAAGGTTGGACCCTTGTGGATGCTTTGAGCTTCATTGTACATTACTACAACAGTTTGGCAAGGAAATAAACTAGGATTTGTAGCTATTTTTATGGGATTCTTGTGGTAATGTGTCATGGAATTGTTTCTCCTTTTTTTCATTAGTTTTTCTCATGTGTTACATGTGCCAAAATCTATTTCATTCTTCTTAACTAAATGAATCAAGATAGATAGGTAGAATACATTGATAACAGTGCTCTGCCTTGGGAATACATTTAGTTTTTCATGTTTTCAGCCATTTGAAGTGGATTCATGACCTATGAGAGCCCTCCTCAGCCCCTCACCAGTCTTAGACCGAACATCTCACTCAATTCTAAGTGCTAAAACATCTACCTACCTCACCCCACTAAACACCCTGCAATTCTGATTTGATTTCCGGACCTACGCTGCCTGCTCCATTTGATCCAGCAACCAAACCTTCAAAATCAAACAAAAAACCATAGAGCTACTATACCTAGCCTAAAATCTATTCTTATTTCAGATATCTCAACTAAGATTGACAAGGAGAGAGCCCTCTCCCGACCTCGTAGGGCTAGCTACCAGGTTAAGCGTGGCTTATGGTTATCCTAAGATTGCCTCCCTTCAGCTTGAGGTCGATCTAGGCTCTAACAGATTTGAGTCTGTAACCAAGGAAGACGAATAATAAAGAGAAGTTTGATTCCAAATCTTGTGTATCTGTTCTTGTGTTATTTCCTATTTAATTATATTGTTTTCTTTATCACTATATGAATGCTGAACACTGTTAAATATATCTAGACACATACTGATAAGCTGAGTGATCGACTAATATCGGGTTAATAGTAAGGAATTGGGTAATAACACAGATTGCGCCTCAAGTAAGGCTGCACAAACACAACATTGCAGGCTACGAGGTACTAATAGATACGCATAATTGTTATAGACATTTTTGGGCACTGCAACCCCAATCATAAATGTCCATAAACCAAGGGCTCTTAAGTCCCTAAAAGTGTTGTTCCAACCTCTAAAAGAACAAGGTCAACTGATTACATCTTCTCCCAGAAGTCCTCCATGAAATACTGCTCAGAACTGGTCAAAACTGGACCTTCTCACCTGCTCCATGGTCAAAGTGCGCTGCATCCCACCTAAATACACACAGGAGGTGTGATGCATCTTGAAAATCCCTTCCATGGGGTGCGATGGGCGAGAGTGGACAAATGGCAGGGTCAATCTGCAAGGTGGAGGATCATGGAATCTTCTAGAAACTTCTCCTGTGACACTTGTCTCTCTACATTTGCCCAGGGATGAGTAAGATATCATCAATCTCCAAGTGGAATCAGGAACTATCAGAGAGAGGACACTAATCAACTCTCAAAAGCTGACTCACCCCCCTTTGCAAACATCTATATATGGATCCCTCATCCCAGAGATCCAGAGGCTGGAATTTTGTATCTTGTAAGGAAGTGCTGCTGGTTTCTTGGTGAAACATCATAGTGTTGGGTGATCTAAGCTTTTCATGAGGTGAAGAAGGGCTTTCTTGCTGAGAGGATGATGCTGGGTCAGAACAATTGGTTGTAATCCTCTTTGCTATTTCTTGATTATCAATAAAGCTATTCAAGTTTTCCTCCACATTCTTGTATGATTGATGTTATATGCATTTGTGTGGTCAATATATATCTGGTCCTATATTGTTTATCATAATAGATCTATGTTCTTGGATAGTGTTATGCTGCTTTGATTCGGTGCTCTTTGAAGATGGGTAGAAGAGGAAGCGAGTGGCAAAGATCTATCAGAAGGGAGAGGAATCAAGTAAGGAACCAAGCGCAAGACAGAGGTTGGTCTCCATTATTCCCCTCTTATCTATTTCTCATAAAGGAAAACAAAAGTAGTTTTAGTTTGTTTGTTTCTAAGGTAGCTACCAGCCTTAGTGGGACTAGTAGCTCTGCATAGACACTAGATTTCCTGATAACAAAATGGTGACTCCACTGGGGAGCGAATAGGTTGTTTGTTTATCTACATCTTTTTGCTTTATAGACTTACAGACGGAGCCTGAAGTCAAGCCAGCTAGCCTTCGAACTGCATTTGCTATGCAAGTGCAAAGTAGATCAATGTTGCTTCAGTCTATCTCCGGGTTTTGTTTATGAACTAAAAAATTGATTTACAAGCTCCCTAATTGCCCTTGTGGTGGTTCTAGTAACCTCTTTAGATCTACCCCTGTGATTGATTTACTGATTACCACTTGCTCGGCCTAAATCCCTGAACTGAGCTGCAAACTGTGACCCGGAACCCAGTTAAAGTCTCGTCCTTGGTCCAGCGCACTGTCTCTTCTGTGAATTCTAGATGCATCACACTTCTTGAGTGTAGTAGGTGCGCTGCATCTATTTTTCACTGTGTTACAGGTGCGATGATCAGACAAGGCCTTTCCCGCTCCTAGATTTTGGTCTCTGTGTTCACTCTTTTCAGCTCTATTCAAGAGTTTTGCTGCCTGTAGTCAGTACACCTCTGTTGAAATCCCTTCCTTGCCATTATTCTGCCTCCATTGTTCAAAGGACTGTAAATGTTTTAATGTATTTTGAGCCATTTTCAGTTCTCTTTTACAAAGAATTAGCGTAATCGTACTGTCGTTTCTTGATTTGAAAGTGTCGCAAGTGTCGTTTTCAGTCATAGAAGAGAATCTGATTGTTCTTGATAGTCGATTACACTGTTACTCTTGTATTTGAATTGAATTAGTAGTTTTTCAAGTGTCAAAAGCAAGTTTTCAATTCCAAATCGCAAAGTGTCGTCATTGTCCTCATTTTGTCTTGAAAAGAAACTTGTTAGTAACGTTGCTCTGAAAAATAATTCAGATTTGCGCTTAGCTTTCTTTTTATCATTCACACATTAAGAAGGCTGAAAACGAATACATGCATGTGCATTTGCATTTAGACTGTTTGTTGGTTTGATTTAGGAAAGTGCATATAGTGTGTGCTCTCTGCTCTATTCTGAAAGAATGCCATCTCTCTTTCCTTAGTAGCTAGGATTTTCATTGCAAAAAGAAGATTAAACGACTGTTTATCATCTTAGATTGCATTTTAGGAATTGTACATCTACATCACGCGGTGAACCTGAAAGGCAAATTTCTTAAGCAAGATCAACTGTAAAATAAATTTAATGAATCTAAAAATGCTTTGGAACCTAACGCACAACATTAGAAGTCTAGGCTACAGACGTATTCCAGTGTCGTAAAGCTTGGTAACTGTTGTTTTCATTGATGGTTGGGTGATTCCTCCACTTTGAGACGATAAGTGCCAGTACGTACTTGTGCTCCCACGTATCGTCGAGTATATATTGGGAGACCACAATAGGCTTTATCCTTTATCCATAGGAAGCCGTGTCTGCTGCCCTATCGATCGCAATGCACTGAACACAGCATTCGGGAAGGTTGACTGCCGTACCGTAAAAAGTATTCTGCATTTTTGCGATTGGTTTGGTAATCCCTCTGTCTAGATTTCCAGAGCAGTCTCTTTCGTTCCTTTTCAGACTCCTTAAAGGAAAAGGTCCATCTGAGCACTTGTCACTTTAGGCTCATTAAAAATCAAAGGCGACTAGAGTCATCTTTTATTTTTCTCGACTCTTAAAAATTGAAAAAACAAGTTGTGTCAAAGCGTCTAAAATTCATCTAATTTGGAAACATACTTCCCCTTGATTTTTAGTTAATCAAGTAATCCGCAATCATGGAAGAAAGTCAATTGAAACCCCGTCGTTCGCGGAGGCTTACGAGTCAACCGTCTTTGTCTCCAGAATCGAAGTTGTTATGGACAAAGCGAACTCGTTTAACCGGTTCCAAATCCCCTGGTAAAGTTAGAACAAGTGTTCCAACACCATCGGAGACTCCGATTACTCCAAACACTTTTGGTATCCCTGCCTTTATAGAAGAAGTTCAGCAGCCACCAAAGGACAGTAGAACTAATCCTAGTGTGAAGGTAAATACTTGTATTACTGAACCAGCTCCATCTACAGCTGATTTGGAAGGTGTTATTACCCAAACATTTGTCGCTGTAGATTCTATACCTTCTTCGGCACCAGAAATATTTTACGGACCTAACGGTCTACCTCTTCCACCTGGTCTGATTGCTATAGAAGAGATTATGGAGGATCCTCCATCTAGTACTCCATCGCGATATGGAATCGGGATCACTCTATATCCTTCTTCATCAAAAGTTAGTCTACCATCATTGGAAGCTCCTGTAGAATCGCTAGGCAATATTTTGGATAAACTAGAAATGTTTGAACAACCGTCAACATCTAGGACTGTGTCATCCGACACAGCGACGTCAGAACTTCCTGTTGTCACTCCAACAATGTTTGCCGGCATACCATCTGTCCCAACTAGCTCTCAATCGCTAGAAGGGGCCCACTTAGGGGCTATTTCGACAGTATGGTCCGTTCCTGTTTGTTCATCCGGAATAGTATCCGGGAACTCTTATGTTGAGTCTCAACAAATTGATCCTTCAGGGTGTCAATTTGGGCAGTCCGGTTCTCAAGGAAAAACAATTCCTTTGAGTACCGGATTACCGCCATATGGGGGGTAGTATACCCTTTCATTGTCTCCTCCGGGAGGACAACCATACGAGAGTTCACAACAAAATTCAGGTTATGCTAGAATTACATCTAGCGGTTGGGTGCCAATACTGCCTCAACAACCAACAGTTGTATATTCGATACAACAATGTTTACCTATGTCAAATATACCAACTACGCCGGCTATTGTGATAATGTCGCAAGTACAAGCGTTTCCTGTTGTATGCCAGCCTCAGGTTTCTCAGGTTGTAATGCAACATCCTCTTGTCCCTGCAACTCAACCACAATCGCCAACTAGTGGAATGACACAGGTCCAAACGGGTACAATTACCCCTCATCTTGGTCAAACGGCTGGTATTGGACAACAGCACATGGCTTCACAACCATGGCTGGTGCAATACCAACAACCGCAATTCCAACAAGTATACCAAGGATCTGAGCAACAAATCTTTGCAAATAGTGGGTAGTCGTATATTCAAAACGGTCAAAATCAACCATTCTACAATGGTTATGCCCATCAACCTTACCAAAGTTACCAACATCAAATGCATTATGCTGGTATGCAAAGACCAACTGCTCAGGCCATTCCGTCCTATCTTAGGTATGCTTCGCCAAACCTGAATCAACACTTACCCTTCATGGCAACTTTAGAGTTACCAGATCTAAATTGGCTAAAGAACGATCCAATTTCTTACGCCCCTTGGTGGCCAGCGATTCCGCATAAACTTCCGTCGGATATTCTTAAATTTAATGGAAATCCAGGTGAAGACCCGTCGAATCATGTGATGACATTTCATCTGTGGTGTTCATCAAACACCCTAAACGATGATTCAATTAGGCTTCGCCTTTTTCAGAGGACGTTAACTGGTCCGGCAGCAAAATGGTATATCGAGTTACCTAGAGCATCGTTTGACAACTTCAGCGCCCCAGCCACAACCTTTTTAACCCATTTTCAGTTACCAATAAGGTACGAAACGGGAACATAACTTCTTACCAATTTCAAGCAAACAACGGCCACTCACATATCCGATCATATTCATGAGTGGCGACGTCGTCGAAGAATGGTAAAAATGTATGTTCCTGATCAGCTTTTAGCTAAATGGTTTATTAAGTCATTATTACCTTCCATTATAGAATATGTGCTAAAAGGGGGAGTCGTCACTGAAGAGCAAGTTATTGCTCGTGCGCAATATTTAGACTTGATTTATACTCAGTCTGGCACGCTCTACGATAAAATCCCTGACACTCCTAGACAGGAATTTTCCGTCCCTCCTCCTCCTAAATCGAACAATGACTCTCATGTCAGCGATGGCGTGATTGGTACGACCGACAAGAAATCTACAAAGGCTAAATCTAAAAAGGCCCGTAAGATTTCCAGTCAAAATGCAAAATAATAACTTCTTGCCTTGGAAGTAAATTCCGTCTCGACTGACAAAGGCAAAGAAACCAAGCAACTAGGAGGCAAGAAGAAAAACAAAGGGAAGAAGAAGAAACAGGAGGAATCATCACCTGAAAATTCTTCTGCAAACCCTCCTGGAGATAGGAAACCCAAAAGTCCATGCTTAATATGTGATGAGGATCAATGGAAAAGAAATTTTGCACATAAAGTTGAGCTTAAAAGATTCTTCAAGAATTCAAAAACCTCAGAGGTATTGACTAATCCGTTTCCAAAGCCAAGAGCAAATCTAGTTGCTAGTGAAAATGCTTCCCCGTCCCAACCGCTGATGTTGTCGGTTTCGAAATAGAAAAATGATGCTTTGATATCGACAAGGAATAAAGATTACGGGAATCCATAGCTGTCGAACAACAAGGATAAGGATCAACCTAGTAGTTCGACAACAACTTTGATAGAAGTTGCGCCGCCCATCATTCTGAAGCTAACAATAAAACCGCCAAAGGGAGTAGTACACAAGTCAACATTTAATCCTCGTGCCAGAGCAGCACAACATTATAACATAGTGGAAGATCTGGCCCAATCGCCATCTGCTATGTCGACACTTGAAGTACTACAAAATTTCCCATCCCAAAAGCAGGCTTTATTATCAGCTATAGGTGGGATAGACCCAAAGGATTCTAATCTTGTGTCCTTTAATCACAAAGGATATGATCCTCAGTTACCAGCTCAACTAGCTTTCCTCATTCAAGTGAAAGCCCTCAACAAAAATGTTCATCGAACAATTATTGATGAGGGGGCATCTACATGTATTATGTCGATGAGTTTTTGGAAAACTTTAGGATCTCCAACCTTGTCACGATCTTCGACAACATTAAAATCATTTGACGGATGAACATATACCCCGTATGGTATTCTAAGTAACTTGCAAGTTGAACTAGGGGGGAAAACAGTAGAAATAGATGTCGAAGTAATCGACGGAAACCTCGATTACAACATCCTAATGGGAAGACAATGGATATATGTTATGGCTGTGGTTGTGTCGACCTACTTTAGGAAGATTTCATTTCCTTTTCAAGGAGGTGTTAGCGCTTGAATTTGGCCTCAGGCTGAAAAAGACAAAATCCAAGGCAACATCAAACCACTTAGCCTTGTAGCTAGCCCTACAGGGATAGGAGAGGGCTCTCTCCGGGTCTATCTCGGCAAAAGGTCTTCAAAGAGCGGAGATGACCAATAAATAACACTGATTTTAGGCTAGTAAACTGATAGGGAAAGTTTGATTTTAAATTTTTAGAGTTTTGTTGGAAAACTGAGCACAACAATTTTGGGTGCGGGGATGAGACACAGTTTTTGCAGAGGTCTTTTTGGGGCAAGGTAGGAGATTGTATTGATGCCTTTGAATTAAGTGAATGGATAGAAATAACTGGTGAGGAGCTAAACAGAGCAAGAAACCTTCGAGATTTCTCCTTAGAAAGATGAAAACATAGATATTAAGCAAACTTAAAGGCAGAGCATAGAAACCATGAATTCTACCTTAACACTTCATTTACTTAATGTGAAGAAAAGAGAAGTAGGAAAATGATACACATAAAAAACTTAAAAGTACATGAGATAAGCACACCATCAACACAAAACACCATAGGAATCCCAAATAGTGCTGCAAAACCCTGGTCTTTCCTTTGCCAAAATTGCAGAGATACAAAGAGTAAAACAGTCTAAGCTTATCCCTCAAGAGTCCAACCATGAAAATGACTAAGAAAGTACATAATATAGGCAAGATAACACACTTCCTTGCCTCTAGGGGTCGAGATCATCATCCTAGGAGCTGTTTCAACCAATTCTAAACTGAGCACTACAATCTAGGCAATCAAAACAACTTGCCTCTATAAGCTAGGAAACCAATTCATTCATTAATTTTTTGCCATTTTATGAATGAATCTTCTAGAATAGGTAAAAAGTGTCATGTCAATCAAGAAATTACATCAAATACATCAAGGAGGATGAAAAATCCAACCAAAAAGTCAAAACTAGTCACTGCTGTGTTTTCCTGTGCTGAAGATGCAAAACTGGCAAATTTTCCCAACGCGTAGCGCGCCTTTCAGGCCACTTTTGAGGCACTTCCCGGCATCCAAATGAGGCACATGTGGGCGTTTTGGAAAAGTATAGATGTCTACTCTCCATCCCAAGTGGAATTTCTCAATTTGGTGGCCATTTGCCCCTCCAAAATTGCAATCTCCCAAGACTGCTTCCTGTGTGTCCAAAAAGTGGCAGAAGGTCATGTTTTGCTTATTTTTTGACCTTTTGGGGGCTCAAATCTCCATGAAACTTCTTGGCAGTGGCTGAGAAAGTGTATTTTTCCATGAAAAATCCAAAAATGCTGAGTTTTCCTGAAATGGACCTCCCCAACTTAAGGGTAGCGCGCGGCGCGCTACGCGTTGAGGGAAAAAACCTGTTTTTGGCACAAAAAAGTCAAAATTGACCAAAATTGCTCAAAATTTCCTGAAATTTGAGCTGGAGGTGTGTCATTGAGCACCATGCTCCCTCAAGGTGGCTTCAGCCAAAATTTGAAGCGGATCGGGCCTTTTCCTCCGTTTTAGTGCCTTGGCCAAGCGTGCTTTAAGTACCTTCATTTTTGCTTTGCACACATGCATGCGGGCCCAATAATGGTTCTTCATGTGGCGGAGCATGTCTTTGTCCCTGTTTGCCTTTGCTATCAACCTCTCTAAATGTGTGTTCACCTGAATGAGCATAGAGCTTTGCTCCTTAGGTGTCAAATCACCGGGTCTCTTGCGAGCCAAGTTCCGGTCTTCTCGGATCCTCCGCAACTCATCAAGAGTGTGTTCATCCTCTAATTGCTTGTTGCGCTGCTCTAAGTATGTGATTGTCCAATTTGCCATTTCCAACTTTTGCTGCAACAAGTCATTTTCAGCCCTTAGTTGCTGGATGATCTCCTTTGGCTCTAGGCTAGGAGAACTGATATCAAGGTCAACAACATCTATGCCTGGATCACCTGATGGCCCCTCATCAATCTTGGGTTGCTTGCCTCTCTCTTGTACCTGTGCTGTTGTCGAAAGCGAGGCCCCTTCCACCTGATGTGGAGATAACACTCGCTGTGCTGATGAAGAAGGCGAGACCCCTTCCACCTGATGTGGAGATAATACTCGCCGTGCAGATGCAAATAAGGCCCTGTGGCCTCTCTGATATGTAACATAAGGAGGAGTGCTGACATGCTCTGGCTCAGGAATATCAAACTACTGTGAAGGCCCTCCCTCATCATGGACAACCTCGGGAGGTGGCTGTGGCACCATGAAGAAGTCGCGAGAAATGAAATCCTCCGAAGCAATACCCTGTTGTGCCAACTGATGCATCACTATGATCTCGATCAGTGCATAATGATATATACTTTTGAGCTGCTGTGCGGGATTCTTCCTTTGCACTACGGGCACCATCCTCTCTATATTTCGGCACATGAAAAATGGAATGTTCATCATTCGTACCCAGGTGAAATGCATCAACAAATGGATATGGTACGAATATAAACGTGAAAATATTCCCTCACAAGTGAAATAACGCATAATGAGCCTCATCAAGGGTGCATACTCATCCGTTAGGAATCTGAAAGGAAAAACAGCAGTAAGGTGCCTCATGCATCCGGGTTTGATGTATGGTTGATAGTGAAATTTGTCTAGCAGCTTGCGCTTGGTCCACTCTTCCCCAACATTTGGTATCCCGATAGCTTGAGCAACCATTTCAGGTGATAAGGTGAAATCCACTCCTGCAAGGTTCACATGGCCATTGTGCAAATGTAGGACAAACAAGCGGACCAACTCTCTATGGTGTTGAATTTTTGAGATCCTCTCACAATATCCAAAGCATGATTGATACCGAAAACATGACATTGCAAGTGGACAAGCTTGCAAATGAGCCAATGAAGTGGGCTCCTCTCTGACATGCCGACCACCCTTACCACCCTTATGATGCCTCCTTGGCACTTCTGCCTCTGGTGTTGAATCACTGTCATATCTCTGCTCATAATCTGATTTGGTTTTTGACATGGTTATGAAGGCAAGATGACTGAAATATATTGCTGACTTGGCACCCAATTAACTGCTTTTTGACTTTTTCAAATGCTGTCACCAAGTGGACATAAATACAAGGGAACTGTTAGGGATAGGGGAACATGTGGGAATTAGGGAGAATAAACACAAAGAAGGAATTTAGAGAAGACAAGCATGGGAAATTACAAAATTGTGGGATTTTGAAGTGTAGCAGGGTTTAGGAATTAAGTATGCTTTTAGGAATTTTAAAGAGGAGAATGATGAAATTTCAAGGGAAAATTTGAGGGAGAAAGGTGATGAAAATGAGGGAAAAAGGGATTTACAAATGGGCAACCTTGGACAGCAAGAGAAATTTGAAACCCTAGTACCATTGAAACTTTAAATTTTCCATAACAAGGGAGGGTTTTGATTTATCATTTACATAGCATTTGAACATATTAATTCTCTTTTTCAATTTGCAAAACCAAATCTAGGCATAGAGGAGAAGCCTACCTGCACTTTGCCTGAGAGAAAAATCGATTTGATGACTTGCTGGCAGTTTGTTGAGCTGAAACCCCAACGCGTAGCGCGCCCTGCCCAACGCGTAGCGCCCCTCTGACGCGTAGCGCACTTGTAAAATAACACTGAAAAAATCTCCCTGACGCGTAGCGCGCCTCTCCTGACGCGTAGCGCGCCCCTGAAACTGCTCAACTTGCTCAAGAACTCCTCAAATCGACTTTGCAAGGATTCACTTAGCTTGTAAGAGGCAAATGAGTTGCAAATGAGGAGTGATGTGCTTTTATAGGTTTCCTTTTGATTTTTACTTGCCCAAAACCCACTTTGTAATGTTTTGAGTGTTGACACTTTTTGAATTAATTGGCTCTGACCTTTGATTTCTTTTCTTTGAAAAATTGGTTGAAATGATGATTTCTTCTGAAATTTTTTGCAGGGATAGCTTCTAGGATGCTTTGGCAAAGGAGACCAAGGATGCACTTCGACATTTGAAGAATTTGAAATTTTGAGAATTTTTACAAAAATGAGATAATGACCTTTGTTTTCAAAAACAAAGTTTTTGAGAACAAGGTGAAAATTTAGCTGTACAATGATGAGAATTTTTGAAATAATGTTTAATGAAGGACATCCCTCCAGCCTGCTAGTCCTTTATGACTTCTCAAGACAAAAATGGACTCAACCCTAGACCTAATACCTTAAAACTTAAAGCAAGATGAATGACCCTTTGAGGATTTTATTTACTTGAACAAACCTGAACCAACAGTGCCAAACAAGAGGGGAATAACGACACAAACTCCCTCCACCAAGATTATGGCATGCCTAACGGAATGCAACATGATCACACTGATGGGACACCTAATCATGAAATGCAAAGAGCTTTGACCTCTGGTGGAGGGCTACTAGACCGACTCTAACAGGAGGAATTACAATCGTCGACCAACAAACATTTCTCCCCAATAGTTCCCAAGTTACGGGAAGAATTCCAATGATCCATGGAAGCCCCCATTCGCTTCAAAATATCGGAGTAGGCCTTCTAAAAGACCCTATATTAATGGGGACTTTTTCCCTCCCTCCAGCAATCAATCTGGCGGAAGTGGCGATGATAAGAACCTGCAATATGATATCTTCAATTCAAAAGATCTCAAAAAACGATATTAACATGGATCATCCGCAGGTATTGCCTCCAAGCCCAATAGAAATATTGTAGCAATCAATGTTTTTAGCATGGGAGGCAGGCCTGAATCAACGCTCATCAAGCGTTTGGATAGATAGGTCTAAGGAATATGGCACCCCTTCAGATCCTTGGTCGCAAGTGCATTACACCGACGAAGGAATTATTCAGTCAATGATAATTGAAGGGGTGCCATGGGAAGATTACCACCATCGTTCCCATCTTCCGGATTATCAAGAAGATACTCCTGATGACCTTCATCATCCTTCAGTTTTTGATTTCCTATCAAATACTGTAAACACGGTGGATTCCGAGTGAAACTTGTCCAATATTGAAGAGACTATCGCCATAAATATCTCGACCAAAATGGATGTTGTAGAAAATATTTATGTTGGAAAATGTTGTTCTCCTTCAGAACTGGAAATATATAACGCTCTTTTTCACGAATTCAGAGATGTCTTTGCTTGGTCATACGATGAAATGCCAGGCATTGACTCGAGTATAGTTGAACACGAAATCAAGATGTATCCAGATGTCAAACTGGTACGACAATGGCTACGGCAGGTGCACCCCAAGAAAGCTGTTGCTATCAAGGCAGAAGTTGAGAAACTTCTCCATGCTGGTTTTATTTACCCGGTTCCTCTAACCAATTGGGTATCGAACATTGTTCCTATGATGAAAAAACAAGGAACAATTAGAGTGTGCATCGATTATAGCGATGTAAATCAAGATTGTCCAAAATACAACTACCCTACACCCTTTATTGACCAGATAATTAATGAATGCACCGGATGTGAAATCTTTTCATTTATGGATGGATTCTCCGGGTATAATCAAATAAATGTCCGCCCACAGGACCAGTCAAAGACTGAATTTATTTGTCCGTGGGGCAAATTTGCATATCGCAAATTACCCTTTGGTTTAAAGAATGCAGGGGAAACATTTCAGAGGGAAATGAATTATGCCTTCCATGACATCAAAATCATCGTTCAACCATATCTCGACGACATTCCGGCTCATTCGCGAAAGCGGACCGATCATCCGCAGCATTTGAGAGTGATATTTCTACGTTGCCGAAACTACAAGATATGACTCAATCCACACAAATGTGTGTTCTGTGTCAGTTCTGGTGATTTGCTTGGCTTTGTAGTCTCAAAATATGGGATTCATCTCGACCCATGTAAGGTTCAGGCAATCATAAATTTGCCTCCACCTTCAAATTTGCTTCAGATTCAGAAACTCCAAGGGAAAGCAAACTTTCTGATGAGGTTCATTCCAAATTATGCCAAACTTGCTAAAGGTTATACACATCTATTGAAAAAGGAGGTACCCTTCATCTGGGATCAGGTCGCGCAAGCTTCCTTTGATGCTTTAAAAGAATCCCTAATGAAAGCATCATTAATGTACGCTCCTGATTATCAAAAAGACTTTAACCTGTATCTGGCTACAGCGGATACAACCATCGCAATGGTTTTAGTTCAAGAAGACAACGGAAGTGAACATCCTATATATTATTTGAGTAGAAACTTAAATGATACAGAAAGCAAGTATTCCTATGTTGAAAAGCTGGCTCTCACAACTGTTCAAGCGATACAGAGATTTCGACACTATGTCCTCTTTCGAAAAACTACCATTTTGTCGGATTGCAACCCCATGACTTGTATATTGTCGCGACAGTTGCTGGGGGGAAAATATTCAAAATGGATAGCAATTCTCAAAGAGTTTGATCTAGAATTCGTAAAATCCAAATCAAAGAAATCCCTGGTTTTCGTGGAATTACTATGCGATCTCCCATCGTCGTCCAACGATGAAACATCCAAAGAAACCATCGTGGATGAATCTTTGTTTCTGATATCTTCAAGCAATCTGTGGTATGGAGATATAATCATCTATATCCAAACCCAAAAATATAGGTTAATACCTCTCACTCGGAACAAAAACGTATTCGATACCAATCAAAAGACTACATCATCATCGGTGATACACTTTACTGTCGTGGTGTCGATACAGTTCTGAGGAGGTGCCTCACCCATGAGGAGGCCGAAAAAGTCCTGAATGATTGCCATTCAGGCGCGTGTGGGGGGCATCAATCTAGTTACACTACAACACAAAAAATCTTACGAGTAGGATACTTCTTGCCAACAATGTTCAAAGATTGCATAACCACAGTCAGAAGTTTCCATGCATATCAAATTTTCGATAGCAAAACCAGAAAAGCACCCGCACCTCTGGAACCGATAGTTGCTGTTGGGTCATTCGCCTAATGGGACATTGATTTCATGACATGTAACCCCACCTCGACCGGGGGGCATGGGTATATCATAGTAGTCGTAGACTATTTTACCAAATGGGCCGAGGCGATGCCTACATTAGATAACACTGGTGAAACAGCTACCCTTTTCTTTTTCAATCATGTAGTCGCCAGATTCGGCATTCCACAAGCTATAGTCACAGATCATGGATCGCATTTTCGCAATCACATGATGGTTGAATTGGTTGCCAAATTAGGGTTGTCCCACGACAGCTTTACTCCATATTACCCGCAGGCTAATGGAAAAGTTGAAGCAATCAACAAAGTCCTGAAGCGGATGCTGCAAAGGATGATTGGAGTCCACAAAAGGAGTTGGCACTTGATCCTGTACTCATCTTTGTGGGCATACCGAACATCGGTAAGAAATGCAACCGGGTTTACACCTTTTCAACTGGTGTATGGCCTAGAAGCAATCTTACCAGTTCAGTGTGAAATCTCGTCCCTCAAACTCGCAGTCGACCTTCTCCCCGGAACTTCAGAAGAGAAGGCTCATTTCTTGCAACTGATCCAATTGGATGAAACCTGTCGTGATGCCGCTTTGGCTAACAAAGCCCATAAGAAATGAGTCAAGGCGCAGTTCGACAAGAATGTCAAACCCCGTGTCTTCTCAGAAGGTGACTTGGTCTTACTTTATGACCAGGAATCCGATAAATTGGGAGCAGGTAAGTTCAAGTCTTTATGGATGGGCCCCTATATTGTTAAGCGAGTGTTAGCAAAAGGAGCCTACGAGTTAATGGATTATGACGGGATTCCATTGGCGCAACCCCGTAACGGGTTGTACCTTAAGCGTTACTATGCATGATTTAGTGTGGTAACCTATATGCTTTTGTTACATTTTTGTTTTCGCTAAGAGTAATTGTTTTGGTCAAGTAATCCACTTTTTACATTTGTCGCAGATGTCGGACCCATTGGAATCTTTCGTTGGATATGCCGACGGAGCGAGTCATAGTTCACGGAACCTATCTTCTGCAGCCTGGGCCATTTTTTATCCAAACGGCGAGTTAGTAAGTTTCAGAGGGGTATGTATTGGTCGGTCAACAAATAACATCGCTGAATATAGCGCGTT
This sequence comes from Pinus tabuliformis, assembly GCA_031772625.1. Classification (NCBI taxonomy): domain Eukaryota; kingdom Viridiplantae; phylum Streptophyta; class Pinopsida; order Pinales; family Pinaceae; genus Pinus; species Pinus tabuliformis. The sequence continues at coordinate 1,881,007,721 of CM062819.1, read as the reverse complement.
GATAGAACTTCTCTCTGATGCCATCACACATGGCATAAGCTGACTTACCATCAGGCTAGACTCACAACTCATCATACTACAACTCACTGGTATCTACTCCGTCCGAAATCCAGCTATCTATCGTATGTTCCTAAGGGTCAAGATTTTGGAAAGACAATTTGATTTTATTCAATATCAACATATTTCCAGAAACTTAAACACATTAATAGACTCATTGGCAAATTATGTGTTAGATAGACATTTGCAACATTTATAAAAAGAAGCATTTCATCAGTATTTGCATCAGGATCATGTAACTTAACCAAAATAAAACTCCGAAAATCAAATATATATATATATATATATAACTGTTTATGGTTTACACATAATGTTCTGTAACCAAGACAAAATTGGTCAAATGACCCAAAACTCAAAACGCTAGGGGGCACCCTAGTCTAATGATGCTGGTGATAACAAGTCACCGCCTATGCAATCATGCGTAAAAGCCTAGTCCACCGACTTGGCACACCAGTAGTATGTCGCTGCAACCTCAGGGGCATCTCATCGATCCTCACATCTGGAATACTAAGAGTAAGGCCCTCAACTTGATCCTGCAATGTTGAAAGAGTCTCGACCACATCAAGGTCGTGAAGGATAGCCCTTCCCGCACCCTCTCCCGCTGGAGAGGCAGCTGGCACTCTCAGGCGTACTACTGGTCGAACTGGTCCAACATCTGCATGAGCACATGAGTTTTGATTAGTCCTGATAGAAGAAAGCACAAGAAAATTATAAAGAGAAATGATAAACAGAGATATGGTTAGATAATTTACCGATGACACCCACTGCTCGCCAGCAGGCAGTACTAAATCCGGATCACCCCGGAAATCCATACCAGCATATGGATACTCGGAAAAAACCATCTCCTAACGGTTGAACCACTCGAAAAAGGTATCAGAGAAGGAAATCTGGGACTGACCAACATGTCTGGCCATAAGGTCGACCCATCTCTGCATCCGTGGCTCAGTCGGTGGAGGTAAACCAAGTGAAACATATTGCGGCTGCATCAGCGGGATCTTTTCCAAGGCGAAAGCTGTCAAGATAGAACCATATCCAAAGTTCTTCAATCTTCCATTTTTCACCTTGGTCAGTTGTTCTTTCATCACAGAGAGTACTACATCACACCAGTTGAACACCTTTGGTTCAAGGCATTCCAAGGCGTACTGCATATAAGACCTGTTGGCCACGTGAAGTGCCGCACTACCAACCAGTCTAGCAAAAGTGAACAGAATGGTCCTCAGGGACCTGTCAGTGACATCTCGGATAATGATCTTTCTGTCCTTACTCGGCTGATATCCCTCTCTGCAATACCTGCGAATGTAATCTCTTACAGATTCACCCCCACGGGCCGAACCTGATAATGAGATAGGGGCACCCCGCCTCGATAAGCCGGTCAAAAAATAGATGTCCAAAATAGTCAAGGGGATAGATTTTCCCCTAATCTGGAACACCTGGGTCGTAGGATCCCATGCATCGAGAAAATATTTCAACAAGTTGATTTGTTGCCTCATGCAAGAGATGCAGAAAAACTTGAACAGGCCACAGTTCCGCAGTGCATTTACCGTAACCAGATCATGTAAAGCAAGCATGTCCTCTTCTTCATGCTCATGTTCTTGCCATGTAACAGGCATTTTTCTCCAATGAATCTCTGAAACAAACAAGAGAAGAGTCAAGATCCTAATTTGGTGAAAAACAGGCAAAAATTTCCATGAAAAACTGTGCATAAATGGCCCTCTTTGCACCCATCGCACCCCCAGCAGTGTTCTAGGTGGGATGCATGCTGACTGGCCAATGGCCAAGCCAGCATGCATCGCACCTTTCGATGTAGAAGAGGTGCGATGGAGCCAGGGCGAGTTTTTCAAACCCCAAAGGCTCAGAAAAACCAGAAAACATGCTCAGAATGCAAAAAGGAAAGGATGAAATTAAAGAGCTCAGGTTTAGCTCCTACTTGGTCCAGACGGCACCGAGAATCATCCACAGAATCTCCCGGAATCAGCTAGTGAAAATCAAGGGGGAAAGCACCTCCAAAGCTCCAACAAACCAAAGTTCAAATGAAATGGTAAAATGAGAGGTAAAAAACACTTTTAAATTACTTTTCACGTAATTCAAGTAAAATATTAGTGTTTTAACTCATTTTTCAAACATATATTGTTTGTTTCTAACTAGTTTGATGAAGCAATTGAGCAAGCAGTACAACCTTTGAAAGAACAAAGTTGTCAATGGTAAAATCAAGACAATCAATGACCATTTTATCGAGCAGTTTTAACGCGGAATTCAAGCTCGTTAAAAAATAAACATAAGCAATGAGCAAATGTTCCCCCAGAGTTTAAGCTCATTAAAAAATGAACCAATTTCTGGTAAATAACCATCGTGAATGTATTATCATCAACCTTTGAAACCTTGGTCGTGTTCTCATCATCACCTCCACTCTATATTGGCCAATCATTCACCTCCATTTGATTGTTTACCCTTTTTGAGGAACAGCTGCGAAGAGTGATCCTGTTAGCCTTCCTTGTGACACTGCCATGATTGGAAAATTCCAAACCTTACCTGGAATCAGCTGCTACCCATATTTATCACTCGTTCCTCAAAAAACGAGTCTCCTTTAAGCTCTTTTCAACTGACTCGTAAAATATGAAAAGATTGCCGAGCTATTGGCCTCTCCAGCTCGTTAAAGGGACCGGAAGTTCTATCCCTCCTTTAGATTTTAATCTTTTTGGACTTGAGGGATTATTACACAAAAAGATCAAGCGCTTATCTTGTTCGGCTCATTAAAAGTACCGAAAATTCATCCCTTTTGTATTGTTTTATACCTTTTCGGGCTCAAGGGATTATATGACGAAAAAGGATTATTGAAGTTTTCTTTACGTCCCTTTTTCAGACTCTCTAAAATTGAAAAGGACCGAGTTATCCTTGTCGTTAAACTCATTAAAACCGAAATAGCGACAAACTTGTCCATACAGACAAGAATGAGTTTCACTATCGCTAGGCTCGTTAAAACATAGCGATGGGTTTGCCCGAAGGGAAAATTATAGAACAAGCATATGCTATCCTCCTCAAGCTTGACAAAAATAAAGAGGTACTAGTCAGCAATGACTGGGGAAAAATTGGGAAGAAAAACTTGAAGAAACTTTATCGGTAGTAAGTCGCTCTTGAACATGACACTTTCACTCCACATCTGAGTCGGGTTGGGTTGTTCCATTCACTGGTCACATCACCATGGTTCCATCACACCATCCATATTTGTTGTTAATGCTACCGATCCATCATGTTAGTGTCGCCGATATGTTCAAGAGAAGTCGCTTAGAGAATTCGCCTGTGTCTCACCCACTGCAATACATTTACGCTCCATTCTTTCATGACCGCCACCCTGAACCTTATATCACCAGATCGTTTTCACCTCCATTAAAATCATTTGTGCCATTCTGTGTCATTGATGTGGGATTCACTAAGGCCCTCCTATGACGAATCGCTTCTTTTCGACATCAGCTCATTATCCAAGAAGTCGATCTAGGAACAACCCTTTCAGTACTTTGAAGCTTGCATGCCTCAATGGCAAGTTTCTCACTCCCGGCGACAGGTTTACATCAATGGCCTTCGACCGAAAGATTTTGCGTGGTGTTCAATGCCAAGTCATTTATTCACACCACGTGAATTGTATTGTAGTACCTTGAGGATCATCATCATTATCAGTGATTCCTCTCGCGCCTGTTAACAGCTTACATTATTGGCTCGTAATCAGGCGATGTCTTTCCATGTTCGACTCCAGAACATCTCTCACATGGATCAACTTGTACTTTGAGTGAAGATCGAACGAGATTGAAGACCCCGGATCTAGTTTCATCCATATGGGCTGCGATATACATTTAGGAAAATAAAGACATCAAATGTACATCATTATTGCACAGATAATCATCCAACCTAAGGGATGATGGCTCTACCAGAATAATTAGTCTACACTCAGACGGTTGTCTGCCTTATGTACATGAAAATGAATTTATAAAGCTGAGCATGGGAATGCCCGCCTCAGCTAGATCATGAAAATATTATGAAAATAATGTATTGTATTGTATCTTATTAAAGGTCGCCTTCCAGTTTGAAACAACTTCAGATCCTCATGATAAAGCATTTCACCCGACATCAACAGATTAACGACCTCATGCTTTAGGGGGCAACTGTTATAGACATTTTTGGGCACTGCAACCCCAATCATAAATGTCCATAAACCAAGGGCTCTTAAGTCCCTAAAAGTGTTGTTCCAACCTCTAAAAGAACAAGGTCAACTGATTACATCTTCTCCCAGAAGTTCTCCATGAAATACTACTTAGAACTGGTCAAAACTGGACCATCTCACCTGCTCCATGGTCAAAGTGCGCTGCATCCCACCTAAATACACACATGAGGTGCGATGCATCTTGAAAATCCCTTCTATGGGGTGCGATGGGCGAGAGTAGACAAATGGCAGGGTCAATCTGCAAGGTGGAGGATCATGGAATCTTCTAGAAACTTCTCCTGTGACACTTGCCTCTCTACATTCGCCCAGGGATGAGTAAGAGATCATCAATCTCCAAGTGGAATCAAGAACTATCAGAGAGAGGACACTAATCAACTCTCAAAAGCTGACTCATCCCCCTTTGCAAACATCTATATATGGATCCCTCATCCCAGAGATCCAGAGGCTGGAATTTTGTATCTTGTAAGGAAGTGCTACTGGTTTCTTGGTGCAACATCATAGTGTTGGGTGATCTAAGCTTTTCATGAGGTGAAGAAGGGCTTTCTTGCTGAGAGGATGATGCTGGGTCAGAACAATTGGTTGTAATCCTCTTTGCTATTTCTTGATTATCAATAAAGCTATTCAAGTTTTCCTCCACATTCTTGTATGATTGATGTTATATGCATTTGTGTGGTCAATATATATCTGGTCCTATATTGTTTATGATAATAGATCTATGTTCTTGGATAGTGTTATGTTGCTTTGATTCTACAGGTGCTCTTTGAAGCTGGGTAGACGAGGAAGCGAGTGGCAAAGATCTATCAGAAGGGAGAGGAATCAAGTAAGGAACCAAGCGCAAGACAGAGGTTGGTCTCCATTATTCCCCTCTTATCTATTTCTCATAAAGGAAAACGAAAGTAGTTTTAGTTTGTTTGTTTCTAAGGTAGCTACCAGCCTTAGTGGGACTAGCAGCTCTGCATAGACACTAGATTTCCCGATAACAATAATGACGTGTACGCAGGGTAAATCTGCGAACCACTGAAAATCATCAGACATCTGTAGGGTGTGGAAACTTGGTTCTAGCACCCTCCCATACTACTTCGGGTGAGACCTCAGTCCACGCTCCACGGGCTATTGCCGAAAGGGCTAGTTGTATTGGGATTTGTTTGGCTAAATCATCTCTGAACCTGGGTCAGGCCCCTACAACCCAACAAATGGTTCCGTTGCTGGGATTGGGATCTACATAAGGGATTTCTGATGTCATGTCACTGGAGTCCAACCAAGAAAGAAATTGAAGGGTGGTTGGACAATAAGATTCACGAGTTCGTGGCACATGAAAATAAGAATCTGTGAGTATCTAAGGAACAATGGTTGGAGCACTACTTAAATATGAAAATCCACAAAATTTTCTTTGCATCCTTTCCTTCTGAGCTGTATGAGTGGATCGCAAAGCTAGCAGACAGTCAAGGAAGGTGTAGGCTTGACAAACCAATCATGTGGACTCCAGAATTAGTGTACAGACTAGAAGCATTAGGAGATAAGATTGGGTGAGCTGTGGACCATTAGATCGATCGAATTATAGGAGGGTTTATCACCGAATTCGCAGTAGACACAACAGTTAGCTACATCGAGGTGAAACGACGCTTCCTCAAAGGACCATGAGGTAAGTACATTAAATATTTGAACACTTGGATTAAGATGTTATTGTGTGAAAAGCAGGTTATGCGAATAAATTGATGCTTTAGCCTGCACAAAGTGGGAGGATCTATAGAAACGAAGGTAGCGCAGAGATAGAGAATATCCCCTTGATTTCGCCTTGGCGGGAAAGCGAGGAAGATCTTGCGAAAGTTTCTCCAAGAAGCGTGGTCAGTCTATTAATACAACAAATTCCACTCTTAGCACGTACACCTACACCGCCACCCATCTCACCGTATTCACCTCCATCTCCACCCACCCCACCTCCGCCACCACCACAGTTCAAGATGGTGAAGGTGATCAAACTACCGATATTCAGAGGAGTAGGGAATGAAGATCTAGACCAATTCTGGTTCGTGGTAAGGGCAGTATGGGAAGCACAAGGAGTCGTGGATGAAAATATAAAGAAGGCTACGCTGGTAAGCACGTTGCAGGATTGCGCATTAACATGGTGCATTAAGCATTCTAATGACCATCCAAACACAGGAATCGTAGAAATCAAGGCCGCGATAAACAAGGAATTTAGCATGCCAAAGTCAGAGACACAATCAATTATCGGGTTTAAGGAGATAGTGATGCTCCCAGGAAAGACCCCCTAGGATCTAGACCAGAGACTGAAGAGTATGATTCATGAAACTAACATGACTTTGACAGATGGGCAGTACTGCACATGGTTTATAGCATCACTAACACCGCATTTAAGGATGACGTTGTCACAACAAAAGCTTTCCACCCAGGCTGAAGCTTTGGAGATGGAAATGAGATTGCATGAGACCCCTATACAAGATCCTGGTTTGGGAGTCCAACAAATCCATGCGCAACTGCAAAATTTGTGTTTGGAAATGCAGAATTTGAAACAGAACAACACACCTTGGCCAGAGGTCCGTGAGGAGGTATGGTGCATAAAATGCAAAGGCCAGGGGCATGACAAGGACCACTATCCAGTTTTCACGAATTACTTGGTGGGAGGAGGGCTGATGTCATTAAGACCTAAGGAACAAACAGGACCAAGCATAGCACCTGCACTATGGTGTGTGATATGTCAGATAGGAGGAAAACACACTACGAATAATTGTCATCTATTGCACAAGTATACACAAACGTCCCAACAATTGTTTTGTAATTTTTGCAGGTCGGTAGGCCATGATGAACACACCTATGGAAGCTACGAACTAATGATGGATTGGACTCTTGCCTATAGGGTACAGACTGAAACACGAGCCCTCGACCCAAATGTAGGAATGGTGTGCACTAGATTTCAGGGGCGCAGACGAGGTCGAGGTGGAATGGGACCAGGAAGGGGTTGCAGACAACTAATTTGTTACAATTGCGGAGGGCTAGGACACTATGCCCGCGATTGTACAAATCTGATGAGGACATCATGTTTGTACTGTACTCAGTTTGATCATGAGGCAGAAGACTGCCCTACATTGATAGTGAGGCTGCGCGAAAAAGGGGTACTCCAGCCTCCTCCAACTTAGAATTTGCAAATGATGAGGTCTGAGCCGTGTGAAGAAGACCTGAATGTAAACATAGTGCTCAGAAGTGGTATCACCACTGGCGATGATAAAGGTAAGCAGTCAGAAGAAAGTGTGTGGGTTCATAAGGCTCCTACAAAGGAACCTGAATTTGATTTAGAATGCGCGAAGGAGATATTCATGGAAGCTAAGAAGAGCTTCACAGAGGCCTCCACTTCATGTAGTAAGGATCAACTAGAACCAGGGATGGGTCCCTCAATGCTCACTACCATTCTGGATATATGCATGAAACTGCTACGTGACATCAAGGCTGTAAAAGGAATAGAGGAACTTATCACTAGGTGCACGGGGTCAGGAGAACCACGCATGGTCCGGAAACTTGGAAAGAATGCATTGCACACAGGAAGGAAAATGAGATTGACTGCCAAAATTGGAGAGTATGAAATGGATCAGGTAATTCTGGATCTCAGTTCAGATGCAAATGTATTTCCGAAACAAACATGGGAACGCATGGGAAAACCCACACTACAATGGTCTCCTATTCAATTATGAATGGCGAACTAGCAGAAGATCTTACCCATGGGAAGATTTCAAGGAGTAACGGTGGATATTGAAGGTGCAAACACGCTGGCAAATTTTGAAGTGATAGAGATTGTCAATGACAACAATCCCTATCCCACACTACTAGGAATAGACTGGGCCACTGATATGAACGAAGTCATAAATCTAAAGAAAAGCAAACTGATTTTTGAGAAAAAGTCACTATGCGTAGTAGTACCACTAGATCCGGCCGTAGGAGCGTGATACACTGAACTGGTGCGCGACGATGATAGTGATGACGATCTTGATTGTATCTACAAGATAACTGCATGAGAAAAAGATTAGGTGAACCCAACTGCAGATGGTAGGATTTTGTGGGAGTGCGAAAGCTCCAATGCTTTGGATTCGGACGAAGAAATAGAGCGATGGCAGAATCAGCTGCATGAAGTAACAATGCTTAATTGCAACATGATGATAAGATCACAACGTTGCGTAACCATAGAGATAGGGGATCTGCCTAGGTATGACGGGTTGATAGTGGTGGATGATTTTCTGAACAAATTTGAGAGAGAAGTACCAAAACAACAGCGTTTTGACGCTCGAAAATGGGCACTGCGCGCTACGCCTGCAAGATGGTGGGGTACGCACTGGCAGAGTTTCAAGGATTGGTGTGAATGCAGAAGGAGGATGCACCTATGATTTTGAAAACCCCAGCTACGGATGAGAGCTGGTTACGAGGGGAAAAACATTGTACACGCCCACCTTTCCTGATGGGTATAGACATATGATATGCAACCCGCACAAGCGCACACCACTCCCAAAATAGAGAATCGAAACAAAATGCAGCAGTAGGAAAGGCGAAGCGCACCAAGGATTATCCACGGAGAAGCATTCGACAAGGTGTGCGAAGTGCTAAACAGGGTTCACCAGGTGAGATGCACTGACTGGGACCTGCATGTACCAGTGGTTCGATGGGCCTATAGGACCATGTGCAAAACCCTGACCACGAAAACAATTCCAAGGTTGTGAAATGAAGTAGGGACTGTAATCTCTGAGGAGCATGCAAAGATGAATCCACACGTAATAGCACCCATAGGTGCGACAGTGCGCGAAGCCCAGGACAAAGAAATCACACAGCTACGTGAAGTAGAACACATAAGACTTCAGGAAGCCATTCAACAAGGGAACCTTAGACTTCGCGAACTTGAAAAGGACCAGGTATGGCTAAGGAAGAAAAGCATTTTGATGGATGCAGAGGTCAAGAGGTTGGAAAACAAGATCAAGGGAGCATGTCTTGTCGATAAACCAAGGATGGCAAGGCAAGGTGTGGGTGATCATACTAATGAATTAGAAGACTATCGCTGAGAATTAATTAGTCTACTACCGTGGCTAGAACCATATGTCACCAAATGCGGTAACCAAGGGAGCACACTACAAACAGTAGAACTTATGGCGCCAATCGCCGCAATGACATATGAGGATTTTCCATGGACTATACTAGAGGGCGAGATGGAGCCTCAAACAGGTGGTACAACCACCTGATTAGCTGTAGGAAGAACAGTCTTAGCACTCTAGGAAGATGAAAGGGAGCGTGAGACTATAAACTATTTTGCCTAGGAGTTGCGCACTTTGACAGGTGTGCACAAGAATAGCCTATCACAAGGTTCGCGCCTGTGCATGGAGGGATGTGATACCATGTGGGTAGGTTGGGAAGTGACTATTGGTGTCACTGTTCATGATGGGATGTCCAATTTAAGGCCAAATGGAGCAGGTGACAGGCATTTAAGACAAGAGTTATGGGCAAGATTTTAGGAAATTTGCCGCCAAGAAAGCATTGATGGCCTGGAATTGGGGGGAACGATTGAATTTGAATTCAAAAGGCACTATAAAACTCCAAGGGCTAGCCAGCAGACAACACTTGGTCAATTGATATTTGAGCGGTTGAACAGAGCGCAAAGTGTTGAGAGCCGAGCGATAATAGAGCCTTTAAGTTTGCGAAAAACCACATACAGTGTAGAAATGATGATGACCACTAAGGATGGGTTGGGCATTGAAGAAGGAATTCCGACAAGGCTGCGCAGATCCACAATGTTCCCGAAGGCACTGGGGCTATGCCAGAAATCCCTAAATCACCCCGGACGCCGAGACCAAAGAAAGATAAGCAGGCAATGGGACCAATATGCATGTCCCCGAGGAATCTGCGACACAAGTTATCAATGGAAGAAAAAGGCAAGGCAATCACCATTGAAACAGATGAAGAGGAAGAGGACTTGTAGGCTCTAATTACCGCAATGGAGGAAGAAGAAGACGTGGAGGAAGACATCCAACCAATGCGCTCTGCAATGAATTTCCCCAATTATGTCCCCCCGCGGAAAGGGAAAGCCAAAGTACCAAAGGATCTGGATGCAACGAAGAGTGCACTCCAAACCCTACTCCTCCCCGATGGAATTACCTTTGAGGGTCCGCTCCTAAGCCACGTGCCCACCCTGAAATTTGAATATTGGGACCTTGTGGACAGTGAGAAGTTCCTACACATAGAGACAGCGAGCCCAATGAAACATAATACGAAGGGGCCGGTGATAACATTAGAGTCGCGAAAATGGCTGCATGGTGTGGAAAACGCTGGGTTGCTTCTTCTGCTATGGATACTACATTTTCGCTGTGTGCCCATCACCATTTTCATTAGCTTTTCCTAGTGCATGATGGGTACTTATGGCTGGAGGAGTCTATTCCCATCATGGCAAATCTCATCGACAGAATTTCTCGGCTTCCCTGTAAGGGAAAGGACCCCGCGACGATAGCAGGAAAAAGTAGTGATTTGGCTCTTGTGGAAGCCATGAAGATAAAATATAAGATCAAGAAGAAAAAGAGGGGTTACGCTAACATTAGTATCAAGGATAAAAGGGTACGCGTAGCCACCCAACTCCTGGCCAATAAAGTAATGAGAAAATTCCACGCTGATGAAGTACCAGTGTCGGTGGTTGTGTTGGACAAACAATGTGCGAAGGGGGTCCAATTCAACTCGGCCAAGCTCCTCTGTGAAGAATTTTTGCTCAAATGTCAGGAGGCCTAGGAACAGGGTAAGACCTTCCACTATGTGTGGTTACTCTTATCCATCTTGCTGGTAGCAGGAGAACTGTTGGAGGATAGCCAGTTCTCGAGCATCGACAGAGACTTACCAAATGCCGCGAAGTACGCTTCATTCTGGGCCATCAAGGACGTAAAACGGATTCATGATACCAAGATTTTCTGGGTGCTCATGGAGATGAGCATCAGGATGTGGATTAATAGGAGACCGCGCCTATCCCCCATAGTGCACAACAGTCTGCAGAGTTTTTCAGACTTCAAGGCGGACATGCAAAATATCTACATCAGGGCACGAAAGGATTCGGTGTAGCAATGGACAAAACTCCCATTCATAGCCACTAACTACGCGATCTTTACAGTGTTAGAGACATGGCCTCTTGAGTGGTGTGCTCGGATTTGGTGGAGTTGGAAAAGACAAAAGCACAGAAAAGGAAGGATGATGCCAAGCTGCGCGTCGCCCAACTGGCTGAGAAAGGGTGCAATGAAAAACCGGCAGTCGAGGTCAGGGTAGCCCACGAAGCAGCACAGGCAGCCACGGAGCAAAAGAAGGTTGTCGAAGCAGCAACAGCGCAAACAGTAGAGGCCACAGAGGAAGGCCAAGCAGTGTCTGCAGGGCAGGATGTAGAGGACACAAGACTTGCAGAAAAGAGCACGAACCCAGGGACCACCTCTACACAACTCAAGCGGCCACACATCGTAGAAAGATTGGGCCCAAGAAAGAAAGTCAAGGCCTCGAAGCTGGCCGTTGACCCGATCACCTTAACTAAAGGTGTTCTCCATGACATCGACGAGACAATTCGCAATGTCACTAGTGAAGCACTCCAAGACTTTATGACGGAGTAGCAGATTGTGTTGGGGGCCCTAAGGGCGCAGTTGTAGGAGTTACAGGTTCAGCCTACGTAGGAGGATTCCTTGTCCACCTGCATCGCAGTAGGCACATCAGCAACAAAATAGATGCTACACGCGAGGATGGCCAATACCATAGTGTTACCAAAAGGAGCACTAGTAGTAGCAAATGAGACCAACATAGTTGCAGTTAATAGGATCAAAGGACTTGGCCTCAATTTGGCTACCCTTCCACGAGAAACACTGTACCAACTATAGGATGGGATAACAGTAAAACTTTGTGCCGAGGAGGGCTGCGCAATCTAGGTTCTGAGCAAGAAGAAGATAAACATCAAACAGATCAGCTTGCAGCATGATGAACTGGTATCACAGAATCAACGATTGGAGCAGGTGGTAGATGACATTTGTAGATGCATCCTAGAGCTGGCCATCCCAACAGACCTACTAGTAGAGGAGCGGATCCATAGGTTGGCGATCGAAGTCCGCAAAGCCAAAGCAGAAACAACAAAGGTTCAGCTGGAGCTGAATCTTCAAATCACCAAGCTACGGTTGATGGCGCAACCTTCCACTCCCCCAGAAGTCAAAGAACAACGTGTTAGCACTATCAAAATAGGGTTGGAAGAAATTGGACGTGCAGTGCAAGACTGTACTGGCATGCTAGAACAAGCACTTGAGGTCCTCACATCTTTGCAGGAGGAACCCAACATCCAGCGCTTGGATATCGAGGTGTGAGAGCTCCAGCAGCAATACGACAGTGTCCGAGGAATTGCATAGATAATCGTCCTCACTCAATGGCTTCCAAAAATGCAGCAAGACAAGGCACTGAAAGAGCAGGTGGATGCGACGTGACATAAGGAGGCAGTTCTCAAAGCGTGAGTTCAGCCATGGATTAATGAGGCCTTCACCATCACAGTAGATATCAAAGGCAAGCTCGCACATATGCAGGGGATGTATGCATTGAGGTAGGGATGCACTCGTGACACAGAGGCTTCAGAAGAGCAAATGAAGCAGGTTCAACAAATCGCAGAACAGTGCGCTGTGTACGTCTGAGTAGCACGGGACCAGTTGGAGGGACTCCATGCCAAGATCACCGCACCGATAGAGTGACTCAAGGAAGAGTCACGATGTTTGTGTTGGGGGCCTGTTGGGCATGGAATCCCCCCCACAACATGTTTTGGGGCTCAAAGCCCAAGTTTTGGTTAAATAATGTTGTAAGTGTTATAGACATTTTTGGGCACTGCAACCCCAATCAAACATGTCCATAAACCAAGGGCTCCTAAGTCCCTAAAAGTGTTGTTTCATACCCTAAAGGAAAAAGGTCAACTGATTACATCATCTCCCAGAAGTTCTCCATAGGAAACTGCTCAGAACTGGTCAAAACTAGACCATACAGGTTGCTCAGTGCTAAGGGTGCGATGCATCCCACCTGCCCAGTGTAAAGGGTGCGATGCATACTGAAAAGCCCTTCTGTAGGGTGCGGTGGGTGAGAGTGGACAAATGGCAGAGACAGTTTGTGTAGTGTCCTATCTAGGGTGCTAGATTAGGCTATATTTATTATCGACCAGGATCAGTAAACTTCAAGGCATGCGTCTACAATCTATAGACATAAAGGATTCCTAACTAAGTGTTCATGATGGTAGGTTACAGAACTTCTTTACGGAAGGTTGAGGTATGCTCCCTATCACCTGGACACTCAGGTCACTCAATTCATCTACCTATTCTAAAAACACTGTGTATTACTTAAACCAAGATTTCAATCCCCTTACAAGGATGTTGTGCATAAAACCCCTGTTCAGTGAACACTCAACATTCAATGTTTATCATTCATGAAAGATTGAAACATACTAAAATCATAAGCACACTTAAAATTCAAATATATGAGAAACAGAGTTCATGAAGATGCTTTTAAAAATAACGAAAGATCAGATCCCTTACAGGATACAATTCAATGATCTTAGCGATGAATCCTTCAAGCCACCATCATAAACATTACTCATACGAATTTCTAATTAAATCAACGAAAGCTTAAACTGAACTCTAATCACTGTGCATACTATTGAATATTCAGAAGTTGCAAATGAAATGAAATGACAGTATACCCGTTCCACGCAGGGCCCGTCCGCGTTTCAGAGGTATACTGGACTGTGCTCAAGCAACTATAGAATCAACGCAACAATGAAATCATCACTGCAACCGTGTTTTTGGTATTAAGTTCAAAAGCTCTGTTTTCAAAACGATACAATGATAACCACTAATTGACAACACATAACTGTGTTTACATATGTTTTTACAACGTTTACATTTCGGAATGAATGTACATTCGTGATGCGGCTGTTGCCGCTTTTGCTATGGCATAGTTTTTAAGTTGTTTCCATTCTGAACCGATTTCAAAAAGGAACAAAACTAAATCAGTTTAGAACCCTATGTTGTTGCTTCTTTTGTCGCCAACATGCTGTGCTTTGACCGTCATTGACCGTGCCTTCAGGAGTGTTGGTTCTATTGTAGGATAGGTGTTCGTCCATGCTTGTACATTCTATTTTTCATCCCTACCCTTTGCTTTAGCTTAGCTGTCATGCCATATGTCAAACAATAAACCAATTACAGGATGTTGCAACTTCCTGTAGTCTTTTTATCAAAAATCCCTAATTCTTTAACATAAAACTCATAAATCAATTCTAATGTATTTAACAACTATAATACTGTTAACTAATCAATTTCAAGGGGTCTAAGAGATGTATGAAGGAAAAAGGTAGGCAAACGATGTGTTTCAAGAGGAAAAAGGAGGTCAAGGAATGGTACCAACATCTCTCCCCGACTTAATGAATTAGCATGACCTCATGCTAACCCCGATGTGCTTCCTCTGAACTCTGTCCCTGCCTGTACCTCTGCTGCCGTCAACAATGTATCCACATTCTTCTTCACCTGGGTATATTTCTGACCATGGAGCTCATGCTTTAAACTTTTGTACTTTTCCTTGAGGACCTTCTTTTGGTTGTACCATTTAGTGGCCCACTTACAAATATCTGTTTGTTTAGCTTCAAGTTACTTAATTTGTTCCCTTAAATTTTCATTTTTCTGTTGAGTCTCTTTACTCTGTGCTCTGAGCATTTCATTTTATTTCTTGATAACTTTTTCCAGCATATTAGCCTCCATTAGTTCTTCCTTTAACTTCTCAATTTGCTTCTACAGTTTCTTCTGTTTCTTAATGGCAGGTTGTGAATCTTTTTCTTGCCTGTTATTGCTTTCAACCTCCATCTCAGCTCCTGGTCTAGGTTGTGAGTGGGCACTACTTTCAATATCCATCGGCATAGGTGCATTTGATTCAGGCTGGTCTTCTTGTAGCTGGGCCTTTGATGTTCTCCTGGTTCTTCTTGAATAGGTGGTAAAAATTTTATCTTGCTCTGCTTTCCGAGCATCCTCTTTTCTCATTTTCCTCGTCCTTATACTGCTAACAGGTGGAGGTACCTTGCTTGCTTTGTGTATAGGAATCTCTTCATCGATATCATTCATAAATCCTGAGTTTTCCTGTGGTTCTTCCTTTTCCTCTTCGTCTTTAATTTGGTTAGCAGCCAAGAACTCCTTCCACATTTTCCCTCTTCTCTGTAATTCATACTCAATAAGAATTTTAATTAGCCCAAAGTGATATAAGCTCTTGTCTTCGTTACCTTTCTGCTTTTGGATGGTCTTCGACATTTTGGTTAGGCTTTTCAAGAGGAAGTATGGCAGACTGATAACACACTGCCCTTTCAAATGTAACAGTAACTTGATATGGTACAAGTAAACAATACTGTAGCGGCCTTCACAAGTTACAAACTTTTGGATGATATAGACCATCTCGTCCCAGGGATGCACCAGCCAACTCCTTGGGACGACTTTCTTCCAATTAACGGATGAAACCCTGGATCTGGACATAAATTGAGTCCATGATTTCTCTTTAAATTGCTTTGTCTTGAAGTACTTCTCCCCTTCGAGGTTGATCCCTAGGGCTTGAGCTATGGTGTCTTCCGAAACTCTGAATGAAAAATTACCTATCAGAGCTTTCTCTCCATTGAATGTAAAAGCGAACTGTTTGGTGACCTCTTCATTACTTCCACGAAATTTCTCTAAAAAGGGCAGCCACTGTATTTCTTTAAGAATTGAAATGCAATCTTCGTGATACTGGGAACTGTCAAATATGCTTGGTTCGACCCTATTGGTCATTTTGGCTGAGAGTTGTGCTCTAACTCTTCTTTGTTTATGTTTTGCAAATTCAACAAATAAGTTTTGATTTGTTACCTTTTGTCTTCTGCCCCAATACTGCTGACCTGGTGGCGTCCTCAGCTCTTTAACACTAGCTCCTTTAGTAACCCAAGCGATGCTCGATTGACTGTCTTTTAATGGAGG
Organism: Pinus tabuliformis; assembly: GCA_031772625.1. Lineage (NCBI taxonomy): Eukaryota > Viridiplantae > Streptophyta > Pinopsida > Pinales > Pinaceae > Pinus > Pinus tabuliformis. The sequence goes on along the minus strand of CM062819.1, from coordinate 1,880,991,443 downwards.
TCGAATCCAATTAACTACATTTTCCTTTCGTGGCGCTTGCTACTTTCAGTCATTACTGTTGAAGTCACAGGAGTCGAATGCTAACATAGAACAACTGAAAATGATAATGAAATAACCGGCTTAACTCAATTCATAACATATTCATCTTTTGAAACAGAGGAATGGCTGTACTGTTTGTATGGATGCCATCATAGAAGCACTAGAAGCATATATATGAAGTACTGGGATATGATTTCAGGTATTCGTTTGCATCATTTGGCTTCGTCGGGTGGTTAAATCATAATTCGGCCGTTTCAAACATAATGAACAAGCCCGCATAACATTTGGTTTTCAAACAATTCACCACGTGTCCTGCTTCTGTTGGTACCCAGCCAAATAGAAATGTTGGGATGGCTGTAGGGTCTAACTGGTTGGTAACAGAGATTAAAAAGGTGATATGAGAGGGGATTAACAAAATCATATAAGTATGAGATGGGTTGGAGTATTGGAAGATGATAGGGATTAACAATAGGATAACGAGTGATAGGTATGGAGGTGTCTCTGAAATTGATCGTAGCAGTCACAGTTATTAATTTAACATTAAAAATTAATCTGAGAATTTAAATGTTAAGAATAAGGAATACATTACACTTTTGTTGGTTGTTCAAGCGTTGCATTGGCATGCTAGGTAGGACTAGTCTCTTTTGACCATTCTTTGCTGTTCATAACAGGTCCCCTGAGATAGATTCGAATGCAACAGGTCCCTCTGAGATCTTGAAAATGTTCATGCAGCTTCTTTGAAATCCGGAAAAAGAATTATATGTATACAGGTTCCTTGATCTTTGGTATTTGATGAAGTCTTGGTGACCGACAACCTGTGGATCCTTGTTGAAACTTGATGAATCTTTGTTGAGGTAATCTTGAAGTAATAGTCTCTTAACAGGTCCCTTTTATGTGTCTTGAACAGGTCCCATTATTGCTGGTGTTGGTAACATGGTCTTCTGGACAGAACAGGTCCCCCTGCATAATGTTTTTAACCAGGTCCCTCTGAGATAAAAAAAATGACAAAACAACTTCTTTATTGAAATCTGGAGTGCTGAAAAAAACTGCTTTGGAAATTTACAGTGAGGAGATGAGATAAGAAATCTTTAAGAATTTACAATGGAGAGATAAGAAAACAAAATGCTGATGCTTCTCTCCCCCACTAAAGTTTTGACTTGTCCTCAAGTCATTATTCAGTTGATAAATCAAACAGGAAACAAAAGAAAATGAATTCTTACCTGCCAACGAATTGGTTTTCAAGTAAGAATTCAGGGTTAGAGTGTGCCAAAGTCTGGTTTTCACATCTAACCCATTTTTATTATTTTTTGTTGTGTTTTTTTAGATTTTTTTTTTTTATTTTTATTTTTTTTTTAATTTCTTTTGATTTTCTAAATTGAAATGAAATGAACTAAGGCAGGGATACTGCAGCTGAAGGCTGCAGTATCTCAACCTCTCTTTGTTGAGATACTGTTTGGAGAAAATTTTGCTTGCTGATGGGCTTAGTGTAAAGTTTCAGGCGATGACCGTTGACAGTAAAGGAATGACCTTCTCCATCAATAGTTTTGAGCTTGACTGAACCATTTTCGTAAGCCTGAATAATTTGGTATGGGCCCATCCAATGGGTGGTAAACTTGGCTTTATGATCCCTGAATTTAGAGTCAAAAATTAAAGCCCAGTCTCCTTCCTTGAACTGCTTCTTCTTGATATGTGCATCATGCCACTGCTTCCTTTGTTTTTGCATGAGGATTGTGGTTTCCTCTGCTTGCTACCTCATTTCATCCAGCTAGTTCAGTTGCTGAATTCTTTCTTGTTGTGCTTGGTCCAGGTCAATTTGCAAATCTGCAGCCAGTTTAAAAGTATGTATTTGAAACTCAATAGGAAGCATTACCTCTTTGCCATACACCAACTGATATGGTGTAAATCCTGTAGTATTCTTTCACGTAATTCTGTAACCCCAGAGTGCATCTTTGAGCTTCTCTTCCCAATTCTTTCTGTTCATTGCCACAGTTTTAGTGATGATCCCTTCCAAAGTTTTGTTTGTGGATTCCACCTGCCCATTGGCCTGTGGATGGTAAGGTGCACTTCTTCTGTACTTGATTTGGTATTTGTCTGTGATGTCCTTCACTAACTTTGAAGTAAATTGAGTACCTTAATCAGTCACTATTTCGCTTGGTACTCCATACCTTACAAAAATCTCCTCAAAAAGGAAATTTACCACTGTTTGTTCGGTGGCTCTAACTAGTGCTTTTGCTTCAGCCCACTTTGTGACGTAATCAGTACATACTAAGATGTACTTCTTACCATTAGAGGTTGGGTTAATGGGTCCTATAAAGTCTAGAGCCCATTTTTCAAATGGCTCTAGGTGAACTTGGGGCTGAAGTGGCATCTCATCTGTAGTTGTTGGCCTGCCCATTCTTTGGCAGCTGTCACAACTCTTCACATACTTCTTGGAATCCTTAAAAATGGATGGGGCCAGTAGTATCCAAGACTAAGAACTTTGAATGTTGTTCGCTTAGCTGCAAAATTCCCACCACACGGTTCATCATGGCAAGATTTTAAAATATCAATTATCTCATCATTTCTTACACATCGTCTAATAATCATGTCATAACCAGTGTAAAATAAATCGCCATTAATCCATGAGTATCGAGCACTTTGTTTGACTAGTCTCTTCTTTTCCTTTGGAGTAAAGTATGGAAGTGTCCTTCCTGTAGACAAATAATTGGCCAAGTCAGCATACCAAGGATTCACTATGGAAATTGCAAATAAATTTTCATCTGGGAAAGAATCTTCAACCGGAACAACCTCACCTGGATTTTGCAGTCTAGAAAGAAAATCTGCCACCTGATTTTCTTTACCTGGTCTATCTAACACTGTGATGTTAAATTCCTGTAACAATAATAACCATCTGGTAACCCGGCCACTAGTTATTGGTTTATTCATTAAATTTCTAATGGCAGAATGGTCAGTATGTACAAAGACTTCATAACCAGTTATATAATGTCGGAATTTATTCACAGCATATATGATGGCAAGTGTTTCCTTTTCTATGACTGTGTAGTTTGATTCTGCAGGTGTTAGATTTTTGCTAATGAAATAAATAGCATAATTACAAGATTCCTCTTTTTGGCCTAATGAGGCACCTACTGCAGTGTCAGATGCATCTGTAAAGATATGAAAGGGTAGGCTCCAGTTAGGCCCTCTTAAGACTGGTGCGGTTGATAACTTCTTTTTGAGTGCTTCAAATTCTTGCTGGCAGTTCTCATTCCAGTTGAAAAGTACATCTTTTGTTAGAAGCTTAAACAAAGGTAAAGCTAGTTTACTAAAATGTTCAATAAACCTTCTGTAATAGCTTGCATACCCAAGGAAACTTCTTACCTCTCTTTGATTCTTTGGAATTGGCAAATCAACAATGATCTGGATTTTTGCTGGGTCAACTTTGATGCCTTGAAAAGAAATATAGTGGCCTAATACTATCCCTTCGTTTAACATCATAAAGCAATTTTCATTGCTCAGGGATAGATTAGCTTCAATACATCTTTTCAAAACTCTTTCAAGGTTCTCTAATGCATGTTCAAATGAATTGTCGTACACTGAAAAATCATCCATGTAAACTTCAACACAATCATGAACTAAATCAGCGAAAATAGCTAATACAGCTCTCTGAAATGTAGCTGGAGCATTGCAAAGTCCAAATGGAAAAACATTATAAGCATAAGTGCCCCAAGGACAGGTGAATGTGGTTTTTTCCTGGTCTTCTGAGGCTACCCTGATCTGGTTGTAGCCACTGAAACCATCAAGAAAAGAAAATGATGATTTCCCAGCTAATGTGTCTAACACTTGGTCAATAAATGGTAGTGGGAAATAATATTTGAGCATTGCTTTGTTCAATTGTCTGTAATCAACACAAATGCGCCACTTACCATTTTTCTTGGGCACTATAACCAATGGGGATACCCACTGACTGTCAGAAATAGGATATATAAAATTAACTCTCAACAGTTTTTGCAATTCTTCTCTGACAATATCCTGGAGCATGGGGTTCATTCTTCTCTGCGGTTGCCTCACTGGTTTGATAGTACTATATGTATAAATATGGTGAGTGCATGTGTCAGGGTGAATCCCATGCATATCGGTGTAGTCCCAAGTAAATGCTTTTTGGTATTTTCTCAATAGTCGAATCAATTTCTCTTGCTGAGATGAGTCTAGGTGATTGCCTATGTTCAGAGTTTTCCCTGGACTAATCTCTATGATCTGACTCTGTTTGTTTGTGATGGATTGAACTGGAAAAATATCATGAAATGTGGTTTGCAAAGATTGAATGGTGCATGTTTCTTGAAAATTTTGGGCTAAAAGTACATCTGCAGCATGTTATTGGTCGTTTCTCAAATTTTCAGAAATATCAGGTTGAGAAAGGAACAATTCTACCAAATCATTATTATTTTGTTCTTGGAAATCATAGATTTGGTCGATGCTAAAAACAGAGTGTACTTCTTCTTTATCATTGTATGTATCATCAAGCCATAAATTGTGTGTTACTACTGGTGATTGTGCCGATGGATAAAGAGTGAGTTGTTTTCTTTCGGTCCCTCTTGAAATAATCATGTTGCCCGATCGACATCCTATGAATGCATCGGCAGTCGCTAACCATGGTCTACCAAGGATGATAGGGTGCCCTCCTAAATTGGATTTGGGTTGAAGAACTAAGAAGTCCACTGGATACTCCCAAGAGTCTAGTGAAACAATTATGTCCTCCAAAATCCCTTCAGGAATCACTTTAGAGCTATCAGCTAGTTCTAGAACAATCGTTGTGTGTTGCAAATTTATGAGCTGGAGTGTTCTCATGGTTTCAAGAGTCATGACATTTATTGCGGCCCCAAGATCTATTAAAGTGTTTGGAATCTGTATGTTGTTAATGATTGTAGTAACTCGGGGGATACCAAGATCAACATACTTTTCCATCGAGATGGTATTTGTCATAAGGCCAGCTAAATGTCCTATAACATGAATGGTTTGTGGATCAATCCTTTTCCTAGTGGGCTTCTTAAGACACATTTCTTTGATTGCTTTAGTGTATATGGGAATGTCTTTTATGGCTTGCAGTAGCCGAATTTTTATATAGACATTCTTGAGCTCATCTAAAACATCAAACTGTGGTATAGACATTGGAAGTTTCATTTGGACCAATCGGTCTGGAAAAGGTGGATGCAATGGTTGCATTTGCTTATCTTTGGTATCATCGTTTGGTTTTCTTTGATTTGTCATTTCGTTTTCATTTTCTGTGTTTTCTTCTTGTTTATCAGTTATTGGAGAATCTTTGTGGAGTACCCTACCAGACCTCAAGTTGATATTTTGCAAGGGTAGTGTGGGATATGAGGTTCCCTCTTCTACATTGTAGGCTGGCCTCTCTGCTCTGTTATTTGGATTTGGGACAGTTTGAGCAGGAATTTGAGTAGGTCTGGGAGGTTGTGAGTTAGATGGAAATTGCAGTTGTGGTGGATTTATTGGTGGAGGAGCAGGCAGTGCTTGTTGAGTAGGTTGAGGTTGGTAAACAACTTGCTGCTGAGGATACTGCTGATATGGTTGAGGATGTGATGAGTATGGCTGATGATATTGTTGATATGGCTGCGAATATGGTTGGTATGATTGAGGATATGTATGATAGGATTGAGAGTATTGTTGAGATGGTCTCCATTGTTGTTGTGGGTGATTTTGGTGCTGCCATGGCATGGGTACATTCCATGAATTCTGAGCATACATTTGATCATTTACAGGAAATTGCAAATTTTGATTTGGAAACATACCTTGAGGTGCTGGCCTTGGCTGCCATGGTCTCTTTGTGCCCATGTAATACACATTTTCCATCTCTGCATTAGCTGCCATATTACAGTTCTGCAAAACCTTAACTTTAGCACAATTAAATATATCATGATGTTCAGTACAGAAGGCACAAACTTGGATTTTTCTAATGGGCAGTCTTTTAAGGCATGTTTCTTCCAGCATTTTGGGCAGAAGATAGCCATTATATGATCTTCATCTTCTTGTTTCTTCTTAGCTTTTAGAGTGTCAATTTGATTCCCTAAGGTGCTTAACAGATCTGTTTTAAATTCTTCTAACAGATTCCCTATTTCAGCCCTTGTGACACTTGCTGAAGCAGATTTTGTGACTTTGGATGACAGGGTTCTTTTTCCAATTTTAGCTTTGCTCCTTGAATACCTTTCGCATAATTCAGCGATTTCTTCAAACGGTAAGGTAGAAATGTCACCTTTGCCCATCAAATTAAGATCATCCATGTATTCCTCTCGGATGCCTTTCAATAATATTGTGCGGATCAAATCAAGAGGCATAGTTCGGTGTTTGTATTTTTGTAAGTTGTAGACAAACCGTTCTAAGTATTCCTCCAAGGTTTCATCCTTTTGTTGGCTCATTCTAAAGATATCATCTTCGGAATATTTGGATCTACAATAAGGTTGATATTTCCTTAGAAATATTCTTCTCATGCCATCCCAATCAATTATCGCATGCTCACCAAGCCTCATGAACCATCTTAAGGCTGATGCCTTTAATGTCGCTGGGAAGAGTCTAAGCCTATGGGCATCATCTGTGTAACCATATGTTCGACATACAATGTCAAACTCGAACAAGAATGATTCTGGGTCTTCCAAGGCCATACCATAAAAGTTTGGTAGCACGGAGGGAGGTATGTTTTTCATTTTGATCTCATCATCTTCTTTTGGTTCATGTATAGGAAACTTAAAGGTTGACTCTTCTTCATCTCTTCATCCTTGATTTGGTACCGATCCATCTCCTTCCTCAGCCATTTTAATAGGTTCCTCTGTGTCAGTGTCACTTGTTTTAAATAGAAGATTAAAGAAAGATTGTTCGGTCACTCTGTTGCTTTCTCCTTGTGTAGAGGATCTAGGAAAGTGTTTCTTCTGCGATTTATGTGCTAATAAAGTTTGCCTTTCGATGAGAGTAAGTCTTTGCCCTGACTTTTGTTTATCCTCTAATGCTTGTATGGTGACTTCCTCAGCTGGTGTTGTATTTCCTAAAGAGTCTGCTCCTGATGATAGGTTAGTTTTTGGATGGGGGGTTTTTATAAATCTACCCTGATTATCTCTAAATCTAGGCATAAATGAACATGATTTCTAAATCTATGTTTTTGCTCGTTTTTGTTTTTATTGAATTTTTTTCTTTTTAAATCCTTTAAGTACGCCTCCCCGGCAACGGCGCCAAAATGTAGTGTCCTATCTAGGGTGCTAGATTAGGCTATATTTATTATCGACCAGGATCAGTAAACTTCGAGGCATGCATCTACAATCTATAGACATAAAGGATTCCTAACTAAGTGTTCATGATGGTAGGTTACAGAACTTCTTTACGGAAGGTTGAGGTATGCTCCCTATCACCTGGACACTCAGGTCACTCAATTCATCTACCTATTCTAAAAACACTGTGTATTACTTAAACCAAGATTTCAATCCCCTTACGAGGATGTTGTGCATAAAACCCCTCTTCAGTGAACACTCAACATTCAATGTTTATCATTCATGAAAGATTGAAACATACTAAAATCATAAGCACACTTAAAATTCAAATATATGAGAAACAGAGTTCATGAAGATGCTTTTAAAAATAATGAAAGATCAGATCCCTTACAGGATACAATTCAATGATCTCAGCGATGAATCCTTCAATCCACCATCATAAACATTACTCATACGAATTTCTAATTAAATCAACGAAAGCATAAACTGAACTCTAATCACTGTGCATACTATTGAATATTCAAAAGTTGCAAATGAAATGAAATGACAGTATACCCATTCCACGCAGCGCCCGTCCGCGTTTCAAAGGTATACTGGACTGTGCTCAAGCAACTATAGAATTAACGCAACAATGAAATCGTGACTGCAACCGTGTTTTTGGTATTAAGTTCAAAAGATCTGTTTTCAAAACAATACAATGATAACCACTAACTGACAACACATAACTGTGTTTACATATGTTTTTACAACGTTTACATTTCGGAATGAATGTACATTCGTGATGCGGCTGTTGCCGCTTTTGCTATGGCATAGTTTTTAAGTTGTTTCCATTCTGAACCGATTTCAAAAAGGAACAAAACTAAATCGGTTTAGAACCCTATGCTGTTGCTGCTTTTGTCGCCAACATGTTGTGCTTTGACCGTCATTGACCATGCCTTCAGGAGTGTTGGTTCTGCTGTAGGATAGGTGTTCGTCCATGCTTGTACATTCTATTTTTCATCCCTACCCTTTGCTTTAGCTTAGCTGTCATGCCATATGTCAAACAATAAACCAATTACAGGATGTTGCAACTTCCTATAGTCTTTTTATCAAAAATCCCTAATTCTTTAACATAAAACTCATAAATCAATTCTAATGTATTTAACAACTATAATACTATTAACTAATCAATTTCAAGGGGTCTAAGAGATGTATGAAGGAAAAAGGTAGGAAAACGATGTGTTTCAAGAGGAAAAAGGAGGTCAAGGAATGGTACCAACAGTTTGCGAGGTGGATGATCACAGAATATTCCAGAAACTTCTCCTATGACACTTACCTCTCTGAATTCGACCAGGGATGAGTAAGAGATCATCAATCTCCAAGTGGAATCAAGAACTATCAGAGAGAGGACACTAATAAAAATCCCAGAAGCTGACTCACCCCCCTACAATCATCTATACATGGATCCCTCATCCAAGAGATCCAGAGGTTGGAATTTTGTATCTTGTAAGGAAGTGATGTTGGTTTCTTGTTGGAATATCATAGTGTTGGGTGATCCAAGCTTTTCATGAGGTGAAAGAATGGCTTTCATGCTGGAGGATGACACTGGGTCAGACCAATTGGTTGTAATCCTCTTTTCTATTCTTGATATTAATAAAGCTATTCGAGTTTTCCTCCACATTCTTGTATGTTTGATGATATATGCATTTGTATGGTCAATATATATCTGGTCCTATATTGTTTATGATTGTATATCTCTGTTCTTTGATAGTATTATGCTGCTTTGATTCCACAGGTGATCTTCGAAGCTGGGTAGATGAACAAGAAGTGGTAAGGATCTATCAGAAGGGAGAGGAACCAAGCAAGGAGCCAAGCGCAAGACTGAGGTTGGTGTCCTTCATTCCTCTCTTATCTAATCCTCATAAAGGAAAATGAAAGTGGTTTTAGTTAGTTTGTTTCTAAGATAGCTACCAGTCTTATTGGGACTAGCAAATCCGAGTGGACACTAGATTTCCCGATAAAAAAATGGCGACTCCACTGGGGAGTGAATAGATTGTTTGCTTGTCTATATTTGTTTGTTTTATAAACTTACAGACGGAGCCTGAAGTCAAGCCAGCTAGCCTTCGAACTGCATTTGCTATGCAAGTGCAAAGTAGATCAATGCTGCTTCAGTCTATCTCCGAGTTTTGTTTATAAACTGAACAGTGGATTTGCAAACCTTCTAATTGCCCTAGTGGTGGCTCTAGTAACCTCATTAGATCAGCCCCTGTGATTTATATTTACTGAACATCACTTGCTCGGCCTAAATCCCTGAACTGAGCTGCAAACTATGACCCGAAACCCAATTGAAGTCTCGTCCCTGGACCATCTCACCTTATCCTCTTGGGAATCTGGATGCATCGCACTTCACGTGTGCAGTAGGTGCACTGCATCGCACTTTCCCTGTGTTACAGGTGCACTGATCAGACAAGACCGCTTCTGCTCTCAGATTTTTTTTTCTGTGTTCACTCTCTTCAGCACTATTCAGGAGTTTTGCTGTCTGTGATCAGTATACCACTATCGAAACCCCTTTCCTTTCCATCTTTCTACCTCCATTGTGCAAAGAACTGTGAATTTTTTTATGTATTGTGCGCCATTTTCAGTTCTCTTTTACAAAGTAGTAGCATAGTTGAACTGTCGTCTTTTGATTTGAAAGTGTCACAAGTGTCATTTTCAGTCAAAGAAAAGAATTATATTGTTCTTGATGGTTTATTATATAGTTACTCTTGTATTTGATTTGAATTAGTAGTTTTTCAAGTGTCAAAAGTAGTTTCAATTCAAAATAGTAAAGTGTCGTCATTATCTTACTTTCGTTTTTGAAGAGAAATTTGTTAGTACTATCGCTTTGAAAAGATAATTCATATTTGTACTTAGCATTCTTCTTGTCATTCACACATTAAGAAAGTTGAAAAACAAAAACATGCATGTGCATTTGCATTTAGACTGCTTGTTGGTTTGATTTAGGACAGTGCATCTAGTGCGTGCTCTCTGTTCTATGTTGAAAGAATATCGTCTCTCTTTCTTTAGTAGCTAGGATTTTCATTGCAAAAATAAGATTAAACGATTGTTTATCATCTTAGATTACATTTTAGGAATTGTATATCTACATCACGCAGTGAACCTGAAAGGAAAATTTCATAAGAAAGATCAACTGTAAAATAAATTTAATGAACCTAAAAACGCTTTGGAACCTAACGCACAACATCTAGAAGTCTAGGCTAGAGACGTATTCCAGCGTCGTAAAGCCTGGTAACTGTCGCTTTCACTATTGGTTGGGTGATTCCTCCTCTTTGAGATGACAAGTGCCAGTACAGACTTGTGCTCCCATGTACCATCGAGTATATATTGGGAGACCACAATAGGCTATATCCTTTATCCATAGGAAGCCGTGTCTACTGCCCTATCGATCGCAATGCATTGAACACAGCATTCGGGAAGATTGACTACCATATTGTAAAAAGTATTCTACAGTTTTGCGATTGGTTTGGTAATCCCTCTATCTAGATTCCCAGAGTAGTCCCTTTCGTTCCTTTTCAGACTCCTTAAAGGAAAAGGTCCATCTAAGCACTTGTCACTTCAGGCTCATTAAAAATCGAAGGCGACTAGAGTCATCTTTTGTTTTTTCTCGACTCTTTAAAATTGAAAAAACAAGTTGTGTCAAAGCATCTAAAATTTATTTTAATCGGAATAATATCACCATTCCTGCGTTGGTCTTGGGTTGAGAAAAATGGAGTCCACCAACCAAGGAGTTCCCCTTGGAGGAAATCCTAGTCCTTTCTCCTCTTGGGGAGATGTTGGTGCACCTCATATGGCCACGTTGTCACTTCCAGGATTGACTATTGGCTTGCCAATATGGCTCTTCTCGGCCTCCGTCGTTTAGAACACCGTGATTCCTGAACAATCAAGTCAGCAACTGGATGATACTAAAGTTACCCCCCAACCTTCTACTTCATCCGATTCTCCCTCTCCTCCTTCCTCTTCGCTTGATAAAGCTTGTAAGGCCAAAAATCAAGTAACTAAGAAGGAGAAGAAGGGGAAGGAGAAGAAAGAGAAGAAGAAGAAGGAGCCAAAGGTGAAAAGGGGTAACCAGGCGTCGTCTAGTGAAAATCCACACACTGCTCCATCTAAGCCTAAATCTCCATGTGTCATTTGCAAAGGAGACCACTATCACCGAGATTGTCCCTGCATCCCTCAGATCTTAAGGGACTGGTCTCCTCATTTGCACAACCCGGTGTCATCAACCTCTAGTTGTTTCCTTCAATTGGAATCTACTAGGCAAACCCCATATACCAGCTAATGTACCATTCCGAATCATTGTTCAAGCTTACAAAATGATCATGGTTGGTACCGTCATAGATGAAGGGGCTTCTGTGAGTATCCTTTCCTCAACTGCTTGGGAAGTGCTTGGCTCGCCATCGCTTCTGCCTAAGATGGGAAATCTGACAGGCTTCAACAAAGGAACCAGTCAACCGTTAGGGATCCTTCCCAATGTTCCCATAACGTTGAGAAGGAAAACTGTTTACATGAACGTAATGGTAGTCCGAGGACCTCTAGATTATAATCTACTCCTTGAGCATGACTATATTTATAGCATGGGAGCCATTGTCTCCTCACTCTTTAGAGTAATGTGTTTTCTGCATGAAGGCAGAGTGGTCAAGCTCATAGACCAGCTGTCGTTTCCTGGCTCGGACATAGCTAATAGTCAAATGCCATCCCTAAATGGTCTTTTCACGCAAGGAATGTCTCATCAATCTCCAGTCCGTCCACCTGAAGAGCGCGAGTAATTCGGGAGGACATGACTGAAACCCAGGGGGCATGCACCCTGGTCTGTTTTGGCAGGAAAACCTTGGGTATAGGGTAGGTTTCCGCGGAGGATATATGACTAGTCTGACACACCCGTCCGTTTAGGAAAATGGGATTAGACTGGAATAAGATTCCCTCGTCAAAGTTATGTGAGTGGAGGCGACCGCGCCACTCACCTTTGTCTATTTCGGTAGACATCACCAAGGAAGCTTTTTGTCTGCAACGCGGATGGAGAGCTTTCATATGGTAGCCTGGAAACTTTTCGCTATACTTGGGGGCATGCAAACCTTTTTGCATGCAAGCGAAGAGCGACCATTTATTTTCTTAGTTTGTAGTTTCTCAACCCTTTAAACTTGTAGGATTGGTCGTTCCTAACTGGCATAAAGAAAGGATCCGGGGCAAAGCTTTGAAAGGTGCAAGCTCCATAAAAAATGGCATCTTAGATGAGATATCCTTATCATATGACTGGCATGAGCAGTTTTTATGTGGAGTTCAAGCTTGTTAAAAATTAAACCTAAGCAATGAGCAAATGTTTCCCCCAGAGTTTAAGCTCATTAAAAAATGAACCAATTTCCAGTAAATAACCATTGTGAATGCATTATCATCAGCTTTTGAGCCCTGGTCGTGTTCTCATCATCACCTCCACTCTGTTTTAGCTGATCATTCACCTCCATTTGATTGTTTACCCCTTTTGAGGAACAGTTATGAAGAGTGATCTTGTTAGCCATCCTTGTGACATTGCCGTGATTGGAAAATTCCAAACCTTACCTGGAATCAGCTGCTACCCGAAATTATCACTCGTTCCTCAAAAACGAGTCTCCTTTAAGCTCTTTTCACCTAACTCATAAAACATGAAAAGATTGTTGAGAGATTGGCTTCTCCAGCTTGTTAAAGCGACCGGAAGTGCTATCCCTCCTCTAGATTTTAATCTTTTTGGACCTGAGGGATTATTACACAAAAAGATCGAGTGCTTGTTTTGTTTGGCTCGTTAAAATTACCGAAAATTCATCCCTTTTGTATTATTTTATACTTTTTCGAACTTAAGGGATTACATGAAAAAAAAGGATTATTGGAGTTTCCTTTACGTCCCTTTCAGACTCTCTAAAATTGAAAAGGACCGAGTTATCTTTGTCATTAAACTCGTTAAAATCGAATAGCGACAAACTTGTCCATACAGACAAGAACAAGTTTCATTGTTGCTAGGCTCGTTCAAACATAGAGACGGGTTTGCCTGAAGGGAAAATTATAGAACAAGCATATGTTATCCTCCTCAAGCTTGACAAAAATAAAGAGGTACTGGTCAGCAATGACTGGGGAAAAATTGGGAAGAAAACTTGAAGAAACTTTATTGGTAGCAAGTCGCTCTTGAACATGGCACTTTCACTCTGCATCCGAGTCGGGTTGGGTTGTTCCATTCACCTGTCATATCACTATTGGTCCACCGCACCATCCATATTTGGGGTTAACGCTACCAATCCATGTCAGTGTCACCGGTATGTTCAAGAGAAGTCGCTCAGAGAATTCACCTGTGTCTCATCCACTGCAATACATTCACGCTCCATTCTTTCATGACCGCCACCCTGAACCCTATATCATCAGATCGTTTTCACCTCCAAAATCATTTACTCCATTCCATGTCGTAGATGTGGGATTCATTAAGGCCCTCCTACGATGGGTCGCTTCTTGTCGACATCAGCTCATTATCCAAGAAGTCGACTTAGGAACAACCCTTTCAGTACTTTGAAGCGTGCATGGCTCAATGGCAAGTTTCTCACTTCCAGCGACAGGTTTACATCAATGGACTTCGATCGAAAGATTTTGCGTGGTGTTCAATTCCAAGTCCCTTTCCACACCATGTGAATTGTACTATAGTACCTTGAGGGTCATCATCATTATCAGTGATTCCTCTCGCGCTTGTTAACAATTACATCATTGGCTGGTAATCAAGCGATGTCTTTCCATGTTCGACCCCAGAACATCTTTCACATGGATCGACTTGTACTCCGAGTGAATATTGAACGAGTTTGAAGACCCTGGCTCTAGTTTCATCCATCCGGGCTGCGATATATTCAGGAAAATAAAGACATCAAATGTACATCATTGCTGCATAGATGATCATCTGAATCAAAGGATGATGACTCTATCAGAATCATCAGTCTCCCGCACAGACGGTTGTCTGTCTTATGTGCATGAAAATGAATTTATAAAGTTGAGCATGGGAATGCCTACCTCAGCTAGATCATGAAAAATATTATGAAGATAATGTATTGTATTGTATCTTATTACAGGTCGCCTTCCAACTTGAAAAAACTTCAGATCCTCATGATAAAGCATTTCATCTGACATCAAAAGATTAATGACCTCATGCTTTAGGGGGAAATTGTTACAGACATTTTTGGGCACTGCAACCCCAATCAAACATGTCCATAAACCAAGGGCTCATAAGTCCCTAAAAGTGTTGTTTCATACCCTAAAGGAACAAGGTCAACTGATTACATCATCTCCCAGAAGTTCTCCACAAGAAACTGTTCAGAACTGGTCAAAACTAGACCATACAGGTTGCTCAGTGCTAAGGGTGCGATGCATCCCACCTATCTAGTGTAAAGGGTATGATGCATACTAAAAATCCCTTCTGCAGGGTGCGATGGGCGAGAGTGGACAAATGGCAAAGATAGTTTGCGAGGTGGATGATCACAGAATCTTCCAAAAACTTCTCCTATGACACTTTCCTCTCTGAATTTTCCCAGGGATGAGTAAGAGATCATCAATCTCCAAGTGGAATCAAGAACTATCAGAGAGAGGACACTAATAAAAATCCCAGAAGCTGACTCACCCCCCTGCAATCATCTATATATGGATCCCTCATCCAAGAGATCCAAAGGCTGGAATTTTGTATCTTGTAAGGAAGTGCTATTGGTTTCTTGTTGGAATATCATAGTGTTGGGTGATCTAAGCTTTTCATGAGGTGAAAGAAGGGATTTCATGCTGGAGGATGACGCTGGGTCAGAACAATTGGTTGTAATCCTCTTTTCTATTCTTGATATTAATAAAGCTATTCGAGTTTTCCTCCACATTCTTGTATGTTTGATGATATATGCATTTGTATGGTCAATATATATCTAGTCCTATATTGTTTATGATTGTAGATATCTGTTCTTCGATAGTATTATGCTGCTCTGATTCCACAGGTGCTCTTTGAAGCTAGGTAGATGAAGGAGAAGTGGCAAGGATCTGTCAAAAGGGAGAGGAACCGAGCAAGGAACCAAGCGCAAGACTAAGGTTGGTCTCCTTCATTCCTCTCTTATCTACTCCTCATAAAGGAAAACAAAAGTGGTTTTAGTTTGTTTGTTTCTAAGATAGATACCAGTCTTAGTGGGACTAGCAGATCTGAGTGGACACTAGATTTCCCGATAACAGTAAGACTCCGCAAATTGCGGGCGCAGAGCGCGAAATGTATGTTGAGTCTTAGGGTTGTCCGCCCTAAGTTTTGTAATGTAATGTTGGCCTACCCATGGTCCGCAGACCATGGGATTGTATAAATAGAGTGAGGCTCTAAGTTGTAAATAAAATAAGAGATACATAGAGGAAAAAATGGAGTCTAGAAGATAGCGAGCATAGAGTAAAGGTCTAAGTGCTTTGGGTCATAGTAGTAGGAAGAGACTCTGCAGCTGAGTGCACAGAGGCCTAGTAGAGTCTGTACTGAGTGTACAGACCCCTGCAGCTAAGTGCGCATGGGGGAGTCGAGTCTGTAACCAAGGAAGAAGAATAATAAAGAGAAGTTTGATTCCAAATCTTGTGTTATTTCTTGTTTAATTATATTTTTTTCTTTATCATGCGCACTTATATGAATGTTGAACACTGTTAAATATAACTAGACACATACTGATAAGCTAAGTGATTGAATAATATCGAGTTAATAGTAAGGAATTTGGTAATAACATAGATTGCACCTTGAGCAGGGCTGCATGAAAGCAGCATCGCAGGCTACGAGGTATTGATAGATGCGCGTAGTGACGTGCGCGCAGGGTAAATCTGTGGACCACTGAAAATCATCAGACATCCCTAGGGTGTGGAAACATGGTTCTAACACCCTCCCATACTACTTTGGGTGATACCTCAGTCCGTGCTTCGCGGGCTATTGCCGAAAGGGTCAGTGGTACCGGGATTTGTTTGGCTAAATCATCTCTGGACCTGGGTCAGGCCCCTACAAGCCAACACCACCTGGAAGCAATATTATTATAAACTATATTTGATAACCCTGGTGGGTCCATGTTGTAAAGACTTGGGTCTGTCCACTGATGGATGCCGCCGATTGTGAGTTACGATGGTACAGTCGGATGCAGGATTTTATGAATTGCATTTGATAAAGCCGACGAGTCTGTGGTTATCGCGGTGGTTCTTGATATATGGGCTGGCATGTCCGCCAACTAAAATGAAACACCGATTCTCTGTTAAAGCCGTCGGGTCCGGGGAAGTGCCGATTCTTAGTATTATCCACCGGTTTGAGTTTTAAAACAGAAACGGTCTGTATGACTGCTTTCCGATGGGTTTTCTATGTTAAGGATGTAAAACACCTGAGAGTTGTCTTCGGATTGATATGTCGATGGTTGAAAACGCCGATAAGTCTTGTCGCCAAGATAAATGCATGGTTAAAGGGGTTTTCCATATTTAAAATGGGTTTTCGCCATTTTTGTGAGGTCAGTTTCCTTGTATCATACAAGCCCAAGATCCTTGGTCTCACGACAACCTCGCTTGATAAACTTGTCATTTGTTTTTAAAACTGCCTAGTTATGAAGGATTCGGCCACACCAACATGTATATATATATATATATATATATATATATCTATATATATATATATATATATATATATATATATATATATATATATATATATATATATATATAGATATATATATATATGACTATTTGGGTCGGAAAAAAGGGGGAGAGCAAGAGAGTAGCGTAGATTTGCAGAGTAGGGTAGTGACACCTACTCTTGGTAGGTAGCTGGAACCGTTCCTCAACAATTCAGAAGGTTCCAAGAAGGTTGTAGAAGGCTCGATTATTCGAATGGGGTGTTTGGATAAGCATTTTTTGCACTATTTTTCGCCAGGAAGTTAGAATTATTGTCTGTTTCTAGTGTTGGGTTCTCCATTTTCTATCTATCTTCCATATTAGAGGTATAAGGATGGTTATGTAGAAATCTTCTTGTACTTCTCTCTTTTCATGCCACTTAATAAAAGAAGGCCTCCCCACTATTGAGCAGGGCCCAGAGATGTAGTCCAAATTGGATGAACTCCATAATCAAATCTTTGTGTCATGATCTTTTATGATGATGTCTCTTTGTATTCATTTTTCATGCTTATTTTTTTATGGTTTTTAAGCATTGTAACTCATGTCAACTCCGATGCATCTATAAGAAAAAAAAACCTGGATCAAGATGGTATCAGAGCAGGGCTTAAGTGATGCGAATTTCATGAGTACACTAACCAGAGATAGGCTTCAGAGGACGAGCATCTTAAAAAAAAGGAGACATGGTGAGTATTGAGGCTCATGGGGGAGAGATATGATATAATTGTTGTTAGAGTGTGCGTGAATGATAGAGTTGTGTGTGAATGATTAAGTGTGTAGCCATGGAGCACGACAAGGGAATGCATGAGACTTTCTTGTGTATGTCCAAAATGGTGGAAATTATGTATGGCACGTATGAGAAGCGAAGAGAGGAGGAGATAAAGAGATCAGAAAGCGATGTGTCCTCCACATATTCTGGTGCTTGTGCATTCTATTCATCGCCTTCCTCAAATGATGAAATTAACCAGAGGGTTCAAGAGGAGAACACTAAATTAAGAAAGATCCTGCAAAAAGTGAATGAGGAGAGGCATCGATTGCAGCTTCAGCTGCGAACCATAGGTGAGGCCCTAGAATAATTGAAGCACAGTGACCAGATTCTTCAAGCAGAGCTCGCTAGATTAAGGAGGCTTCTGTAGAAGGAGGAATATGAGAAACTGAGGTTGCTATCCCAACTGCAAGCTAAGGATGAGGTCATGGAAAAGTTGCAGTGTGACTCTCGTGAGGTAAAAAGTAACTCTCTGACTTTGTTTACGTTTGCTGATGATGACTTTGCTACTTTTGAAAATCATACCACAGGAATTAGCTCCAAATTGTTAAGGAGAATGGGGTATGAGGGGAAGGGCCTCGACATTAATGGCTAAGGCATCATAAACCGCATCAAAGTAGAGGAATTACCCCGTCAGGAAAGACTTGGGTATGTCAGGAAGGAAGTTGGGGAATGTGCCAAAACACCCAGCATACTACCAACGATAGATGATGAGAAGCTCTCATCAGTTCTTTCCCTTTAGTTTCATCTTCACATAATATAATTTCTATTGGAAATGTGGAGATACCAATCACAGGGACAAACATGAGACTCCTTACCAAGATGAGGTACAAGGAAGAAGAAGGACTTGGTGTTAATAACCAAGGCATAACTCAACCATTGGAGGTTGAGCAAAGACCTCAATTTGCAAGGTTGGGGTGCACCGAAGGAGAATGCTCAAAGATGTTAGAAGCTTCCACGACATTGTTGAAACAGTCGAGGAAAGAGGATGATGGGAATACATCACCATCAACCTATGGTAGTATGCATTGCGGAGAAAGAGCTGAGGCAAGCTCTTGTTCCCATGATCATACCAGAGACCAATAAGAAAGGTATAACCAGTCTCAGTATTCTAATGTTCATTTTGATTACAACCATATTGTTAATAATGAATGAAAATCACGACATAAAATAACTTGTAGTTTTTGTGGATTGCATACCCATGTGTTTGTTGAGTGTTGGGAAAGAATAGTAGCAAAAAAAAGGATGAGTCATGAAAGACCCTCTCAACAACAGGGAAAGAAGAAGGTAAAGAGATCTAGATGAAGAAGGCTTATTGTAGTCATTTCAATAGAGGTGGTCATCAAAGAGCCACATGTTGGAGGTTCCATCTAGAATAACATCACAAGGAGAAAACATCTAAGCATGAACTAGATGAAACAATTGTTCGACCAATGAATGCGCCACAAGGAGGCGACCCATTCACTTTGATAAGTGAGAAATGGTTCTTCTAGGTGTGGTAGAATGTCACATCCTTATTTTTGAATCATGTGTTGCATTTTAAATTGTGAAAGTGATGATGTGTTTTCCATCACTTGTTGAAGCAACAATGATGCTTGGCCTTATTTTGTGTTTCATTTTAAACTGTGGAAGTGATGATGTGTTTTCCATCACTTGTTGAAGCAACAATAGTGTTTGGCCTTGTTTGTGTAAATCATGTGTTGTAGTGATGATGTGTTTTCCATCACTTGTTGAAGCAACAATGATGTTTGGCCTTGTCTTGATAGCTGGAGTATTGTTTTCATTTTTATGTAAACTTGACCACAGAGTATGTGTTAAACTCGTGGAAAGTATGGGATGCTTGGCTCATTTTTTTGGTCATAGAGCTAAACATGTAGTTTGGAAGATATTGTATTGCATGATTGTAAGGGATGCAAGTGTTGAATCATCACTTATGGCTCTGAAGGACAAAGGTGAAGGAGAAAGAAGGATGACCTGTTAGGACACTTGCGGTACAGATAGAGTACAGAGTAGTTGCAGATTAATTAATGCTTTTGGAGGACCAAAAGATTCTATTAGTGGGGAGGATTGATCTAAGAGGATCTAGGAGAAGTCATCCAGGAGGATTGATCCAAGAGGATCCAGAAGGATTGATCTAGGTGGATCTTCAGAAAAGTACCAGTGACATGATAAAAGGATAAAAACTCAATGTCAAAAAATCTAGGTAGACTTAGCATCAAATCAAAGTGCTCGTCATCCAGATTCCAATGATGTGAACAACAATCCAATCCATGTCCAAATGAAAAAGTTAGAGAAACTCAAAGTTTGAGTTTGACTTGTCCAGATGGCAGGAAGAAGATGACATGGAAAAAGTTCCAGCAAATGGGGAGACGCCACATGGTAGGTTTCCACTGGGTCCCACATATCGTATATCGATGCAAGAAGAAGAAGCAGATTAAGAATCAGCCTTGCAGGATCCCTGTTTAGATTACGATATCGCAATCGAAGATCAGAGGAGTTATGAATCAGCCCTAACAGGACTTGTGAAGCGATATATATTGTGTTATCCTCTATAATTTCCTAGGCTGAGGGGGAGATCGAAAGAGGTAACCTCAAACCACTTTCAGCTCAGTAGCTAGCCCTACTGAGCCAGAGAGGAATCTCTCAAAGGATATGTCAATGAATATATGTAAAGAGACAGGTTTTAGGCTAGATATATGACTTTGTTTCGAATTCTTGTGAATTTATGATTTTTAGGTTTGCTGGACTAGGGTTTAGAGCAGGTAATTAGGTCTAGGCTTCAAGTATGCAGAGACAAGTATAAATAGGAGCTAGATATCAGTGTGTTATGGTGCAATTGGAGTGTTTGTCAATGTAGTATAGATTTTTGAGCTTAAAAGAAACTAATGAGCATGTGAAATCATGAATTCATTAGCTTTAGAAGAAAAGAAACACAAGTATGAATTCCACATAAACAACACTTAAATTCAAGATTCATGTCTATATAACTGTAAGGAAATTCATAGGAAGAAGATAAATAATGTAAATAGAGATTATTTATCCATTAGAAACTGATAGAAAGAGAAAACAAACACCATAGACTCACTGAACTAGAGTTCCTGAAATATAGCTGCAACTGCTCCTGTATTAGCTGAAGAGAACATAAACATACAAGCCTTCTCCAAAAAAGTCCAAACCCTCTCTCTGAATGAGAAATCATAAATATATACTCAATTGAACCACTTTTCCACCTCCAGGAGTCGAATTCCTAGGTGGTGGAATTGTTTCCAAGATTCTCTCAACCAACAGGTGAGAGTGAGAAGGTCAAATACAAACACTTCTTGTAGACTTTGTTTTGGATTTTGCTTCCTTAATGAGGCCTAATAAACCATAAAAAAAACCTATCATGTCTATTTATTCATTATTACATCATCTAACCTCGAACTAACTTCAATTACATCATGATTTTTGACTTTGACTAAGTCAAACTGAAAACTAGGAAATTACATAGTGAAATTTAAATGAAAAACACAGAAATTTGCAGAAGCGCAGTGCCAACGTTGAGCCCACTTTAAGGTGCCTTCCTGAGGTCCAAATGGATATCGAAAAGCAAAGTCAGCTATATTTTCCTGTCTAGTTTCTAGAACACCTTTAATTTTTGAAAATGACCCATGGGAAGGCCTTCAAAAACGCATTCTCCCAAGGTGTCTCCAGAAGCGTAGTGCCTATCAAAAAGAGGGGAAAAATGTTGATTTTTGACCCCTTTTTCTCAAAATTTGGGCCCTCTCTGAGAAATATGATGAAATGGGTTTTGAGAGGAGGCCATGAGCTTTCCAAAACTGCAAACCATTTGTCATTTGGAGGCCTGAGGAAAAAGTGCAATGCCAAGGCATTGTGCTTTTGTGACTAGCCAATTTTTTGAATTTGGCACCAAAATAGCGAAAAAAAAAACAAAAAATGCTCAAGAATCCTTCAAATTGGTCATGAGCTATAAAATGATGTATGTCAAGCCCTCATGGATTCTTTAGCAAGCATCTCCAAGTTATCCCTATCATTTTTTTCCTTTAGAGTTTCCTTTAACTTGTTTTCCAACTGCTTGAGCTTGATGTTACATATCATGTTTTTGGTTTGATAGTGAAGTGCCATGTGCCTTAGTAGTTGGTTATCTATGTTGCCTTTGTAAAGAAGCTTTTATAAGTGGTCATTGACCTTATCTAGCCAATACTCTCTATCCTCACTTATTCCCAAAGAAATTCTATCTTCAATGTCCAAGTCTTCGTCCAGTAGGTTTGGTTCTTTTTCTTTCTTTAATGCCCTTTTGAGACCCTTGGTCCTTAGCTTCTTCTTTCCAACTTTCTTTTCCTATTCATCATGTTCAATCACTGCTATGATGGCTTTTTTCCCTTTCATATTGGTG
The DNA here is from genome assembly GCA_031772625.1 of Pinus tabuliformis. Classification (NCBI taxonomy): domain Eukaryota; kingdom Viridiplantae; phylum Streptophyta; class Pinopsida; order Pinales; family Pinaceae; genus Pinus; species Pinus tabuliformis. The sequence goes on along the minus strand of CM062819.1, from coordinate 1,880,969,317 downwards.
GCAATCCAATCAGTGAGCTGCTCATGAAAACCTACTTCACCCACCCTTTGACAAAACCCTAGGTAGCTGACATCTTCAAAGCATTGTCTAATGAATGGGGAAAAGTTTATTTCATTGCAGTTTGTGGGCTCATACCTCAGGATCCTCCCTCCTCTATGATGTTTTCTCTTTTCTGATGGTGAAGAATCTCCCTCCATTTTGAAAACCCTAGATGATAGGAAAAGGGAAAACAGTGAAAAGTAATTGAAGTGGTGAAATGGGGGAGTTAGTGATAGGGAAATTTTGGGAGATGGATAGGGGTTTTAAAAATCTTATGAAGTTTAAATGGAGGGAAATAAATGAGGGAAAATGAGCAAGAAAATTAAAAAACATTCCTAGCTAGGAAAACTGCTCAGTTTGATAGGTAAGAGCTAGGGTTTGTAGGAAGATGTAGTAAATTGAAAGGAAAGGTGTGTTTGGTCAATAAGATGGTGATTTATATGCAAACAGATGTAGGGATAGCAATTTAATATGGTTTGAATGTCTTAGTTGACTAAACTCAGCATTTTCAAGCTTGAGAGCATGAGATTCCTACAAACCCTAGATGATTTAAAGTTACCATCATTCATTTACATTGCCAAAGGAAAAGTGGGGTTAAGATGAGTACACTTACTTGAAAAATAGCTTAGAGGAATAAGATTGGAATGCAAGCTTGAACTTTGAATTTGGGTGAATTTTGGCAATTTTTAGGCTGCTCTGTCACAAGCGTAGTGCTATTGGCAGAAGTGCGATGCCACCTCCAGAAACGCAGCAAAAACGTAGCGCCATCTTCCAACCCACCTTTAGAGACCTTAAATGGATCCCAATTGCGAACTGGATAGCTCGTTAGAAATCTATTGAAGTCTGCTACAATATGGACACCTCCAGAATGTAATTTGGAGACTCCATCAGGGAGAAAACTTGATTTTTCCAAGGTCACTCCAAAAACCCAGGGTGTCTCTGACAAAAGTGCATGGCCCACTTGCAGAGGACTTTTGGATGCCTTCCACTAATCCAAATCGCTATCTGAAGGTACCATTGGAAAGCATAGGATGTTGGCTAGAAGATGGAAACCTCAAAACTGTAATTTTGACATTCCATCGGATAGAAAAATTGATTTTCCCAACGTCACTTGAAAAACCCATGGTGTCTCTAACAAAAACGCAGTTCCAACTTTCAGAGCAGTTGTAGATGCCTTTCACTAATACAAATCACTATATGAAGGTACCATTGGAAAGCTTAGGATTTTGGTTACACAATCGAGTCCTTAATCACTGCCAATAACTACTCCAAATCCCTGAAAAAACTGTCTTGAAGTCAAGCTGTCCAAAAGTGTAACAACTCTCTCATAGCAAGTGTAGTTTGGGAATTTCCCTCAAATCATAATACCTGTTCATAAACTGAAGGAGGTTTTTGTTTCTTGGAATATAATGGACAAAAACCTCTTTCAATTTTGTAAAATTATTCTCCATTTTGTTAGAAACATATTGTGAAGAAAACATGTCCCTATGAGAAATGATGAGGCAAGGTAGTGTACTGCAACATTGTCTTATTTGAAATAAAATATTACTTTTACCTTTATTTTTCTTTCCCTAATATACTAACTCCCTTTACCCACTTAATTACATGATGGACATGTTTTTGTTTTGACCTTTGATATCATGATGCCACATGGAGTGAAACCCTAGACCATGACCTAAAATGAAGTATTTGACCATTTCATGACTCAAGACACTTAAATGAAGATATGATACCTCGAAGAAGACAATGACCATGATGAGTGATGAGAACCATGAGTATGTGAAGGGAGAAGCAGTGACCTAGACACAATACCCAGTGACCAAATTTTTATTTGAAGACTCACTGAAATGACAAAGAATTGACTGGACACCCTAACAACACCTTGTAAGAGCATATTTGATCACTGGTGACATGCAGACAAGACTGACACTAACATTGGCTCTAGCTAGGGATGGTAGCTCCTTGGAGGTGTCAAGAACACCATAGACCAAGTAGCCTTCTTCATTAGGTATGGAGTCAAAATGCAAAAGACTAGACTCAAACTAAAAATTGACTGACTAACTGAACTGACTTGACTATAAAAAACATATTGACTGAACGTACTTATGGTAGCACACCATTGGGATCTTAGGGCCTTCACCTTAGGCTTCAAATATTGATGATAACCACCCACCTGCTGAAGATATATATACAATCATGTGTAATGATCCCTCCAGTGTAACCAATCAAACAAATGACTACTTATTTGAATTTTGCTCATATTTTCCTTGAGCAGGCAGAAAAAACAAAATCTAGGCCACTCCAAGTGTCCACTGAACATGTGCTCATGATCCATAAATACAAGAAAATTCATCTTCCCAGATGGCTGCAACAAATCAGTGTAAGGATCCTTAAAAATCTGAAATATTACCTTGTCTTGCAGTCCAACAAAAATACAAGTACTCCTTTCATTTTGATCTGAAAGAATACTTGGTTGTTGATCCATAAGAAGGCTGAGGGAAGTATGACTTTCTGCTACTTGAATGTTGGCTGTAAATTCCTGGAGCATGAGAAACTCTGATTCTATCTCTGGCATACTATCTATCTTCGACTCATACTCTTCCAATTCATAGTCTAAATCATCCTTGAACAGAACACATTCTTCAATATTATTAAACATGTCATCCCTATCCTCTTCATGGAAGAAAACAGTCCCTATTAGCTTATCTCCTTGCAGGAAATATACATCACAAATTGGCTTACTCATAACAAATTCCTGTATAGGTTCATCAGTCTAATGACTGTCATCATTTAAACCCAAATTTTCATTTTCAATAATGGAAGAAATTTCTCTTACACATTCTTGACAGAGTGAGCACTGCAAACCTACCTTAACTTGGGCTGTAACATGGCTTCTCAAGCATTGATCTATTTCATCTTCAGATAGAGAAGAACACTGAGTTTTATAGAAATCAACATTGGATTGGTGATTTTCATTTTCAATATCAGGAATAGGCCTTTCTCTATTTTGATCCCAAGTCTATTTCATCCAAGGAGGAAACTACTAATTCTTGTTGGGAGGAAAAATCATAAAGGGCTTCTAAAATATCTTCTTCCATACATTCTTCATCCCCATACGAATTTTCAAGAAATGTAATGAAATTTTCATAAATCTCACAACATCTATCCATCATTGATCCGTTAATGAAAAAGGTATTATAGACTATGTGTGAATTCACTTATGTTACTTAGTGCAATGGATTGAAAATATTTCGAATAACATAAACACATAAATAATGTTATGAAACCAGCTCAAGAAAAGATAGAAAAGATAGATCAACGCCTTAGAATTCAGCCTCTTCGAGGGGGAAACCTCCTTTACATTACATAAATGAACAATTTTTGGATGATACAAATGACAAAACCTCCTTTCTATATATAGGAGTCTAAGGAGTCACAATATAATCCAGCCGACCTAACAATAATAATATAAAGCCACAAAAATAACAATAGAGGGATTCTATGGGGCACAGAAATAACAATATGGGGGTAATAGGGGCACAACAATATAAATAAGGGGTATAACTACAATAGTAATGGGGTAATCACTAGTATTATAGGGACCCAACATGCCCCTCTCCTTCAAAAAAGTGTTGTCCTCAACGCTTGAGTAGTTCTGGATACTTCTGCATAAAATTCTCATCCTCCCATGTGGAATCTTCAGCGGATAAGTTCTTCCACTTGATAAGATACTCTGAAATTGATCGATTTCGTAGCTGTCGAGTTCTTGTTTCTGTGACTGCTTCCGGTTCCAATATAATTTTTCCTTCCTCGTCAAGTTCTGGCAATATTGTTTGAATTGGGAGCTTGTCACCTATAACCTTCTTTAAACATGAAACATGGAAAACTGGGTGCAATCGAGAAGCTGCAGGAAGCTCCAATTTGTATGCCATAGTACCAATCTTTTGCAACACCTTGTACGGACCATAATACTTTGGTGATAATTTATTATCCTTCTTAGCTTGCTTTAGGGACATTTGCTTATATGGTTGTAGCCGTAGGAATACCCAATCACCTACATCAAAACTTCTTTCACTGCGATGTTGATCTGCCTGTTGTTTCATTCTATTTTGTGCCAACACGAGGTTATCCTTTAAGAGTTGGAGGACTTGTTGTTGATGTTCGATGTGATGTTCCACTGCCTGAACCTTAGAATTTTCTCTTAAATATGATGTGATGGATGGTGGTTGATACCCATAAAGTGCCATAAATGGGGTCATTTTTGTTGCTGTATGGAAGGAAGTGTTATACCACCATTCAGCCAGAGGCAACCATTTGACCCATTGTGTCTGTTTATCAGATACAAAGCAACGAAGATATCCTTCCAAACATTTGTTTACTATCTCAGTTTGCCCATCAGATTGAGGATGATAAGATGAGCTATGAGCTAACTGAGTACCAAGACAAGAAAATAATTTTGTCCAAAAATTTCCAGTGAAAATGGGATCTCTGTCACTTACAATAATCTTTGGGTTTCCATGTAGCTTTTGAACTGTTTCCATAAATGCAGTAGAAACTGTACTGGCTTTAAATGGATGTGATAATGCACAAAAGTGTGCATACTTGGTAAGTCTGTCAACTACCACCATGATGACACTCTTTCCCTCAGACTTGGGTAAACCTGTGATAAAATCCATTGAAACCTCCTCCCAACGTTGGCTTGGAATGGATAAAGGTTGTAATAGACCCGGTGTCTTAATTGTTTCAACTTTATTTTGCTGGCAAACCAAACATTCCGCCACAAACTTTTGAATATCTGATTTAAGGCCATCCCAAAAAAATTCCTTCTTAACCCTGTGGTAAGTTTTTAAAAATCCTGAGTGCCCTCCTAAGGGAGAAGTGTGCAATTCCATAAGAATCTTTTGTTTTAGCTGGGAATTCTTACAGAGGTATAAGCGATCTTTGTACCATAACGAATCATTTTGCCAGCTAAATGTATCAGAAGTACTGGAATCTTGTTGTAGCTTTCGAATAAGTGCCCACACTTCTTCGTCATTCTTCCATTCCTCCCTTGCTTCGTTTATCCAATCTGGTTGGATAATAGAAATGGCACACAACAATGCTTCCACATCCTCATCCTTTCTTGAGAGTGCATCTGCCACCACATTTTGCTTCCCTTTTTTGTAGATGATTTCAAAGTCATAACCCAACATCTTTGTGACCCACTTTTGTTGCTCTTCAGAGGATAATCTTTGTTCTAAAAAGTATTTAAGGCTATCATGATCCGTTTTTACCTTGAAGTGTCTTCCCATTAGGTAGGGTCGCCATTTCTTAAGTGCATGGAGTATTGCCAACATTTCCTTCTCATAAATAGCTTTGCTTAAAAACTTTCCCTTGATTGGACGACTTTCAAAAGCAATGGGTCTTTCATCTTGCATTAGAACAGCACCAATTCCATTTCCTGAAGCATCACATTCCACAATAAAGGTTTTTGTGAAGTCCGGTGTAGCTAAGACCGGTGCTTGGCACATTGCCTCTTTAAGATGTTCAAAGGCCTTTGTTGCTTCCGGAGTCCATGAAAATGAATCTTTCTTCAATAATGTTGTTAGAGGTGCTGCTATTCTCCCATAATTCTTAACAAACTTGCGATAATACCCTGTCAACCCAAGAAATCCTCGCAGATGCTTTATGGATGTGGGGATTTTCCATTCCTTAATGGCTTTAATTTTGCTAGGGTCTACCTTAACTCCTTCATGAGATACAATATGACCCAAATATTCCACCTCCTGGACTCCAAAGAAACATTTGGATCTTTTTGCATATAATTGTTTCTCCTCCAATAGTTGTAGCACCCTGTCAACATGTTCAACATGATCCTTCCAAGACTTGCTGTAGATTAGTATATCATCAAAAAATACTAACACAAATTTTCTAAGGAATGGTTTGAAAATTGAATTCATCAAACCTTGAAATGTTGAAGGTGCATTGGTAAGGCCAAAAGGCATGACCAAAAATTCATAATGACCCTCATGAGTTCTAAATGCCGTTTTCGGAATGTCTTCAATCTTCATTCTGATTTGATGATATCCCGAACGAAGATCCAACTTGGTGAAGTAAATTGATCCATGCAATTCATCCAGTAATTCATCAATAACAGGAATGGGGAACTTATCTTTAATAGTGAGCTTGTTGAGCTCCCTATAATCCGGACACATGCGCCATGATCCATCCTTCTTGTGCACCAATACTACTGGAGCTGAGAAAGAACTTTGACTCGGTTGAATTATACCAGCCTCTAGCATTTCTGCAACCATACGTTCAATTTCACTTTTTTGGACATAGGGATATCTGTACGGCCTGATGTTTGGAGGAACACTTCCTGGAATCAGATGAATAGCATGATCATGATCACGCATAGGTGGGAGACCTTTGGGAGTCTCAAATACCTTGGAATGATTGTCCAGGACTTTTTGGAGATCTGGAGAAATAGATGATTCCAATGTGGAAACATCTAGCGAACATAATTGTGCAATTACACCTCTTTGCTCCTTTTTTAGAAGCTTTGTCATACCATTAGAGCTGATTATCTTTCCTGGTTTCCCTGCAATACCCCTTAATTCAACTTCCTTTCCTTCCGTAGAAAATTTGATGAAAAGTTCTTGAAAATTAAAAGCTATTGTACCCAAGGATTGTAGCCATTGGACTCCTAGTACAACATCAGCACCTCCCATTGGAATGGAAAGCATTGGGCTAGTCAATACATATTCTCCCATGGATAGCTTGATATTATGGCACTTTCCAGAGAAATTTATTGTTCCTCCATTTGCAATCATCACTTGACACTCTGGTGCTGGATATAGGAAGCAATTCAATTCTTTTGCTACCCTACAATGAATAAAATTGTGGGTGCTTCCTGAATCAATCAACACTATTACCTTTTTCTTCTTGATTTGTCCTTCTATCTTGATGGTTTGAGGAGTGGTAATTCCCGCCAATGCATTACAAGATATGGTCGGATTTATTTGTTCTTCATCTAGGCTTTGTTCCTGGAGTATATCTTCTTCTTTTGACCTTTCTTGCTCCTTTTCTTCTTCCTCTTCACAATCTATGTAGAATAATTTCTTCTCAGCACACTTATGACCTTTAGTGTATTTGCTATCACAACTGTAACAAAGCCCTTTTGCTCTTTTTTCTTCCAATTGTTGTGGTGTCAACCTTATAGGTTGTGGAAGACTAGGGGCAACAACACTTCCATCTTTATAGTTGTGAGTGGTATGCTTCCTGGTTGCCATAATTTTGCTTTCCATTTTTCTTGCTAACCTGAATGCCTTCTCTAATGAATCAGGTTCCCAAAGGCGAACATCATGTTGGATATTATCCTTTAAAGACCCTATGAACACATCAATCCTATGCTCCTCTGGAATATCTTTTACCCTTATGTTCAATTTTTGGAACTCCTCAATGTGCTCCATTACTGAACCCTTTTGTTTGAGACTTATCAATTGGCTAAAAAAAGTGTTGCTTTTTGTATCTTCATAATGTGCTATCAATTCTTCCGTAAAAATTGCCCAAGTGATAAATTGTTTACGAGAGCAAAGCCATTGATACCATACAAACTGATTTGGTTCCAAATATACAGTTGCCATACGTACCTTTTGTGTGTTTTGCACATTATTGAGATCGAAGAATTGCTCCATCTGTAATATCCATGTGGCGGGATCCTTGCCATCAAACTTCCTCATATCGATTTTTGGAATATGGTGATTCTTCGATCCAACATTAGTGTCTATGGAATCATGATTAACATTTCTTTTGTTCTCATCATGAGTTTCCTTTACTACCTTTTCACCATTAGTGACCCTTTCTTGTAGCAACTTCTTCAATTCTTCCATGTCTGTCTTCAAATCTATCTTCAAATCTGCCATGTCTCTCTTCAAATCTGTCTTCGAATCATCCATCTTAGCTTCCATGCCCTTCATCTTAGATTCCACACCATTTATCTTAGATTCCACGCCACTTATCTTAGCTTCTGTTAGCTTTTGTGAGCGTGACATTTGTTGCACTTGTTCTTGTAATTTTGATATATCATGTAGCATTTCTTCCTCTTCTTCATGAGTCATGCTAGAGCTTTCAGGTTCCTTACTAGGTGTTTGCATTTTCTTTCCTCGGGGCATCAGTTACCGATAATAATGCTTTACTATGCCCTTTGAATTCCGTTAAATCAAGCTTACACAAAAATTAAAAAAAAACTACACACCTTTTTTCACTTTATAGAAGCCTGATATTGAATCTGATGTATCTCTGTAATTTCGGATCATCCAGTTCTGAAATTGCTACCTTTAGTAGCCTTCTGCGTCCTCTTTCCAATGCCACAAGTCTGAGCCAAATTGGATTCTCCAAGGAAGAGTTATGTGAAATCTCCCACAGTGACTTGCTTTTAGACTGGTTCAGTAGAGCGAACTTGTATGACGTGCCACAAGTCCTTGTTTCAACCTTTGAATCTGAAACATACACACAAGAAACTACAGTCCGTCCTCTTTCTGTACCTTCTTACGAAATTTCAATCCGATCCCTAGAGAGAAAGTTATGACGATTTTCCCCAGGTCACCTGTTTTGAATGTAATTCAGGAGTCTGCAAAAAAGACCAACTTCCTCAGATCATATCTCCGCAAATATCACGCGAAAAGCTCTGAAATTTGGACCCAAGGTTCAGCACGATTTCTTCTCAAATGGGTTTTTTTTGCGACTTCTGAAACGTCACAGAAAAAAGTTATAGCGAAAATGCCACGATGACCTGTTTGGAGCAGCGAAACCCTAGAATCCAAAGCTCTGATACCAAATGTTATGAAACCAGCTCAAGAAAAGATAGAAAAGATAGATCAACGCCTTAGAATTCAGCCTCTTCGAGGGGGCAACCTCCTTTACATTACATAAATGAACAATTCTTGGATGATACAAATGACAAAACCTCCTTTCTATATATAGGAGTCTAGGGAGTCACAATATAATCCAGCCGACCTAATAATAATAATATAAAGCCACAAAAATAACAATAGAGGGATTCTAAGGGGCACAGAAATAACAGTATGGGGGTAATAGGGGCACAAAAATATAAATAAGAGGTATAACTACAATAGTAATGGGGTAATCAATAGTATTATAGGGACCCAATAGTATTATAGGTTCATCAGTCTAATGACTGTCATCATTTAAACCCAAATTTTCATTTTCAATAATGGAAGAAATTTCTCTTACACATTCTTGACTGAGTGAGCACTGCAAACCTACCTTAACTTGGGCTGTAACATGGCTTCTCAAGAATTGATATATTTCATCTTCAGATAGAAAAGAACACTGAGTTTTATAGCAATCAACATTGGATTGGTGATTTTCATTTTCAATATCACGAATAGGCCTTTCTCTATTTTGATCCCAAGTCTATTTCATCCAAGGAGGAAACTACTAATTCTTGTTGGGAGGAAAAATCATAAAGGGCTTCTAAAATATCTTCTTCCATACATTCTTCATCCCCATACGAATTTTCAAGAAATGTAATGAAATTTTCATAAATCTCACAACATCTATCCATCATTGATCCGTTAATGAAAAAGGTATTATAGACTATGTGTGAATTCACTTATGTTACTTAATGAAATGGATTGAAAATATTTCGAATAACATAAACACATAAATAACTTGAAAACACATTCAAACACATCAACACAGCCAAATTTAATAAAGGAGTTCACCAGACCTTTTGGCTACGTCTCCTGGTCCTTTCGCTTCCAGTGCTGACCTCTTTATTTTTTCTTCAAATTGTTGTTACATGTATGAGCTCAAAAACAGAGTCTCAAATAAGAAAATGCACATCACCACTGCGTTTAGCTCAAGATTTTGAGTCAAACAAGTATAAACTCGACCATATGTGGCCATGGTGACCTCCAGACCCCGTGGAATGGTCCAAAACCACCTCTGTCACTCGAAAATCACCCTCTATTTGGAAAAAACTACCTTGGCCTGCATAAAACCACCTCAGACTATGCGTTGGTGGTAGGGAGGGTTCGACACCTGCAAAGGTTTATTAAAAAAAATTGGTGGCTTGGTTAACCAAGTTCCACCCTTCGGCATGTTGGTTCTGTTTTGGTGATATGGTATTGATATACCATATGTAGTTGCAACCTACGGTGAATGTGGGATAATGCGATAACATAAAATCAAAGGACTGACAGTCGTGGGGTTGACCTCGACCATCCTGCCTTTTTCCAGTGGAGATCCCGACACCAAAATAAATACAAGTTTATCATATCCATTACCAAGTCCCGTCTGATCCAACCATTATCGCATCATCTGTTCGCCAACTGTCTTGGCCAATCTCCACCATCGATCAATCCCATGTGATCCAATGGCTATCATGTTGTCTTCTCACCAACTAGCCCGAGCGATCTCTACTATCGATGTGACCCGTCCAACCGAACATCTATCGCACAATCTCGCACATATTCTTGCATGATCAATATCAGGTCGAGAGCACACGAGAAAAGTGGTTTTCTCGTGCTACTTGTTGCCCAATAAGTTTAATCACATGAAATTGAGGAATACTGTTTACCATTTTATAAGCACATGAGATACTGCTTACCACTTACGAATACTACTCCTCTATTCAGCTAACACGGCTTAATCTGATCTCTTCATTTCTTAACTTTATTTTGCGTGACTTAATCCTAGTCGTCTATCTCCCTCACTCTCATTCATTGATCTGACTGATCCAACGACTGTGCTTCGCTTCTCTGATACCAGTTTCATCTGCATTTGAAGACTTTGATTTGGAGGCAAAATTGAATCCATTTTGGATCACTCCTCCCCACTGGAAGCTTTTGGTCCACCAAAAGTTGGTTTTAGTTGTCGAGTAAGTGAGGATAAATTTCCTTCACTTTTCCAATCTCTATCCGTCGTGCTTTACTTGGATCTGTACCTTTGATTCCAACTCAAAGATACTCAAAATTTCCCCGTTGCAAACTCATTATCCTCTTTTCAAGAACTGTGTCCTCCTGTAGCTAATTGAGATACTCGGGCAAAATATCTTCAATGGAAGGTAGCTGACCTTGCTCTTCGGGATCTTCAATCAATGAAGGCTCATACAATCGCAAGTTTTCAACATTTACGACGGAATAGATTTGCATATAATCTGGTAGATCAAGTATTTTGGAAGGACCATATCTAATTGGTTTCACTTTTTACCTTCCCCTTGCAGTCTTTATTTGTTGATGTATAACCAAACTTGATCACCAACTTGAAAACTATGCTCAACTCAATGCTTGTCATGTCGCACCTTATACTTTGCTTGGCTTCTTTCCAGCTGTTCCTGTACTACCTGGTGAATTTCTTGGATTTGTTCAATGAACTTGGTTGCTTTGTCCACATCACTGTGTCCATCAACTACTATGTCTTTACCAATGAAAAAATCCAAGGGAGACTTTGGTATAAAACCAAAACAAGTCTCAAAAGGAGATCTCTGAGTAGAAGAATGTTTTTCATGGTTGTAAGCATGCTGCACATAACACAAATGCTCATCCCAAATTTTGGATGCTTGCTGCAATATCCTCGAAGAAACTGTATCACTGTCATGTTGACCACTTCTGTCTCACCATCTATTTGCGGATGAAATGTCATGCTCTTCTTTAAATTTGTGTCCATTAACTCCCATAGACTTGACCAAAATTTCTCGACAAATCGAGAATCTCGATTGGATACAATAGAAGCAGGTAACCCAAAATGAACCCATACATTTTGAAAGAACAACTTTGCAGTTTGTTCAGCTGTGACCTATTTATTACATGGTGTCAAAATATACATCTTACTGAACCTATCCACAACTACATACAAATAATCATGACTCTTTCTAGACTTTGGCAATCCCCCAACAAAATCCATGGAAACACTTTCCCAAGGACGAGAAGGAATTAGAAGTGGAGTATACGAGCCTAATTTTCTATTACTTGGCTTGGTTGTAGCACACATAGTACATCCTTTAGTATATCTAGAAACTATCTCATTCATTCATGGCCAATATCAGAATCTTTGTAATTGTGCGACTATTTTACTTACACCAAAATGACGTGATATGAGAGAAGTATGTGCTTCTCGAATTATATTAACTCTTTCAGTTTGTGGAATGCATAACTTTCCCAAATGATATAAGAGTTTGTTCTTTATGAAATAATCCAATTCTTCTACCTGCTTTCCATGACTTAAAGTTGCATATACATCCTTAAAATATGTGTCTTGAGCATACTGTTCAATGTAACTTTCATGAATTACCAAATTATGCTTAAGTATTGTGGATGCATTTATAATTGGTCTTGATAACATGTCTACAACCTTATTATGCATGCCCTTCTTATATCTGATAACAAGATGAAATTGATGTAGAAAACCCATCCACCTGTAATGTTGTGATTGTTGCAATTTAGTTTGTAAGTGTAAGTATTGTAGTGGTTGATGATCTGTATGTATGATTGTTTCTTTACCCATTATGTAATGTTTCCACTTTTTAAAACTCTGAACTAATGGATATAATTCCTTATCATATGTAGGATAGTTAACTACTTCTGATGTGGATGTCTCAGAATGAAAGCATATAGGTTTTCTGTGCTACATCAACGCTGCCCCCATGGCATATTCACTTGCATTTGTCTCGATCTCAAATGGATGCTAAAGATCTGGCAGTGCTAGTACTGGCGCTGTACTGATCCTTTCTTTCAATGTGTTGAAGGCTTTCTGTTGTTTGCCTCCCCACTAAAACACCTGTTTCACACTTGTCAAAGCATGTAAATGAGCTACAATCAAATAAAAGTTAGTGTTGGTCAGGTAAATCCCCTCTGCGGAGAGAGGCGATCCCACTAGCCTATAACAGAACTAGCCACAATCAAACCACGCTGCTACGCAAGTTCCTAGTTATGCATCAAAGGTGAATCAAGAAGACCAACCTGGAGTCCAACGCTATGATTGAAGCAGAGTTGATATCCCCGCTCCCTCGCTCCAACAGATCATAAACGAACACCTGCACATGCAAAGGAAGAGACAGATACCAACATAAAAACTACCAAGGCACAACTATATTTCAGTCAGAAAGGAAATAAATCAACACATCACCATAATAGACAATGAGATTGGAACTATAATAGCAATCGCTCATCAATTAATAATAAACAGGAAAAGTTACAACCATTGTTCTGACGTTGACCCTTCTCCTGGCTAGGCGAGTAACTATATGTGTCTTGCAATGCATCTCCTCTCCGGCAGCATAGCCTCTCTAGCACTCACTAGCATTCCTCCAAGAACTCAAGAACTCAACATCTAACACTCCATGACTAACGATTATCACTACTATCACTAGCCTGTCCAATGCATAATGACAAGCTTATATAGATGAAGAAAGGAGGAGGATACGATGAACCGGGACACCTTTTGTGGATTAACATTATCCCCAAAAGCCATTAAAGATGGAGATAGGATAGAGCTCAACATAAAGCTGTTTTTTTATCCTCAGAAAAGCTCCATGTAATGAAGGAAACAACAGTCGGACGTGCGTTAGGGAAAAAAGCATGACTAAACTTGGTTGGCGCGACTGTTGCTCTAAGACAGAGCGCCAATGGTCGCGCCCTCTTTTGAGGATCTCCATGATTGGCGCGGGTAAGATACTGTGGACTTGCGCCAATGGAAAATGATCACTTTTCAGGGATAATCTGCAGAAGGTGTCTTCAGGGAACATGGAGTACATACTGAGGGGAACATAATGTAAGTGTTTTTAGACTTTGTCACTTCTTATAACTCCCGGGATGAATCCTCCAAGGTACGACAAGAGGAGTAACAGGGATGGTGACAAATTACTGTGTAACAGTTAGCAATAAACTTTCTCCAATATTGTGCTCCACCTAAGAAACTTCTAACTTATGTAGCAGTATTGGGCTTAGGCCAATTTACATTGACTTCGACCTTAGAGGGATCTATCTTCAATTCACCAACCCCTACAATATAACCCAAATAATTCAAAGATGTTCTGCCAAATTCACATTTTGATAGTTTTACATAGAGACTTTCTCTTTTCAAAACATCTAAAATCTTCTTTACATGCTTTACATGTTCATCCCATGTTCTACTGAAAATAAGAATATCATCTAAATGGACTATTACAAAATCATCAGTGAATGGTATAAATACATCATTCATGACTCGCATGCATGTATCTAGAGTGTTAGTTAAGCCAAAAGGCATAACCATCCATTCATGGAGTCCTTGCTTAGTTTTGAAAGCAGTCTTCCATACATCCTGTTCTGCAACTCTGATCTGATGGTAGTTGCTTCGCAAGTCCAATTTAGAGAAAGTAAACTGCATATTTTAACTAATCTAACAAATCATCAATACAAGGAAGAGGATAATGATTCTTTATTGTGATTTTATTTAATGCTCTAAAATCAATGTACATTCTCTATGAACCATCTTTCTTTCGCACTAACACAATAGGTGATCCACATGGTGATGTGCTTGGTTGAATATACCCTTGATCAAGCAACTCTTGTACCTGCTTCTTTATCTATGCATTCTCTAGAGCTGATAACCAATACATTCCAATGTTTGGTAGTGGAGCATCTTGCTGCAATAAATCTCATGTTCTATCTCTCGCTTGGGTGGAAGCCCTTTAGGCTCTTGAAACAGAATATCACAATCGGAAACAACTTTAACTAGATATGCTTTCTATTTAGGATTACAACCTTGGAATGCCTTGGATTTATCAATATCCTTTGCTTTTACAATCATAAGTAAAAAAAATTTACTTGAATTTACAATTCTTTTCATCTGTCCTAAATTTACGAGAGAGAAATTATCTTTGAGTTTATGAGCCCTTACAATATATTCAGTTCCATCCTTAGTGAGTTGATACTTATTTTTAGTTTGATAAAAGATAGCATTTCTATCATAAAAGTATGGACTTCCTAATACAATTCCACATATGTCTAATGGGACTATGTCTAACTCAACCTCATCTACAAACTTTTACCCAATAGCAAAACAAAGTTTACATTGTTTCGTAACTTGTAGCTTAGTTTTATCACACACCCAACCTAATGGATATAGCTTTTTATGAGGTTTTGTTTCTAGAGCTAACTTCTTTACAATTTCTTCAGAAATCAAATTAACTTGTGACCCACTATCAAATAATGTATCAATTTTAGTATGCTTGGAAATTACTCTTGTTAGAGTCGGTCTAGTAGCCCTCCACCAGAGATCAAAGCTCTTTGCATTTCATGATTAGGTGTCCCATCAGTGTGATCATGTTGCATTCTGTTAGGCATGCCATAATCTTGGTGGAGGGAGTTTGTGTCGTTATTCCCCTCTTGTTTGGCACTGCTGGTTCATGTTTGTTCAAGTAAATAAAATCCTCAAAGGGTCATTCATCTTGCTTTAAGTTTTAAGGTCTTAGGTCTAGGGTTGAGTCCATTTTTGTCTTGAGAAGTCATAAAGGACCAGCAGGCCGGAGGGATGTCCTTCATTAAACATTATTTCAAAAATTCTCATCATTGTACAGCTAAATTTTCACCTTGTTCTCAAAAACTCTGTTTTTGAAAACAAAGGTCATTATCTCATTTTTGTAAAAATTCTCAAAATTTCAAATTCTTCAAATGTCGAAGTGCAGCCTTGGTCTCCTTTGCCAAAGCTTCCTAGAAGCTATCCTTGCAAAAAAAATTCAGAAGAAATCATCATTTCAACCAATTTTTCAAAGAAAAGAAATCAAAGGTCAGAGCCAATTAATTCAAAAAGTGTCAACACTCAAAACATTACAAAGTGGGTTTTGGGCAAGTAAAAATCAAAAGGAAACCTATAAAAGCACATCACTCCTCATTTGCAACTCATTTGCCTCTTACAAGCTAAGTGAATCCTTGCAAAGTCGATTTGAGGAGTTCTTGAGCAAGTTGAGCAGTTTTAGGGGCGCGCTACGCGTCAGGAGAGGCGCGCTACGCGTCAGGGAGATTTTTTCAGTGCTATTTTACACGTGCGCTATGCGTCAGAGGGGCACTACGCGTTGGGCAGGGCATGCTACGCGTTGGGGTTTCAACTCAACAAACTGCCAGCAAGTCATCAAATCGATTTTTCTCTCAGGCAAAGTGCAGGTAGGCTTCTCCTCTATGCCTAGATTTGGTTTTTCAAATTGAAAAAGAGAATTAATATGTTCAAATGCTATGTAAATGATAAATCAAAACCCTCCCTTGTTATGGAAAATTTAAAGTTTCAATGGTACTAGGGTTTCAAATTTCTCTTGCTGTCCAAGGTTGCCCATTTGTAAATCCCTTTTTCCCTCATTTTCATCACCTTTCTCCCTCAAATTTTCCCTTGAAATTTCATCATTCTCCTCTTTAAAATTCCTAAAAGCATACTTAATTCCTAAACCCTACTACACTTTAAAATCCCACAATTTTGTAATTTCCCATGCTTGTCTTCCCTAAATTCCTTCTTTGTGTTTATTCTCCCTAATTCCCACATGTTCCCCTATCCCTAACAGTTCCCTTGTATTTATGTCCCCTTGGTGACAACATTTGAAAAAGTCAAAAAGCAGTTAATTGGGTGCCAAGTCAGCAATATATTTCAGTCATCTTGCCTTCATAACCATGTCAGAAACCGAATCAAATTATGAGCAGAGCTATGACAGTGATTCAACACCAGAGGTAGAAGTGCCAAGGAGGCATCATAAGGGTGGTAAGGGTGGTCGGCATGTCAGAGAGGAGCCCACTTCATTGGCTCATTTGCAAGCTTGTCCACTTGCAATGTCATGTTTTCGGTATCAATCATGCTTTGGATATTGTGAGAGGATCTCACAAATTCAACACCATAGAGAGCTGGTCCGCTTGTTTGTCCTACATTTGCACAATGGCCATGTGAACCTTGCAGGAGTGGATTTCACCTTATCACTTGAAATGGTTGCTCAAGCTATCGGGATACCAAATGTTGGGGAAGAGTGGACCAAGCACAAGCTGCTAGACAAATTTCATTATCAACCATACATCAAACCCGGATGCATGAGGCACCTTACTGCTGTTTTTCCTTTCAGATTCCTAAGGGATGAGTATGCACCCTTGATGAGGCTCATTATGCGTTATTTCACTTGTGAGGGCAGATTTTCACATTTATATTCGTACCATATCCGTTTGTTGATGCATTTCACCCGGGTACGAATGATGAACATTCCATTTTTCATGTGCCGAAATATAGAGAAGATGGTGCCCGTAGTGCAAAGGAAGAATCCCGCACAGCAACTCAAAAGTATATATCATTATGCATTGATCGAGATCATAGTGATCCATCAGTTGGCATAGCAGGGTATTGCTTGGGAGGATTTCATTTCTCGCGACTTCTTCATGGTGCCACAGCCACCTCCCGAGGTTGTCCATGATGAGGGAGGGCCTTCACAGCAGTTTGATATTCCTGAGCCAGAGCATGTCAGCACTCCTCCTTATGTTACATATCAGAGAGGCCACAGGGCCTTATTTGCATCTGCACGGCGAGTATTATCTCCACATCAGGTGGAAGGGGTCTCGCCTTCTTCATCAGCACAGCGAGTGTTATCTCCACATCAGGTGGAAGGGGCCTCGCTTTCGACAGCAGCACAGGTACAAGAGAGAGGCAAGCAACCCAAGATTGATGAGGGGCCATCAGGTGATCCAGGCATAGATGTTGTTGACCTTGATATTAGTTCTCCTAGCCTAGAGCCAAAGGAGATCATCCAGCAACTAAGGGTTGAAAATGACTTGTTGCAGCAAAAGTTGGAAATGGCAAATTGGACAATCACATACTTAGAGCAGCGCAACAAGCAATTAGAGGATGAACACACTCTTGATGAGTTACGGAGGATCCGAGAAGACCGGAACTTGGCTCGCAAGAGACCCGGTGATTTGACACCTAAGGAGCAAAGCTCTATGCTCATTCAGGTGAACACACATTTAGAGAGGTTGATAGCAAAGGCAAACAGGGACAAAGACATGCTCCGCCACATGAAGAACCATTATTGGGACCGCATGCATGTGTGCAAAGCAAAAATGAAGGTACTTAAAGCACGCTTGGCCAAGGCACTAAAACGGAGGAAAAGGCCCGATCCGCTTCAAATTTTGGCTGAAGCCACCTTGAGGGAGCATGGTGCTCAATGACACACCTCCAGCTCAAATTTCAGGAAATTTTGAGCAATTTTGGTCAATTTTGACTTTTTTGTGCCAAAAACAGGTTTTTGCCCTCAACGCGTAGCGCGCCGCGCGCTACCCTTAAGTTGGGGAGGTCCATTTCAGGAAAACTCAGCATTTTTGGATTTTTCATGGCAAAATACACTTTCTCAGCCACTACCAAGAAGTTTCATGGAGATTTGAGCCCCCAAAAGGTCAAAAAACAAGCAAAAAATGACCTTCTACCACTTTTTGGACACACAGGAAGCAGTCTTGGGAGATTGCAATTTTGGAGGGGCAAATGGCCACCAAATTGAGAAATTCCACTTGGGCTAGAGAGTAGACATCCAGACCTTTCCAAAAATCCCACGTGTGTCTCATTTGGATGCCGGGAAGTGCCTCAAAAGTGGCCTGAAATGCGCGCTACGCGTTGGGAAAATTTGCCAGTTTTGCATCTTCAGCAAAGGAAAACGCAGCAGTGACTAGTTTTGACTTTTTGGTTGGATTTTTCATCCTCCTTGATGTATTTGATGTAATTTCATGATTTACATGACACTTTTTACCTATTCTAGAAGACTCATTCATAAAATGGCAAAAAATTAATGAATGAATTGGTTTCCTAGCTTATAGAGGCAAGTTGTTTTGATTGCCTAGATTGTAGTGCTCAGTTTAGAATTGGTTGAAACAGCTCCTAGGATGATGAGCTCGACCCCTAGAGGCAAGGAAGTGTGTTAGCTTGCCTATATTATGTACTTTCTTAGTCATTTTCATGGTTGGACTCTTGAGGGATAAGCTTAGACTGTTTTACTCTTTGTATCTCTGCAATTTTGGCAAAGGAAAGACCAGGGTTTTGCAACACTATTTGGGATTCCTATGGTGTTTTGTGTTGATGGTGTGCTTCTCTCATGTACTTGTAAGTTTGTTATGTGTATCATTTTCCTACTTCTCTTTTCTGCACATTAAGTAAATGAAGTGTTAAGGTAGAATTCATGGTTTCTATGCTCTGCCTTTAAGTTTGCTTAATATCTATGTTTTCATCTGTCTAAGGAGAACTCTCGAAGGTTTCTTGCTCTCTTTAGCTCCTCACCGGTCATTTCTATCCATTCACTTAATTCAAAGTCATCAAGACAATCTCATACCTTGCCCCAAAAAGACCTCTGCAAAAACTGTGTCTCATCCCCGCACCCAAAATTGTTGTGCTCAGTTTTCCAACAAAACTCTAAAAATTTAAAATCAAACTTTCCCTATCAATTTACTAGCCTAAAATCAGTGTTCTTTATTGGTCATCTCCACTCTTTGAATACCTTTTGCCGAGATAGACCCGGAGAGAGCCCTCTCCTGTCCCCGTAGGGCTAGCTACGAGGCTAAGTGGTTTGATGTTGCCTTGGATTTTGTCTTTTTCAGCCTGAGGCCAAATTCAAGCGCTAACAACTCTAATATGAAATAGCTCATTTCTTTTCCTCTCATCATTATCATTATCAATAGAATGCAAAGAAGTACTTGTAGATGATTTAGAATCTTTACCTTTTATACCTGTAGCTATAACCGTTGTCTCGTCACCTGAATCTGATCCCAAGTCCTTTTGAATAGAAACAACATTCTTCCGCTCTTTACTCCCAAACTTCTTAGGCTTCAATTCCGGATGCAATGACCAGCAGTGTGCCTCATCATGTCCTTCCTTCTTACAATGAATGCATGAATTTATCCTTCTTCACAGTGTTTGTTTTCTTCTCCTTCCATTTAAGTTTATTTTTTCCTTTATTCTTGCTTTCAATAGGTTTGGATGATTTCCCAACATCTTGGGTTACATTTTTTCCTCTAGCTTCTAGATGAGTTTCTTGAACTGATACATCATCTAAGCTAGTTGGATTAAACATAAGTATGGTATGCCTCAAATAACTATGAAGACCACCTATGTATTTCAACAATGTCTCTGGTGATTCCAATGATATGCCTAATGTTAAAGCTCTCTTACAGAATTCCTGAGTATAACTTTGAACACTTTGACCTTTTAATTGACGTAGTGTTTGCCAACTCATCATTTCTTGTTGCATATAAGCCAAAGGATAAAATTTATTTTTAATAGCAGAAAAAAATTCATTCCAAGTTTAAATGATTTTACCATGCTTTTGGAGATTTGCTTGTGTCTTGCCATCCCACCATACAAGTGCGGTTCCTCCAAGTCGAAGGCTAGAAAGCTGGGTCTTCTTTATTTCTGAAACAACTTTCTGCACCCTGTAATATACTTCAATTTGTCTTATCCAATTATCAATCTTTTCAGCGTTAAGTTCTCCATCATAAATTGGCAAATCAAATTTTACATCTAATTTGATCAAAGAGGATTTCTTCTTCTTCTTCTTAGAAGGACTACATTTATGAGAAGAAGAGGATGATGATGACGATGATGGTGATGATGGAGGAGATGGTGGAGAAAGCATTCCTCCCTTTCCCTTATCTTCTTGATCTTTAGGTGATGAAGTGCCTTCATCTTTGTTCTTCTTAAACTCTCGATACATCTCTTCCACCATTTCACGTATTGTCATGAAACTATCCAAGAATTGAGATTCTGACCGAAGTGGAGTTTCATCTGCCATCCTTGTTTGTGAAAATACCCTTCCAATCTTTGGATTTGCCTCAACAAGTTCACCTTCACCTCGTCCGAGCCTCAACCTAGTAAGCATTCAAATCTCCACACAAACTTGTCAAACCGTAAAAACCTTGTTGCTCTAATACCACTTGATCTACTAATGAAAAAGGTATTATAGACTATGTGTGAATTTGCTTATGTTACTTAGTGCAACAGATCGAAAATATTGTGAATAACATAAACACATAAACAACTTGAAAACACATTCAAACACATCAACACAACCAAATTTAATAAAGGAGTTCACTAGACTTTCTAGCTACATCTCCTGGTCCTTTCGCTTCCAGTGCTAACCTCTTTATTTTGTCTTCAAATTGTTGTTACGCGTATGAGCTCGAAAATAGAGTCCCAAATAAGAAAATGAACATCACCACTACGTTCATCTCAAGATTTCGAGTCAATCAAGTATAAACTCAACCATATTTGGCCACTATGACCTCCAAACCCCCTAGAATGGTCCAAAACCACCTTTGTCACTGCAAAACCACCCTTTGTTTGGAAAAAACCATCTCAGCCTGCATAAAACCACCTTGTATTGCATAAAACCACCTCGGATTTCACGCTAGTGGTAGGGAGGGTTTGCCACCTGCAAAGGTTTATTAAAAAAACTTGGTGGTTTGGTTAACCAAGTCCCACCCTTCGGCATGTTGGTTCTGTTTCAATGATATAGTATTGATATACCATGTGTAGTTGCAACCTGCAGTGAATGTGGGATAATGCGATAACATAAAATCAAAGGACCAGCGGTCATGGGGTTGACTCCTACCATCCTCTCTTTTTCCGACTGAGATCCTGACACCAAAATAAATACAAGTTTATCATATCCATTACCAAGTCTCGTTCGATCCAACGGCTATCACGTCACCCGTTCGCCAACTATCTTGATCGATCTCCACCATATATCAATCTCACGTGATCCAACGGCTATCACGTCGTCTGCTCGCCAACTAGCCTGGACGATCTCCATCGTCGATGTGACCCACCCAATCGAACAGCTATCGTGCAATCTCGCGCAGGTTCTTGCATGACCGATATCAAGGTCGAGAGCATGCGAGAAAAGTAGTTTTCTTGTGCTACGTGTTGCCCGCTAAGGTTAATCGCGTGAAATTGAGGAATATCGTTTACCATTTTATAAGCACGCGAGATACTGCTTACCGCTTACTAATACTACTCCTTTGTTCTGCTAACACGTGGCTTAATCTGATCTCTTCATTTCTTAACTTTATTTTGCGCGACTTAATCCTCGTCGTCTATCTCCCTCATTCTCATTTGTTGATATGACTGATCCAATGACTGTGCTTCGCTGCTCTGATACCACTTTCATTTGATTTTGAAGACTTTGATCTGAAGGCAAAAATGAATCCATTTTGGATCAATCAATGATAAGGAAAAATTGCAGCTTTGATAATGTTGAAAGAAAACTGAATGAAAATCCTTTAGAGAATATAAACTAGTAGATGGTAGACTCTCATACCATTTCCTCACCAATTCCTCCAAGGTAGCCATGAAGATCTTCATTATACAATCTTCAGGAAACTTAGTCTTTAATTTGTGAATATGAAAATGAAGTTTGACCAAATGCAAACTAGAATCTTCTCCATCTTGGCCTTTAAACTTTAGCAGCCCTGTTTTCCAATCTATACAAGGAATACAATTCGAAAAACCAAGAATGAGAGCTCGATTCATAGGAGCATACCTTCGAACAGTTGAATCCATCTTGAAAACAATTAAGTCACCAAGAAGTTCTTCAAACTACTGGTTTTTGAACAGTGGAGTCACCATGAAAATTTTGAACCTTTGGATCCTTCGACATTGGAGTCGCCAAGTGAAAGATGCACAACCTTTCTCGTGTCTGATCACTGTTCACCATCAACAATCAGATCTGATATTTTTCATTCTTTCCCAGGGAATATATGATCTTTCGTTCCCCGAAAACAACGCCAAAAATGTTATCCTCTACAATTTCCTAGGCTGAGGGGGAGATTGAAAGAGGTAACCTTGAACCACTTTCAGCTCAGTAGCTAGCCCTACTGAGCCAGAGAGTTTTACACAACATTTTTTCACTATCCCTATACTCCCCATTCCATGATCCTAGAGGACCTCTACAGTGAACCCTGCATGCTTTTCCATAATGAAGAAACTCCCATTATGTCCCTCTTCATGAGCAGAACAATTCCCTTTTGCATCATTTCCCAAGAATCTTCCTTTTACCCTAGTTTTCAAGACCGATGTGAATGACCCATTTTCTCAATCACACCAATTTGCAGAGATTAAAACTAGGACTAGCATCATACGACACTATTGAACCTTTTCTCAGTCGCGCCGATCCTATTTTGGCAAGTTTTTCAAATATGGAGTCAAAGCTTCGAGGCCTAGAAGCTTCGTAACAAAAGTTTGGTAAATGGTTGGGCTGGATGGAGCCGAGGAAGTTAATTTGGGCTCCTTTCCCCTATTAGGATGGAACCAATCCAAGAGATAAGGGCTTCTACCATGATAAGAGGAACCATCTCCCCTCCATCCAAGCTATATAAACCCCTCATTTTACAAGCTAAACTAGTTTCAGTCTTAGTAATTTTGGAGCTTGAATAATCAGCAAGACATCTATAACACGTAGCTCTCTAGTTTATGTTTGAGGGAGAATAGTGTTTTTGGTTTGGTTAGAGACTAAAGTGAAGAAGCCTTAAAACTTCTATTATTAGGGCTATCCATGAGATGTTAGCAGAAGTGTGGGAACCCGGATATGTTGGAGGAGACCAGGAACGTTAAGGAATTGGTTGTAATCTCTTTCTGAACTTATATGAATACAACTATTGATTGATTTCCTACATTAAAGTGTTATCTTACATTTGATGTGTTAATGTTCCTTGACCTATTAAGTAGGTTGAATGAAATTTGTATGCTATCACATTTGTTGTTGTTGTTTGTTTGCTTATTATGGGTATTTGAAGGAAGGAAACGAAAAGTAGTTGGAGTAAGGAAGCAAGATTAATCACCAAGAGGAATAGCATTCTAAAAGGTAGCCCCTCTTATTTGATTTTAGCTTAAGCAAGTTTTCCATAAATTGTTTGTTTGTGACTAGACTCGCTCTCTCGGGCTAGAGGAATTGTTTGTGTCCGCACTGAGATTTACCTGCACCACAAGAGTGTTATAGACATATTTGGGCACTACAACCCCAATCATATATGTCCATAAACCAAGGGCTTCTAAACCCATAAAAGTGTTGTTTCATACCCTAAAGGAACAAGAGCAGCTGATTACATCATCTCGCAGAAGTTCTCCATGAAAAACTACTCAGAACTGGTCAAAACATAACCATACAGACTGCTCCATGCATAGGGTGCGATGCATCTCACCTATTACACATGGGGGGTGCGATGCATACTGGAAAGCCCTTTTGTAGTGTGCTATGAGCAAGGGCAGACAAATGGCAGAAGTAGTTTTCTAGGTGGAAACCCAGAGAATCTTCTAGAAACTGGTCATATGACACTTGCCTCTCTGAATTCGCCCAAGGATGAGTAAGAGATCTGAAATCTCCAAGTGGAATCAAGAACTATCAGTGAAATGACACTAATCAAAATCCCAGAAGCTGACTCACTCTCTTGTAAACATCTATATATGCATCCCTCATCCTAGAGATCCAAAGGCTGGAATTTTGTAATTTGCAAGGAAGTATTGTTGGTTCCTCTTTGAAGACATTGTTGGGTGATCTTGCTTTGTATGAGGTGAAGAGGGATTTCATGTTGGGAGGATGATGCTGGATCAGACAACCTAGTTTTAATCCTCTTTTCTACTACTTCTATCAATAAAGCTATTTGATTTTTCCTCCATATGCTTATATATCTCTGAATCTTGTATTTGTATATGCATTTATATGGTTAATGTACATCTGATCCTACATTATTTATGGTTATAGATCTCTATGCTTTGATGGTATTTTTTTCCTTGACTCTATAGGTGTTCTTCGAAGCGAGACAAGTGAAAAAGGAGTGGCGAAAGCTCTATCAAGGGAGAGAGGAAATGAACAAGGATACTAGCAAAAGACTAAGGTTGGTACTCTCTGCTTCTCTCTCATCTATCTCTCATAAAGTAAAACACAAGTAACTTTAGTTTGTTTGTTTCTAAGATAGCTACCCATCTTAGTGGGACTAGCAACTCTGAATGGACACTAGTTTTCTCGATAACAAAATGGCGACTCCGCTGGGGAGCGAATAGTTTGTTTGTTTTGTTACTGTTGTTTGCTTTATAAACCACAGATGGAGCCTGAAGTCAAGCCAACTAGCCTTCGAACTGCTTTTGCTATGCAACTGCAAAGTAGATCAACGTTGCTTCAGTCAATCTCTGGGTTGGTTTATGAACTGAACATCTAGCTTGCAAACATCCTAAGTGCCCTGGTGGTAGCTCAAATAACCTCATTAGATCAACCCCTATACTTTGTGTTTACTGACAATCATTAGCTTAGCCTAAATCCCTAAACTTAGCTGCAAACTGTGAGTGAAAACCAAGCACAGTCTCATCCCTGGACCATCGCACTATCTCTTCTTGGAAATCTGGATGCATCGCACCTCCCGTGTGTTGCAGGTGAGATGCATCCATGTTTCCCTGTGTTATAGGTGCAATGATTGAATGAGACTGT
Organism: Pinus tabuliformis; assembly: GCA_031772625.1. Classification (NCBI taxonomy): domain Eukaryota; kingdom Viridiplantae; phylum Streptophyta; class Pinopsida; order Pinales; family Pinaceae; genus Pinus; species Pinus tabuliformis. Next base: position 1,880,943,813 of record CM062819.1, on the reverse strand, counting down.
TTCTGCCTCCAGATTTTGGTTTTTTCTTCATTGTCTTCAGCTTTATTCAGTAGTTTTGTTGTCTATGATCAGTATATCTCAGTTGAAACCATCTTTCTTTGCATTATTCAACCTCCATCAGAAGGAATTGTGAATGTTTTTTATGTACTTTTCATCATTCACAATTCTCCTTTGCAAATAGTATCTTAATCGAACTGTCGTCCTTTGATTTGAAAGTGTCGCAAATGTTGTTTTCAGTCAAGAAAAAGAGTGTCACATGTCTAGTAAATTTAACGTCTTAAATTGCTCTACATAAATTATCAATCTGGGGATCGTAAACTAATGAAGTGTGGTGCACCATATGTGCTTAGTTAACCTTTTTCTTACTTCTTTGTTTTATAGTTTATGTTGTTTTTGGGGTTTGTTCTTGTTGGTTTCCTAAAGTGTTTAATGCAAATGGAAATCCTATTCTAAGGTCTTAAGAATACTTTTAAAGTTCAAGTATGGATGTGGATTTCAAGACAAGGTTTATGTCCCTTATGGTAAAATCCAAAACTAAGCACTTCAAAAGATCTCAAAACATGCTATTAATACTTGAACATGAATGTAAATGTGAAACTACTTAAATCAAACAAAAGATGAAATACTGATCATGAAATCACTGTCTCTGCTGCCCATCTAATTATAGAAATAAAATCTAAACTATTGCACTCAAACAAACCAAAAGTTGCAGACTAACAAAAGCAAGATCAATTTACTTCACTTATAATCCGATAGCTCACCAAGTAGCTTTTCCGGGTTAAGCCATGGCTCTGGAGATAATGTCAATAACATGAAGAATTGATATCTAAATTACCTACTTTCAAATGAAAGTAAAATCAAGTCACTTCACTTATAATCCGATAGCTCGCCAAGTAGCTTTTCGGGGTTAAGCCATGGCTCTGGAGATAACGTCAAAAACATGAAGAACCTGATATCTAATTGCAGAGATGAAAGTAAAATCAAATCACTTCACTCATAATCCGATAGCTCTCCAAGTAGCTTTTCGGGGTTAAGCCATGGCTCTGGAGATAACGTCAAATGATATGAAGAATTTGATATCTAAACTAACTAACAACAACAAATAAATAAGACTGAAATCAAAGCATAACTGAAATTGAAAAGCTTAAGAAAAAGTTCAGGAGAGAGGAAAATCTCATGTCACCATTTGATGCAAAAAAATGTAAAGAAAAACTAATCTACAATCAACTGGTTGAACAAACTTGCATGAATTAAAATTGCATGAATGGAAAATCTAAACTATCAAACTTGAAAGCAATAAAATGACATACATAAATGAAATAAAAACAAAATTACAAAATAAAATCTACTCTACCTTACATTCTAATATGTTCCATGACATCTACTTCACATCTCCTTCCATGTTGAGAACATCAAAGCTTTATTCAAATTCTTCAAAATTACAAAGTACAACAAAGCTCTCCAAAGCTTTCTAAAGCCATCAAGGAAGAACTACAAACTCCAAGCTAAAGAACTAAAAAGCCAAGCTAAGCCAAGACTAACAAGCTCACAAGCTAAGCTCTAAACTAACAAATGAAGGAGACAGATCTCCTATTTATACAAAAGGATGAGAAGCCATCTCATTAATGAGAGTCCATGAATCTTTCCCTCTACCTCGAGTCTTAATTACAATAGGAACTGATAAGACACATGTCTTCTTAGAGTTTCAATACAATTAGGAGATGTGATACATATCCTCATGATCCCATGATTCTTTCCACTCAAATTCGAATTTGGCCTTAGAGTGCCACATAAGGGTCCTCTAGAAGCCTCCTTTTAACCTATACATGTTAACAATCTCAACCCACTTGTTAGGTATAAGCATATGCACATTATTTTCTAATTTTTAACCACAAATTCACTTGAAAATGCTTAGAATTAATAAAGTTTGGAAAAACATAAATGTGGCCCAATGATAATGAAAGTGGGATGAATGTAGTGACATAGTAATGAAATGGAGGTGATATAATGGACATAATAGTGAAAGTGTAATGGAAATGAATGACATTTTCAAGACCCAACATACCCCCCAACTAAAGTTATTGCATGTCCTCATGCAATATATATTACATTAACTCTTTTGATTCTTGAGCTTTGGCTTAACTTTGCATGATATCATTTGATAACTTCATATTTCTGCAAAGTGTTTTACTTGAATTGCAACATGGTTGGTTCTTGTGTTACAACCATTTTTTTTGTTGTTGTTGCATTCTATTTTGATCTTTGAACTTTGCATAATGATATTTTGATTATTGTTGCAAAGTATATCTTTATTGGATTGCATGATGGTTGGTTCTTGTGTGACAACCATGATTTTGTTTGTATCCAATTTATCCTTTAAGCACTTTTTGAAAAGCCATTGTATGCTCATAATAACAATGTAATAGTTAATATATGTTGGAAGTATGTGGGCTCCTAAGTATGATATGGACATGGAAAGATATGAAGATGAATGTATTCCCCCCCCCCCCCAACTGATGGTATTGGAAATTTTATGAAATGAGGAAGAGAAATGTTTTTCCAACAATTATCATTCTAGCTTTTTATGGAATTCTATGGTCAAAAAGTTAGAAAATGACGTACCTTAACTTACCCTTTGGAATGGATGAGTTGTATGTGTGGTGGCTGCAAAATTATGATCATATTCTTCTTCAAGTGACTGAACAAGAGGAGTCATGGAAAAGAGTTAAGATGACTTTTTATTACTTCTACTAAAACTTGTTGAATCTGTCCCAAAATGTTGAAAATAATAGTCTTCATGTCTTCAAAACTCATTGGCCCAATTCCTACTATGTGAAAAGATGTTCTGATTTTGAACATAGTAGGAAATTGTTGACTTAGTGACCATTAATGGATGCCACTAGTCAACACGAGAACTCTCACCATTGATGACAATGAGAGTCAAGATGCTCAAAAACATCTTTCTAGGTATGAATGAATTTGCCAATGTCGAGTCACCTAGAATATCTGATAAACAAGGGACATTAATGTATTCCCATTGTTTGTCAGCATGAGAACTTGCCATTAAGGCATGCAAGCCTCAAAGTGTCTTTACAAGGAACTTAGACTCAAAGGACTATGGACTCAATAATTTGCATTGTAGCAGAGATTATTTGCCAAATGAAAATGACAAGAAATGGAAAATGAAAATGGAAGATGGCAATGGAGAGCATAAATGGCAATGGGAAATAAGCATGTGAATGAGCCTCTTGATTTTATTTGTGGGTTATGAATGGACAAAAAGAGATGGAAAGTGTATGTGAATGTAAATGGAAAATATGAAGTGAAATGAGGTGAATAGTTTAGTATGAGGTATAGATGTGATGGAGACAATAGTATCTAAAAGTTTTTCAAGTGTTTGGATCTGATTTTGCATCAGCATATTTCCTCTTTATTGTTGATCATCCTCTTATGAAACAAATTGGTCTCTTAGAGAGACATCATTCTCTTGTAGTTATTTGTCCTTCCTCCTGGAACCTGCAAAAAATATAATACTTCTTCTGTAATGGAATGTAAGATTATCAAAGGAGAGAGGTGATCTATCTCTCTAGTTATGATATTTACACACAAAACTAAGAATTTGTATTAATGAAACAAGTTATCAAAGGAAAAATCAAAAGAATTTATACCTGCTTTGGAATTGGTGCCTCAAGTTGTTGTTGCTTCTTTTCAGCAATTTATTTCATTATTTACCATTTCAAACTCTAATGATGGATTTCTCACTGTGTAGATCTTGTTGAGATCTTTCCAACGATACTTGAATCATCAAAATCTGATTTTGTAAGAGAAAGATATTCTAATTTGAACAATGAGGTTTTTTTGGCTGCAGAATTAGAGAATAGCTGCGGAATTGGACTTTAGCTGCGGAATGTGCATAGTTTCTGTAGCTAAAAATCTTGAATAAAAAGTTATCCATTCATCTTTCATCGTCAGTCCAAAATTAATCAATACCTTTAGAAAAGTGAGCAAATAACTTATTCATTTCATTGATTCAAAATTATTAATTTTTTTCTTGACATGCGGTGACTTAGTGTGGCAACTTAGTGATAACACACACCTTGAATTCCCTTTGACCGGGGTCTTTTTCATTGACTTGGATCAAATGAATAGGACACCATCCATGTACTGACATTTTTCCAGCTACCCATGTGGTTTGTTTCATCTCTTGACACCTATAACCTATAGAAGTATGAAAATGGCTGCGGAATTGCCAGTTAGCTGCAGAATCAGACTGCATTCCGCAGCTAAAAGACAACCAACCATCAGTTTTCTGATTTAAGTTATTTTCTTCATTGTCTGCATGTAGGAACTCTGTGAATGGTAGTGGCATATGGAGCAAAACAGTTTCAGCGATGGAAATGGAATATCAGGGTACCAACTCTTGTGCTGCTCATTTTTTTTATTTTTTATTTTTTTGAGATATACCCGAAGTGTCACTTTCCTACTGCCATCTGAATCATAAACCTTGAAGATGAATTCAATCTTTTGGTTACTTAGCAATTAGGCACGGGAACAATTTTAGAGCACTTCGACTATAAAAAAGATGCTTATGCAAGAGTGCAAGGATGCAAGAGCTAGTATGCAGGAATGATAGATTATTTTCAAGATCAAACAAAAACCAATGATTTCAAGAATACAATTATAATGCACCAGACTTTGATATGATTCAGATCAGCCCACAATTAGCATGCAAACAGTCCCAAAATCTCACTTGAAAAACAAACAAGATAATACTTATTGAGCCTTTAAGTGTATTAGGATTATCATAACTTATTTTCAAGACCAAACTTTGAAGATTACACTGTTGTAGCAATTATATCAGACTTCTGAAATACACAAGACTGCTAAGGAAAATGAGCAACAAAGCTTCAACTTATAGTTTTATAAACAACTGAAGGCACATCATGATAAAACCTCCACTCCTTCCAGTTTCTAAATCATAAAACAACCCATTTCCCTTTGCTGTCATGCTTCTATTTTCTATTGTCTGTGCCCTGTCCATTGTAAAATATGGACGATCATCCGGATTGGCCAATTTTGTCTACCTCATTCACATTTTCACCAGCAAGAAATTGAAAGTACCATCTAAATCATACGGGGCTGGAAAGAATTGCCGATAGCACAGGATTGCCATCGTCATGCTGCGAAGAGTGGATAGAAAAACAATGCAGAGTTTTGCAACGTGGCCCTGACGGTCAAAAATATTAATCTCAGCAAGATATAATAAGACATATCCTAAGCCTGCAAATGACTCTTATGCCCTTCATATTTTAGTGAGTAAATACGTCGAGCATCATAGGTATAGTCGTTAAACAGATCAATCGGGAAGAGTCGTATTCGATTCGGACACGTCTGACAGGTGTGATGAAGTATGAGTTTATTAAAGATGGGAGGCGTGTAATCAAGTTTTAGATGCTAGCACATAGTTGATTCCTAATTAGAATTCCCTTCCTCAGGCACGCCGAATTAAATCACAGCATGTTCATTAATTAAAATTCGTTTTTCTTCACGCGGCAGGCAAAAAGAGGCTTCAGAGAACCGAGAAATTCTCTCAAACCACCACGAATTTCTTAAAACCATATCTAGGTTATATAATTGACCCTATTGGCGAAAAAACCCATGTTTTATTTTTTCCAAATTCGCCTATGTTTGGCCAAATCGTGCAATCAAAGTTTGACATTTTTCTTTGTTCTGTGTTTTTTTGTGTGAATTACTGCATTCGGTTGTAAAATAAATTTCGAATTTTTTTAGATGCAATCACAACACAGGAAATGGCGAATGAACCAGCCAATATTAGGAAATTCTTGCAAATATTTTATAGCTTTGATAACTCCCGCAAAGAGCTTAGAGAGTCCTCTGGATGGTCGTTTGAAACCTGGTTGAATGCATACTTTGAAGTTCGGGTTTTGATATCAGACGTGGTCACAAATAAGAGATCAGAGCCAGCAAACAAATCCAACAAATGGGACATGGAATTTGGTAAATGATACTTTTGGAATTTGTTAAAAATGCCATCACACAAATGAAACTTGTCTTGCTTACACAGAAAATTTGATTTGTCTCTCACCATTCTTATTTACAAATCAACGTTTTCCTATTGAATTAAAGCTCAAATGATTTGCACAATTGGATTTTTCATTAACAAGTTTTGATAAATTCCTTAATCACAACAACAAAGGTTTTGATGAAGTTCTAATCACAACAATGTATTGCAATCTAATGGCTCCCAATTTCAGGCAGCAAAAGCTTCAAAATAAATGTGCTAAAAACAGGGCTTTGACTGAGGTCTTAAGCTGATTTTTTTATCAATCTGCGCTAGGTGACTAGGATAGGATCCATGTCGGGACAATTCCGGAGATGCCCATGTGGTCAGTTTCTTCAATGGATGCCTGTAACCTGCTAAACCTTGAAATTAGCTGCGGAATTCACAATTAACTGCGGAATCAGGCTGCTTTCCGCAGTTAATTTGCAGAATCTTATTAAAACAGGACACAGTGTTTTGAAAACCACTACAAACCATAACCAGTCAATCTTGGACGATTTAACCTATCAAAGCAGTTGGGTTTCATTTTTTTTTTTTCATTTCTTTTTGTTTATTTTTTTTTGTTTATTTTATTTTTATTTTTTTATTGAATCAAATGAAATGATGAAGTTTATTTCGTCTCCTTTTTTGTTTTTACATAACAACTCTTTTTCTGATCCTCCAGATCATACAAAGTGCAGGAGGAGAGCATACTCAAGAATTATTAATTTTTGTTTTTATAACAATTCTTTTTTTGATCCTCCAGATCACACAAAGTGCAGGCGGAGAGCATACTCAAGAATTATTAAAAAAAAATTAGATGTAAAAAATAAGGTCTCCTAATTACACTTCCTCGAGAACGGCGCCAAAATGTCTAGTCAATTTAATGTCTTAAATTGCTCTACATAAATTATCAATCCGGGGATCATAAATTGATGAAGTGTGGTGCACCATATGTGCTTAGTTAACCTTTTTCTTACTTCGTTGTTTTATAGTTTATGTTTTTTTTAGGGTTTTGTTCTTGTTGGTTTCTTAAAGTGTTTAATGCAAATGGAAATCTTATTCTAGGGTCTTAAGAATACTTTTAAAACTCAAGTATAGATGTGGATTTCAAGACAAGGTTTATGTCCCTTATGGTAACTTCCAAAACTTAACACTTCAAAAGATCTCAAAACATGCTATTAATACTTGAACAGGAATGTAAATATGTAGCTACTTAAATAAAAAAAAAATGAAATATTGATCATGAAATCACTGTCTCTGCTGCTCATCTAATTACAGAAATAAAATTTAAACTATTGCACTCAAACAAACCAAAAATTGCAGACTAACGAAAGCAAGATCAATTTACTTCACTTATAATCTGATAGCTCGCCAAGTAGCTTTTCTGGATTAAGCCATGGCTCTGGAGATAACGTCAATAACATGAAGAATTTATATCTAAATTATCTACTTGAAAATGAAAGTAAAATCAAGTCACTTCACTTATAATCTGATAGCTCACCAAGTAGCTTTTCGGGGTTAAGCCATGGCTCTGGAGATAACATCAATAACATGAAGAACCTGATATCTAATTGCAAAGATGAAAGTAAAATCAAATAACTTCACTCATAATCCGATAGCTCACCAAGTAGCTTTCAGGGTTAAGCCATGGCTCTATCAAATGATATGAAGAATTTGATATCTAAACTAACTAACAACAACAAATAAATAAGACTGAAATCAAAACATAACTGAAATTGAAAAGCTTAAGAAAAAGTTCAGCAGAGAGGCAAATCTCATGTCACTATTTGATGCAGAAACATGTAAAGAAAAACTAATCTACAATCAACTGGTTGAACACACTTGCATGAATTAAAATTGCATGAATGTAAAATCTAAACTATCAAACTTGAAAGCAATAAAATGACATACATAAATGAAATAAAATCAAAATTACAAAAGAAAATCCACTCTACCTTACATTCTAATATGTTCCATGACATCTACTTCACATCTCCTTCCATGTTGATAACATCAAAGCTTTATTCAAATTCTTCAAAATTACAAAGTACAACAAAGCTCTCCAAATCATTCTAAAGCCATCAAGGAAGAACTACAAACTCCAAGCTAAAGAACTAAAAAGCCAAGCTAAGCCAAGACTAACAAACTTACAAGCTAAGCTCTAAACTAACAAATGAAGGAGAGAGATCTCCTATTTATACAAAAAGATGAGAAGCCATCTCATTAATGAGAGTCCATGAATCTCTCCCTCTACCTCTAGAGTCCTAATCACAATAGGAACTAATAAGACACATGTCTTCTTAGAGTTTCAATACAATTAGGAGATGTGATACATATCCTCATGATCCCATGATTCTTTCCACTCAAATTCGAATTTGGCCTTAGAGTGCCACATAAGGGTCTTCTAGAAGCCTCCTTTTAACCTACACATGTCAACAATCTCAACCCACTTGTTAAGTATAAGCATATGCACATTATTTTCTAATTTTTAACCACAAATTCACTTAAAAAGGCTTAGAATTAATAAAGTTTGGAAAAACATAAATGTGGCCCAATGATAATGAAAGTGGGATGAATGTAGTGACATAGTAGTGAAATGGAGGTGATATAATGGACATAATAGTGAAAGTGTAATGGAAATGAATGACATTTTCAAGACCCAACATCACAAAGCATTCCTCTTTTAGATAGTCAATTACAATTTTTCCATTGTATTTGATTTGAATCATTAGTATTTCAAGTGTCAAAAACAATTTTAAATTCGAAATCCAAAGTGTCATCTTGGCTTTACTTTCATTTTTTTGAAAAGAAAATTGTTAGTACTGTCGCTTTGAAAGAAGATATTTCAGATCTATACTTAGCTTTATTTTTGTCATTCTCACATTAAGGAAACTGAAAAACAATACATGCATGTGTATTTCCATTAAGACTGCATGCTGAAGTTGATTTAGGAAAAGTGCATCTAGTGTGTGCTCTCTGCTCTATGTTGAAAGAATTTCATCTCTCTTTCCTTAGTAGCTAGGATTTTCATTGCAAAAAGAAAGTAAATGACTGTTTATCATCTTAGATTACACATTTAGGAATTGTATATCTACATCATGCAATGAACCTTAAAGGAAAACTTCTTAAGAAAGATCAACTGTAAAATAAACCTCAATGAACATAAAAAGGCTTTGGAACCTGACGCACAACATTTAGAAGTCTAGGCTAGAGACGTATTCCGGCGTTGTAAAGCCTAGTAACTATCGCTTTCATTGTAGGTTTGCTGATTCCTCCTCTTTGAGACGACAAGTGCTAGTATGGACTTGTGCTACCAGGTACCGTCAAGTATATATTGGGAGACCACAATAGGCTACATCCTTTATCCTTAGGAAGCCCTGTCCGTCGCCCTATCGATTGCAATGCACTGAACAAAACATTTGGGAAGATTAACTGCCGTACCGTAAAAAGTATTTTGTAGTTTTGGATTGGTTTGGTAATCCCTCTGTCTAGATTTCCACAGTAGTCACTTTCATTCCTTTTTAGACTCCTTAAAAGAAAAGGTCCATTTGAGCACTTGTCACTTTAGGCTCATTAAAAATCGAAGGTAACTAGAGTCATCTTTAGCTTTTTCTCGACTCTTAAAAATTGAAAAAGCAAGTTGTGTCAAAGCGTCATAAAATTTATTTTAATCGGAATAACGTCACTGTTCCCTCGTTGGTCTTGGGTTGAGAAAATGGAGTCTACCAATCAAGGATTTCCCCTTGGGGGAAATCCTAGTCCTTTCTCCTCTTGGGGGGATGTTGGTGCTCCACATATGGCTACATTGTCCCTTCTAGGACTCATAATTGGCCTTCCAGTATGGATTTTCTCGATCTCTTTCATTCAAAACACTACAATTCCTCAGCAATCCAATTAGCAACCAGATGAAGTTGCTCCCCAACCTTCTACTTCAATTGTTTCTCCTTCTCCTTCTTCCTCTTCGCTTGGTGAAGTTGGTAACACTAAAAACCAAGTAACTGAGAAGAAGAAGAAAGGGAAGGAGAAGAAGAAGAAGAATCCAACGAGGAAAGGGGCCAACCATGCATCATCTGGTGAAAATCCGTACACTGCACCTTCCAAATCTAAATCCCCATGTGTCATTTGCAAGGGAGACCACTATCATCGAGATTGTCCCTGCATCCCGCTTGCACAGTCCAGTGTCTTCAACCTCTGACGATCACGTTGAGAGCACACCATCAACTAGTGAAAACGAAGCCAATGGAAAGAAAGGAAGATCTAAATTTCCTTGTAGACTGTGCGAAGGAAATCATGTCCTCCACCATTTTCCTTTCCTAGACGAAGCTAAAAGAGTCTTGGATAACCGTCCTGCATCACCGCAGCAACTTCCTCATGGATACACGAAACTCTTGCCGAGTCCATCACTAGTTGAAAATCTGACTGACACATCATTGTTGTTGGTTGAAGCACCTATCATTGAAGATAAACCCTCTGAGTCCACACCAGACCAAAGTCAATAGGTCAAGACGGCAATCGACCCAATCTTGTCTTCAAAGTTTCCACCTTCAGATGATACTGTCACCAAGGAGAATGAGAATGACACCGTTCAAATTCTCTTTGTAAACACAGACTCCGATGAACATGGGGGCAATCTACCCATTCCTTTACTACAGGAAGGAAGTTTTTCAGAGATTTATCCGGCCGTTTATTCGGTCCCACCTCCAAGCAATCTAGTTGTTTCCTTCAATTGGAATCTTCTAGGCAAACTCCACCTACCATCTAATGTACCGTTTCGAATCATAGTACAAGCTTATAGAATGATCATGGTTGGTACTATCATAGATGAAGAGGCTTCTATGAGTATCCTTTCCTCAAATGCTTGGAAATCTCTTGGTTCGCCATCGCTTCTGCCTGAGATTCGAAATCTGACAGGATTCAACAAAGGAACTAGTCGACTGTTAGGGATCCTTCCAAATTTGCCTATAACTTTGAGAAGGAAAACCGTTCATCTAAACGTGATGGTAGTCCAAGGACCTCTAGATTACAATCTACTCCTTGGGCGTGACTACATTTATAGTATGGGAGCTATCGTTTCCTCACTCTTCTGAGTGATTTGTTTTCCACATGAAGGCAGAGTGGTCCACCTAGTTGATCAGCTTTCATTCCCTAGTTCAAACACATCTATTAGTCAAATTCCATCCCTAACTAGTCTTTTTGCATAAGGCATGTCTAATCAATCTCCAGTCCATCCACCTGATGATCACAAGTGATTCAGTGATTATGACTGAAACCCAGGAGGCATGTGCCCTAGTCTGCTTCGGCAGGAAAACCCCAGATATAAGGTAGGTTTCCATGTAGGAATATGACTAGTCTGATACCCCTTTCCGTCTAGGAAAATGGATTTGGACTGGAAAAGGATTCCCTCGTCAAAGGTTATGTGATTGGCACTGAAAACAGTCACCTTTGTCCATTTCGATGGACATCACCAAGGAAGTTTTTTGTCTGTTATGTGGATGGAACAATCTTGCTAATGCAAGAACTTCCGTATGGTAACCTAGAAACTCTACTTATACCTGGGGGCATGCAAACCTTTTTGTACACAAGGGAAAAGCGACTAGCGTAACTCTAACCCCATAGTTTTACTAACTTCAACTTCTTAAGTTAGGTGATTGGTCTGATCCACCATTCACCTTTGTCGAGACCAACGGAAATGGCAAAGTAAAGGAGACCGTTTCCCATCGAGAAACTATCCTACCTAACCTCAGTAGTTCTTTAACCCTTAGGATAGTAGTTGGTCGTTCCTTGCTTGCATACAAAAGGCTCAAGAGCAAAGTTGTGCACGGGGCAAGCTCCCTAAAAAATGAACCTACTGATGAGACATCCTTATTATAAGACTGGCATGAGCAGTTTTACGCGAAGTTCAAGCTAGTTAAAAAATAAACCTAGCAATGAGAAAATGTTCCCCCAGAGTTTAAGCTCATTAAAAAAAATGAACCCCACCTTTAGTAAATAATATTTGTAATCGCATAATTATCAGCTTTTGAACCTTGGTCATGTTCTTACCATCACGTCCACTCTTTTTTAGCTGATCATATGCCTCCATTTGATTGTTTACCCTTTTGAGGAACAGCTGTGACGAGTGATTATATTAGCCACCTTCTTTACACTGCCATGATTGAAAAGTTCCAAACCTTATCTAGAACTAGTTTCTATCCAAAAACATCACTCGTTCCTCAAAAAACAAGTCTCATTTAAGCTCTTTTCATCTGACTCGTAAAATATGAAAAGATTGCCAAGCAATTGGCCTCTCTAGCTCATTAAAATGATCGAAAGTGCCATCCCTCCTCTAGATTTTAATCTTTTTGGACCTGAGGGATTATTACACAAAAAGATCGAGTGTTTGTCTTGTTCGGCTGGTTAAAACTATCGAAAAAGTCATCCCTTTCATATTATTTTATACTTTTTCAGACTTAAGGGATTACATTACGAAAAAGGACCACTGGAGTTGCCTTTCTGTCCCTTTTTAGACTCTCTAAAATTGAAAAGGACCGAGCTATCTTTGTCGTTGAACTTGTTAAAACAATAGTGACAAACTTGTCCATGCAGACAAGAGCGAGTTTCACTGTCGCTAGGCTCGTTAAAACATAGTGACAGGTTTGCCCAAAGGGAAAATTATAGAACAAACATATGTTATCCTCCTCAAGCTTGACAAGAATAAAGAGGTACTAGTCAGCAATGACTGGGGAAAAAGGGAAGAAAACTTGAATAGCTTCGTTGGTAGCAGGTCACTCTTGAACATGACACTTTCACTCCGTCACCATGATTGAGTTGGGTTGGGTTATTCTGTTCACCAGTCATATCACCATTGGTCCACCATACCATCCACCTTGGGGTTAATGCTACCAATCCATTTCAGTGTCGTTGGTATGTTCAAGAGAAGTCGCTCAGAAAATTCACCAACCTAGCTAATGCCTCGTCCGGTGCAATACCTTCACTCTCCATTTTTCATGACCGCCACCCTTAACCTTATATCATCAAATCGTTTTCACCTCCACAAAATCCTTTTCTCGGTTCCGTGTCATAGATGTGGGATTCATTAAGGCCCTCCTACGACGGGTCACTTCTTCTCGACATCAGCTCATTATCCAAGAAGTTGACATAGGAACAACCCTTTTAGTACTTTGAAGCTTGCACGCCTCAATGGCAAGTTTCTCATTTCCGATGATAGGTTTACATCAATGGCCTTCGACCGAAAGATTTTACGTGGTGTTTGACATCAACTCATGTATTCACACCACATGAATTGTACTGCAGTACCTTGAGGGTCATCATTATTATCAGTGATTCCTCTCGCGCCTGTTAACAGCTTACATCATTGGCTGGTAATCAGGCAATGTCTTTCCATGTTCAACATCAGAACATCTTTTCACATGGATCGACTTGTACTTCGAGTGAAGATTGAACGATTTTGAAGACCTCGGATCTAGTTTCCTCCATCCGGGCAGCGATATATTCAGGAAAATAAAGACATCAAATGTACATCATAGCTGCACAGATAATCATCCAAACTAAAGGATGATGGCTCTACCAGAATCATCAATCTGCCACACAAACAATTGTTTGTCTTATGTACATGAGTATGAATTTATAAAGCTGAGTATGGGAATGCCCGCCTCAGCTAGATCATGAAAATATTATGAAGATAATGTATTATATTTTATCTTATTACAGGTCACCTTCCAGTTCGAAAAACCTCGGATCCTCATTATAAATCATTTCACCTCACATCAAAAAGATTTACGACCTCATGCTTTAGGGGGCAACTGTTATAGACATATTTGGGCACTGCAACCCCAATCACATATGTCTATAAACCAAGGGCTTATAAACCCCTAAAGTGTTGTTTCATACCCTAAAGGAACAAGGTCAGCTGATTACATCATCTTCCAGAAGTTCTCCATGAAAAACTACTCAGAACTGGTCAAAACAGGACCATACAGACTGCTCCATGCATAGGGTGCGATGCATCTCACCTATTACACACGGGGGGTGCGATGCATACTGGAAAGCCCTTCTGTAGGGTGCAATGAGTGAGAGCAGACAAATGGCAGAAGCAGTTTTCTAGGTGGAAACCAAAAGAATCTTCTAGAAAATGCTCATATGACACTTGCCTCTCTGAATTCACCCAGGGATGAGTAAGAGATCTGAAATCTCCAAGTGGAACCAAGAACTATCAGTGAAATGACACTAATCAAAATCCCAGAAGCTGACTCACTCTCCTGTAAACATCTATATATGGATCCCTCATCCTAGAGATCCAGAGGCTGGAATTTTGTAATTTGCAAGGAAGTGCTGTTGGTTTCTCTTTGAAGACATTGTTGGGTGATCTTGCTTTGTATGAGGTGAAGAGGGCTTTCATGCTGGGAGGATGATGCTGGATCAGACAGCCTGGTTGTAATCCTCTCTTCTACTACTTCTATCAATAAAGCTATTTGAGTTTTCCTCCATATGCTTGTATATCTCTGAATCTTGTATTTGTATATGCATTTATATGGTTAATGTACATTTGATCCTACATTATTTATGGTTATAGATCTCTATGCTTTGATGGTATTTTGCTGCCTTGACTCTACAGGTGTTCTTTGAAGCGGGACAAGTGAGAAAGGAGTGGCGAAATCTCTATCAAGGGAGAGAGGAAACAAGCAAGGATACTAGCGAAAGACTGAGGTTGGTACTCTCTGCTTCTCTCTCATCTATCTCTCATAAAGGAAAACAAAAGTAATTTTAGTTTGTTTGTTTCTAAGATAGCTACCCGTCTTAGTGGGACTAGCAGCTCTGAATGGACACTAGTTTTCCCGATAACAAAGAGGGATCTCTGAAAGGATATGTCAATGAATATATGTAAATAGACAGGTTTTAGGCTAGATATATGAGTTTGTTTTGATTTCTTGTGAATTTAGGTTTTTAAGGTTTGCTGGACTAGGGTTTAGAGCAAGTAATTAAGTCTAGGCTTCAAGTATCCAGAGACAAGTATAAATAGGAGCTAGATATTAGTGCGTTGTCGTGAAATTGGAGTGTTTATCAATGTAGTATAGATATTTGATATTAAAAGAAACTAATGAGCATGTGAAAGCATGAATTCATTAGCTTTAGAGGAAAGGAAACAAAAGTATGAATTCCACATAAACGTCGCTTAAATTCAAGATTCTTGTCTCTGTAACTATAAGGAAATTCATAGGAATAAGATAAAGAATGTAAAGAGATATTATTTATCCATTAGAAATTGATAGAAAGAAAAAACAAACATGATGGACTCACTGAACTAGAGTTCTTGAAATATAGCTGCAACTGCTCCTGTATTAGCTGAAGAGAACATAAACATGCAAGCCTTCTCCACAAAAGTCCAACCCCTCTCTCTAAATGAGAAATCATACATATAGACTCAATTGAACCACTTCCCCACCTTCTGGAGTGTAATTCCTAGGTGGTGGATCTGTTTCCAAGATTCTCTCAACCAACAGGTGAGAGTGAGAATGTCAAATACAAACACTTCTTGTAGACTTTGTTTTCGAGTTTTCTTCCTTAATGAGGTATAATAAACCATAAAACAATCTATCATGTATACTTATTCATCATTACATCATCTAACCTCGAACTAACTTCAATTACATCACGAGTTTTGACTTTGACTAAGTCAAACTGAAAACTAGGAAATTACATAATGAAATTTAAATGAAAAGCACAGAAATTTGCAGAAGCGCAATGCCAACTTTAAGCCCACTTTAAGGTGCCTTCCTGAGGTCCAAATTGATATATGAAAGAATTTTAAACTATCTTTTCCTTTCTAGTTTCCAGAACACCTTGAATGTTTGAAAATCACCCATGGGAAGGCCTTCCAAAACTCATTCTCCCAAGATGTCTCCAAAAGCGCAGCGCCTATCAAAAAGAGGGGTAGAATGTTGATATTTGACCCCTTTTTCTCCTTTTTTCTCAAAAACTGGGCCCTCTCTGAGAAATCTAATGAAATGGGTTTTTAGAGAAGGTCATGAAATTTCCAAAACAGAAAACCATTTGTCATTTGAAGGCCTAAGGAAAAAGCGCAGTGCCTTCTGTGACTAGCCAATTTTCTGAATTTGGCAACAAAATAACCAAAAAACAAAAAATGCTCAGAAATCCTTCAAAATTGGTCATGAGTTGTAAAATGATGTATTTCAAGCCCTCATGGATGCTTCAACAAGCATCTCCAATTTATCCCTCCCATTTATGTCCTTTAGTGTTTCCTTTAACTTGTTTTCCAACTGCTTGAGCTTGATGTTACATATCATGTTTACGGTTTGATAGTGATGTGCCATGTGCCTTAGTAGAAGGTTATCTATGTTGTATTTTTAAAGAATCATTTCTAAGTGTTCATTGACCTTATCTATCCAATACTCTCTAACCTCACTGATTTACAAAGCAATTCTCTCTTCAATGTCCAAGTCTTCATCCAGTAGGTTTTGTTATTTTTCTTTCTTCAATGCCCTTTTGAGACCTTGGTCCATGATTCCTTCTTTCCAAATTTATTTTCCTATTCATCATGTTCAATCACTACTATGATGGCTTTTTTCCCTTTTAGATTGGTGGCAATCCAATCAGTGAGCTGCTCATGAAAACCTAATTCACCCACCCTTTGACAAAACCCTAGGCAACTGACATCTTCAAAGCATTGTCTGATGAATGGGGAAAAGTTGATTTCATTGCAATTTGTGGGATCATACCTTAGGATCCTCCCTCCTTTATGATTTTTTCTCTTTTTTGATGGTGAAGAATCTCCATCCATTTTGAAAACCCTAGATGACAGGAAAGGGGAAAAACAATAAAAGTGATTGAAGTGGTGAAATGAGGGAGTTAGAGAAGGGAAAAGGTGATAGGGAAATTTTGCGAGATGGATAGGGGTTTTAGAAATCTTAGGAAGTTTAAATGGAGGGAAATGAATGAGGGAAAATGAGTAAGAAAATTAAAAAACAATCCTAGCTAGGAAAGCTGCTCAGTTTGATAGGTAAGAGCTAGGGTTTGTAGGAAGATGTAGTAAATTGAAAGGAAATATGTGTTTGGTGAATGAGATGGTGATTTATATGCAAATAGAGGTAGGGATAGCAATTTAATAGGGTTTGAATGTCTTAGCTGACTAAACTCATCATTTTCAATCTTGAAAGCATGAGATTCCTACAAACCCTAGATGATTTAAACTTACCATCATTCATTTACTTTGCCAAAGGAAAAGAGGGGGTAAGATGAGTATACTTACTTGAAAAATAGCTTAGAGGAATAAAATATTGGAATGAAAGCTTGAATTCTGAATTTGGGTTAATTTTGGCAATTTTCGGGCTACTCTATCACAAGCGCAACGTCGTTGGTAGAAGCACAACGCAGTTCACAGAAGCGCAACACCACCTCGAGAAACACAGCAAAAATGAAGAGACATTTTCCAACCCAATTTTTGAGGCCTTAAATTGCTCCAAATTGTGAACTTGATATGACATTGGAAAGATCTTGAAGTTTGCTACAATATGGACACCTCAAGAATGTAATTTGGACACTCCATCAGGGAGAAAAATGGATTTTCCCAAGGTCTCTCCAAAAACTCGAGGTGTCTCTGACAAACGTGCAGTGCCAACTTGCAGAGCACTTTTGGATGCCTTCCACTAATGCAAATCACTATCTGGAGCTACCATTGGAAATCTTAGCATGTCTTCTACACAATACTTTAATCACTACCAATACCTGCTCCAAATGCCTGGTAAACTGTCTTGATGTCAAGCTATCCAAAAGTGTAACAACTCTCTCGTAGCAAGTGTAGTTTGGAAATTTCACTGAAATAATAATACATGTGCATAAAATGAAGGAGGTTTTTGTTCCTTGGAATATAATGGACAAAATCCTCTTTCACTTTTGTGAAATTATTCTCCATTTTGCCAGAAACATATTTTGAAGAAAACATGTCACTCTAAGAAATGATGAGGCGAGGTAGTGTATTGCAGCATTGTCTTATTTGAAATAAAACATTATCTTTACCTTTATTTTGCTTTCCCTAAGCTGCTAACTCCCTTTACCCACTGAGTTACATGATGGACATGTTTTTATTTTGACCTTTGGTATCATGATGACACATGGAGTGAAACCCTAAACCATGACCTAAAATGAAGGATTTAACCATTTCATGACCCAAGACACTTAAATGAAGATATGATACCCTGAAGAAGACAATGACCATGATGAGTGATGAGAACCATGAGTAAGTGAAGGGAGTAGTAGTGACCTAGACACAATAGCCGATGACCAAATTTTTATTTGAAGACTCGTTGAAATGACAAAAAATTGACTTGACACCCTAACAATGCCTTCTAAGAGCATATTTGATCACTGGTGACAGGTAGACAAGACTGACACTAACATATCGCATATTGCAATCGCATAAAAGGGTTCGTGTTTACGAAGCATTTCAGTTGTAATCGCCAATTGCGATTTGCGATAGGAATGCCCAGACGTGATATTTTTATAAACTGTATTTAATAACCCCGGTGGGTCCATGTTGTAAAGACTTGGGTCTATCCACCGATGGATGCCACCGATTGAGAGGTACGATGGGACTGTCGGATGCAGGCTTTTATGAACTGAATTTGATAAAGCCTTCGGGTCCATGGTTATCATAGTGGTGCTTGATATACGGGTTTGGCCTATCCGCCGACTGAAAGAAATGCTAATTCTCAGTTAAAGTTATCGGGTCTAGGGAAGTGCCGATTCTTACTATTATCCGCCGGTTTGAGTTTTAAAATAAAAGCAGTTTGTATGGTTGCTTTCCGATGGGTTTTCTGTGTTAAGGATGTAAAATATCCAAGAGATGTCTTCGGACTGATATGTCAATGGTTGGATATGTCGATAAGTCTTTCCGTCGAGATAAACACACAGTTAAAGGGGTTTTCCATATTTAAAAGGGGTTTTCGCCATTTTTGTGAGGCCGGTTGCCTTGTATCATACAGGCCCGAGATCCTTGGTCTCACAACAACCCCGCTTGATAAAATTGTCATTTGTTTTTAAAACTACTCGGTTATGAAGGATTCAGCCACACCAGAATATATATATATATATATATATATATATATATATATATATATATATATATATATATATATATATATATATATATATATATATATAGATATATATATATATATATATCTATAGATATATATATATATATCTATAGATATATATATATATATATATATATATATATAGATATATATATATATATATATCTATATATATATATATATATATATATATATATATATATATATCTATAGATATATATATATATATATATATATATATATATATATATATATATGGGTCAGAAAAAGGGGGAGAGAAAGAGAGCATCTTAGATTTGCAGAGCAGAGTAGTGGCACCTACTCTTGGGAGGTAGCTGGAACCATTCATCAACAATTCAAGAGGTTCCAAGAAGGTTACAGAAAGTCCAATTATCCGAATGGGGTGTTCAGATAACTATTTTTTGCACTGTTTTTCGCTAGGAAGTCAGTGGTCTTGTCTGTTTCTAGAGTTAGGCTCTCCATTTTCCAGCTATCTTCCATATTGGAGGTATAAGGATGGCTATGTATAAATCTACTTTTGCTTCTCTCTTTTCATGCCACTTAATAAAAGAAGGCTTCCCCACTATTGAGTGGTGCCAGAAGATGTAGTCCAAATTGGACAAACTCCGTAATCAAATATCTGTGTCATGATCTTTTGTGATGATGTCTCTTTGTGTTCATATTACATGCTTAGTTTTTTATGTTTTTTAAGCACTGTAACTCATGTCAACTCCGATGCATCTATAAGAAAAAAAATTCCCAGATCATCTATCTTCTTCTGGAGGGAATTTTTCTAATTGACCTTTATCAGCTTCTATGAGATTGGTTAGGTTCTCACAGTTGCTTGAATCTCCTCCAATTGTTGCTGCTTTTGGTGAATATATTCTTGTAGCTTCAACACACTTGCGTCTTCCTACAATGAAGTCTAATTTTATAAGCTCTCATCAATAGCTTCCCACAATCTGACACTGCTATGGAGATGCCGACCATTGCAACCTTCAAGTTGGCCTCCCTCTACTCTCACACTTCCTGTGGTGTGGTTGTTTGTAGCTTCATCTGTAGCTCACGGATATTAATCTCATTTGTAAATTTTATGTCCGTGATCTTATTCTTGTATCCTTTTACTGCAAGGCCGAGCTTTGTGACCTTGTCCTCCACTGGTTCCTCTTATTGGACATCAATGTCTGGAATCTCGCAGCATGTTGCTTCGACCACATACTTCAGCTTCTACTACTGTTGTACTACCTGATCCCTCTCCTGGATCACTTGGTCAAGATTTTGCTACAGCGAATATCTCTCTCTCTCTACTTAAATGTTTAACTATGAAGTGTGATTTTCGTGCAACTTCAACTCATCTATAATCTCTACATGCAGCTTGTGTAATCTCTGAAGTGGTACTGCTACAATGTTCATGTTCACATACCTCCACTCTTTTGCGTGTTGTTGTACCTTGGCAGAGTCAAACTGCAGGGATCCGATAGGTATTAGTGCTATCCCCACTACAAGTGTAGGCTCTATTGGTCTTTCCTCTCCAAGATTTTCCTCTGCCTGCACTGGTTGTTTAACCATCTGTGCCAACATTTTCAGTTCTACAATGCGCTCCTCGACACCTATTAGAAGCATGGCATAGCAATCTTATAATTTGTTCCATGATTCCACCATTACTTCCTGAATTCTATTTCCAATATGGTCCATATCCCCATCAATGAGGACCACTAGTATTATGTCATTTGTCTTGTCCACCTTCTGCTTCTTTTTTCTTCTTGTGGCAACTTCAGCATGTGCCTTCCTCTTCTCTATGACAACTTGGTCTGTCTCTATATTTTAAGACTCTTTGTTTTGATCATCACCTTCAGGAGGATGCTGGTGACCCTCCCCGTATTTCTCCTCTTCTTCTTTTTCTTGCTCATCCTTATCCTTCCCACTCGCTTCCCCATGTTGTGTCATGTCTTCCTCTAACGAAGTATCCTCTGTCTATGTCTCCGGCGCAGTGATCCACTTCACAGGCCATTGCTATATCTGTGCTAGGAGATCATCTTCTGTCACTAAATATGGCAGGGGATTCCATGTCTTCTTTGTGTCCCTATGAGCTTGTATGTAAATTATGCGGAATTCAACCTTAAACTTTGCGACAGAGCTATACTTCTTGTATAGGCTCGGTGAAAGGCGAGGGTGATGGTTCACCAACATGTGTAAGTCCATATGATATAGAACAAAACGATTATGTTATCCTGTACTTGCACCGATTTAGTGGTATACTATAGCGAGGCATATCATGCGGCTTCACAAACATCCAAGGCTATCAGATGGAACTGTGAATCTTTCGGTTCTCTCCATGCAAGCATTGCAATTATCAAAATTAACCATACATAATGAAGCATAACACCTTTCTCGTGAGCCTCACAACAATCGTCTAGAAATTCTTGGCATAGATATGCAACCCAGTTGTACAGAACCCCATTAGTGCACTACACAACTAATGAAACTACCAGTGCAGGGACTTCATTAACCCAACACTTCCTCATGATTTTTCCAGCCAATATATTTGTTGTGAATCAAACTCCCTAGTCATTGATCAAGTTGATATCATAACCACGCTTCCCTTTTGTCAGTCCAAAATTCTTCTTATGTTTTCTACTATGGCTTTGTCCTGATCTTTTCCAACAAACTCCTCTACGAGGTTCAACCCTTGATAAGGTAGTCTTGTGATTCTACGTATTAGCATTGGGTCGATAGGGATCCTCTTACCCATCCATAGGCATCCATCATTCACCAAAACGAGAAATTGTCTCACACCAGTTGTGCTTCTTATACTTTTGTTGAAGTGTGACACATTCAACATATTCATCAAGCCCAACCACACAAATCCAACTGCCCACTATTACGATTCTAACCTTGTCACACCACTCTCAGGGTAGTGTACTTGTTTCAAGTATCTGTATGGTGTGAGCTACACATATTTATTTATGTCATTGAAAGCATAGTCTACAAACTTCAACTGTAGAATGTTCCCAAGGGTTTCTCCAGTAAATCACACTAACTCCGACAGTAAAGGTGTGAAGGTTCCATACTTTGTTGCGTGTGGAGCATGATTGTTCAGAGGTCTTTGTTTCAGCCGGATGTATACCCCAGGAAGTTTGTACACCCCTCCACGCGGGGGGGTGCGGGGGGGACTTGTCCCCCCCGCGGGGGCTCGGGGGCAGCGCCCCCGAAGCTAAAAACAAATGTAAAATTGCCTTGTAAAAGTATAGTAATTTCTAGTCAATCTGGGCCGTTCATTAGGCAGATGATCTGACGGTAGAACTTATGTTTAGTTTAGGGTTTTTGCCCTAGAAGGCAACCCCTCTCTTTGTATGAGGGCATTGTATTTGAGGCTGAGATATAGATGTGTATTCTGTGAGCGAGAAACTGAGAGGTGAGACTGTGAGAGAAAATAGAGGATATTACAGCAGATTTGTTGTAGGTTGTGTCTCTTCATTTTGCTAGGTAATAGAAAGGAAGGACTGGCTGTTCGGGGTGGACGTAGCCCAAACTGGGTGAACCACGTATATCTATGTCTCTCTTGTTTTATGCGTTCTCTGTGTTTATATTTCTGCAATATTTTATGTGTTCCATTGTTTCGTAATATATAATTTTCTAACAATTGGTATCAGAGCCGAAGGTCTATTTGGCTGATAAACTCGCAGGAAAGAAGGGTTCCTGGTTCGAGTGGGAGCAATGGCAGAAGATGGTAAGTTTAGGGTCGAGAAATTTAACGGCCAAAACTTCTCGCTGTGGAAGATGCAGATGGAAGATTATCTGTATCAGAAAGATCTATACCTACCATTGGGCGGAAAAACAAAGATGCCGACGGGTATGAAAAACGAAGAATGGAACCTTCTCGATAGAAAGGCACTCGGAACAATACAGTTGTGCCTTGCTGCATCAATTGCCTTCAACATTTCGAAGGAAACCATGACAGAGGGTTTGATGCAGACGTTGTCGAAACTATATGAAAAACCATCGGCCTCAAACAAGGTATTTCTTATGAAACGGTTATTTAATATGAATATGTCGGAAGGTGGATCTATTGCAAACCATTTAAATGATTTTAATACAGTTACAAGACAGTTAAGTTCTGTAGGGGTAAACTTTGATGATGAAGTTAGAGCTCTGTTATTCTTGTGCTCATTACCAGAAAGTTGGAATGGTTTGGTAATGGCCATTAGTAACTCCATTTCTGGATCTAGTACTTCAAAGTTTGATGATGTTGTCGGTGCTATCCTTGGCGAGGAAATGCGACGGAAAAGCTCCAGTGAGACATCGGGAACTGCTTTGAGTGCAGAGTCTAGAGGAAGAAAAATGGAAAGAGGAAAGAGCTCAGGATATCACAGTAAATCAAGGAAAGGCAGATCCAAGTCCAAATCGGGGATAATGTGCTGGAAATGTGGAAAGAAAGGACACCTAAAGAAAGATTGTAGATCTCGGAAGGGAAAAGAAGGAGATGCACAGCAAGAAAACAATCATGAAGCAAATGTGACAGGTGAGGTGTTACAGGATGCTTTGATTCTTTCTTTCGAAAATATTACCGATTCCTGGGTGGTAGATTCAGGGGCTTCATTCCATGCCACACCTGATAAGAAATACTTTCATGACTATGTTCAAGGAGATTTTGGACAAGTTCGTCTGGATGATGATAAACCCTGTAAAATCGTTGGAATGGGTAAGGTTCTTGTAAAACATCAGAATGGAAACCAATGGCTATTAAAGGAGGTAAGGCATGTTCCAGATCTAAAGAAAAATCTGATTTCAACAGGGCAGTTAGGCGGTGAAGGTTGTGTGACAACTTTCACAGATAAAGCTTGGAAGGTCACCAAAGGAGCCTTGGTAATAGCAAAAGGTGAAAAGGTTGGTACATTGTATTTATGCAATGGTATTTCTAACTCTGTTAATGCTTTAACTTCCAAAGGAGTAGACGCAACATTATGGCATCATAGGCTCGGACACATGAGTGAAAAGGGGATGAAGATTCTTCACTCAAGGAATTTGTTGCCGGGTTTGAAGAATGTTGATTTGGATTTCTGTGAGAATTGCATTTATGGAAAACAGAAGAGAGTCAGATTTCTCAGAGTTGGGAAAGAAAAGAAGAGCGAAAAATTAGAGCTTGTGCATACAGATGTATGGGGACCTGCTCAGGTATCATCTCTCGGTGGCTCTCGTTATTATGTTACTTTTATTGATGATGCAACTAGAAAAACTTGGATTTATTGTATTAAGAATAAATCTGATGTATTTGATACTTTCAAGAAATGGAAAGCTTTGGTTGAGATTGAGACAGGAAAGAAATTGAAGTGTCTTAGATCAAACAATGGAGGTGAATATTGCATCAAAGAGTTTGATAGGTACTGTTCAGAACATGGAATTCGCAGAGAGAAGACAGTTCCAAGAACAACACAAGAAAATGGTGTGTCAGAAAGGATGAACAGAACAATCATGGAGCGCGCAAGGTGCATGAGATTGCATGCAGGATTGCCTTTATAGTTTTGGGCAGATGCTGTAGATACTGCTGTTTATCTAATAAACAGAGGGCCTTCAAGTTCCTTGGATGGTGGTGTTCCAGAGGAAGCATGGACAGGTAAAAAGGTAAACTACTCTTTTTTAAAGCCTTTTGGTTGTGAGGCTTTTGTCCATATTGATAAAGAAAATAGAACAAAGCTTGAGGCAAACTCAAAGAAATGTACCTTTATTGGATATGGTGTTAATGATTTTGGTTATCGCTTATATGATTACGAAAATCACAAAATCATTAGGAGCAGAGATGTAATATTCAATGAAAAGGTCTTGTATAAGAATCAGTTGCAGGAAAAGAAACGGGAAAAAGAAAACAAGGAATATGCAGTTCTTGATGAAATCACTGAAAATGTAAAGGTGCCTGAAAATAATAATAATCAACAACAGCAACCACCACAACAGCAACAGGCACCCCAAACACCTGAAAGTGATGTTAGAAGATATACCAGGATAAGTAGACCCCCTGAACAATACTCTCCTTCATTATATTATTTATCGTTGACTGATTCTGGTGAACCCGAATGTTATGAAGAAGCAATGCAGGTTGAAAGCAGGAAGAAGTGGGAGGTAGCCATGGAAGAAGAGATGGACTCCTTAATGCATAACCAGACTTGGGACTTAGTCAGGTTGCCTGCAGGAAAAACTACATTGAAGAATAAATGGGTTTACCGGCTGAAGGAAGAAGATGGAGGAAAACAGAGGTACAAAGCTAGACTTGTGGTGAAGGGGTTTGCACAGAAGAAAGGTATTGATTTTGATGAAATATTTTCTCCTGTTGTTAAAATGACTTCAATCAGAACTATTTTAAGTCTTGTAGCAGCTGAAGATTTGCATCTTGAGCAGTTAGATGTAAAGACAACCTTTCTCCATGGGGATTTGGAGGAAGAGATATATATGCAGCAACCACAAGGATATGAGGTGAAAGGGAAGGAGAAACTAGTGTGCAGGTTGAAGAAGAGCTTGTATGGCTTAAAACAGGCTCCAAGGTAGTGGTATCTAAAATTTGACAAGTTTATGTCTGAACAAGGTTATATTAGATGTCACTCTGATCATTGTGTTTATTTGAAAAACAAAAATGATGGAAGCTATATTATATTGTTATTGTATGTAGATGACATGCTTGTTGCAGGATCTAACATGCAGGAAATAAATGTGCTCAAAAGAAAATTGGCAAATTCATTTGCAATGAAGGATTTGGGAGCTGCAAAACAAATCCTTGGTATGAGAATAACTAGAGACAGGAAAAATCGTAAATTAACATTGTCCCAGAATGAGTACATACAAAAGGTGTTGAAAAGATTTAACATGCACAAACCAATTAGTACACCTTTTGCTAGCCATTTCAAACTTAGCAAGGAAATGTGCCCAAAGACCCAAGAAGACATCGATTATATGTCTAAAGTTCCATATGCATCAGCAGTTGGAAGCTTAATGTATGCAATGGTCTGCACAAGGCCTGATATTGCACATGCAGTGGGAGTTGTAAGCAGGTACATGAACAATCCAGGAAAGGAACATTGGATGGCAGTGAAATGGATTCTCAGATATTTGAAAGGTACCACCAATCAAGCATTATGCTTTGGTGGTGCAAACATTTCTCTACAGGGATACATTGATGCAGATATGGCAGGTGACAGAGATAACAGGAGGAGCACTACAGGATATGTATTTACTGTTGGAGGAACAACTGTCAGTTGGGTTTCAAAAATCCAAAGTGTTGTTGCACTTTCAACAACAGAAGCAGAGTATGTTGCCGCTACAGAGGCTAGTAAAGAAAGGATTTGGTTACAAAGGTTTATGGGTGAATTGGGTAAGGAGCATGATAAGGGCACGTTATACAGTGATAGCCAAAGTACCATTCATCTTGCAAAGAACTCAGCATTTCATTCCAGGACTAAACACATACAGCTCAAGTACCATTTCATGCGATCAGTGTTGGAAGATGGAGAGTTGAAGCTGGAAAAGATACACACTAGCCAGAATCCTGCAGATATGCTAACAAAAGTTGTAACCAGGGAGAAACTGAGAATATGCTCAGTTTCAGTTGGTCTTCAAGGATGACGATGAAGATGAGAAATAGCCAGGTCCAAAGAGGAGTCATTGTCCAGCAAATGAAGCAGCCGTGGAGTTTCTACAATCATTCTCCAAGTGGGAGATTGTTGTGTGTGGAGCATGATTGTTCAGAGGTCTTTGTTTCAGCCGGATGTATACCCGAGGAAGCTTGTACACCCCTCCACGCGGGGGGGGGTGCGGGGGGGACTTGTCCCCCCATGGGGGTCCGGGGGCCAGCGGTCCCTCGGCGGGGGCTCAGGGGCAGCACCCCCGAAGCTAAAAACAAATGTAAAATTGCCTTGTAAAAGTATAGTAATTTCTAGTCAATCTGGGCCGTTCATTAGGCAGATGATCTGACGGTAGAACTTATGTTTAGTTTAGGGTTTTTTGCCCTAGAAGGCAACCCCTCTCTTTGTATGAGGGCATTGTATTTGAGGTTGAGATATAGATGTGTATTCTGTGAGCGAGAAACTGAGAGGTGAGACTGTGAGAGAAAACAGAGGATATTACAGCGGATTTGCTGTAGGTTGTGTCTCTTCATTTTGCTGGATAATAGAAAGGAAGGACTGGCTGTTCAGGTTGGACGTAGCCCAAACTAGGTGAACCACGTATATCTGTGTCTCTCTTGTTTTATGCGTTCTCTGTGTTTATATTTCTGCAATATTTTATGTGTTCCATTGCTTCGTAATATATAATTTTCTAACATACTTCACGTCCTTTTGATCTTTCATTGGTTTTTCATCTGGTTTCCTTGGTGGAATATATGGTGGGAGAGGTGACGGAAATGTTGCACCATCCATTTCCATTTTCCCTTGCTCTAATTCTTCCTCACTATATCTCACCTATTCGAGCTCTTTTTGAGGCTTACCAAGTCTCTTTTCTTGTTTATTCTTTGTTCTCTACTCTTTGGTCATTTTCTTTCATAGAGATTTCTGCTATGTGCGTGATGATGTTCCTATGTGTGGTGATGTTGTTTTGGGCATATCAGATGAGGCTACGATGGGCATATCTAATGATGCTTCTTCCATGACTCTGACTAAGCCCTTCTCACTAAATATAAGAATAAATTCTTTAGGCGTCAGGGCATCCATGCAAAAATTTCTGCAACTTCTTTGCAATAGCAATATTTGAACTCTCAAGACAACAAAGTTCCAAGTCTGGGTAGGACACGACTTTTTATAACAAATCTAAATTTCTAACCCCATCATTAACTCAAATTATGTTCATTAATTTCATGTCTATCACTAGATCCAACCTATCTGTCCTCATAAATGCATATTTCCACATATTTCAATGGAAACTTTCCTTTTTAACAGTCATATTTTTTGGCGAACTTCAACACATGCCATATTATAGTGAGAAACCCCTCTCATGTCGAGACTCGTATGAAATTTGACATAATCCAGAGTGTAGCTAAGTAATTTTCCTACATAGAAGCTCTCTCTGTAGCATAGTTTATAGTCCAGTGCCCACTTTCAACTGTAGGTGGCACTAAGAATCTTCTTCTTTCTTCAGACTAAAGTTGTAGGGGTAGGGTTGTCCTTGTACAACTTCAACTTCCTCCCATTTACTCTTCCATGAACCAATTATCCATTTTACTTTGCTAAATGAACTACACCTCCATCAGTAATATGCTTGATAATGTATGGGCCCAACCACTGGATCTTGAATTTTCCTGGAAATTTTACAAACTTACTGTCATAAAGGAGAACAAGGTCTCCTACCTGGAACTTCTTTTTCTTAATATGTCTATCATGCCATGCCTTTTATCTTGCTTTTTGTACCTACTCATGGAATCTTGCTATAAATCTATCTTCCTCCAAAGGAAGTAACTATGACATTCTTTCCTTCAATATATCAGGGTCTGCCATATCTGTAAAAGTTGCAATCCCCAAGCTAGGCACGATGTACTCCATGGGCATCACAACTTCTTGCACATAAACTAACATGAAGGGTGTCTGTCCTTTCAATTTTTTACATGTGGTCCTACAATCCCATAATACTGTTGGAATTCTAAGGTCCCAGTCATCTCTATTCACATTGCATACCTTAGTAAGTGCATTCTCCAAAATATTATTAAATTCTTCTACTATTCCATTGGCCTGAGGATGATAAGGGGTACTCTTCTGATGATAAACTTGGAACTCCTCAGTCAATGCTTCAATAGTATTATTTAGGAAGTGTGAACCTTGGTCACTCATCAAAATATTTGGACATACAAATCTAGACAATATGTACTCAAAAATAAATTTTGCAGCATTCTCTGCACTATAGTCCCTTATTGGTTGTGCTTTAGCCCATCTTGTCAAGTAATCAATCGTTGTAATTATGTACCTTGCACAAGTTCTCTTTCCAAGTGGGTTTATGGGTCCAACAAAATCAATGGCCCACTTTTCAAAGCTCTGCAATATAACTTGTGGTACCAATGGCATCTCATCTCTTTTGGAAGGCTTCCCTATTCTTTGACACACATCACATGCTCGACAATACTCCTTCACATATTCGTGTAGTGTAGGCCACCACAATCTTGCTCTCAAATTTTTTTACACAATAGCTTTTCCTACATAGTGTCCACCAGTTGCGCCCCCATGATCCTCTGCTAGAATCATCTATCTTTCATGTTCAGGAACATATCTACATAATATCTCATCTAGTCCCATCTTATATAATTGTCCTTCTTTTAATTAAAATTCAATTACCTTAACCACTAATTCTTTCTTTTGTTGCATAGTATACTATGAAGGAGCCATTCCTGTGGTAAAAAACTAAATGATATTTTGTGAAATGGTCATCTGCCATTCTGATTGAAAATCACTATGCATCAAGGAGATTATCCTCTATGCTAGTTGTTTCTTCTCCTGTTTCGACTATTGACAGATGCTCAGGTCATGCATTCAGTCTCCCTGGTTTAACAATGATCTCAAATTCATATTCCTATAATAACAATAACCATCTGCAAATATTTCCTCCTAAGACAGACTTATTAACCAAATACTTCAATGCAAAATGATCTATAAACATTTTAAAGTGTGACCCCAAAAAATAGTGTCTAAACTTTTGCAAAGCATATATCATGGCAAGTCTTTCCCTTTTTGTAGTAGTGTAATTCCTTTCTTCTTTAGATAACTTTCTACTTGCAAAAGCTATAGGATGATCAATATCTCTTGTACCAGGTTGTGCCAGTACCACTCCCAAAGCTATTTAAGAGGCATCCAAATGGACATGGAATTCCTTATTCCAATCAGGGAACACTAATATAGGTGTAACTACCATTTTTTCTTTGAATATGTTGAGGCTCTTCTAACATTCTTCATTCCACTGAAAAGTTACATCCTTTTTCAACAATTTCTCCATAGGAACAGTGATTTGAGCATACTCCTTAATCAATTTCTTGTAATAGCCAGTATGTCCCAATGTAGTGCAAATCTATCTTACTATCTTAGGTGGAGGCAAGTTCACAATGATAGCAATCTTAGCATGATCCACCATTAGTCCTTGCTTACAAACAATATGTCCAAACAATATGCCGAAAGGTACACAAAATATTCCCGTTTTTAGGTTCAAAGAGATCTGATATTGTCTAAATGTGTCAAGCATAATTATTAAATTTCCAATATGTTTGCTTAGCAATCCAAATATTGTCCAATCATCAAAATATACCTATAAAAACTTGTGAATGTATTCCTTAAAATCTCCAACCACCACCCTAGAAAATATAGTAGGGGATTTTTTTAATCCAAAAATCATTAATGTGTATTGATATGAGCCCCATTCTATAGCAGATGTGGTCTTATGCCGATATTCAGGTGCAATCCTAATCTAATGATAACTTGAGAATCCATCTATAAATGAGTAAGCTTCTTGGCCTCCTACATTATCTAGCACTTCATCTGTGAAAGGGGTAGGGAAGGGATCATGTAAACATGTATCATTCAACTTTCTCAGATTAACATAGATCCTAATTTCTCCTTTAGTCTTCTTCTCTTGCACAACCATAGGACTCACCCATTCTAATTCTTCTATAGGTTCAATAATTCCTGCTACTATCATCTTATCAAGCTCTACTTTCACTTTCTCCTTATACTTCGGGTTCAACCTGTAAGGTCTTTGTTTGACTGGCTTCACATCAAGCTTAAGGGGAATATTCATGACTCCTAGATATCCTATT
Source organism: Pinus tabuliformis (assembly GCA_031772625.1). Lineage (NCBI taxonomy): Eukaryota > Viridiplantae > Streptophyta > Pinopsida > Pinales > Pinaceae > Pinus > Pinus tabuliformis. The sequence continues at coordinate 1,880,912,867 of CM062819.1, read as the reverse complement.
ATACCCTTCATCTATGAAAACTTGGTGGGAAATAGTTCTTGATATTCATGAAGTAACTCTGTAACTTTACTGACTGTCTCCTCATCCTAGTAGTCCACTATTGTTGCAAACTTGGGTTCCTTCTCTGATCCTATGTTCACCTTCTTGGTCTTTGGTGGCTTCATTATATTTGGTATCTCTAGCTCAAGTCTAGTTACTTCATGATATTCTTTTGACTCTTGTATTTCGATGTTGCGAGGATCTTCTTATTCATCTGTAGTGAAGTTATAACACTTTAGTGCATTTTCTATCTGCGCAACCCAATCAGGTTGTTGCCATGTCAGTGGTGTTACATTATCAATGATCCTCTTCTTGATTGTTTGAAGGGCCAAATCTATGTATGGGAAATCGTCCTCAAAGCTGAATGTTAATATGAAGCCATCAACTATGTTTTCCTAGTTCATGGTACCATGTCGAAGCTCTATTCCTAGGTACCAGTTCTTAGGGATTGTCTCTAATGTATGAATGAATCCATGTACCCATTCTTGTTGTGGAATATCCTTCCATGATGTAGTGCATAGATGAATATGCTTCCTAGGATTAGTTTCACCATAATATTTTCTCTCCATATCTGTATCTATCTGTCCAAGCCTTATCCCTATTAATCTTCGAGATTCCTGCCAGCCTCTTATATTCTTCTTGTGTGCATTCCACCATCTAGAAAGGGTAGATTTCAAGGCTATATCGAACGTTGCCAAACGTTGGTTTTTTGGAACTTGTTCTTCATAATCATTAAGAAAAATATTTACATCACCTAAGCCATCATAAGAAGGCAGGTTACATACCTCAGATATCATACAATGAACTAATTTGGTAATTATTGTACATTACCTTGTGGATACTTCATGCGACCTATTCTTCCGGTTCTCTGACTCTTCTTATTAGTCCAAGGTAAAGAACTATCACACTCCCAACTCAACTTGCCTTCTTCAATAGGGTTAACACAATCATGTTCCTTCACTTTCATTTGATATATATTGTCTATGTCAGTTGTGCAATATTCTTCTTTGACTAGTTTTGTATATCTTACTCCTTCTTATGGATCTAAGGGAACAATGACTCTCATATTGTTTCCTTCAAATATCATCTGTCTCTTCTTAAGATTAATTATGGCCATATTGTCAAATGCCCAATCAGTTCCAAGCATTGCAGGATAAGGGTTACTATCACCAATGATCTCTATTACTTCAAAATCAGTAGTAGTGTTAACTCCTTCAATATCCACTATGATACCTAGTAGTCTTCTTAGAGGGAAGAAATTTTGTTGATTTTCCATCCTTAACTGAATAGGTGACCAATGTATATTTGACTTACCCATTAATTCTGATGTCTTCTTCATCAAGACAATAGCATCAGATCCTAGATCCAAAATAATTTGTGTTGGGTTGTGTTATATTCTTTCCACAACTAGCCCACGTAGTTAACTGGGGGTTAGAGTGGGGGAAGGTCACAGGGGGTTTGAGGGGTACCTGTAACCCCACTTAATGGGGTCCAGGGCAGTGCCCCCGAAAATTTTGGTTTTGGACCCTATGTTAGGTTGGGCGGACCCACCTATGGTTTTGTGCATGATTTTCACACATGCTTTTGGACGCGGTGGTTTTTGGTCCATGGTTTTGGACGTGATGGTTTTTTAGTCCATGGTATTGGATGATTCGACATGTATAAATATATATTGTAACATTGAAAGGAACATAATGAAAAATCAAGCTGGTAGTCCCAGTTTTGGGATCCAGGGGAAAATATCTGTGTATATGTGTTTTTATGTGTTATGCTCTCACATTGTTTATTTTCTGTGTTTTATAAATTGTATGCAGGTAGTTTTTGTATGGGGTTAAAACCTACTTTTGGTATTAGAGCTATTTTGGCTTCAAGGGGATGCCTTTGTTGCTGAGGGGTTTCACTCGAGCCTGTGGTAGACCCTGTTCAGTGGGAGATCTGCGAGATCGATTCTATTGCTGAAAGAAGATGGTGAGTAGTGGAAAGATAGAGATCGAGAAATTTAATGATCAAAGTTTTGAGTTGTGGAAACTCAAGATGGAAGATCTGTTGGTGGATAAAGATCAACGGATCGTGGTAGATCCAGGTACTAAACCAACAGGAGTGTCCGATGAAGAATGGATAAGTTGGATCGGAAGGCAAAGAGCACAATACGATTGTGTGTCTCAGATTTAGTATTGTTGAATGTATCAAGGGAAGCTACGGCGAAGGCTTTGTGGGACAAGTTAGGGACTTTGTACCAATCAAAGTCTCTGGTGAATAAATTGTTCTTGCAGAAAAAGCTGTATAACTTGAGGATGAAAGATGGAGACTTGGTGACAAAGCATCTAAACGCATTTAATACTGTGGTAAGTCAGTTAGCATCTGTTGATATTAATATTTCAGATGAAGATAAGTGCATCAGTTTGTTATGTTCTCTACCAGATTCGTGGGATAGTCTGGTTATTGCAATAGGTAGCAATGAAACTACCTTGCATTTTGATGAAATAGTCTCATCCTTGCTGATAGAGGAGATGAGACGAAAAAATATGGAGAACCGGAATGGTGATGCCTTGTCTGTACGAGGACGATCCCAGAACAGAAACAAAAATAAGTCATCGAGTGGGAGATCTAAATCTCCAGGAAAACCTATAAAGGTGGTGTTTTGGAAATGTGAAAAGGAAGGGCACTTCAAAAGGGACTGTAAATCTAAAGCTCATAATAAAGGAAAGGGATCTGATGATGCTCCTTCTATAGAGGTGAAAACCACCTTAGATGAAGGTGGGGATGTGTACTTGGCTTCTTCAAGTATACATGTATATCATGAGGCATGGTTGATTGACTCAAGTGCATCCTTTCACTTCACTCCCCATAGAGAGTGGTTCTGCGAGTATGAGAAATACGATGGTGGTGATGTCTTCTTGGGGGATGACAGGAAGGCTAGAATCATTGGTCGCGGAAAAGTAAAGTTGAAGTTGCAAGGTGGAAGGGTTAGAACACTTTTGGGTTTTCTGCATATTCCTGCATTGGCCAGAAATCTGATTTTTGTAAGCAAGCTAGATGATGCAGGTGTAAAAACAGTGTTCGAGAAGGATACCTGCAAGATGGTTCGGGGAACACTGGTATTGATGTGGGGAGTTTGGATTGGAACTCTGTACAAGCTGCAAGGTAGCACTGTTGTTGATGGGTGCAACAGTTCTATGGTTCCTGAAAGTGAAGCAGAAAATCTAGTGGTCTCTAGAGAGAAGACCATGTTGTGGCATCAAAAGCTTAGACATATTGGAGAGAAGGGCCTTCGAATAATTCATGGTAAAGGTATGGTAGAAGGTATGATTAATAGCTCTCTGGATTTTGATTTCTGTGAAAATTGTGTATATGGGAAGCAGAATCGGGTGAGTTTCCCCTCCGGTAGTAAGAGGGCGAAATAAATATTAGATCTTGTGCACAGTGATGTGTTTGGACCTGTGAAGGTTCCATCACTAGGTAAGTTTGTGTACTATGTATCATTTATAGATGACTTCTCAAGGAATACATGGATATATTTCCTTAAGAAGAAATCTGAAGTCTTTGACAAGTTTAGAGAATTCAGGGCTCTAGTGGAAAACCAAACAGAGAAAAAGATAAAGGTGCTGAGGACAGATAATGATGGAGAGTTTTGCAGCAAGGAATTTGAAGAATTCTATAAGAAGTGTGGTATAGCATGACAGAAGACTACTCCATGTACACCTCAGCAAAATGGAGTTGCAGAAAGAATGAATAAGACGTTGATGGAAAGGGCAAGAGGCATGCTTAGTGGTGTCGGGTTAGGACAAGAATTCTGGGCAGAGGTGGTGGATATTGCATCTTACCTGGTCAACAGGTCACCTTCATCAACATTGGAGGATAAGACTCCACAAGAGGTATGGACTGGTAAGAAACCCTCTCTTTCACATCTGAGGGTATTTGGATGTGATGCATATGTACACGTTCCAAAGGAAAAAAAACCAAGTTGGATAGTAAATATGAAAAGTGCATCTTTATTGGGTATAAGGATGGTTTAAAGGGTTATAAAATTTGGAACCCAGTCACACAGAAGGTTGTGTACAGTCGAGATGTGGTGTTCAGAGAGGTAAAAGATGTTATTAAACATGAATTCCAACCAAAGGAACCTGAGAAGATAGATTTTGATCTTAAGGAGGAAGAATCAGACTCTACAGCAGAGGAGGAATCAGAAGATGAAAAGCCACAAACTTCGTGTGTGAGAAGATCAGTTCGAGAAAGAAGGCAGCCAGAAAGGTATAGTCCATTTGTTTTCTGTTCAAATTTTTCTTTATCTAATACTGACAATGATCCCAGAACTGTGAAGGAAGAAGTAGATTCAGAGGATGGCAAACTCTGGAAAGAGGCCATGGTTGATGAAATGGCATCTTTGCACAAAAATGAGGCTTGGGATCTGGTGGAGTTGTCGGCTGGAAGGAAACCCATTGGCAACAAATGGGTGTTCAAGAAGAAGAAAAATTTAGAAGGAAAGGTGGAGAAATACAAAGCTCGGTTGGTAGCAAAAGGTTATTCCCAGGTGTCGAGAATTGATTTTGGTGATATTTTTTCTCCTGTTGTCAAGGTAACTTCTATTAGATTATGTTTATTTGTTGCTGCTACTTTTTATTTTGAGGTAGAACAGATGGATGTGAAGACAACATTTCTTCACGGGGATCTAGAAGAGGAAATATACATGAAGCAACTTGAAGGCTTTGAAGTGAAGGGTAAGAAAGAACTGGTATGCAAGTTAAAGAAGTCTTTGTATGGGTTAAAATAGTGACCAAGGATGTGGTATCAAAAATTTGATACATTTATACGGGGACTTGGCTTCACTAGAAGTAAAGCAGATCACTGTGTGTATTTTAAATTAATTTGGGACCATGTTATTTATCTGGTCTTGTACGTGGATGATATGTTGCTGGTTGGAAATGACAAAGAAATTATCCAAGATTTGAAGACCCAATTGTCCTCCAAATTCAACATGAAAGATCTTGGTGTTGCAAACTATATTTTGGACATGGAAATTAAAAGAGATCGGGCAAAGAGGAAGCTCTGGTTAAACTAGAGGAAGTATGTCGAGACAATATTGCAGAGGTTTAATATGTAGGATAGTAAACCGGTGAAGGTTCCTATTCCTGTAGGTGTGAGGTTATCTGTTGAATAGTGTCCCAAGACACAAGAAGAGGAAGAGGACATGTCCAGTGTTCCATATGCAAGTGCAGTCGGTAGCCTGATGTATGCAATGGTCTGTACTAGACCAGACATTGCACATGCAGTGGGAGTATTGAGTAGGTTTATGTCAAAACCAGGAAAGGAGCATTGGACAACATTGAAGCAGGTTTTCAGGTATTTGCGTGGCACTAGTGATTATGGTTTGTGCTACCGAGGAAGACCAGGATTGGACAGAGTGTTGGATATTCATGGCTTTGTTGATGCAGACTAGGCTGGAGATTTGGATCAGAGAAGATCTACAAGTGGTTATGTGTTTAACCTATTTGGAGGTGCAGTCAGTTGGATGAGTAAGAAACAATCTGTAGTGGCACTATCAACTACAGAGGCAGAATACATGGCAACCACTCATGCAAGCAAGGAAGTAGTTTAGTTGCAGAGATTGTGTTCAAGTATGGGGTTAGTACAGGAAGCTATAAGGAGAGACTGTGACAGCCAAAGTGCAATTTTCTTGGCAAAGAACCCTGCATATCATTCAAAGACAAAGCACATTGATGTTCAATATCACTTTGTGAGGGATATGATAGAAGACAAAAAGGTGTTGCTAGTAAAGGTGGAAACTTTGAAGAATACTACAGATGCATTGACAAAATCTGTGAGCTCTGAGAAGTTCTCTTGATGTAGAGAAACAATGGGCGTTGCAGGGCTGGATAAATGACTAAGCTCTCTTGTGGCCCCCTGTGGAAAGAAAACAACAAGTGGGAGAATGTTGGGTTGTGTTATATTCTTTCCACAAATATCCCACGTAGTTAACCGGGGGTTAGAAGGGGGGGCAGGTCATAGGGGTTTTGAGGCGTACCCGTAACCCCAATTTATGGGGTCTAGGGTAGTGCCCCAAAAAAAATTGGTTTTGGACCCTATGTTAGGTTGGGCGAACCCACCTATGGTTTTGTGCATGATTTTCGCACATGTTTTTCGGATGCGATGGTTTTCGGTCCATGGTTTTGGACGTGACGGTTTTTCAGTCCATGGTATTGGATGCTTCAGCATGTATAAATATGTATTGTAACATTGAAAGGAACATAATGAAAAATCAAGCCGGTAGTCCCAGTTTTGGGATCCAGGGGAAAATCTTTGTGTATATGTTATTTATGTGTTATGCTCTCGCATTGTTTATTTTCTGTGTTTTAGAATTTGTATGCAGGTAATTTCCATACAAGGTTAAAACCTACAATTTGATCCATCTCATACTCTCATATCTACGCACTAAGCCTCATCTCTCTTTTAGTTATCCTCTGTCAAAGCAAATTATTTACTGCACGCATCTCAGTTCACAATTTTTCTTTGGATGCACAAGAATTGATCAACTATTGAAGCCCTTATACAACCTTTTGATCTCTTACCGATTTCATACGAGTCCATAGAAAATATTTTAAAATACCTACTTGATTTGCTGAATCTTGGTCTTGGTTGGAGCTCAATCCTGTGTCGGAGATCGGTCTTGTGTCGAAGTTGATGACATGTCATAGTTACTTTTCTGATTAGGCTTTGGTTGTGCATTATAGGTTGAAGCTCCAACATCCATAAAACTTCACTTTTCTTCCATAAATATTTATTTTTCTTCATGAATATAAAAAGCAAGAACTTTCTCAGTAGTCTTTCTAACCCATTCGATTTCATGTTCTTTCTTTTCATCTGCTTTATCACTATTGGTCGTAGCTTCACTTCTAGTGACAATACTAATTTGAGGTTTGTGTGTCCTCCTTTTAGTAGTTATCATTTGAATATTCTATGTCTGCCGCTGATTTATTTTTTCTTTCATATTCTCCATAAGTACATGACATTCTTCAATTACATGGTCAAAGTATTTATGGTACTTAAATGTCATTGTGGGGTTCTGATAGTCTCTCGCAAAATCACTAGGCTGGCCACTATTATAGAAAATTATTTGTCCACATCCTTGACCAACTCCACCACCTCAACCTCTTCCTTGGTAACCTCCTCGACCACCACACTATCCATTTTTCTCATGTCCATGCTCTTATTCTTTCATTCTATAAGTTTCAATACCGCGCTCCATCATTAGTTCGTAAGACCAAAAATTATTCTCATCATGTCCTACTGATTTACAGAATTTGCAATATAGATTCCTTGGAGTTTGTACATATTTATGTAACAAGTAACAGTCTTCTGAATGATGTTGGCCTCTAGTCTTACATATTTCACACCACAGGCTAGATCTTGTATTCAAGGGATTCGGTGCCCCACTAGCCATGTAATTTCTAAAGATAGGGCATTGTTCTTTAGAATGGCCCTCCAATCTGCACTTCGTACACCATACTTCTTCTCTAACTTCTTTTCTTTTCTTGATGTCTTATATTTGTAGGGTTAGGTTCACCGGCTGATTCTGAATCTGTTGCATGCCTGCATTAGTATCTTCTATAGGCGAAGCTTCCAATTTCATCGCAATCTGTAGAGCTTCATCTTGACTTTCTATCTACGAAGTTACCTGGGGGTTATCAAGATGGCTTTCTTCTCCTTCGCTTTCATATCCACTCAAAAGAGGACTATAATCAGTCTTTATAAAGGTATTTGGATCTTGTCCATTAGGTCTCTTTCTGGTATCTACTCTATATGTTTTTCCACTTTGTGTTACTCCGATCTCTTGCTCAGATTTATTCTCTCTTTTTCCAAACATAAGTAAACTAGCAATCTAATTTCATTTGTAAAACTCCCTTTTCACACAGAATCATCTTAATCCAAAGTTTCAGATATTTTATATACTTACCTTGCGGTCCTTTAAAGAATCGTCGTTTCGATTCGCTATAGGACATGGTCGAGTCTAGATGACCTTAGTAATGGATCTTCCCAAGATGTTATCAATCCAGAAATCGGCAGCCCTTGAGATCCTATTGTCAGTTCTCTTGAGTCATTGTATCAGTTCAGGAGTCCATACTATAGGTTCTTCACCTTTAAAACAATTCTTCCTTTCAGTCAACCTTGATATACACTCATACAACTCGACAAGAAATGAAGCAAAGAAAATCTCGTATTGATTTGTAAAAATATACTTTTGTAACCAACCTTTGGAGGTCAAACGAGGGTATCTATTTTCTTGATCACAAATTCTTTCTCTTTCAAGTCTTTCCAGTCTTAACTCTCCTTCTTTGACAGGTACCACATCCACATATCCTTCAAACAGATCCGAGTCTCGGCAATGGAACCATTTTTTGTCTTGGTCTAGGCTAACCTAGGTTCAATCTATATTGTGCACCAACAAAAACCTCAATCACTGGCCCTTTCGGCAATGACTTGCAAGCAGATCGCAGTCTCACCTGAAGTGACTATGGGAGGATTCAGAACCAGGTTTCTGCATCCTTGAGGGACTGGGAGATGTGGTATTAGTATGTTACTTTAATTTTAGCATTTATAAATCACTTTGCTGCATTAGATTAATCACTTAAACATGCCATATAAAACCATAAACCATCATTGTGTTGAAGTAAAATGCAACTGTAATAACTGCTACTCTACAACATATAATAAGAAAATATACACATCAAAAAACCAATGTATCGTGGTTCACCCGTGTAGGGATATGTCCACAAGAAATGTTTCTTAATATAATAAATCATTGAAAAGAAAATAGTTCTTGGCTTGCACACTAAGCTACAGGTTATCTGCGCACTCAGCTGCAGACTCAAGCCTCTGCACGCTCAACTATAGAACCTCACCTTCTCTATCAAATTATAGATCACCACATTTTTTCCATAACATTGATCTAGATCAATTCCATTGATTTTATGATTCTCTTCTCATTATTTTACCCTATATATACTATTACATCGAAGGGTTACATCATCAAAATACCATGGTCCAAATATGATGGAATCCCTAAAACAAGCAACTATCATCCCAAAACCATTGATCCCTTAGAAAATTGCATGATTTTACAAAAAGGAGGGGCTTCGACCCACCCCGAAGCCCTTACTACACAGCGCGGTATATTCAAAATGCTCCACTGCGCAATCCACTTCACGCTCTATTGCACGCTCCACCCCACAAAATGTGGAGTCTTTGCCAAAATCAAGGCCAAGTTGGGCTACGCCAAACACAAGGATGATCTTTAGATTAGAATCCCTCTCAACCAGATTTGAGAGGACTTCCTTGTACCCATAGAAGTGTCTAGAAGTCCCACTATCTATCAACCAACTATCACAAGAATTTAGATAAGAAGAACTAGAAAGGGAAAAAATAAGAATATATTCAGATTAAGTGGTAGCAACATTATTTTCATACCTTGAGTCCCTTTATCTCTTTTGTAGATGGTATCTTTCTTCACGAATATTAGGAGCATCTCTTCTTCTTCTATCATTGCCTCTTCTTCTATAATTGAATATTTTATTGTTGAAGCCGCGATTTTTGTTGTAATTGGACCTTGGAGCATCTCTCTTTTTAGGACAGTATCAGGCATAGTGACCATATTTGTGGCAGTTGAAGCATTCAACTTGAGCATGTCTTTTCTATACCTTCTCTTGGAGTCCTTGGATTCATGAGAATAATTTCTTGGATTAGATGGTCTCCCTCTACCTTTCATCTTCTTGTCTTGAGAAACAAATGCAAAGGGATCTCCTTCTTCATGCTTTTGAATCCTCCCTCTAGATATCATCATGGTTTCTTCTTGAGTGCACTTACCAATGAGTTCATCAAATTTTAGGAAGTTATCATTGTTTAGTATAGTAGTAATGAAGGTTTCCCAAATAGGAGGAAGACCTTGAAGAGTGACCAACGCTAGCTCTCTATCATATATAGGCTCTCCAACAGTCTGAATTAATACCTTAGTTGGGATATCCTCATAACATAGGATTGCACATATTGCCATTTGTTCATATTAATATCCTTGACTTCATTCTTTAAGGAGAGGATATGATTCAAATTGTTAACCTCATACATCCCAACCAACTTATCAAAGATATCCTTAGACTTCTTCAATTTTCCAACATAAGTAAGCAAATGGTCTTTCAAAGAATTTGTTGTAGCTCAACCTTACACAGTCAACATATTAGATCTTTTGCAATTAAGTATCCTGCTAATTCTTTAGTTTCCTTTATGCATGACAAAGAGGTGTTTTACATAATTCTTGTATAACAAAAAAGGTTTTAAACTTTTGGGCAAAAAACTGGCTTTTTATAAACAATTTTATGCCCTCGACCCCTTATGCAGGAAAGTTTGACTTTTATTAAAATCCTCGAGACCAAATCTGCAAATCCTCATTCCATATAACATATATCATTGGAGTCCAACCCAATAAAAAATCACAAGGAAGTATGACACATAATGGGCCAAACTAAGGGAGGAGCCCACAAAGGGGTTTACACTAGGGCTCAACGCGTCAAAGCAATGTGAGTGTAGAAATTAATGTGTAGATTCAAAACTGCTCATGAAATTTACTAAACCATAAGGCTGGAAGCTACTCTACTGATTTGCGGAAGTTAATTCACCATCTAGAGCACAAATCATAGACATGCAAAATGAAACATCACACATGCATAGATATTTATCTAGGGGAAAGCAACTGCTCAAAACCCCTTACTAACTATATTGCATTAATCAAAGAATATAGATGAAATACATATGCTTGCTCAAGCTTGAGCACACCCTGTAAGTGTATAGTTTATCCCTCTTCTTGTCTGACTAAGTATGGCAAAAAATTAGCTAATTTTCAAGCCCTCCAAGCTCTTATTTTATTGCGTTGTTCCTCTAGGAAATTGGCCATTATTAGTGACAAATTTCCAACTATTGAATTTCATAATTCCCTTGGGTCCTTCCTCTAACTGCATGCACCACCTGTACACATTGGAATATGCTATAACTAATAGTGCACTACCTTGGAATCTCCATCTCAACTAGGTAACTCAAATTTTCTACATGCAACAATTATTTTGGGTTGATTGATCAGTTAATTGGTTTATCACTGAGTGTGGTCGAAGTTCCACTTCCACAACTTGAGTTCCACTAGTTCTTCTGACAATTAGAACTAGTTAAACTGACAATAACTCAAATTCATTAAAATGAATTGCTACAAATTAGCATAACATACTAAACTGAACCCAATCTTCCCCAACTCGAATTAACTACCTCCAAGATTCTACTGAAATAGAAATTCAAATTTTCTCTAGTTTAACCAAGGCAAATTCAAACTGAGATTTTCTTGTTGCATTTTCAACAATGAGACCATTGATGTATATACATACTGATTGAGTGCTTCCCCCAAATAAATGTGGGATATTGGCTCTTCAAAAGAAAATATATATATATTATATATAATGTGTCGACATTACATGAAAATGTACAGGGAAATGTGGCCCATATAATGGAATTATATGACAATTTGAATTTTGGATGAGGCACAACAAGGAATTGCGCAAAAGGGAATCATGTCTCATGAAAACAACTCATTCATGAAAATGTCAATTATATGCCTTACCTTGAATAGTATGTAGATGGGACACAATTTGATACATGGCTATCTCATACAAATTAAATACTCAATAAGCTAACATTGTTCGCTGAAATGGGATTTGGAGCTCCCTAAGTTGGATGCCACATTTTAGTAGTATGTGACTTGCAATTTTAGGGCCAACTTGTGGTAATTGGTAGCATTAGCAGAGGAACTAAAGAACTCTGAATAAGAAGAGAAGGTGTCTAATAACAACAATGGAGCAAGGTAGCAATGTTACCATAGTGAAGCCATTCAATGACAAAAGGGAGTACAAAAGGGTTTTCCTTCTAAATGCTTTGCAGGTTCTCCTTATGAGTGATCTTGATAACTGACAAGGTCACTGCATCCACGAATGCATTTTTTGGATAATTTAGTGACCTTGAAGTCTTGGAAGGCTTAGCACACTTTCTTGAGCATATGTTATTCTATGCAAGTGAGAAATAACCTTTAGAAGATAGTTATATGCAGTATCTTACATATCATGGGGGGTGGTCAAAAGAATTTATTGACTCTCAAGATACCAAATTTCATTTTGATGTGAATGTTGATTATTTTAAAAAAGAATTGAACAAAATTTCCCAATTTTTCATTCGTCCCTTGATGTTACATCCAGGGAAATAAATGTAGTTGATTCTGAAAACAATAAAAATATTTCGGTGCATGCTTAGATATAGAATCAGTGGAAAAAACATATAAACATATAAGTTCAACAACTATCCATTTCATAAATTCAACATAGGGAATTTAGATATTTTGGGAGTGTGTCCTAAAGCAAAAGCACTGGATGTCAGAGAGGAGATAATTAAGTTCTATGAAATCCACTCTTCTTCGAATCTTATGCAGCTTGTCCTTATGGTAAGGAAAATATGGAAGACCTTCAAAAGATTGTGGAATCTAAATTTAGTGCAATTAAAAAAACTCAACGCAACCATCATTATTTTGTGGGTCAAACTATTCACTTTAAGCATTTACAGATTCTAGTGAGAACAATACCAATTAAGGAGTGCCACATTTTAAGTATTTTATGGTCGATCACTCCCAAACTGAAGAATTATAAGGAAGCACCTTCAAGATATCTAAGTCACCTCATTGGGAATGACGTAGATGGCTCATTGTTTTGCTTTCTTAAAAGAATTGGTTGGTAAAGCAGCTTTGGAGTACGGATTTAAAATATCATAAAGATTTTTCTTATGGAATTATTTGCTTAGTTGTTTTTCTAGCTGTCAGGTTGACTTTTCTCCTTATTTAATGTACTTCTGTTTCTTCATCTTGTCCTGAAGATGAACCGCATTGACTGATTCGAAACCCATCGACCAAATATTCTCAATGTGATTTTTTCGGAAAATTTTTCATTAACAAGTAGTTATTTAAATTAAACCAGCTTAGATCCATCTAATTTTGGATCTATCATGGGCTGGGATTATTTAAATTAAACCAGTGTAGATCCATCTAACTTCGGATTTATCATGCGCCGAAAGAAATCAAATCCCTCGAGGCACAAACTTTTCCTCAAATTTCACACTCCAAAAAGATATTGGAACAAGATTTTTTCAAGTCTTTGTGTTGAAATAACTTTTTTACTTTATTTTAGGAAATGGTATTAATTTTAGTAAAGAGTAAAGATGTTTAAAATTTTAACTCATTTGGAATTTTAATGTGGTAAAAAAAATTTGTTGAAAGTAATATTTATTTCAATTAGTTATTTTATCATATACCTTGAATTTGAATAACTGTATAAAACATTTAAATTAATTATTTTTATTTTGACAGAAATTAGTAAAATTTCAATTTTGATGAGCGACGAACAAAATTACGCATCATACTGGGCGGTAGAATACACCGCACAATAAATTAAGATCCAAATTCCATATAATTCTAAATTAAGATTCAAATTCCATATAATTCTAGAAGAAGTGTTTCAAGTTCATGAATATTCAAAATAATTTAGATGTTGAAGAGATGTATTAATCCCTTACATTTGTTCCAAGGGTTGGCTATGGCAGTCATCGTCCTCACTGTAAACAGTATCTTTTCAAAAGCCGAGATCGATGGACATTATATTTGTTTCACCACACAAAATGATGTTTGCTAACCGAATCACATATGGAACGCTGTCAGATCTATTCCTCTGACTAACACCGGCTCTTTATGAAGTCAACGAAAGGAAGTTGGGTTCATATCTCTCGAAGATACAGAAACAATCGATGGCTCATATTGATCCACTTTCCAGATTAACAAATTGCAAAAGGGTAAATAATCGAGAGTTAAAAATGGCTGAGGGTGGTGCAAATCTAAATTGCTAAACCGCTTATCACAAAATCGATGGTCCAAATTAGATTTTTTGAAACTGCTGAAGAGATCTGTCGCAAGGTGGTTTTTGGTTTTACAAAACAACTCACGATGTATGCATAACAAACCACCAGGCCTACTTTGTTATTTACATTTAAATTTTATGAGGTTTAATTAAAATCCCGATGTTTATATTGTAAAATTTAAAAAGAAAAGGTTGAATTCTATGTTTTATATATATATATATATATATTAAATTCATATTTTTTTAATATTATTATTTTAAATTTTTTTAAAAGAAATAATTTAAAATTGTTTTTTATAATTGATTGGACACAGTGGGATTAGGATAGAAATAAAATTACAGAATCAATATTTTTTTTTAGGGGTTTAGAGATTTAAGTTTTTTTTGGACAGAAACCTAATATCAAATTTTCTTTAGAGATCAAATAAAAAGACTAAAATGATTCCAATTCTTTGATGTATTGTAGTATGTGATGTTTTCTTTTTATGTATTTCACTTTATTTTTGTTATTTTTACTATGAGGTTAATATAAGATGTAGCAAGCTTATTTTGAAGAATATGAAGATTTATTTATGTTATCATAGATGGCAGACGATACCTACATTTTTTTTTTGAGAAATCCTTAAAGAGTTCTCCATTTCCTCCCTCCTATCATCTCATTTGTTCTCACTGTTTCATTCACCATTGCCTTCTCAGGGTGTAAACATTGGATTCCTTTTGGTCCAATGTGATAAACTCCATTCCAAACTATTTCCTCTTCCATTTATAAATTTTAGAATCTGCAGTCATTAAAGTAAAGGCCCTTCTAGTCCATTGAGTTTGTCTCCAAGATTAAATTGACATTACACTCAAGGGTGTTTTTTCTTCGGGAAAATATTTATAAAAATATTTATTAGTTTTGTGAATGTCATGGGCATTGACCTCATACAGCGAGAGGTTATCTCCGGGGCTACAACATCAATTGGCACCATTGCCGAGGAGTGGAGAGGTTATCTCCGGGGCTACAACATCAATTGGCACCATTGCCGAGGAGTGGAGAAAAAAAGTTAATTTTCTCTGGCTATTAAAATCTACATCTTGAAGGAGAATAAGATTTAGATATGAAATATTGGCAGTGAATCATTCATTCATCTGGTGACTCCATTGGAATTTTTTTTACTGAAGAGTATTTTTCGCTGATAGAAAATGAGGAAGCAGCATGGAAAGACCAGGTATCAAATGCTGATATTCTTCACAGAATTCTTATTCTTTTTCATCAATTCTATTATCTATTTTCCCTTACAGGTCAAAAGGATCATTTCCTGTTTTGTATATTCTGACCAGTCCAAATCCTCAGTTGCGTTCTTTCCCTTGAAACAAGAAGATTTGTTATCTGCATGTATTGTAAATATTGATCCTATTCCTTATGTTGAATCAAATTATCGAAATCATGTTTGCATTACAATCCCTCTTGAAAATAACCATTGTTGTCAACCTGTAACTAGAGGGACTTATTCATCCTCTTTGACAGTCACTACTTCACCTTGCAAACGACCCACTACTATTTAGTCCAAAATCAGGGAATTTTTTAAACCCCTGAAGTTTCCCTCAATTCTTCATGATTACCCTCCAAAATATTTTAAATATTTTCCTCAATTCAATGGGGAAACAATGTTACAACAAAGAAACATATTCTAGCCTTTGAATGCTTTGTTGATAAACTTGATATTATGTATGAAGATGTAGTTTTGAGACCGTTTTATCATTCTTCAAAAGGAGATGCTCAACAATGGTTTCAACATTTAAAAGAAGATTTTATTGACTCATGGAAAATATTTCTTGACATTTTCCTAAGATACTGGGGTGAACATAAAGCTCATGAGCAATATCTTTCAGGACTATATGCAATGCAGAGGAAGAGTAATGACATAGTTACCAAATTCAATAGGAGGTTTAAGAAGTTTTACTTCAGAATGTTAAAAGAAATTCATCCGCGTAAAGTTGCTACTATGGTATACTATTTAGAATCCCGTCATTCTGATAAAGCTTTTTATCTCAGGGAAAGGTGACATAAAACCTTGGAGGAAATGTTTATTGATTCCCAAGAAATTGAGGATAACTTGTGGGCTTTTAGGAAGCTTCTAGATCATAATATGCATGAAAATATGGAAATATCTCAGCAGGAGAGGGAATCTAAAAATTGATCATTAGATTTGAATCTAAACTTTTCTTCTTCTTCTAATCTTAGAGTTTTCAAATCAGATTTTTCCAAGGAGTCAAACAATTTGTGTCAGCAAGATATTTTACACAAGCAATAGATGGTTTTCCCTTTCATGAGATGATAAATGGATTTTTCATGGGGTTTCCTGAAGATGATGCTGCTGAAATTGGTGGTTCATGGTCACATTGTACAAAGCATTTTGTTGACAATGATGAGATTTTCCTAGTTTCTAGCAAAAATTTATCACATTAGCAATTTGTTGAGCAAGAACACCTACCACATTATCCAAATTTTTATTTTCAAATTAATTCTTCTTCAGTTGAAGAGTGCGTTAAATTGAACAAGAAGTTGTATGGACACATCTCTGAGAAAAAAAACCTTTTTATCAAATAGTGTTAAAAGACAAATTGTTATAGAGCCATCCAAAAGAATGTTGAAGCTACTGATCAAAAAGATAGATAGATATATATATATATATATATATATATATATATATATATATATATATATATATATATATATATATATATATATATATATATATATTATGCATTTTATGATCCTATAGCTGATTACTTGTAGTCTTTCAACAATTTGGAAAAGAAAGAACTTTTGCATTTGATATGTTTCACTAAACATATATCAGCACCTATTCATCATTCTCTTTTGTTCTTGCACCTACCTCTTTTTCAGGTAATTGGCATCATATCTAGCACTCAAACATTGTCCTAGTGTCACTTGAAGGTTGATTACACTTGATTGAGATCAACTCTGTGTATAAGTAGGAGTATTGTATATAAATAATCTCATCCATAAAGCATTTAATTTTCAATTTGTAGTGGTTTTAGCTCAGACTTATAATTGATGAATAAGGGAAACAGTTCTGTTCAGAACAGGTTTTGGAGATATTTCATATTTCAAGGTTTTCATATTTTGACTCAATACCCAACAAGGCTACTAGCCTGCAGTTCTCATTGTCCTTCCAGCTAATATATTGTCCCCATTTGGAGCCCATATTGTGGCTCAACCTTGCACAATTAACATATTTGATATTTTTCAAATAAGGATGGCGCTAAGTCTTCAGTTTCCTTGATGCATTGTAAAGAGGTATTTTTCATAACTCTTGTTAAAAAAAGGTTTTTAAAATTTGGGCAAGAAACTAGCTTTTTAAGCAATTTTCTGTTATCGGCCCCTTATTAAGGAAAGCTTGAATTTTATTAAAATTATTGGGGCTCTAGACCCAATCCCCAAATCCTCATTCCATCTTAAATATATCATTGGAGTCCAACCCAATAACAGGTCACAAGGAAGTATGAAACACAAGGTGCTTAACCAAGGGAGAAGCCCATGAAGGGGTTAACACTAGTGCTCAATGAACCAAAGAAATGTGGGATATTGGCTCTCCAAAAGAAAATATACATATTATATATAATGTGCCGACATGACATGACGATGTAAAGTGAAATGTAGCCCATATAATGGAATTATAGGACAATTTTGAATTTTGGATGAGGCATAAGAAGGAATTGAGTGAAAGAGAATCATGTCTCACGAGAACAACTAATTCATGAAAATGTCAATTATATGTCTTACCTTGAATAGTATGCAGATAAGACACAATTTGATACATGGCTATCTCATACAAATTGAATACTCAATAAGCTGATGGGAGCTCCTTAAGTTGAATGCCACAATTTAGTAGTATGTGATTTGCATTTCTAGGGTCAATTTTTGGTAATTGGTAGTGTTAGCAGAGGAACTAAAGCACTCTGAATAAGAAGAGAGAGTGTCTAATAACAACAATGGAGCAAGGTAGCGATGTTACCATAGTGAACTCACTCAATGAAAAAAGGGAGTACAAGAGGGTTGTCCTTCTGAACACTTTACAGGTTCTCCTTATCAATGATCCTAATAACTAACATGGTTGTTGTGTCCACAAATTTATATGTTGTATCATTTAGCGACCTTGAAGGCTTGGAGGACTTAGCACACTTTCTTGAGCATACGTTGCTCTATGAAAATGGGAAATACCCTTTGGAAGATAGTTATATGTAGCATCTTACAAAGCATTGGAGGTGGTTAAACACATTTACTAACTCCGAAGATACCGACTTTCATTTTGATGTGAATGTTGATTATTTTGAAGAAGCACTAGACATATTTGCCCAATTTTTCATTCATCCCTTGATGTCACCTGATGCCATATCAAAGGAAATAAATGTAGTTGATTCTGAAAATAATAAAAATATTCTGGTGGATGCTTAGAGGTTGAATCGGTTGTAAAAACATATAAGTTCCAACGACCATCCATTTCATAAATTTTTCACAAGGAATTTTGATATCTTGGGAGTGCATCCTAAAGCAAAAAGAATGCATGTCAAAGAGGACATGATTAAGTTCTATGAAACCTACTATTCTTCAAATCTTATGCATCTTGTAGTATATGGGAAGGAAAAAATTAAGGACCTTCAAAAAATTGTGGAATCCAAATTTAGTGCAATTAAAAATACTCAATGCAGCCATCCTTATTTTGTGGGTAATCCTTTTCACTTTGAGCATTTACAAATTCTAGTGAGAACAATACTAATTGAGGAGTACCACATTTTAAGTATTTTATGGCTAATCACTCCCAAACTAAAGAATTATAAGGAAGTGCTTCAAGATATCTAGGTCACCTCATTGGCCATGAGGGAAATTGCTTATTGTTTTTCCTTCTTAACAGCTTTGGTTGGGAAAGAAACTTGGTAGTAGGATTTTAAAATAGAAGAAAGATTATTCTTATAGATTTGTTTGCAGTGGTTATTTGAATTAAATTAGGAGCCCAATTCCATGTAATCTGAGATGATAAGTGTTCAAGTTCATGAATATTCAAAATAATTTAGATGTTGATGTTAGAAATTGTAGCAAGAAAGGCTCAATTTGACTTTTTCCTTGGTCAAATTGAGTAATTCGATTTTCCACATCAACAGGATGACTTGGATTGCAGTTAGCTTAAGTGATATGGCCTTGTTACTTAGTTAAATCAGTGAATTCGAGTTTGTAGGCTTGGAGTAGGGTTGTGCATGTAGTGATTACTAAAATTTAGCAATCTAGTTCAGTTGTTTTCAATTGAACTCAATTAACTGAGCTCTAGTCATTAATTGAGTCAGATTAAGGCCAGTAGAGTAGTAGAACTGTTGTTAACTCATAGATATCTCAGTTAAACTAGTCAATAAGCTAAAAATAGCCCATACATGGATGAAATTCGAATTCCCTAGTTGGAGTGGAGGAAAATGCACATTGTAATCATCAATTGTATACTATTTGAGTGTACAGGCTTGCCAATTAAGAAGGTGATAAATTCATTAGGATTTTTGAAAGGAAATAGGGAATTCCCTTATTATTTAGGAGCTCAATTGTTCTTGAATTGCGCAAGGAAATAGGAGGAAGCTGGAGGATGAAATTGGCTAAGTGTTGGCAAAAGTAGGACAATCAGTAGGAGAACAAGTTTACAAT
Organism: Pinus tabuliformis; assembly: GCA_031772625.1. NCBI lineage: Eukaryota > Viridiplantae > Streptophyta > Pinopsida > Pinales > Pinaceae > Pinus > Pinus tabuliformis. Next base: position 1,880,893,154 of record CM062819.1, on the reverse strand, counting down.
GCAAGGTGTGCTTCAGAGTTGAAGCAATACATTATAATGGTTTCTCATTCTCATCTGATTAATGAAAAACAATAGAGGGGTTTTTCGCAGCTGGGTTCCCTTGTAAAATCATTGTGTTCCTTGTGTTTTGACGGTTGCATGTCATTGCATGTCTTTCTATCTTGTGATTTTCTATTCTGCATATTGTAGAAGATGTTGGGAAAAACACTGAGACGGGGGGGGGCGTGAATCAATATTTTTTTAAAAACTCACAATAATAATTTTCTTTTCTAAAATTTATACGCGACTTGACTGAACCCAACTAGCGTATATACATGATGATTTTAAAAAAAACTAGCATATGCTCAGTAAACTTGTAAAACAATTAATTATTTATCTGTTAAACTTGAACCAGAATGTAAGAGATTTATTATGCATTTGACAAGTAGTAAACATGTGTAGTAATAACATAATAAATTATCACACATAAGTAACACACATGAACACCAGGATTTAAGGTGGAAACCCAATGTGGGAGAAAACCACCGATGTTGTCATCTCAGTCTTCAAAATTTATTAATATCAAAACTTCCTACATTCTTGTACTGGTGCAGACTCATACTAGTATGCAAACACCCACCTGTTGAAGACTACAACCTTCACTCATTCTCCATCTCCTACTAGAAGGGAGCTCCAACCCCCTGATCTGATCACCAACTACTACTGGCAGGAAGCTTCGACTTCCTCACTGAAGGCTCCAACCCTCAGCAACATCCATGGACCATGTTTCATGAATTTTCACACTGGATCCAATATCAACACTTATGCTCAATCATCACTGTAATACAATCATCAATCTCTGACACACAAAATCAACCAATCACTGAAACCCAATCAACTAACACTTAATCAAAACTCAACCAATCAACTGGAATAGTCAGATCAATCTAACCAGTACACAGAATTTAACTCAGAATACTGCATCAATACACATAATCAACTGCAACCCTGATCAGTCAAATTTCAAAACATATACGCTACTTCGCTTAAGGAAACCTACGTGTATATGCAATTTTCTATATAGAAACCCACGTACAGAGTTTAATATACTAAAAACTGAAAACTTGACATTTGCAATTCTTAAAAATAACACTGAATCATACTCAGATCTACTGCAACACTCTAAACCAATCACAGAACTATCTCTAATCTTCAATCACAATCAACAAGTAATATTAACATTCTTCAATCAATCCATAACCACATTCAACTTCATCATTCAATCATTTCTACTTTAGAAATTATCACTTAACCCATATCAATCATGAGGACATCATTGACAGACAGTAGAGAAGCAACAACACTGATCAAGTTGATGAGTCATTTATGAATAGAAACCCTTACTTTGTATACACTACTTTAAAGAAGTGAAGCCACGTGTATACGTGCTTTTCCCGATACCAATCAGCGTATAGATATGCAAATTTTGACCTAAAATTGTGCAGCTCTTCAAAACTTCAGAAAGACCTAGATCATAATATTCAAAGACAAAAACATGTGTCAGTACTTAGATCTAGTCAATCCATGAGCAGATCATACAATGAAAAGTCATTTCAGGTCTCATGATCTCGATCCATCATTGTATTCATCGGTGCATAATTATTTCAGATCTATGTGACAATTATGGCCCTTACAATGCAAATATACTTCAAATTTAAGTATTCATAAAAAATCCTTTCACTTGCACACTTAGGACTTTGATCTTCACCTCTTTATATAGTTTAACCCTTATCTAATACCATGGGGCAAAACTACACAAGTGCCAGTGGTAATCTTTGACGGGATCAATATCTGTTGTCGTGCTCATTACTGTGGGCCAATACCATGGTAAGGACCCTTGGTATTTAGAATGCCATGGTGAAAAAACCATACGCTACTTTTCTTTACCAAACTCGTGTGTATACGCGACTTGGCTTAACATAACCCACACATACTTCTTGAACTTCCAACTTTATCATTCCTCTACCTCTGAACTGCCATGCATTTTTCAAAGAACTCTGTCACATCTGTAAACACATCTTGTTTATACCTTTAACAAGTAGATTTTCATCAAGAGACAATTCATCAAGTAAGTTTCCATTCATCAAATAGGTTATCATCAAGGACAACTCATCAGGTAGGTTTCCATCAAGGACAACACCTAATTCATAATGCCAATAGAAGAAACTAGTATCTTATCATTTCAGTTTGTTTTCATCAATAGTAGAAAATATCTTTCCATTCCTTGTGAATATATCTTCTCCCTCAGTGATTTCAATTTGCAAATTCAATGAAACAGATTTCTTCCATGTGGGAAAATGTATTTCAATGGAGTGAGATTGAATTATGCCTTGGAGGGAACCTTGAATTACATAGATTGGAAGGATAGGATGGAAATTATACTCAATGATAATGAGGTGTTGGATAACACCAAAACTGGCATTCCAAAACCAACAATATCGGATGCACAACAATTAGCCCAATGTAAGAAGGATACCGCAAAATCTAGGAGGATCATCCTAGAGGGTGTGAGAGACCACATAGTCTCAAATTTACATGGAAAGGAACTCCATTTGATATGTGGAAGATCCTGACTAATTTATTCAAAAATAATAGTGATGCTAAGAAATTGGCATTGAGGGACAAGCTCAGAAACATCTAATTGCATAAAAATGAAACCATTCCACATTACCTCTCTAGATTCACTCAGGTTTGAGATAATCTTGGACGAGTAGGATAAAATGTGGCATCTTCTGAGCTAGTGATCCTTGCTCTCCTAGGCCTTTAGAAATCCTGGCGCAACTACCAAGACTCTATAAATTGAAGGGACAAATTGCAAAATTTGGAGAGGCTTTGGTCTGATTTGGTGCAGGAAGAAATTCAAAGGAACACTAGAGATGGAGTAACATCCATTACATAGGAGGAAGAAAATTTTTCCTTAGAAGGGAAGGGAAATAACACAAGGGCAAGAAGTCCCAAGGAAACCCTAAGTCTAGCCAAAACCATGGCAAGAAGAAGGACCTTAACAAGACAAAATGTTTCCACTACCACGAATATGGACATTATTCAACCAAGTGTTTGCATAACAAATCCAACAATAAGGCTTCAAGAGGAGTAGGAAGTGAAGCTCTCGCCTCACAATTCGAATTGGACTTCACCCTGATTGTATACATGGAAAGAACTGTAATGGGGAGTGTGTGGTACCTAGATTATGGTGCCTTGTTCCATATGACAAGATGCAAAGAATTCTTCAGTATTCTAGAGGAGAAGGACCTTCAAATGCAAATAGAAATTGGAGATGATGGGAGGTATAGTACCAAAAGAATTGGCATTGTCACCTTTAACAGGGACTCAAGCTCCCATCTTCATCTGAAAGATGTTATGTATGTACTTGGGTTGAAGAAGAATTTGATTTATGTAGCTGTATTAGAGGATAGAGGTTATGATATTATGTTCAGCAAGGGAAAATATTTCTTGGAGCATGTAGCTATAGGGAAGGTGAAACAAATTGGAGTTAGAGTGAAAAATATCTACAAACTTGAGCTGGATGCTTGCGTTGAACTGAGTAGCAAGGAAAAAATGTGCAGAGTTGAGATGTTGGAGAACTTTAGCACAAGCGCATGGGACACTTACACCATGGGGCCTTAAAAATCATGCAACAGATTACCACCGGTCTCCTGAAATGGACCCTTTACCAACATGATGTCTACAAGGGATGCACATTGCGGAAATATGTCGAATCCACCTTCTAGGGCTGAGATATCTGAGCAGAAGCAATCTTGGAGCGAGTCCACTTTGATGTATTTGGACCATTTTCTACATCCTCTATAGAAAAACACATGTATTATGTGGTTTTTGTTGATGAATTTTTTAGAAAATGTTGGATCATCTTCATGAGGAAAAGGGATGAAGTTTTTTCCAAATTTGTTGATTTCAAAGCATTGGTTGAAAAGGGGACTGATCAGAAATTAAAATAGCTAAGAATTGATAATGGAGGATAATTTGTATCTAATACCTTCAAGGAATTTTATGCCAAAGAGGATATTAGAAGAGAACTGATAGCAGCTCATAACCCGCAATAAAAGGGGGTAGCTAAAAGGAAGAACATAAGCATAGTGGGAGCAGCAAGAGCTGTGTTGCATGATCAAGGGTTGTCATTACATCTATGGGAAAAAGAATGCAACACCGTAGTTTAATTTCAAAATAGGAGCCCTCATAGAATACTTGGCATGATCACACCCGACGAAGATTTCCCTAGGAGGAAGATAGATGTATCTCATTTTTGAATTTTTAGAGATATTGTGAATTATCATGTCTTCAAGGATAACAAGAAGAAATTGGAGCCTACATCTGAGATGGGAGTCTTTGTAGGATACACAAAGACTCCGAATTTGAATAGAGAAGGTTATGAGATGGTCTCTAGAGTATCCCACTGGAGGAAGAGCTTCTAGTTACTAAGGAGGAGCCTCAAAAAGAGCTTCAAGATGTTGTGGTGCAGCCACAAGTGGAGGAGAAGACAGGAGGCTGAGTGGAGGCACCCACTCAACCAGAATCTTCAAGAGAGGGGAGGAAGATAGCCAGAGAAGATGACAGGTTGGTGTAAGATGTTAGGAAGCATGTAGGAGTTACTACATCCTTGCGAAGGTTGAGGAGGTCACCAGACAGGTATACTGGTTACATGGAACTCATGATAGAACTCATTTATTTTTAGCCTTCTTTATTTGAGGAAGCAGTTTCTCAACCAGTGTGAGTTGATTCATGGTGGAGGAATATGAATCCATCATGAAGAACAATGTATGGGAGGTGGTGTCAAGACCAAAGAACAAGCCATTGATTGGTTCTAGATGGATTTACAAAGTCAAGCATGCAGTTGATGTGAGCATTGAGAAGTATAAGGCTATATTTGTGGCCAAATGCTTCTCACAAGTAGAGGGAGTTGACTATGAGGAAAGTTTTTCCCTCATGGAAAAATATTCCTCAATCAGAACCATTCTAGAATCATTTGCATAGATGGGATGGAAAATCCACCATATGGATGTGAAAACTTCCTTCCTCAATGGAGTGGTTGAGGAATAGATTTATATAGAGCATCCAGAGGGGTTTGAGACATATGAAAGTGAGACACATGTGTGAAAAATTAGGAGATCCCTTTATGGTCTCAAGCAGGCACCCTGATCACAGTATACTCAGATTGACACATATCTCAGTGGATTGGGCTTCACCAAAAGTGAAGTAGATGCTAATGTCTATCACATTGGGGTAGATGGAAAGTTTCTTATCTTGGTATTGTATGTTGATGACTTTATACTTACAGGGGATGATAATTTGATCCACTCTTTCAAGGAGGACCTTGCAAGACATTTCAAGATGAAGGACATGGGCTTGATGCATTACTTCCTTGGGTTGGAAGTATGGTAGGGAGATGGAGTGTTGTTTGTGAGTCAGGGGAAGTATTCTTTTGAAATACTACAAATATTTCATATGCAGGACGACGAACCTATGGACACACCTCTAGCTACAAATTGGAGAAAGGAGCATAGTTCTTCAGGAGAGGTAGTAAATGCTACCATCTCCAGGTAGCTTGTGGGATCCTTGATGTATCTAGTGAAAACAAGGTCTGACATATGATATGCATTAAACAAAGTCTTTCAGTAGAAATCACATGAGAGAATTTTTTGGCTGACGCGTTTCGAACCAATTCTATCATGTGATTTCTATCGAAAGACTTTGTTTAATTCATTATGGATCACAGAATCTTGAATACAGAAAATATGATATGCAATTAATCATTTGATTCAAGCCATGGTGAAGCCTACCAAGTTGTATTGGAAGGAAGCAAAGCATGAGTTAAGGCACCTTAGAGGTACAACCAAGTATGGGCTATGGTATATAAGGATAAAGGGAGTGAAGCTCAAAGGATTCACTGATGAAAATTGGGCAGGGAGTCCATCAGAAAAGAAAAGTACTTCAAGTGTTATCTTCAGTGTTGGGTCTGCAACTATTTTATGGTATAGCAAGAAACAAAGGTCTGTGGCACTCAACTTAGTAAAGGCTGAATACATGGTTACAATTCAAGCAACAAGTAGGACCATATGGATGAGGAAAATACTTGTGGGTATTTTTAGTCAAGAGATGGACCCGAGAGTGATTTATAGTGATGATCAGAGTTGTATTAAACTCTTTAAGAATCTAGTATTTCATGATAGGTCCAAGCACATTGATATTTGGTACCATCACTTGCAGGATTATGGGCAAAGGAGAATCATGATGCTACATTACATTCCAACTAAGGAGAAGGATGCATATATCTTAAAAAAAGGAATCGTTAAGAGGAAAATTTGAATTCCATAGGTGTAGGACAGGGTGGTGCAAAATCTCTTTCTTGCTAAGAGGGAGTATTAGAAATTGTAGCAAGAAAGGCTCAATTTGACTTGTGCCTTAGTCAAATTGAGTAATTCAATTTTATACATCAACAAGATGACTTGGATTGCAGTTAGCTTGAGTGGCATTGTCTTTTCACTTAGTTAGATCAGTAAATTCGAGTTTGTGGGCTTGGATTAGAGTTGTGCATGTAGTGATTGCTAAAATTTAGCAAACTTGTTTATTTATTTTCAATTGAATTAAGTTAACTGAGCTATAGTCATTGATTGAGTCGGTTGAAGGTCAGTTGAGTAGTATAACTATTATTAACTCACCAATCTCTCAGTTAAACTAGTGAAATAGCTAAAAATAGCCCAGACATGCATGGAATTCAAATTTCCTATCTAGAGTGGAGGAAAAGGCACATTGTAAGCATCAATTGTATACTAGTTGAGTGTACAAGCTTAGAAGTTAAGAAAGTGATCAATTACTTGGAATTTGCACAAGGAAATAGGGAATTCCCCTATTATTTAGGAGCTCAATTTCTCCTAAATGGAGAAATGAAATAGGAGGAAGTTGGAGGCTTGAATTGGCTAAGTGTTGGCAAGAGTAGGAAAATCAGTAGGAGAAAAAGATTACAATGCAGGGTGTGATTTAGATTTGAAGTAAGACATTATAATAGTTTATCATTCTCATATGGTTAATGAAAAGAAACGAAGGGGTTTTTCCCACTTGGGTTCCCTTGTAAAATCATTGTATTCCTTGTATTTTGATGGTTGCATGGAATTTCATGTGTTTCTATCTTGTGATTTTCTATTCCAGAAATTGTAGAATAAATTTGTATCTATTGATTTCAGTTCGATTTCATCAGTAGTAGCAATTTTCTTTCTATTTCTACGGTTGAAGAGATCTATTAATTCCTCTAGGCATTATGTAATGCTTTGTGAATGTAGTTGTTCCAAGGGCTATCTATGGCAGTCGACATCATCATCCTCACCATAAACAATCATTCTCCAAAAGACAATATCGATAGTTATCATGATAATAGTGCCCTAGATAGTATATGTGAATCACTGCACAAAAGGATGTTCTACTAACCAAACCACATATGGAATGTTGTGAGATATAGTCCTCTGAATAACACTAGTGCTTGGGGAAGTTAATGAAAGGAAGTTGGGTTTTTATCTCTGGCAGATACTGAAACAATCAATGACTCATATTGATCCATGCTCTAGATTAACAAATTGTGATAGGGTAAATATTCGAGAGTTAAAAATGGGTGAGGGTGGTGCAAATTTGAATTGCCAAATCTCTCATCACCAAATCGATGGTCCAAATTAATTGTGACACCCTCCCTCAGTTTTTTAAAAATTGCTAAAGATACCTATTGCAAAGTGGTTTTGGGTTTTACAAAACAACTCACGGGTTTCTGATGTATGCATAACAAAAGACATGGGGACCACTTTGTTATTTTCATTTAAATTTTTTCATGTCTAATTAAAAGCCCGATGTTTATATTATTAAAATTAAAAAAAAAGAAGAAGTTGAATTCTATGTTGTAAAAGGATAATATTTAATTTAACATTATATATATTATATTAAATTAATATTTTTTTAATGTTATTACTTCAAAATTCTTTAAAATAAACAATTTTATAACTTTTTCAAGGGTCAGTTTTTAAACTGATTAGACAATTAGACAATGGGACTAGGCCATAAATAAAAGTCGAGAATCAACATTTTGTAGGGGTTTGGAGATTTATTTATTTTTGGCCAGAAGTGTAATATCAAATATTCCTTGGAGGAAAAATAAAGAAGACCAGAATGATTCCAGTTCTTTTATGTATTGCAGTATGTGATGTTTTCTTCTTATTTATTTCACTTCATTTTTATTATTCTTCCTATGGGGTCAATGTAGATGCAACATGCTTATTTTTAAGAATATACAGATTTATTTATGTTATCATAGATGGTAGACGATACTTGTTTTTTTTTTTTTCTAGAGAAAGCCTTAAAGAGCGCTCCATTGCCTCCTTGCTATCATCTCCTTTGTTCTCACTGTTTCATTCTCCATTGCCTTCTCAAGGTGTAAACATTGAATTCCTTTTGGCCCAATGTGATAAACTTGGTTCCAAACTATTTCCTCATCCATTTATAAATTTTAGAAGTTGCAATCATTAAAGTAAATGCCCTTCTAGTCCATTGATTTTGTCTCCAAGATTAAACTGACATTACAATCAAGGGTGTTCTATCTTCAAGAAAATATTTATTAGTTTTGTGAATGTCTCGGGCACTGACCTCCTACCACCAAAGGTTGTCTCTAGGGTTACAATAGAATCAATAATAATTTTCTTTTCTTTGAGCTCACCTTTATTATATTTGGACTTGGTAGAAATTGGAGAATTTTCTGAAGCATCAGGTACTTTTCCTTTGATATATTTCAAGACATCATTATCATCCAATATCACTTCCACCCTAACCTTCCAAGCAACAAAATTTAATGATTCACCCATCTTCTTTGTGTCATTGAAGTATGAGGTAAATATCTTGACCAAGCCTAATAGGCTTCTTCAACTTCTTTAAAAGATTATTTATTTAGTCACTTGACTTCTTGGGCTTGTCTTCACTAATAGCATGCTAATTTTTCACTGTTCTATGCTCACTGCAATCACTTAGCCCAATACTTTCTTCAATTATCAATTAAAATTAATCTTTCAATGAAAAATAACAGTTGTAGATAGAATAGAAAAATGCAATGTATAATAGAATACAACCAACATCAATAGAAAGCGGCACATGATTTGGTCAAAGACCATGGAAAAACTCAATGGGGAAAACCCTTTCAAATTCTTCTTCTATTATATTATCATAAAATGTTCACGAGAGAAATTACAATGTTCCAATTCATCAATTAGGTGTCAAAGTCAAACCTTTGACTATCCAACAAAACAAACTAATCAATATCCAAATGATGAGCCTCAAAGTCAAATCTAGTCAAAGTAAATAGAAACAACAATAGTCCCAAAATGGTCAATGGTCAAGGTCAAATTTCCTCCAAAAGAGCTTAGTAAACTATCCAAAAAATGCAGCCTTGAATGTTGGTCAAAGTGCAATCAAAATAGTCCCAAAGTAGTCCTCCAAAATAGATCAAAGTAAAAGTCAAAGTCTACTAAAACAATAGTTGCAAATCTGTAATCAACCAAGGTCAAAGTGCCTAGGAAAAATTGTCCTCCTTGCCAAAGAATTCGACTTCCAAAATAGATGCAAAATCTCAAGTCAAACCAAGTCAAACTCTTCCCAAACATAAAAAATTCAACATTGGTCAAAGGATGGTCAAAGACAAATTTCATCCCAATCAAAGAAAATCTCTCTCCTCGCACATGTGGAAAATAACTACAATTTTAGAAGTAGTTGAACCTCCAAAGAGAAGAAGAAGATGTGTGTGATGATGCCTCCAAATTGTTGTAAAAAATGCAACAAGAAAAATCCTAATTTAATTTGTCCTTGAATAAATTATGAATTAAATTGTAAATCTAATTCTTATAGCAACTTGTAATAGTTAACTAAGTTAATTTGACTTAGTGAGCTCAGTAAATTCGAGTTGGGAGTCTATCTAGAGTCATGTAGAGTGATCCCTAAATTTTAGGGGCCCAGGTTGAGTTATTATTGAGTTCTAATTATTTAATTAAGTTTAACTGAGTTAAATTTAGTTAAAATAGTTCTAACTGGTGGAGGAATTAGTGAGAGCTCAAGTGAATTAATTTGGATTTAATTCACATGCAGTGATCAATGAGATATTTGATAATTCACTCATACATAACTCATGCATTTCAATTTTGAGAAAGACCCAGTTGAGATTAGAGTGTAGGGACAATGTAATATCAATTGTAAAATCATCTAAATTAAACAAATGATGCATGCAATAAGAGGAATGCCTATGGATGGATTGTACAATTATGGATGAGGATTCCCAATTAAATATGGGATAATTCCCAAGGAAACTACGCAAGGAAGTAGGAGCTTGGTAGGAAATAGATTTGGCTAACTATTGGCTTGAGCTATTTTATGAAGCAGTGAGATATATTGTACTTGTGTAGAGATTGTTCGGGTTGAAAAAGCATTGTGTTTTCTTCTCAGATATTCTAATTAAGGAAATATATAGATAACAAGGGTTTTTAGCCATGGATTTCCCCAAAAAAGTATTTTGTTATGTGTGATTGAAATTCTTCCTTTTTCTACTTCATGATTTCATCGGTCAATTACTGTTTCCGCTGATGAGTAGAGTATATTCAAGTCAATTGTTTTAGCATATTACAATCTGTAGTTCGAATCTACTAGAAAATTATACATGGTATCGGAGTTGAAATCACTATAAAAGAGGAGAATACAATTTTGTTTTGCAGGAGAAATCGAATTTGCAATATCATACTTTAGAGCCAGCGGGATGTCATTCTATGGATTGATACTCGAATATGCCCTTGAGGGTAGTTCGAACTATATTCCTTGGAAGAACAGGATGGAGGCAGTGTTGGAAGACAACGAGATGAATGAATTCATAGATCATGATATCTCGAAGCCTCTAACATCTGATGCTAAAGATCTGGCAAAGTGGCAAAAGTGTGTGGTAAAGGCGAGAAAAATGATCCGGGAAGGAGTTCGAGATCATATTGTCTCGAATATCCAGGGTAAGGAAACTCCATTTTTAATGTGGAAGGCCTCGATAGACCTGTTTCAAAACAACAGTGATGACAAGAAGTTGGAACTAAAGGACAAGCTCCGAAAGATCAAGATGGAGAATGGAGACTCAATACCGAAGTACATGACCAAGTTCACCCAATGTCGAGATGAGCTTGTATGCGTCGGTGTTACTATTGCTAAAGAATATCTGGTGAGCCTAGCACTTCTAGGACTTCCTAAGAGTTAGCACAACTACCAGGACTCAATCAACGGGAGGGAGAAGCTACTAGAGTGGGAGCGATTGTGGTCCGACTTGGTACATGAAGAGATTCAATAGAACACCAAAGATGGATCCTCATCCATCCATGATGATGAGGAGAACTATGCTTTAGCTAGAAAGGTGAAGAAAGGGAAGGGGAAGTCATCCCATTCAAAATTAGATTCTAGTCAGGGTGGCAAGAAGGACATGTCTAAAATTAAATGTTTTCACTGTCACAAACTGGGACACTATGCCACAAAGTGTTCGCACAAGAAGGCTGGTAAGAAGTCATTAGTGGGAAAGGTAGGTGAATCTATTGCTTCACAATTCGAACTAGATTTCACCCTCATCGCTTACATGGTGACATTAGTGATGGGTAGTGTGTGGTACTAGATATTGGAACCTCAATCCACATGACTGACAACAAAGAGTTCTTTAGTGATTTGGAGGAGAAGGACATCCAGATGCACATCAATATGGGAGATGATGGGAGGTATATTGCAACCAACATCGGTACTGTTACCTTTTAGAGGGAGTCTTTTTCTCCCCCCACATTTAATGATGTCATGTATGTTCCAGGTTTGAAGAAGAACTTGGTTTTTGTTGCCATGTTGGAGGACCATGGCTATGATGTGATATTTATTAAGGGAAAGGCCTTCCTTAGTCATATATCCTCAGGACAGGTGAAGAAAATTAGGGCTCAAGTGAAGAACCTCTACAAATTGGATGTATAAGATTGTGTTGCTTTGAGCACTAAAGCAAAGAAGATGCAGAGCTAAGACATCGGTGAGTTATGGCATAGAAAACTGGGTCACTTGCACCATGGAGCTTTGAAGATCATGTAGAAAATTTCTACAGGACTTCCCAAGGGTACACTAGAGCAGAGAGACACATGAAAAGGGTGTACATTGGGGAAGTACGCCAAAATTTCCTTCCATGATAAAGAAATTTGAGTGCTATCGATCCTTGATTGAGTTCACTCAAATGTGCGTGGACCATTCTTGACAACATCCAAGGCCAAGCACAAATATTATGTAATATTTGTTGATGGTTTTTCTCGTAAGTGATGGATTTCTTCATTGCAAAAGAAAGATCAAACATTTGCTAAATTTTGTGAATTTAAAGCACTTGTCGAGAAAGATACTAGTAGGAAAGTTAAAGCTCTTAGACGTGATAATGATGGAGAATATGTGTCGAATGAATTCAAGAAATTATGTGCTTAAGAAGGCATTCGACGAGAGTTAATAACACCTCATATCCGACAACAGAATGGGGTGGTTGAAAGGATGAAAAAAAGTATTGTGGGAGCAGCATGGGCTATGTTCCATGATAAGGGCCTACCATTACACTTATGGGCTGAAGCATGAAACACAGTTGTTTATTTGCAGAACATAAGCCCTCATCGAATTGTCAGATGGGTAGACTAGAAGAATATTTTTCAGGTAAGAAACCAGATGTGGCACACGTCATGATCTTTGGTTCATTAGTCTACTGTCATGTTACCAAGGATGCATGGAAAAATATAGAGCCAATAGTTGAGTTGGGAATATTTATGGGGTACACTGATACAACTCACAACTATTGGGTGTACCTTCCATCCAACAGGATGACAGTGGTTCGTAGAGATGTGAAGTTTGATGAAGAGAAATCCATGAGATGTTCCCTTGAGAGGGAGCTTCAGTTACATGTAGATGAGGAGATTTCAACTCCAAAGGAGGAACCTTAGGATGATGTGGAGTAGTCACATGCAGAGGAGAAGAGACTAGAAACACCCACTCATGCAAAGATTTCCAGAGATGGAAGAAAGAAAACCAGAGAGGCTAATAAATTTATGTATGATGCAAGAGAGAATGTGGTAGAAATCACATCACAGTGTAGACAAAGGAGGTCATTAGATCGATACGTTGGCTACATGGCTCTAATGAGAGAGAGTGTAGATATTGAGCCATCCTCCTTCAAGGAAGAAGTGCAACAGCCAGTATGGGTTGATGCCATAGTTGAGGAGTATGAATCCATTATCAGAAATAGTGTTTGGGAGGTGTTCCCAAGACCAGCAAACAAGTCAATGGCGAGTTTCAGATGGCTTTACAAAGTAAAGAAATCAACAAATGGGAGTGTAGAGAAACATAAGGCTAGATTTGTGGCTAGAGGGTTCTCTCAGGTGGAGGGAATTGATTACAATGAGACTTTTGCTCCTGTAGCAAGGTACTCAACAATCAGATCTATTCTAGCACTCTCAACGTAGATGGTATGGAAGATACATCAGATGGATGTAAAGATAACATTCCTCAACGACATAATTGAGGAAGAGGTGTATATCGAGAATCCATAAGGATTTGAGACCTTTAACAGAGAGTTGCATGTGTGCAGACTCAAACGAGCGATGTATGGAATAAAACAATCATGCTATGCTTGGTACACTAGGATTGACAACTATTTCACTGGGTTGGGCTTCACCAAAAGTGAAGCAGATGTGAACCTTTACCATATTGTGGTTGCAGGTAAATTATTGATTATAATATTATATGTCGATGATTTATTTTGACAAGTGATGAGAAGCTGACAAAATATTGCAAAGAGGATCTTGCAAGAGAGTTCGAGATGAAGGACTTGGGGTTCATGAATTACTTTCTTGGTATGGAGGTATGGCAAGGAGATGAGGAACTATTTTTCTCTAAGGGAAAGTATGCCAACAAGATACTGAAAAAGTTCCACATTGAGAGAAACAAACCCATGGAGGCTCCTCTAACAGGTAACTGGAGTAGGGAGGATGCTACTTTAGGTGAAGTAGTGGAGGCTACTATTTATAGACATCTTGTGGGTTCACTTATGTATTTGGTGAAAACACAATCAAACATGTGTTTTGTAGTTAAATAGCTTAGTCAAGCCATGGTTAAGACAACCAAATTTTATTGGAAGGCAGCTCAACATGTTTTTAGATACCTCAGAGGCACTACTTAGTTTGGTCTTTGATATGTACGGACAAAGGGAGTGAAGATTCAAGGCTTCACAGATGCAGATTGGGTAAGGATTCCATCCAACAAGAAGAGAATATTGGGGGGAATCTTTAGTATTGGTTTAGCAATAGTTTCTTGGTATAGCAGGAAGCATATATCAGTTGCACTCAATTCCATAGAAGTATATTGCATGGCTACTAGTGAAGAAACTTGTGAGGCTATCTGCATGAGGAAGATCCTTGTTGGGTTGTTTGGTCAGCATATGGATCCTAGAGTGATTTATTGTGACAATAAGAGTTGTATCAAACTCTTTGAGAATCCAGTTTTTCATGATCATTCCAAGCATATTTACATCCAGTATCACCATCTATGAGATTGTGTGCAAAGGAGAATCATGTTGATGGAATACATTCCTACAAAGAAGCAAGATGCAGGTATTTTGACAAAGGCATTGTCAAGATGCAAATTCAAGTTTCACAGAGGCAGGATTGGGGTAGAAGATAATCCCTTTCTTGTTGCGAGGGAGCGTTGAAAAAAATGCAACAAGAAAAATCCTAATTTAATTTGTCCTTGAATTAAATTAGCAATTAAATTGTAATTCTAATTATCATAGCAACTTGTAGCAATTATCTAAGTTAAGTTGACTTAGTTGGCTCATTAAATTTTAGTTGGGAGTCTATCTAGAGTCATGTATCATGATCCCTAAATTTTAGGGGCCTAGGTTGAGTTATTATTGATTTGTAATTATTTAATTCAGTTTAACTGAGTTAAATTTAATTAAACTAGTTCTAACTGATAGAGGAACTAGTGAGAGGTCAAGTGAATTAATTTGGATTTAATTCACATGAAGTGATCAATCAATTAACTGATAATTCACCCTTAAATAACTCATGCATGTTATTTCTGAGAAAGACCCAATTGATATTAGAGTTCAGGGACAATGTACTATCAGTTGTAAAATCATCTAGGTGATTCATGCAATCAGAGGAAGTCCTATGGATGGATTGTGCATTTATGAATGAAGAATTTCCTAATTAAATGTGGGTTAATTCCCTAGGAAATTGTGCAAGGAAGTAGGAGCTTGGCAGGCAACAAATTTGGCTAAGTATTGGCTTGAGCTATTTTTTGAAGCACTGAGATAGATTGTACTTGTGTAGAGATTGTTCGGGTTGAACTAGAATTTTATTTTCTTCTCAGATCTTATGATTAATGAAATATACAGATAGCGGGGGTTTTTAGCTATGGCTTTCCCCAAAAAATTATTATGTTATGTGTGATTGAAATTCTTCCTTTTTATGCTTCGTGATTTCATCGATCAATTATTGTTTCCGTTGATGAATAGAGTAGATTCAATTCAACTGTTTTAGCATATCACAATATGTAGTTTGAATCTATAAGAAAATTCTACACAAATGATGTGACATGAGGTGTATTTATATGTTTCCAAGGAGGTCGAATTTTTGTGCCTAGATCGACTTGAAATTTTGTGCACTTGAGGGTCTTACATAAAAAATTAAAGTTTTTCTTGGGAAAATTAAATTCTTCCAAGGAAAAAGAGGGGCATATCCAAATGAGGAAGTTTGTCCAGAGGAGGGAATTCCCCCCTGAGATACCAAATCAACAAGGAAAGCAATAAGTGAGAATCAATTATGTTAGGAAGAAATACCAAAAGCAAGAGGTATGAAGTGACATTGCTAGCGAAACATTAAGAAAGGACCAAAAAAGGAGATGAAAACTTGAAGGTGGAACTAGTGAAAGAAAAAGGTGAGAGGTGGAGGCACTGGAGAAAAAATAACAAAGGAAATAGGTGGCTATGCTAGGGAGAAACTAGTGAAGGAAAGAGGTGATAAGGAGTGTTGAGGAAGTGGCCCCACAACTATGGGATGTGACAATTAATACCAAAATATTAAATATAGTGGTTGGTTCCATATAGGAAGAAGATATCTCAATTCTAACCTTACACGATAAAATAATCTAAAGTGAGCCACTCACCAATAATGCGAGCAAGAAAACAAATTATGAAGAAGAAAAATCAGTAAAAATAGAGGAGAAAGAAGAGAAAAAGACTCCTTGATTGGGTACTATAAACAGGTGATGAGGAGAAGGAAAATAAATCCAAGGGAGAAAATGAAGTAAGGCAGTTGTTGATTTCTTAAGGTAAGGAATTCTAATGAAAAATAGTCGATGTTGACCCCATAAATGTCCCGTTCTAGGATATAACTTGATAAACCATATTAAAATGTGAATACTTTCAAACACTAATATAACCCCAAGCTATCAATGAAAGGCTAGGAACAAAAGGCAAGACTTACTTTGAGTGTTCAAATCATAACAAAATTATGAAAGTAGGCATGAGAAAAGAAACAACTAACATGAGAAGCTAGGAGAAAGCAATGGATGGATTTCCCCAAGAAAGTCAAGGAAAGAGAATAAAAGAGGGAGGGGGTCAATAAGAGTGATTTAAGGTGTGTGGAATGGTGCTCGAGGAATCATCCATGAAGCTGAGAATGTGGAGTTATGCAAGTGAACTTTCTAGAGTATTCTTGCTAATGTAGATGCTCCCACATCCACATCACAAATGTATCCCTTTTGATTTCATGCCCAAAATTTAAAAGGCTTGAGAAATATTAAAAGAGTAAATGAGTTTTCCATATTATTTATAACAGTCGTAAAGTTTTTCCATAGTGAAATTTTGAGCTTCATGGCCTTCAAGCTTAGTAATAACTTTTTATCTCTTCACCATACTTAAGTCATTTTTTACTAGGTTTCATCACATTTAACTTTATGGGTCAATTTCAAATTTTAGAGTACAAATAATCAAACCGAAGGAAGGAATTAGAGAGGGTGAGTAAAAAATAGAGTATAATTTTTCCAAAATTATACAAAGAAACATAAAAATAGAGAGCTTGCATCAAAATGACTATCTTACAATCCAAATCTTACAAAGTAATTCCCTAGTTTATATACATCCAACAAGCTAGTTGACAGAGAGGTAGCAATGTATAAGTATAGCTTGTGTTATATTTGGTATAATATGTATGTGACAAAATAAAATGTTCCTTGGATGATTTGAAACAAGGTGTAGTCAAAGGATTCAACATGAGAATGAATTTTATATGATTCAACTCTGTAGTGATATATCAAGATGAATGAAATAGAAATCATAATCTCAATATTAACATATTCATATATTTCATTGGAAAATAAAACAAAAAACATCAGACATCGTGAACACTGCAAAATGAAGAGAAGAACACACCCATTAGAAAAAAAAAGTAGTAATGGTGAATGTCCTATAAGAAGTTAAATAAACAAACAATGTTAAAGACAGGGTCTAACCAAAATACAGAGAGAGCATTAATGGGGGTAGCTCAGAGAAACAATGAAAGCATTGCAAAAAGGAGTGGATAAATGAGCCAGGAAATAAGAGGAG
The DNA here is from genome assembly GCA_031772625.1 of Pinus tabuliformis. Taxonomy (NCBI): domain Eukaryota; kingdom Viridiplantae; phylum Streptophyta; class Pinopsida; order Pinales; family Pinaceae; genus Pinus; species Pinus tabuliformis. The sequence continues at coordinate 1,880,875,450 of CM062819.1, read as the reverse complement.
TAACCATAGGAACCAATTCCAACCACAATTAATGATAGAAATACTAGAAAAATTCTTAACCTTATCACACTTAGAAGAGACTTAGAAACAAGATCTAGGGGATGGTAGAGAAAATAAGGGTCTTGTTGAACAAAATTATTATCAACAAAAAAAGGAGTGTTATCGAGGCAATGGAAGAATTGCATCCTATAGAAAACCAACCTACAATTACCATAAATGCAATAAAAAACTCAAAATTAATTGTGAATTGATTGTATAAAAGTATAATACTTTCAAAGCATTTAAAAAAAATGTGCTACATGATTAACATAACATTATATGATGGAAGGAATGGGCAAGGATTGGAAAGATAACTTAACGTAGACTGAAATCAAATTTTCCTTTGTAAAATGGGAATTGTTTTGAACAACTTGAACAATATGGAAATGAAACTCACTTGGATATTTTTATATAATAGATTTCAAATTTTAATAGGTTCTTTGTTGAATTGTACTCACTAAACAGGGAAACAATATTACATGCAAGATGAGGCACAAAAAATAGAGAAAAAAGTATAAAGTGTGAAGACTTGGAGAAGTAAAGGAATGTGAAGAAGAATAGTAGCATCAATAATGAACATATGGAGATATAAAAAATGAACAAAATCAAGGCCAATAATAAAAGTTAAAGTTTCACAAGAAACAAGACTTCTATATGTAGAATACATGATGATGCAGGAATAATGAGTTGAAGAAAGTTGAAGTTTTTTAAATGAAAGGAAACTACAACATAAAAGTAAAAAATTAAAACAAATAGTTAGAAGTTTAAGTCGGTTGAAAGATGAAAAATAGAAAAGGGAAGAATGAAAGGTAATGAGGAATCTTCCTTATAATACTTGAGAGAGGCAATATATTTTTGAAGGGGGGGAATGTTATCCCAAGTTGAACTTGTAATCTATTATGTCTCTAACACATGGTTGCTCTACATGTTATTATGAGACTTGTTATTATTATGTTGATCTCATTTTCTATAAAGTGGTTCAATAATAAGTCATGCACAAAATGTGAAGAGATGTCACTAGGAAATCTCAATTAGTTAATCGTTCTCCAATAATTATGTATGTTATCATCTATATATATATTTTCATTGTGTTACATCTCAATTTTTCTATAGTGTACCCTACATTTTCTAATGTTTTCTAATTATATGTGACCATCATGATGAACCAAAATTGTGATGATTTTTTTGCATCTAGCTATGTTGGGATGACTAATATATAAGTATTAGTTAGTGGCAGTCCAAATCCCCTATGGTGGATGGTCATGGTAGGTCATTTTAGTCCCCATTCTCAAGTTCCTTAGTTTTATTGCAACAAATGGATATCCCTTGATGGTGCTAAATCCCATTGTTGGGCCGTGAAACAGGTATAAATTTACCCTTGATTACACTCTCTTTTTCCTCCTTTTTATGCATTTGTGCGATGACGTAATAAGGTTTTGATAAGATTTCGATAGAAAATGAATGAAATTGCTTTTGATGCGATTTGATAGTCAAAACTAACTTTCGTTGTTTATTATGTAGAATGGAACAACTTCTGTTCAAACTATTGAATAACAAAGGCTAAACAGAGGAAACAATGCTCATCTTGTGTGGTCAAATCGAGAAGCAAATCAGGAGGATCAATACAAGATAGAAGACTATCTGATAATAGAATTTAGTTTCGAATTCCTCAGGATCTCTTGATCCCAAGGAATCACATTTATCTCTTTTCCTCTTTGACTATAAGGGAAAGACGCATAGAATGAAGAATGGAACTTTTCACCTTTTACTTTAGTTGTAATTTTAATATACAAAGCGTTATTTTGAAAGACATCGTGCTGTAATGACATTTGGATTTGATGAATAACATATATTTCATGTTTCTATTCATTTATGATATTTTGAAGTAATCAAGCAGTAATCATTGGCGGATTGGCCCCGATCACTGGTGGATTTCACTGTTGTTCCCTATTTTATAGTTGACCTTTCTTTTACTGCAAAGCTTAAATTACTCTGTTTTATAGCTTTACGATTGATTTACTTTCACTGGTGTTGAGTTTGTGTATTCACTGCATTAATTCTTATTGTTGTTGATTGGCTTCATTTATTTATGTCGTGGATTGATTTGATTGATAGATAAGAATCATTTCTTGTTAATTGAAAGCTAGAGTTTTATTGATTATATCAGATGTATTACTTTTATGTAGAAGTCTAGATTCAGCTAAAAGAGCTTTGTTATCACTATGGTGCACTCGGTTGATGTAATTGCAGTTAGAACTTTCGATTAAGATTGAATTGTGATTTCGATTAAGATTGAGTTTTGATGTTTGAATAAGTTAATTTCCTTGAAGTTACAAGTTGGTAGTTTATGGTTTGATCCATTTACTCTTGTATTGAAATCAATAAGTTATTTTAAAGCATTACTCTCTATAGATTCAACGATTTACATCACTTGCACATATTGTGTACACTCTTGAAACAAAAAGACTTACCCAGGTTGATAATTAATGTGAGGCATTTAAGAGTTCTAAAAGACACCTTATTTGCACCCAACATTTTGGCGCTATTGCCAGGGAGAGTGTTTCCATTTCACAGAAGGTGATGTGTGTTTTATGTTTGTGTGCTGTGAAAGAACTAGGTATTAAAAATGGAAGGTAAGAACCTGCATACGAGTAAGTAAAGTGCTTTCTCCCTCGCCCACTTTTCAGCACAATTGCGTAGGAATAGATGTTTGATGTGTGTTTGTTGTGAAAGAACTGGGTATTAAAAATGGAAGGTAAGAACTTGCGTATGAGTAAGTAAAGTGCTTGCTCCCTCGCCCGCTTTTTAGAAAAATTGCGTAGGAATTAAAGTAGAAATAAATGTTTGAATTTCTGTGTGAATGACTAAGAAGAAAAGAGTAGAAAAAGATTTAATTCCTCCACCTAGATCTGAAAAATTGAAGGGATCAGTGCCCCTTGGACAATCAACCTTCATCGACGAAATCATAAGGAAAGCTGAGTCTCAGTCATCAGTAGGACCCTGAATCGTTTCTACAAGAAATCCTACTGTAACCCTTCAGGTTGCAGGATCACCATCTGCAGCTGATGCTGAGATTCACAGCAAGACTAAAGGGTCTAGACAGAGCTTTCAAAACACTGAAAATTTGCAGTTTAGCCCTTTACAAGAAGGGAATTATTGCAACCTCCGTGAAGGAGAAGGAGAAACAGGTAATGCTGAAAAGATTAATTCATCAGAACCCAAATCTCTTGAAGTAGTACTTGAATAGAGGACACACAGTATTCTAGACCAAGGTAGTGTTGTTAAAATCATTTTAAAAGTCTCTTTTGACTCCCCCGGAAACAGAGCTCCAGCTCCAGAAATCCCTGAAGAATATATTGACATATTTTTGACCAAATGACCAATAATCCGCAACAACCTCAAACCTCCACATTACAATACCCTATTCTTCATACAGTTGTCAATGCTCCCATGAAAGCTATACCATTACACAATATTCCTACCTTCCATGGGTTAACTTTAGAGGATCCTAATGCATTCCTTTTTGAATTCAATGTTTTATGTAGGGGATATGATTACACTACCGACCCCCAGAATCTGAAACTGTTCCCCTCTACTCTGAAGGGAACAGTGCCACGTTGGTTTATGGGGCTTGGTGGAGGTACCATTAATGACTGGGACCAAATGAAAACAACCTTTCTAAAAAAATACTAAGATTATTGCCAAACTAGAGAACTGAAGGATGAAATATTTCAAATGATAGCTAAGACTAATGAGACTCTTGAAGAATATGTAGAACGTTTTCAATATAATCTGCAACGATCTCCTTATCCAAATTTGCCTCCTGAAGTTATTAAAACTATGATGATAAGAGGTATGAAAGACCAATGGGTAGAAACACTAAATTTATTTATTAAGAGGATTATGACAATATTATACAATTGCGCATCAGGTGTTCCAGAGGCAGTACAAGGCTGAAACCAACTGGGCATGACGCGATCACTAGAGACAAAAAAGCCTCAGGAGGAAGCATTACATGGGTTGAAATCAACAATCTATTAGAATATTTCAAGACTGATATCCTGGGGACCCTGACCACACCATTGGATATCATGCAAGCCAAACAAAAACAGGCCGAAGCATAACAAAATCTGGCTATTTTTTGTCCACACTGCAGAAAGAAACACAATCATAGAGAATGTCTGTTGGATACAATTCAAACATGTGCCATTTTCACTAAGGATCATACTACGGAAAGCTACCCATTGCTTCCTAGATTAAAGGCAATCTTCAAGGAAGCAGAAGAGGAAGTGGAACCAATATATCTGATGAACGAGTGCCGTCAATGGAAAACACATCCGGCAGATATGCCTACAGAACCATCTTCATTTTTTCCTTCTTCGCAATTTAATTCTTAGCAGTATTCCAGAGCAGCATGGCAGAACCAGCCACCTTTCTATACATGGCTACCTCAAGCATTTTTTATGCCACCATGGCCTAACCAATCAAATAATAATTGGCCAAATTCCTCTTTCCCTCCACCTTTCTGGCAGAGCACCCCCTATTCCTCTCAATGGTCTCCTTCTACCTCGCAAAATCATAACTGGCAACCAAATTGGCAACGATCTACAAACCAGCCTATGGGAATAGTTCCTATGCCTCAACCAACCTTACTAGCACCTTATACATTGCAGCAAAATCCTCAACCTAATATACGACCGCATCTCCCAGCTCAACCCAACCCAAACCCTAACAACAGACCAATCCAGTTAGTCCAAATTATTGAAATTCTGAACCTTGAAATTGAGATGAGAAAATGTAATGAACTTAAGTTAAGATCCGAACGCGTAATTGCTCTAGATGAGGACAAAAATATGCAACATTAAAGAAACGCATTTGAATAAGCCTTCGACTATAGATGGCCAACAAATAAAACAAGGATGAGATACAGCCAGGCAAAAAGATCCTGAGCAAATTATAATTACTTCTCCCCCATTCCCAGAAAGATTGATAATACCTCGACCAATTGAATATCTTGACTTTGATCTTTTAGGTGAACTCAAAAATCTCTGTATAAAAATACCCCTCCTCCAGGCCATTCAAGACATTCTGATATATGCTAAAACCACAAAAGTATTGTGTACAAAGAAGTCTGTGAGGAAAACAAAAATAACACCAACTATCCATGTCGTCGGAACTTTGTCTGATTTATTACTAGGCAAAGAGACATCTGTAAAATACGAAGACCCAGGAAATCCCATTGTCACAATACAAATAAATGACCGCTCTTTTCCCAATGCTTTAGTTGAATTTGGGGTAGCCATTAATATTCTTACAACAGAAAATTGCGAAGTGCTTGACATCACAACCTTAGAACCAACCACTACCTTGCTGGAATTAGCTAACCATTTAGTGATTAGGCCAGAAAAAAATTACAAGATGTGATGGTTTCTGTGGACTCATGGGAATATCCGACAGATTTTTTGATTATTAAACCCAGAAATCAGCTAGATGGACATCCCTTAATACTAGGAAGGCCTTAGCTAGCAACAGACGATGCTTATATAGGCTGCCGAACAAGCAGTATGACCATAACTAGAGGAAATGATGTAAAGAATTTAGCTTTATACCCTCCTGCTCAGCTAAGCCTAACCATTGTAAAAACTAGGAAACAACGAGTAGCATATTTAAAAGAAAATATTCGTTCACCATTGACTGTGGCAGATGTGCTTGAATTCAAAAACCAAACAGAAGACAATGTCATTAACACCTTTATTAATAACCCTGTTGCAATGTCTAATTTGATATGTCACATGATTGAAGTAGTCCTTGATAATGAGATTGAAGAAGATTCCTTGAGAGACATTAATGACCAACCAATACCAACAACCACAATCTATAATAGAAATCCTATTGAAATCGAGTAAGGGAAAATCCTTAACATTAACAGTAATTTGAGTAATGACCAACAACAAAAACTTATCCAAGTCCTTAGGAAATATAAAGGGGATTTTGCATGGGATTACCTAGACATGAAAGGGATTGACCCTCAGTTATGCATGCACCACATCTACACTGAAAAAGATGCAAGACCCATTCGACAGCCACATCGTAGATTAAATCCTCATCTAAAGGATATTGTGAAAGAAGAGCTTCAAAAACTGTTAGATGTGAATTTTGTTTATCCTATATCTAACAGTAAATGGGTTTCTCCATTAGTAGTTGTCCCTAAAAAGAATGGAAAATGGTGGATATGCATTGACTATAGAGAACTCAATAAAGAAATGCAAAAAGACCATTTTCTTCTTCCATTTATCGACCAGGTCCTAGATACACTAGCGGGAAAGAAATTCTTCTCTTTCCTGGATGGTTTCAATGGCTACAACCAAATCCAAATTGCCCCTGAAGACTAGGATAAAACTACTTTCACTTTCCCCTAGGGAACATTTGCTTACAGGATATTGCCTTTCGGATTGTGCAACGCACTTGCTACATTCCAAAGAGCCATACTCAGTATTTTTTCAGACTTGATAAATGAAGGATTGTAGGTGTATATGGATGATTTCACACCCTATGGAGATGACTTTGATCAAGCATTACAAACATTAGAGAAAGTCCTAGATCGGTGTATTGCTACTAGACTATGCTTGAGCCATGAGAAATGTCATATGATGATGACAGAAGGCCTGATTCTAGGTCATTACATTTAAACAACTGAAATTTAGGTAGATCCAACAAAGATATAGGTAATCCTCTTATTAGATACTCCTTGCACTCAAACAGAGGTACGTAGTTTTTTGGGATTTGCTGGATATTACTGTAGATTTATAAAGAAATTTTTGTAGATTGCTGCACCTTTATATGCCTTGACAGGAAATGTTGATTTTATATGGACTGATAGATGTGACACTGCCTTTACAGATCTGAAATGGTTAGTATCGACAACACCAGTATTATGAGGCCCGAATTTGGATATACCTTTTTAGATTTCATCAGATGCATCAAACACACCTATCAGAGTTGTTCTTAGCCAAGAAGAAGACAAGAAACCCTACGCTATATATTACATCAACAAAAATTTAACTCCTACTGAGTTGAATTACACAGTAACATAAAAGAATTTTCTAGTTGTTATTTATGCTATCAACAAATTTAGACACTATATAACTGGATACCCTGTATTTCTGTATACTGATCACCTTGCTATTAAATATTTAGCCAATAAACCTATTACAAATGGAAGAGTGACTCGTTGGTTACTATTTTTGTAGGAATTTGACATAACTATGAGGGATCAACCAGGGAAGGAGAACCTCGTGGCAGACTTCCTCTCCTGAGTGCCAAGAACAAACAATACAGCGGCGCTAGAGGATCAGTTCCTGGAAAAACATTTGTTTGTTGTGGCCGTAAAAATGCCATGGTATGCAGACGTAGCGAATTACTTAGCAGCAGGAAAATTGCCAAACAACTGACATCGAGAGAAAGAGATTAATCGTGCAACATAGCACTCGTTGCTCCTAGATCAGAGGATACCTTTTCCACACGAGAGCTGATATGCACATCCACAGTTGCATCAGGGAGGACGAAATTTATGATATCTTAAAAGCCTTCCATGATGGACCTTGCAGTGGACACTTTTCAGACTGCAGAATTGGACATAAAATTCTACAAATGGGCTACTATTGGCCCACTATTTTTAAAGATGCTAAGAAATTTTTCCAGGCATGTGATATTTGCCAAAGGATGGATCACCCTGGCTAGTCTGATGAAATTCCCCTGCATCCACAACTAATGATAGAACACTTTGAGTTTTGGGCATTAGATTTTGTTGGGCCGTTCAAACCACCATCCAACTAGGAAAAGTATATATTGGTTGCAACAGATTACGTAACTAAGTGGGTGGAAGCAGTAGCATTACCAAGAGAAACAGAGGAAACTGTTATTAATTTTCTTTTCAAAATTTTTGTGCGGTATGGCTTACCCAGAGAAGTAATTACTGATGGGGGGCCATAATTTGTGGGTCACAAGATTGCTGCTACATTGAAAAATCATCACATCACACACAAAATTACCTATCTGTATCACCCGCAGGTGAACGGGCAGGTGGAGAGCACCAATACAGTTATCGAAGCTATTCTAACAAATATTGTCTCATCACATCGATGAGACTGGACTACTCGACTGCCAGAGGCCTTGTGGGTGTATCACACAACTTGGAGAAACAGTACTAGACACTCACCGTATCAACTGGTATTTGGTAAGGAACCCATTTTTCCCATAGAATTTGAGATACAAACACTAAATACAGCCCAAGAAATAAGACTGGATTTGTCTGAAGCCCAGGTTAATAGGTTACAGCAGATGAATGAATTAGACGAGATTCAGCTATTGGCCCTACAACATATGACACGTATTCAACAACAAAGAGCCAAATGGAATGATGCCCTGATTAAGAAAAAGACATTTCATGAGGGTGACTGGGCACTTCTTTATGATTCCAAGTTCCAAGACTTCCCTAGAAAACTGTAGACTAGATGGTTAGGCCCCTATGAAATAAAGCAAGTACACGATAATGGCACTCTTACGCTGGCCACCATTGATGGGTTTGGTTCTTCTTTTAAAGCAAATGGGCATCGGGTGCACCTCTACCAAAATCCACTTACCAAAGAATCTTTCTATCAACAGATACGTGAGGACCCCACCATGCAAGTTTTAGCTGCAGAAGGAAATCCTTCGGCAGCTCCATCTTCATAAATTTTATTTCTTCTCTGTAAAATATGTAAATATGATTTCTGATTTGATTTCTTTTATTTTTTTCTTCTTTCTTTTTCTCTTCTTGTTTTGTTGTTCAATTTATTGAATAGCTACTATTCAATCTATTGAACAACACTTTCTTGCTTTTTGTCATTTTGCTGTTTAATTTATTGAACAGCTGCTGTTCAATCTATTGAACAACACTTTCTTGATTTTTGTTGTTTTGTTGTTCATTTCATTGAACAGCTGTTGTTCAATCTATTGAACAACACTTTCTTGTTTTTTGTCATTTTGTTGTTCAATTAATTGAACAGCTGCTATTCAATCTATTGAACAGCTGTCATTCAATCTATTAAACAACACTTTCTTTATTTTCATTGTTTTGTTGTTCAGATAATTGAACAGCTACTCTTCAATCTACTGAATAGCTGTCGTTCAATCTATTGAACAACACTTTCTTTTCTTTGCGTTGTTTTGCTGTTCAATATATTGAACAACTGTCGTTCAATCTATTGAACAACACTTTCTTTCTTTCCGTCGTTTTGTTGTTCAATATATTGAACAACACCTTTTTCGTTTGCTTTGCTGTTTATTTAATTGAACAGCTGTTGTTCAATCTATTGAACAACACTTTCTTTCTTTTCGATTGTTTTGTTGTTCAATCTATTTAACAACACTTCTTTTCTTTTTGCGTGGTTTTGTTGTTTGTTTAATTGAATAGTTGTTGTTCAATCTATTGAACAACACCTTTTTTCTTTTGTGTTGTTTTGTTGTTCGTTTAATTGAACAACTGTTGTTCAATCTATTAAACAATTGTTGTTCAATCTATTGAACAACACCTTTTTTTTCTTTTGTGTTGTTTTGTTGTTCGTTTATTTGAACAGCTGCTATTGAACATCTGTTGTTCAATCTATTGAACAGCTTATGTTCAATCTATTGAAAAACACCTTTTTTCTTCTTTTGCATTGTTTTGTTGTTCGTTTAATTGAACAACTACTATTCAATCTATTGAACAACACTTTTTTTTCTTTTGCGTTGTTTTGTTGTTCATTTAATTGAACAACCATTGTTCAATATTTTGAATAGATGTGGTCCAACCCAATTGAACATCAAAATTTTTCTTTTGTGTGATTGCTCTTCGCTTATCTCAGCCCCATTTTTCTTTTGCTTTTCATTTTGTTTTCATTTCATGGCATGAAGTACACTACTTTTATGAGGACAAAGAATTTATGGATTCTATTGAAAAGAGTTAATACCATTGACGTTATGATCTTTAACAAGAAAACTTCTTGATGATAGATTCTTTTCAAGAAAAGGGGCACAATTATTTATATACTACTTTACTGTATCGTTTTCTGTTGTACATGATGCTGATTGATTATTTTAAATCCATGCTGGTTCCACCCTTCCTGGTTATAATCTTCTCTGCCTATAACAAATAAGACTATGGGTATACTTTTCCTATTGACATGTTCAACTTCTTCCACCATCCTTGCTCTTAAGGAGTATTGAGCCTCCCTCTATTTATCACAAACATGTGTAATAACAAAAAAAATTGTTTTCATATGGAGGATAGGGGGTTTCATTATGATCCAGCCTACCATGTTCATAAGGTTGTAGCAAAGTGACATTCCAATTATGGTCACCACACCAGGGTTAGGATCCATTGGATAGCCAAAATATCCTTGGAACAGGAGGTCTCATCACGAGCCGACCTGATCACTTTTGCTACATCCCAGTGAATGTAGTGTGGTTATCTAGTTACCATGCCAGCACACTAATATCTTCTGTAGAACAACATTGGAACTCTCCATTTATAAATTGAGGATCCTGGCTCATATGGGTTAAAAAGAAACCCTGCAGAAGCTATGGAAGCCTACTGGCAACATAGGCTCTGCTTATGGTATTGAAGTTATATCTTATCGTCAATTACTACTATAATACCATCTTCTTATTCTTTCTTTTATCAGAGAAATTATTTCCTTAATGTTCCCCTGTTTATAACCTTTATGCATGAGATAATGTCTTTCGATCAATCGTATCATTCTCAGTTAGAATATCGTCAGCAGAGTACCTTTTTGGCATATTGTTGTCCTTTTCTTTTTCGCATAACTTATCATCAACCCAAAGCATCCTATCTCTTATTCATAACTATCGTTACACACTCCGCTCTCATTATAACCATACCTCTTGCCGTCCTATCATTGATATGTGTACTCTACTTCATTTACTGTCGTACTATTCATTCCCTTGCCTTGCCGTCAGAACAACACTTTCCCTGTCTACTTGGTTGTAGGCGACCTCTCTTTTAAGGAGGGGGAAGGATTTCCATTATGCCTTTGCATGCGCTATATTTATTTCGCTTATTTGACTTGATATGTTGTTGTGATATCCCATGATCAAATGACATGTGGCAATATGATAGTCCTTGAATTAATATTATTAATCCTCATGGAAATTCCGCTTAACATTATGGAATTTAGTTGTTACATCCACTTGATATTCTATTTCACCAAAGCAATTGTTGTTCTTTGTTGTTTCTTTTTTGCTGTGTTAATCCTTGAAATTGTAGGGCGAATATTGGAAGAATTCGAGCATTATGGGTGGAAAATCAGTTCGCTGAGAACCCTTAGTGTTAGAGATTTTTGCAGAGCCAGGGAAATTCTGGTGCGTGTAGGATGGATATCATATTTCACCAAACTTCAGGCCCCTAGCGAAGAAATCACTATCGAGTTTTTACAACAATTACAAGATGGGTAGTCCACAGTAAAAGTTGTAAGAGTAACAATATCAAAGGCTATGATAGCCGAAGTTTCCAGACTGCCAGCAGAAGGAGCAGTATGGCCTAAAAAGCACATAATGTTGCATAACGCGGTGGAGATTTTCAGAGACGCAGGCGAGGAATTAACACGAAAAGGAAAGGGCATTAAACCGTCCTCTCTAGGAGAACCATGATGTGAATTGGCGAGCGTCTTCCAGAAGTACATCACCTATGATGGTCGCCGGGATGTGGTAAAACCACAACAATTTAAACTCTTAGCCATTTTAAAGCGGAAGCTCACTGTCAATTTACCATTTTTCTTGAATTCATTATTGCATGACACAGAAGATAGAATAAGATGGGCTAGACATCTTAAGACTGTAGTTAGTCATCATGGTTTGATCAGACTGATAGTTACTCACAATCTTTCCCAGCAAAATTTAGTTTGGGATAATTTTATAGCACCGCTAGAGATAGGGGTAAACCCTGTAGTCCAAACCCCTGCAACCGTGGAAATTGAATAGCAGAACCCTGTTCCAAAGAGGAAACAAACTGCTCATACAACAACAGGACCCCATAAGTGCAGGTGTTCAACAAGGCTAAACCCAGTTCAGAGGACTTTCGTAGATCCTCAGGGTAGCGCCGAATGACTGACAGAACCAACAAGTCCAATTACTATGCAGGACTTTGAACCAGAACCAGAGGAAGAAGGTAATTCCGAAGCAGAACCAGAGGAAGAACCTAATTCTGAACAGGAACAGGAGGAGGAACCCAACTCTGAACTTGAACAGGAGAAGGAACCCAATTCTGAACCAGAACAGGAGGAAGAGCCTAATTCTGAATCAGAACCCGAGGAAGAATGCAATTCTGACCTAGAACAAGGGGAAACACAACATTCTTTTCAAAATGATGATGAACCGGAAAATGAAGCAGGGCCTCCTCAAACACCACCTATGAGCCCCCAAGATAATTTATTGTGGGACTTTGAGGAAGAGATGGCCCAAATTCTTGCAAATTTGAATGTATATATGCAACCTGGAGGATCACTTGACCAGAATCTGAACAACGCTCAATCCTCAGAAGATTCTAGCCACACAGAAATTTTTCCTTCCCCAGAAGTTGTACATCAGGAAGAGGAAATGGACATAGAAGTAATGCATGAATCCGATAACCGGTCAAGTGACACAGTTATATTGGAACATAGCCAATACAAGCACCAGGAACCTTTATATACATAGGGTATTGATAAACCCGCTTCTACAAAGAATGCTCCTCAGAAGAAGCGAGTAGCCGAAACAAAGTTAATGAAGATGAGAAAGAAATACAGAAAGCTCCAAAATATGGTTAAGCGGCTACATCAGAAATTGAAAGAGAGTGCAAATAGGGAAGCCCACAACACTACCACTAAGTTAGTCACTGTCGCCACACAAACTGAAATATGTGAAGGTAGGGCAATAGGAACCTATACCAAACCTATTTCTACTCAGACAGTGGTTACACAAACAAGCTTTCACAGAGAGTTGATAGATGAATCTACTGAGACCAAGAGCTTACCCTCTCACAACAAAAGCACCTAGGTAGAAGAAAAAATCAATAACGCTCCATCATGCAGTGATCATATTTTTTCAGAGTTAGAAGAGGAGATAGCACAATCCCAGCTTGCTTTAGAGCAATGTCAGATGGAGATAGTTCCCCTGCAAAAGTATCAAGAGTTGCAGAAGCAATGCAGAGAATTCACCATAACTAAGAATGAAACTTTTGATAAGTTCAGGCAGGAGGAATAAAAGCAGAGGAAAATAAAATCCAAGCTAGATAAGGTCATGGGCCAGGTCGATGCTATTTTCTCTTTATACTCTGATGTCTTATCTTGCAGGTCTTCTGCCACAAATTATGCTTTGCTTTTATTGGAAAGATATTTTCTGTTAAAGATTAAAGCTGTTAAGGCCGGAAATTTAGTTGAATTAAAGACAACTGACGAATTTATAAATTTTTGTAAGGAGCATGGGATCAAAGTCCAACGTCTCCTCTACGAATTTTATTTGCACAATTTTGTATTAGAAGGGGAGGTGGATAATAATCCTAGCCCTTTTGTTGGGGATATTTAGTTCCAAGCCTTTATTTTTTGTAGCAAACCAACTCAAGTGGTCCAAGGCTTATAACACCTTTCAAAGGAAAGAACATGGACTAGATTTGTGGGTAAGGAGTGAACCTACACACCCCTTGCAACTTTTTATTAAACACAAAAGGCTCATGACATAGGAGGGTGTAACTAAGATTCTGGGGCCCATACATAAAGAAATTGTGCAAACGGGAAGGGCATATTTCCTATCCATTCAAGAAAGATCCTTGATTGCATCCAAGAAGAGATGGACAATCTCAACCAATAGTGTCAAGGATAGAGAACTGTTTAATTACAAGAATTTTAAAGCTGCCGCAGGCCGTTTTGTCACATACAGTAATATTATCCTGAGGGAAGGACCATATTGGCTGGGATGTCAATTTAGGAGTCCTATTATTTGGTACCCACCTGAAGGATACCGTTCTGATTATGAGTTGCCTGAAGGTCATGAAGGGATAGCCTTTGCAGATTTAATACAAAAGCACAGTTTTAGGTCAGATAAAGAAAAGTCTTTCCTGCTTACTCTTTAACTGCATTACATAATAACTATTTATGTTCACGAGGACGTGAAACAAGGTAAGCAGGGGAGAATGTTGGGCCATGCAACAGGTATAAATTTACCCTTGATTACACTATCTTTTTCCTCCTTTTTATGCATTTTTGCCATGACGTAATAAGGTTTTGATAAGATTTCGATAGAAAATGAATGAAACTGCTTTTGATGTGATTTTACTATCAAAACTAACTTTCGTTGTTTATTATGTAGAAATTGGCAAATGGAACAACTATTGTTCAAACTATTGAACAACAAAGGCTAAATAGAGGAAACAACATGCATCTTGTGCGGTCAAATCGAGAATCAAATCAGGAGGATCAACACAAGATAGAAGACTGTCTGATAATAGCATTTAGTTGTGAATTCCTCAGGATCTCCTGATCCTGAGGAATCACATTTGACCCTTTTCCTCTTTGGCTATAAGAAGGGAAAGACACAAAGAATAAAGAACATAACTTTTCACCTTTTTACTTCAGTTGTAATTTTAATATATAGAGCGTTATTCTGAAAAACATCGTGCTGTAATGACATTTGGATTTGATGAATAATATATAATTTGCATTGCTTTTCATTTATGAGATTCTGAAGTAATCAAGCAGTAATCACTGGCGTCTTGGGCCCGGTCACTGGTGGATTTCACTGTTGTTCCCTATTTTATAGTTGACCTTTCTTTTATTGCAAAGCTTAAATTACTCTATCTTATAGATTTACGATTGATTTACTTTCACTAGTGTTGAGTTTGTGTATTCACTGTATTAATTCTTATTGTTGTTGATTGGCTTCATTTATTTATGTCGTAGATTGATTTGATTGATAGATAAGAATCATTTCTTTTTAATTGAAAGCTAGAGTTTTATTGGTTATATCAAATGTATTACTTTTATGTAGAAGTCTAGATTCAGCTGAAAGAGCTCTGTTATCACTACGGTGCACTCGGTTGATGTAATTGCAGTTAGAACTTTCGATTAAGATTGAATTGTGATTTTGATTAAGATTGAGTTTTGATGTTTGAATAAGTTAATTTCCTTGAAGTTACAAGTTGGTAGTTTAGGGTTTGATCCGTTTACTCTTGTATTGAAATTAATAAGTTATTTTGAAGCATTACTCTCTGTAGATTCAACGATTTACATCCCTTGAACATATTGTGTACACCTTATTTGCGCCCAACACCCATGAAGTCAAGAATATATTTCCTCAACATATATTTGTGTATCTTAGAGTAGATCTACATGGATACATGATTTATGGGAGTCCTAGATACTCAATTATTTTATCTCCTATGTAAATGTGATTATATGTCATAAGGGTTGTTAGAAAAATGGTTTAATGCACCTATTTTACCACACATGGACCCTCTCTTTCTTATGTATGTAGTACACTTTGACCATGATCCGTTGGAGGTGATTCTACTCATGATTATCTAGTTTTACATTCTGTGTTCAAACTCATAGTTCTTGAGGCATATCACATATATCAAGGCATTGGCCACACTCCCTGAGGCACAAATGGGATATTTACAACCACATGGGAGGTGATATAGTGTTCTCATCATTTCACATTTTTTGAGTTGATTTTGTCACTAATGAAGGTCAACCCACACATGTGGTCCTTTTGTGATAGACATGGGGCTATTTGGGGCTCACTTAGATGATGTAGGGGTCAATTAAGTGGTGTTTCACCTTTAGGATATGACATGGAACTCACTTGAAGTCATTTGGATGATGTAGAGATAAATTATAATCATGATTTAAAGACTAAACCAAAATGGAGGATTCTTCAACCTTTAAAGGCCCTTTTGTGACATTTGGAGAGGTTATCTCACTTATTTGAGGTAGATGTGGGAGAAAAGATAGATAAGGATCACTCATTACCTTGTTTTGAGGCATACCAATTGATTTTTTAATGGAATGGTGTACTAGAGGGGTGATATCGCCTCCTTTTAAGGTTTTAAGCATATACATAATCATTTTAATTGTGTTTAGATTTAGTCTCCAGGTTATGCAGATGACAAATCCTTTTTGTGATTTAGGCTAAATATAAGGAATAAAGAATGAGGAGGAGTTGTGAGCGTCATATATAAATATAGGTCCTCCTCTCATTCCATATTGTTGAGAATTATTGAGAATACTCTCATAATCCACATTAATAAAAAATATGTATTTGGTGTTTAGGCATAAAATTCTTAGAGCTCTCTCTTTCTTGGTTATTTTTATCGGTTCACTAAAAATTATGTCAATAATTATTGAAGACTTCTACTATCTAGCAAGATCAATCTTGTTGTCACAAAATCTAGCAAGCCTTGGAGAGAGAAACC
Organism: Pinus tabuliformis; assembly: GCA_031772625.1. Lineage (NCBI taxonomy): Eukaryota > Viridiplantae > Streptophyta > Pinopsida > Pinales > Pinaceae > Pinus > Pinus tabuliformis. The sequence goes on along the minus strand of CM062819.1, from coordinate 1,880,858,928 downwards.
CTACAAGGTATAAACTAGACATATTAGGAACAATGGGGTAGTGGCACACTGCCACCACAACCAAAACCCCCTTCTCTTTACAAATTTTCACTGATGGGAGGAGTCTCAATAGGAAAGAGACCACTTATAATAGATATTACAAGGCTAAATTATGAAATGATATTTCTAGGAGGTGTTTAAGAAAGACACAATTTTGGTTCAAGGCTTTGCAACAAAGCAATTTTCTTTCTATAAAGAGACCTATAAATAAAGGCATGATATTTAGGGTTTGATAGATTTGATGATTTTTGGAGAAACTAAAGTTCAAGGCAAAGAGAAAAGGTTTCTTAAAATATTTTTTAGCTAAGTTAAGACTCATGAAAACTCCAATAAAGACCTTAAGTTGAGGGGAGAAAATATAGGGTTTCCATCTTAGGGAAAACAACTAGGGCAAGAGAATTTATAGATGAAATTGAAGTGGATGCGCACAAAAATGATAATGTTTTTTGTAAACCCTATCCTCTTGATTTTTAGTCTCTCCAACCACCAAAATACCTCTTCAATAGAATTTTTCCCTAAGCCTAGCTCTCTACCCTAGCCTTGAAAGTACTAAAGTTTAGAGGGAAGAAAAATGGATTGAAGTAAGACATGATCACCAAACACTGACTTGACCAATTCCTTATGCCTTGGGAGAATGGAGTCAAGGATGATTTAGGATAGTCAAACTTTTTCCTAAGGAGGTAAAAATTTGATGCCCTAGTAGCAAATTTCAAGCATTTACCCATTCAATGGAACAATGGATTTTTATGGTAGAGCTTCAATGATTTCACCACTAGGACTATTGAATACAAGTTATACATGAATAATGCATGAAATATTCATATAGATAGAAAAATTAATTAATTTTCAACAAATTAGGGCACAATTTTGCATGACCGAGAATCAATAATTACATACATTAGACAAAGAATAATAAATCGTCAACAAATTAGGGCACTTACAAGACACCATGCAATAATTTCTTCTGTTATGCCACGGAATAGCTCCAAAAAATATCCAAGATTAACTCCAAATATCAAAATACATCCAAAATTCCAGTTCATAGAAAGAAGTGTGACTTCCTCTGTAAGGTCGAAATTCCAAGTGTGATAATGATGAGAGATCAAATGAGGTATCTCTAGTATATATGTTCTCTAACATGTCTTATTTTAGCCTACAATCCCCTATAATATTAAAATAATGTGTAAGAAATTGCCTAGGTCACAAGTCGACCTAGTATCTTTTTCAAGGTTAACTTTATCTCCACAAATGCTAGTTGAAATGTTGACATCATGCTTGTGTGGGATTCCTTAGGGCTGGCATTGAGCCCTTTTGGTTCCCTGAAAAGTGTATAAGACCTCTAAAATCAATATCTAGGGGTTGGCCCTCATATCTCAATGCAAATCATCCCGTGGCCCCCAAATGTGGGTTATGGGGAACAAAATTAGGTCTCATGGGTCTCCAAGTTGTAAAATCTTTGTCTCTGCTCGAATGTTAAGGGCACTGAAGATGGTGACAACCCTCCCATGTCTCAATGCAAGAGACAAAATTCATCTCAACCCTAGATCAATTTCCACACCATGTATATATTTTTAAGTCATCTAGGAGAAAACTAGTCCAGGTGTATCATCCCATGAATAATAAGGAAAATAGAGGAATGTTATGGGTGTTGAAGGTGCCCATGGACTACAAAAAGCTCCAGAAAATCAAGCAGTCATCCAAGCAAGTTGAATAGTCATCTTGCAAGCAAGCCATAGTTACAAATAAATCCAAGGAATTCAAACCATCATATAGCAAGAAGAGGATGAGGTAGACATAGCATCTTGGCTGAGGTTGCCCAAAATCGAGGTGGCATAAGGAGGTCTTGTTCATGTTTCCATTTTTGAAATTTTTGAAGTTATATGCTCTGTTTCTTTTTGTTGAAGGCTAAATCTGTATGACTAAGGGCTTGTTATGTAGTGACATAATGTCATATTTTGATGAAAATGTGGAGATTTTGGTTGATTGGAAGGTTTTTAGGTGTTATAAGGTTGGATGAGATGATAGGCTGATAAATACAAATAGTTTGGAGTAGGCGCTACTAATACAATTTCAGAATCTTTTTTCTATTGCGCAAGTGTTGTGCAAATGGTAAGCAGTCAGTTGGGAGGCCTGAAAAGGGTAAAGGAGATATCTCAGGGGTTCTACACTATCAAAACACCCTTTCAAGCATACCCATTAGCTTAGTTTTGTCCAAAATGATCTGCAACCATGTCAAGCTTGAAGGCCTATTTCACACTATTGTGCATTTGCTGTGCAAATTTATCAATTAGGGCTATTTTTACAAACTTTTATTTTGGGGCATTCTAGAAGTGTTTTTTGTGTTTGAATAAACATAGATAAGTTGGTTTAATTGATAAGTCTGGACATGATGTTTCTAAATTTTTGTAAGCTTTAAAACATTGATGTTTCCAAATTATGATAACTTCTATATGGTAGGTTTCTTCTTTTCTACAAATACATTGTATTTAGCCTGTTTTACTCATGTGCAATGAATTCGACCACCTAGAGTGGTAATTTCGAATTCCTCTTTGTATTTAATGATGAAAGAAAATGAAAAAGGTGTTCCTAGTAGGTAGTTTTATTTGGAGAGATCACTATTGGAATTTTTTGTAGTTTTTTTAGAATATTAATACAAATCCAGTTGTAGAAGTACAAATATGTTTTTACCAGAGATTCGAATACATGGTGCTTTGATGTATGTCCCTCTTCTTATGTGAATATGCATTATTTATTTGTTTACTATATTATCTCTAAAATATTATGAATGCCTGAAGTGTATTGTTTGGAATTCATCCATTGTAAGGTGCTCCATCACATGCAGTTTAAGTATTATTCCATTTTTTTATGATTATATGTTCATAATTCTTTCCAAGATAAATGTCATGTTCATAATAATCCTCATCTCATTCTTTCTTTCTAAAGTTATATCAAAGTTTTATCCTTTGTTAGATGCCTTTGGTATAATGGAATGTTAGTTTTATTCTTCCCAGAAACCTTAATAATCATATTTTTCACTTATAAGCACTACTAATATTGCCTTTGCTTTCTAAATAGATTTACCAATCACTAGTTTGATCATAAGCACTCAAAGTTTGGCTTCATTCCAAATGGTACTGTTAGCTCTACTACATGTTGCTAATGTTCGAGGAGCAGGAGTAAGTTTGGGTCCTTGGTTTTACTCAGAAAAAGCCTACACCGGATATCCTCACCCTTCTCCATTTCCTCGCCCATTCCCCTCTTCATCCCCTTTGCACATGCTTTTGTTTAATATTACATAATATGATTTTCCTTAAGCCTAAAGCATTAAAAACCCTGAAACCCATATAACCACGCACTTTCGCAAAACCCATAATCCGTCGTTTCTCTGTCACATCAAACAAAAAATCGTGTGATCAAACCCATGCCGTCTGATCATCTCTGTCGCGATTGGATGGCAGTCACTCCTCCCGCGCCTTCGAACCGCCCACGCGATAACTTGTGATCAAAGTCATTTTTTGCTCATCCCCGCCGCCACGCGTCATGCATTGACTCGTATTGCTCGCCCTTGTACGATTACCACCTTATGCCCCAAGGTAGTGCGATAAATACCGCTCACCGCCAAAACCGTCCTCCCCGCTCGTTAAACTCTGCACATCTCCTCCGTCCGATGACCATTGGATCTGTCCACCAAAGATCCAATGGCTCACGCTTGTTTTTCTCACGTTGCCTCCCAATGCCTCCCGTCGAGAGATCTCCGCCATTCATTCATCTGATCCAACGGCTGATATCTATTCCCGTCTTGTCCATGCATCCACCATGCAGTCCTCTCGTCCATAGCCTGTCCCATGCATCCGAAGGACAAAGGTGGCCAGTGTCCAGTACTCAGCATAATAGATCATCAACAACTGCATTCAAGAGGCAATATGGCCGAGAAGGAAAGGTACAAAGTCAAGTAGGTAAATGCATTCAATGGTTATGGGATTGCATCCCATATAACAGTCCACCTACCCGAGAAGGACAACAGAGCATCCAAGAAGATCAATTTTGTTCACTACAGCAAGCAATTGCACTTAGAAGTTCTACCAGGCAATTAAAGCAGTTGGTGGTCCATTATGACCCCTCCACGCCTAGAATAACAGAACATTTTTGTAATCAAACTCTATATATACCCAAAAAACAGATGTAATCAGGGTTGATGGTTGTTGTTTTGATGTAAGGTTCAACTTCTGGAGACTATAACTGCTTTGATACTTGCAGCATCTCGTCTTCATTTTCAGCTAATATAAGCTTCTTTTGCTGTTAATTGCTCACTTTCCATCTCTTTTCTGTTCTAGGCTGTGCTTGATATGCATTCTTCCTGAACTCTTGATGTATAGCATTAGAGGAGCTGTCATCCTACCTTTGTGTTTGAATCTTGCATGTATCAGTGAATCTGTCAATCAAGTTTCTTTTCACTTAGTGACAGAGAGATGTCATCTTGTCTGTGCATTAGGGAATTAGATTTGCAGACCTTTTTACTGGTTGCAGCCAGCCATCACAGGGTCCTATGCATCTGCTAGTGTGGTCAATATTCTCCATATTCACCCAATCCTTAAACTGTGAGTAATTGGTGGTCTAAAGCCTTGTAGTCTAGGGGTGTTCACGCATGTCTGGAGTCAAGAAAAGTAGGAGTGGTTATTTGGCTTGAACAAGCATCATCTCTTCCATTCATCTAGTTCCAACATTAAGTTGAGTTTGTAATGTTCCCAAGCATCTCCGAGCTACAACCTAGGAGAGTTTCTTGGGGTGATAACATTGGTTGGCTCTGTTTCTAGGGAGTGGAGATTGAAGCTCAGTTCCCTGGGAGAACGATACAGTTCCAGCTTTGATGATAGACAAAGTATGGACACATTTCTGGTTGTAATCATATATCTGGCAACTCTACTAGAGAACCTACCTAGTGGCGACTCCACATTTCAATTCTGGTTCAGTTTGTGAGGCATAGCCAGATAAATCCTCAAAAATCACTAGCTGACCCAGTTCCTGACCTTGAGAAGATTGCTAAGTAGAAGAAAACATCACAGAAAGGAGCATCAGGATCGGGTAAGCCTAAGAAATATTATGTATCTTTGAAGGAGAAGGTTATAGCTGAGGATATACAGTTTGAAGATTTAGAGCCTAGCACTGTTAGTAAAGAAATTCCTTCAGAGATTAATAGAGCTCCTTGTTCAGTCAGTTCCCCTTTATATCTCAATCCAAAGAAAGCCTCCCATACAGTCCATCATTTTCCTTCATTTCTGTCATCTATTTCATTACTTCCTACCATTCAATATGCCAGTATCCTTCCACGTATCTCAGTCATGGTAGGCCAGCAAGCTCCCACGAAGATGGAGAGAATCATAGCTGCTAAGTATGGACCCCTGGTCTTGCCTGTTCCTTTGAATGTTATGCCTACAAGAGAATATTAGAAATATATGCCCAAATTCACTGGTACAGAGGGGGTAATAGCTAAAGAACACCTTGAGTCTTTTATAGTTATGCTGATAACTTATATATCAGTGAAGATGATGTGTGGATGAGAGTGTTTGTTCAGAGCCTTGATGGAGAGGCTAGAAAGTGGTTCAGAGAATTGCCCCATAGGTCCATAACAGACATTGAGGCATTGGATGATGCATTCCTGAAGCAATGGGGAGATAGAAAAGACTTGCTCTACTACCATACAGAGTTGGGAAACCTAAAGAGGGAGAATGGAGAATCTTTGCCTGATTTTAATAAAAGATTTAACCGTATGTATAGTAAGATACTAGCTGAAGTAAAGCCTACCCCCACCTCTGCCAAACTCACTTATGCTAATTCTTTTGACTCTGATTTCTGCCTGCTTTCGAGAGAAAGAAGATGTGCCACTCTAGCTAATATGCAAGATGCAGCACTAGAGGTGGAATCAAATATTATGGCTGCAAAAAATCTTAAAAGTCATGCTGATAGAAGAAGGCAGAGAAGTGAGGCTTCTTCTTCCTCTGCTTCATCTTCAGAACCCAAATTAGATAAAATGACTAAAATGATAGAGTCATTGGCTGCTGAGATATCTAAGCTGAAAGTTGAGCAGAGTTCTGGGAAAGCAAGGTTTCCAAACACATTTGCTCCAAGAAATCCAAATCCATTCAGAAGAGAAAATGAACAGTTGCAAATCATTCAAAGGGGTAAAGAAACAAATGAAGAACAAAGAGTTAAGGCTCCTTTCCAAAATGTAGTCATGGAGGAGGAGCAATTTGAAGAAGAGGATGAAATTCATTGCATGGAAGATAAAGGCAGTGCTACCTTTTTTACATTGGCTGCATATGAAGAATCATTACTACAGGACCAAACCAGTCAAGAGTGGGACAGAGAGGCTATTCTGCAGACTGGTGAACAGCAAAGATATAATCTGAGGTCAAAAGCAAACAATGTCAAGGAGAGTCCTGCCCAAAAAGCTATTGTCCAGACAGAGTCACAGAATATCAGACAGAAAAGACCAACAGCTGATCCAGTCATCCTCAAAGCACCAGCTCAAGAGGTAAGAGGTCCTGATAAGTCCCCTTCCCCCTTCATTTTTGAATCAGAAGTCTAGAAGTTAAAAATATCTATGCCTATGATAGAACTAGCAAAGAATGAAGTTTTTAGAAAGCCTATCCTTGAGGCCCTTGAGCTGAAAGCCACACATACCCCTACTGACCATGTCAATTTGCAAGATGATAAACCTACAATTGTGCTTAGCCCTATGATCGAACCTGCTGATAATAATTCTCCATCATTTTATGTCTCCTTGAACATTCATGACAAAACCCTCCATATTTCCTGCTAGACACAGGGGTCAACAACAATCTGATGCCTAAAGCTGTCATGGAAGAGTTAGGCCTTGACATCACCAAACCATATCATGGTTTATTCTCATTTGATTCAAGAAAGGTGAAATTTCTAGGGTTGATTAAAGATCTATCCATTACCCTAACTCAGCTACCCATGAAGAGCATGATGATGGATATTGTGGTGGCTGATGTCCCTCCTAAGTTTGGCATGTTGCTATCTAGAGGGTGGATTAAGAGACTAGGTGGGACATTGCAGAACGATCTATCCTATGCCACTATCCCAATCTTTGGAGGGGAAAGCAAGAGATTGTACAGAGAAGCACAACTGGCCTACATCATCAGTGATGAGAAGAATCCTTCTAATCATCCTATTTATGCCGTGGACACTGATTTTGGAGCATGTATCCTCCAAATTGAAGAATCTCAGAAGGCCTCAATGCAAATCAAGAAACCAACAGATCAGACCAAGGGAGAGAAAGGAAGTCAGGTTTGGGAGATGTTCTTTGATGGAGCATGTTCCAGGGAGACCGCAGGAGCAGGGGTGGTGCTGATATCTCCAGAACAAGAAAGCACACATATGTATTTTAAGCTGGATTTTCAAGTCACAAACAATATAGCAGAGTATGAGGCTCTGATATTGGGTCTCAATGTAGCTAAAGACAAAGGAATCTGAAACATAAAAGTGTTTGGAGATGTTGATCTTATCATTCAGCAAGTAAACAGAACATTTCAAGCAAAGCATCCAATGCTAAAAGCATACAGAGATGAGGTGCATCCAATGCTAAAAGCATACAGAGATGAGGTATGAAGACTCAAAGATTCTTTTGATAATTTTTGTATCTCATATATCCCTAGAGCCAAAAATCAGCTTGTTGATTCCCTTGCTGTGTCTGCTAGCATGTTTATCCCTCCCATGCCTCCCAGACTAGTTTATGAAGTCCAGATGAAATATAGACCTTCCTTGCCTGATAATGTCCAACATTGGAAAGTCTTTGAAGATGATGATGAAGTGAATAGGTTTCTGCAAGTTATTGATGAATTTTCTGAAATGCAAATTGACCAAGAGAATGAAGCCTTGGAAGAAAGTCCCCAATCCCAGCTTAGAAACAGAATTGGTAAAGATAACATTGTCCAACTGTCCAGCAATCATATACCGAAGGGTCTAGTTCCTTTAGAAAAGTTTTTTGACTAGAATGATGTGCCTTATAAGGTTGCCCAAAAAGAAGATCAATCTGCAGTCTGTAAGCATAATATAGGGAGTCCAAGTCAACCAAGATATATAAATCTGTCCACCCGTTTATCTGTTGACCAAAGTGCTGAATACTGCAATTTAATGAAGCAATTTATTGATGTCTTTGCCTGGGAATATAGTGACCTAAAAACGTATGATAAAAATATCATCTAGCATAAAATTCCTTTAGAGAAATACACCATCCCTTTTAAGCAGAAGCTGAGACCGATAAATCCTTTGCTCCTTCCTCTAATCGAAAAAGAAATAAAGAAGTTACTGGCTGCCAAAATCATAGCCCCTCTCAGATATTCAAAATGGGTAGCTAACTTAGTGGTAGTGAGGAAGAAAAGTGGAGAAATCAGACTCTGTGTTGATTTCAGAAACTTGAACAAATGCTCTAAAAAAGACAACTATCCTCTACCCAAGATGGAGCATTTGTTGTAGAAGGTCTCAAGGGCCAAAGTAATGTCTTTCTTGGATGGATTTTTAGGGTATAATTAGGTTGTTGTGCATCCAGATGATCAAGAGAAGACTACATTCACCACTCCTTGGGGCATTTTTATGTATTCCAAGATGCCTTTTGGGTTGATGAATGCTGGAGCCACCTTTCAGAGAGCTATGGATATAGCATTTGTCGGAGAGAAGGATAAGTTTGTCCTTGTCTACCTTGATGATATAACAGTATACTCCAGCAGCCATCAAGATCATTTACAGCATTTAAAGAAAGTGTTCCAGAAGTACATAAGGTTTGGGATTTCAGTCAATCCTAAAAGGTCACAGTTTTCTTTAGAGGAGGGCAAGCTGTTAGGACATGTTGTTTCTGCTGCAGGTGTCAAAATTGACCCAAAAAGAGTAAAATCAATACAGACCTTGTCTGTCCCGATATCAAAGAAGGATATCCAGTCCTTTCTGAGCAAGATAAATTTTGTGAGGAGGTTTATCCCAAATTTTGCTGAACTCATAAAGCACGTTACCTCCATGTTGAAAAAGGGGTCAGAGGTCAAATGGACTGATGCAACAAGAAGATCCTTTGAGTCCATTAAGAAAGCTATTATGGAAGCTCCCACATTAAGAAAGCTATTATGGAATCTCCCACTTTAAGAAGTCCATATTACAGCAAGGAGTTCCACATATTTTCATTTGCCTCAAATGACACCCTTGCAGTAGTTTTATTGCAAGCAGATGAAGAAGGCTCAGAGCATCCAGTGGCATTCTTCAGCAAAACCTTAAGGGATGCTGAGCTGAGGTATGATATCATTGAAAAACAGGCATATGCTCTTATCAAGTCTTTGAAAGCTTTCAGAGTTTATATTCTACATTCCAAGATAATTGCATATGTACCCTCTACTTCAATAAAATATGTCTTAACACAGCCTGATGCTGATGGAAGAAGGGCTAAATGGATTGCAAAGTTAATTGAATTTAATATAGAATTGAAGCCCACCAAACTTGTCAGAGGTCAGGGCCTTGCCAGACTATTGGCTGAAGAAAATTGCAGAACATTGGACATAAATCTCATAAGCACAGTTGCAGAAAATGGTCAAACAGAAGAGGAAGCAGTTGAACCAGGGAAAGAACAGTCATTAGCAGAAAATCTAGCTTCTTGTGATTGGTACTCTGCAATAGCTAAATTCTTGCTGAAGCTAGAAATCCCTCCAGGCCTTAGTTCAAGCCAAGCCAGAATTGTTAAGCTCAGGGCAACAAGATATTTCATTCATAAAAATCTGCTCTACTGGAGGGATCCCTCTAGAATGCTTTTGAGGTGTCTGGACAAAGAACAATCCATTGAGGTCATGCAGCAATTTCATTCCAGCATGTGTGGAGGGCACCATTATTGGAAAAATACAGCCCACAAGATCCTCAAATCTGGGTACTATTGGCCCACCTTATTTTCAGATGTCTTTTCATTTGTTAAATCTTGTGACAGGTGCCAAAGATTTGAGGGAAAACAACAATTGAAGTCCCTGCCCCTAAAACCAATACATGCTAATGGACCTTTTCAGCAGTGGGGCTTGGATTTCATTGGAGAAATCAATCCACATTCCAGTGGCCGGCACAGATGGATAATAGTTGCCACTGACTATTTCACTAAATGGATCAAAGCAATCCCTACTAGGAAGGTTGATCATAATGTGGTCATGAAGTTTTTGACAGAGAATATCTTCACCAGATTTGGTTGTCCACATAAATTGGTCACAGACAATGCAACAGCCTTCAGGGAAAAAGAATTGGTGGACATGCGTGACTCAATGGGCATTAAGTTGGTTCATTCCACCTCATATTACCCTCAAGGCAATGGTCTAGCAGAACCTTCCAACAAAAGCCTGATAAGGATAATTAAAAAGTTGTTGGAAGAAAACAAAAAGAACTGGGATTCTAAGCTTAAATATGCACTGTGGGCTGATAGAGTGACCATCAAGAAATCCACAGGGAATTCTCCATTTAGGCTGGTATATGGCACTAAAGTTGTATTCCCGATTCAGTTAACTCTCCCTGTGGCAAAGTTCCTACAAGAAGAGCAGAATGAGGAAGAAGACATGGCAAAAAGGATCAATGATTTAGCAAAGGTACGCCAAATCAGAGAACAGCTGGTTGAAAGGTCTGCAACACATTAGAAGAAGATCAAGGAAGCTTTTGACAGAAACACAAAATCAGATAATTTTCAAGTTGGAGACTTGGTTCTGAAGTGGGTTGCACTGAAAGAGAAGAAAGGCAACCATGGGAAGTTTGATGCTTTTTGGACAAGGCCTTTTATTATTTCTCAGATCCAAGGGAACAATACCTTCATGCTGAAAAGTATCGGATGAGAAGCGGTTTTTGATGGCCTAGTTAATGGGCATTTTCTGAAAATTTATGTGATTTAAGGTCTTTTGGCCTTAAAGTTGTAAATATGTTGTTTTATCAGTTTTAGTTAGACTCCATGCCCAATGGAACACTAGGAAATTTTGCTATTTTATTTTCACAGGAAAGGCATTGATCAGCAAGTTCTTGAGACCTCACAGGGAGGATCTCATCCCCAGAAGGAGCCAGTGTTAGCTCTACTACATGTTGCTGATGTTCGAGGAGCAGGAGTAAGCTTGGGTCCTTGGTTTTACTCAGAAAAAGCCTACACCGGATATCCTCACCCTTCTCCATTTCCTCGCCCATTCCCCTCTTCATCCCCTTTGCACATGCTTTTGTTTAATATTACATAAAATGATTTTCCTTAAGCCCCGGGCATTAAAAACCCCGAAACCCATATAACCGTGCACTTTCGCAAAACCCATAATCCGTCGTTTCCTTGTCACATCAAACAAAAACTCGTGCGATCAAAACCGCGCCATCTGATCATCTCCGCTATGATCGGATGACAGTCGCTCCTCCCGCGCCTTCAAACCGCCCGCGCGATAACTCGCGATCAAAGTGGTTTTTCGCTCATCCCCACCGCCATGCATTATGCATTGACTCATATCGCTCGCCCTTGTAAAATTACCACCTTGTGCCCCAAGGCAGTGCGATAAATACCGCTCACCGCTAAAACCGTCCTCCCCGCTCATTAAACTCCGCACATCTCCTCCGACCGATGACCGTTGGATCTGTCCATGGGAGATCCGACGGTTCATGCTTGTTTTTCTCATGCTACCTCCCGATGCCTCCCGCCGAGAGATCTTCGCCGTTAATTCATCTGATCGAACGGCTGATATCTATTCCCGTCCTGCCCATGCATCCACCATGCAGTCCTCTCGTCCATTGCCTGTCCCATGCATCTGAAGGACAAAGGTGGCCAGTGTCCAGTACTCGATGTAATAGATCATCAACAACTGCATTCAAGAGGCAATATGGCCGAGAAGGAAAGGTACAAAGTCAAGCAGGTAAATGCATTCAATGGTTATGGGATTGCATCCCATATAACACTCCACCTACCCGAGAAGGACAACAGAGCATCCAAGAAGATCAATTTTGTTCACTACAGCAAGCAATTGCACTCAGAAGTTCTGCCAGGCAGTTAAAGCGGTTGGTGGTCCATTATGACCCCTCCACGCCTAGAATAACAGAACATTTTTGTAATCAAACTCTATATATACCCAAAAAACAGATGTAATCAGGGTTGATGGTTGTTTTGTTAGATTTTAGGCTTCTGTGGAGGTTTCTTGAAGCTTCATGACCCGGATTATCCACAGTTTCTTGTTCATTCTGCCAACGTTTCAAACCCCAAAGGGGGTCCATCATCAGGACAAAACAGAAAGAATATGAATGAGAAATTATTATTGAGAGAAGAGAGCAAGCGACCTGGATATAAATAAACTAAGAACCCTAATTTTATATAATGGCTGACACATGATATAATTTTATTTTAATTTTATTTATATAAATCTTAATTGATTAATTCTTTTAATAATTAAATTAGTTTATTTATTAATTTTATTATTATTTTTATTTTTATAAATTGGTTAGTTAGTAAATTTTTATTTTTATTTTAATTAATAAAATAAATTTGTTTTTTATCAATTAATAAGACTTTATTAAAATTTAATCCAAATGAATTTTAGTTTGATTTTTAGTTTGATTGAAATTATTATTTCTTTTTAAAAAATTTTAATTTTAAATTATTTAAAAATTTTTCATACCAATTGAATTTATATTTATATTTGATTAAAATTATTTAAAATTGAATTTTATTGTTTGAATAAAATTTTTATTTTAGTTAAAATTTTTATTTTCATTAAATTTATATTTAATTTTCAATTTCATTTTCATTAAAAATTTTATTAAAATTTTTATTTAATAGATTAAATCAAATTAATTTATTAATTTATTTGATTATTTTTTTTTTGAATATAATTAAAATTATTATACATAAGATTAACTTCAAATTCATTTCTTTTTATTTAAGAATTAAATCATTATTTTAATTAATTTAATTAATATAATTAATTAAATTAAATTAAATTAATTTAATTTAATTCAATTAATATAATTAATTAAATTAAATTAAATTAATTAAATTAATATAATTAAATTAATATAATTAATTAAATTAAATTAAATTAATTAATTTAATTTAATTAATTAAACCATTAATTTAATTAATTTAATTAATATAATTAATTAAATTAAATTAAATTAATTAAATTAATTGAATTAAATTAATTAGATTAATATGATTTAATTGTTTAAATTAATTAATTAAACCTACTGAATGAAAAACCCCTTACTTTCATCTTATGCTTCCAAGGGTCCGGGGGGGTTTATTTGCTTGATCAGAGGAAGCCAATTTCCACTGATTTCACTCCCATTGTCCCTGTTGAGGTTCTGAGGAAATTTCATAATTTCAATGGCCTCTCTGATTTTCCTTTTATGATAGTTGTCTTCTCTTGCAATTACCCTGGCGTCTTCCAAACACACATGATGTTTGGTCTTGGACGAGTGCTCCGCAAGGGCCGATGAGCGGGATCTTTCATTCTTTATGTCAGCGACATGCTCTTTAAGTCTTATTTTTAGAGACCGACCTGTTTCCCCAATATAACTCTTGCCACATGAGCAATCGATCCTGTATACTCCCTTGAGTTGCTGTCGATCAATGTTATCCTTAACCGACCTCATCATTTGCCTTATCGTTCCACATGTTGTAAATTGAGTGTCTATGTTATTCTTTTTTAAAATTTTTGCAATCTTATCTGTAATTCCTTGGATGAATGGAAGGTAAACTTTTCCTTGATATTCCTTCTTGTCTCGAGGGGGATGCTCAGAGAGGGCCCTATCCTAAGCCCTTCTTATAGCCTTCTTGATGCTCCACTCCTTGTATCCAATGTTTTTGAAGACAGAGGTTAAGTGTTCAATCTCATCCTTTATGTGATCAAGGTCAGAAATCCTGAAAGCCCTCACAGCCAGGGTATTTAAGACGCCGGATTTTTGGGAGGGATGATGGTAAGAGTCAGCATGAAGATAGCTATCAGTATGAGTTTTCTTCATGTAGACCTAGTGTCCCAAAGTACCATCATCTTTTCTACTGATCAGAACGTCTAGAAAGGGGATCTTACCATTCTCCTCAAGCTCCATCGTAAATTTGATTTCGGAAGATATAGAGTTAAGGTGATTGAAGAACTTCTCAAGCTCTGCCCTACCATGAGTCCAATTCAGGTTGGTGTCATCGACAAATCTTTTCCACCATGCTGGCCTCAGGTGGAATGAGTCAAGGGATTTTCTTTCAAAATACTCCATGTATAGGTTGGCCACGATAGGTGAGAGTGGGGAACCCATGGCGACTCCAGAAATTTGTTCATAATAGTGATCTTGGAAACTAAAAAAAGTGGACCGCAAACAGATTTCTGCAAGCTTCGTTGTTTCAGGATCGGTGGCCATCTTTATAACTTGAACAGCTTCATCAAGGGGGATCTTTGTAAACAAAGATACGACATCAAAGCTTACAAGAATATCATCCTTATGCACTCTTTTATTCTTAATGAGCTTTACAAAATCACTTGAGTCTTTTATAAAAGAGTCAGTGTTACCAACCAAAGGTTTTAGGATCTTAGCTACATACTTGGCCAATTCATAGGTAGGGGAACCAATAGTGTTAACAATTGGTCTAAGGGGAACCCCTTCCTTATGGATCTTTGGTAATCCATAGATTCTAGGAATAACCTCACAGGAGGGAATCAGCTTCTTTTTTAATTTATCCTCCAGGTTGGTTTCCATGATAGCTTTCTTGACCTGCTTTATCACCTTGGGAATAGGGTTGGAGTTGACTCTTCTGTAACTTCCACAACCCAAATGCTCATTCATTTTGCGTATGTAATCCTCCTTATTCATCACAACGGTGGCGCCACCTTTATCAGCTTTAAGAACAACTATCTTATCATTATTCCGGAGAGATCTAAGAGCCTCTCGCCCCTCTTTACTCAAGTTACTCTTTGGGCGCTTAGACTTCAACAAAGCTAGGGAACATTCCTGTCTTAATATTTCCCTGTCGTTTGAGGAAAGACCTTGAGTCCCATTCTCAATGTTGCAAATGATGTTTTCAAAGGGAATGTTCTTAGGAGAGACCGCAAATCCCAATCCCTTGCTCAAGATTTTTAACTCTTCAGGGCTGAGAATTATGGATGAGAGATTCACAACCCTCTTATCATGCTTATTGGGAACAATGGGGTTCCTTATGACAAACATATTATTGTCCGAATTATCGCTGGCAGCTCCATGGCTTGAATTGGTTTCAGCATCAAGATCTATATCATCAAAGTTGCTTCCATTCTTATAAACATTAAAATCATTCATCATTTTATTAGGGTCACTATTAATGTTCTTAGTATACCTAATTTCAACATCTTTAAATATATTATAATCGTTCTTCTTATTGTTGCTGGAATCGAAAGAGACCTTACTGCCTGCGCTTTCCTCCATAGCACATTTGGAATCGTTACTGCTGCTGGAAGTGTGCTCCACAATGCAGGATATCAATCTGTCCGCGTGCTCATTCAAGATTGCTGCTTTTTCCTTCATAGAAATTTTGGTATCATTATGCTCCACAACGCAGGAGACCATATCTATGTGTTCATTATATACGGCTTGCTCCACATTGATTTGAACAGCGTGCTTTACCTGTGGATCAGTTTGAACAGCGTGTATTAAAGGTTGAACTACCGCGTGCTTACAGTCCTGCTCCACACCAGCGTGATTGTTACCCATAATTGCGTGTTTCTTACCTATAACTGCGTGCTCAGGTTGACTAACAGCGTGTTCATTACAAACCACATTGAAATTAATTACTGGCTGATTGATTACTGCGTGCTCCTCATTGCCACTTACTTGAACAGCGTCCTTGATCTGAGCAGCGTGTGTAGCTTTAGCTTTTCCAGTGTCAGCGCTGTCCAGATATTCTGCTACTGGTGGAGCGTTGTCACAAATGCTCAATTCAGTGAAACCCACACCTTTCTCCAACCTGGCCAGCTTCCTGGACTGTCTTTCCTTGGGGATTCTACCCTCTGACTGGGCCTTTAATGCAGCTTTTGCATCAATTATTTTCCAAAGATCAAAGCTGATCTTCTTAGTTAGTTTCAGATGGAAGGAAAGGGCCAAGCGATTAAGCTTGTCTAAAGCAGCTCTGGTTCTTTTGATTTCACCCCGAATTAGGGCCAAACTTAATCTCAAAAACGACTTATTATTATAATGATTAAAAAGTCTATGATTTATCCTGGCAAAAGGAGGAATGATTTTCAAGTTCCTACATTGCTTCAGAAATTGCAGGTCCGCAATTCTCCTCTCAATTTTTATCCTTAGGATTTCGAGAAGACAGATCTCCTTCCATGTTTCCCCTCCGTACAGGGAAGTTATGTTAGATTTTAGGCTTCTGTGGAGGTTTCTTGTAGCTTCATGACCCGGATTATCCACAGTTTCTTGTTCATTCTGCCAACGTTTCAAACCCCAAAGGGGGTCCATCATCAGGACAAAACAGAAAGAATATGAATGAGAAATTATTATTGAGAGAAGAGAGCAAGCGACCTGGATATAAATAAACTAAGAACCCTAATTTTATATAATGGCCGACACATGATATAATTTTATTTTAATTTTATTTATATAAATCTTAATTGATTAATTCTTTTAATAATTAAATTAGTTTATTTATTAATTTTATTATTTTTTTTATTTTTATAAATTGGTTAGTTAGTAAATTTTTATTTTAATTTTAATTAATAAAATAAATTTGTTTTTTATCAATTAATAAGACTTTATTAAAATTTAATCCAAATGAATTTTAGTTTGATTGAAATTATTATTTCTTTTTAAAAAAAATTAATTTTAAATTATTTAAAAAATTTTCATACCAATTGAATTTATATTTATATTTGATTAAAATTATTTAAAATTGAATTTTATTATTTGAATAAAATTTTTATTTTAGTTAAAAATTTTATTTATTTTTGTTTTCATTAAATTTATATTTAATTTTCAATTTCATTTTCATTAAAAATTTTATTAAAATTTTTATTTAATAGATTAAATCAAATTAAATTAATTTATTTGATTTTTTTTTTTTTTAATATAATTAAAATTATTATGCATAAGATTAACTTCAAATTCATTTCTTTTTATTTAAGAATTAAATCATTATTTTAATTAATTTAATTAATATAATTAATTAAATTTAATTTAATTTAATTTAATTAATTTAATTAAATTAAATTAATTAAATTAATATAATTAAATTAATATAATTAATTAAATTAAATTAAATTAATTCAATTAATATAATTTTTTTTTCTAGGTTAAGACTAAACTAAGTACCCACGGGGAATTGAACCAGTGACCTATCGCAAGGAGTGCCTTAACAGCGCACCCATTCACCATCAATCCAAAGCCCCGTGGGCTAATTCAATTAATATAATTAAATTAATATAATTAATTAAATTAAATTAAATTAATTAAATTTAATTAATTAAACCATTAATTTAATTAATTTAATTAATATAATTAATTAAATTAAATTAATTAAATTAAATTAAATTAATTATATTAATATGATTTAATTGTTTAAATTAATTAATTAAACCTACTGAATGAAAGACCCCTTATTTTGATCTTATGCTTCCAAGGGTCCGGGGGGTTTATTTGCTTGATCAGAGGAAGCCAATTTCCACTGATTTCACTCCCATTGTCCCTGTTGAGGTTCTGAGGAAATTTCATAATTTCAATGGCCTCTCTGATTTTCCTTTTATGATAGTTGTCTTCTCTTGCAATTACCCTGGCGTCTTCCAAACACACATGATGTTTGGTCTTGGATGAGTGCTCCGCAAGGGCCGATGAGCGGGATCTTTCATTCTTTATGTCAGCGGCATGCTCTATAAGTCTTATTTTTAGAGACCGACCTGTTTCCCCAATATAACTCTTGCCACATGAGCAATCGATCCTGTATACTCCCTTGAGTTGTTGTCGATCAATGTTATCCTTAACCGACCTCATCATTTGGCTTATCGTTCCACATGTTGTAAATTGAGTGTCTATGTTATTCTTTTTTAAAATTTTTGCAATCTTATCTGTAATTCCTTGGATGAATGGAAGGTAAACTTTTCCTTGATATTCCTTCTTGTCTCGAGGGGGATGCTCAGAGAGGGCCCTATCCTGAGCCCTTCTTATAGCCTTCTTGATGCTCCACTCCTTGTATCCAATGTTTTTGAAGACAGAGGTTAAGTGTTCAATCTCATCCTTTATGTGATCAGGGTCAGAAATCCTGAAAGCCCTCACAGCCAGGGTATTTAAGACGCCGGATTTTTGGGAGGGATGATGGTAAGAGTCAACATGAAGATAGCTATCAGTATGAGTTTTCTTCCTGTAGACCTGGTGTCCCAAAGTACCATCATCTTTTCTACTGATCAGAACGTCTAGAAAGGGGATCTTACCATTCTCCTCAAGCTCCATCGTAAATTTGATTTCGGAAGATATAGAGTTAAGGTGATTGAAGAACTTCTCAAGCTCTGCCCTACCATGAGTCCAATTCAGGTTGGTGTCATCGACAAATCTTTTCCACCATGCTGGCTTCAGGTGGAATGAGTCAAGGGCTTTTCTTTCAAAGTACTCCATGTATAGGTTGGCCACGATAGGTGAGAATGGGGAACCCATGGCGACTCCAGAAATTTGTTCATAATAGTGATCTTGGAAACTGAAAAAAGTGGACCGCAAACAGATTTCTGCAAGCTTCGTTGTTTCAGGATCAGTGGCCATCTTTATAACTTGAACAGCTTCATCAAGGGGGATCTTTGTAAACAAAGATACGACATCAAAGCTTACAAGAATATCATCCTTATGCACTCTTTTATTCTTAATGAGCTTTACAAAATCACTTGAGTCTTTTATAAAAGAGTCAGTGTTACCAACCAAAGGTTTTAGGATCTTAGCTACATACTTGGCCAATTCATAGGTAGGGGAACCAATAGTGTTAACAATTGGTCTAAGGGGAAACCCTTCCTTATGGATCTTTGGTAATCCATAGATTCTAGGAATAACCTCACAGGAGGGAATCAACTTCTTTTTTAATTTATCCTCCAGGTTGGTTTCCATGATAGCTTTCTTGACCTGCTTTATCACCTTGGGAATAGGGTTGGAGTTGACTCTTCTGTAACTTCCACAACCCAAATGCTCATTCATTTTGTGTATGTAATCCTCCTTATTCATCACAACAGTGGCGCCACCTTTATCAGCTTTAAGAACAACTATCTTATCATTATTCCGGAGAGATCTAAGAGCCTCTCGCCCCTCTTTACTCAAGTTACTCTTTGGGCGCTTAGACTTCAACAAAGCTAGGGAACATTCCTGTCTTAATATTTCCCTGTCGTTTGAGGAAAGACCTTGAGTCCCATTCTCAATGTTGCAAATGATGTTTTCAAAGGGAATGCTTTTAGGAGAGACCGCAAATCCCAATCCCTTGCTCAAGATTTTTAACTCTTCAGGGCTGAGAATTATGGATGAGAGATTCACAACCCTCTTATCATGCTTATTGGGAACAATGGGGTTCCTTATAACAAACATATTATTGTCCGAATTATCGCTGGCAGCTCCCTGGCTTGAATTGGTTTCAGCATCAAGATCTATATCATCAAAGTTGCTTCCATTCTTATAAACATTAAAATCATTCATCATTCTATTAGGGTCACTGTTAATGTTCTTAGTATACCTAATTTCAACATCTTTAAATATATTATAATCGTTCTTCTTATTGCTGCTGGAATCGAAAGAGACCTTACTGCCTGCGCTTTCCTCCATAGCACATTTGGAATCGTTACTGCTGCTGGAAGTGTGCTCCACAACGCAGGATATCAATCTGTCCGCGTGCTCATTCAAGATTGCTGCTTTTTCCTCCATAGCAATTTTGGTATCATTACGCTCCACAACGCAGGAGACCATATCTGCGTGTTCATTACATACAGCTTGCTCCACATTGATTTGAACAGCGTGCTTTACCTGTGGATCAGTTTGAACAGCGTGTATTAAAGGTTGAACTACCGCGTGCTTACAGTCCTGCTCCACACCAGCGTGATTGTTACCCATAACTGCGTGTTTCTTACCTATAACTGCGTGCTCAGGTTGAATAACAGCGTGTTCATTACAAACCACATTGAAATTAATTACTGGCTGATTGATTACTGCGTGCTCCTCATTGCCACTTACTTGAACAGCGTCCTTGATCTGAGCAGCATGTGTAGCTTTAGCTTTTCCAGTGTCAGCGCTGTCCAGATATTCTACTACTGGTGGAGCGTTGTCACAAATGCTCAATTCAGTGAAACCCACACCTTTCTCCAACCTGGCCAGCTTCCTGGACTGTCTTTCCTTGGCGATTCTACCCTCTGACTGGGCCTTTAATGCAGCTTTTGCATCAATTATTTTCCAAAGATCAAAGCTGATCTTCTTAGTTAGTTTCAGATGGAAGGAAAGGGCCAAGCGATTAAGCTTGTCTAAAGCAGCTCTGGTTCTTTTAATTTCACCCCGAATTAGGGCCAAACTTAATCTCAAAAACGACTTATTATTATAATGATTAAAAAGTCTATGATTTATCCTGGCAAAAGGAGGAATGATTTTCAAGTTCCTACATTGCTTCAAAAATTGCAGGTCCGCAATTCTCCTCTCAATTTTTATCCTTAGGATTTCGAGAAGACAGATCTCCTTCCATGTTTCCCCTCCGTACAGGGAAGTTATGTTAGATTTTAGGCTTCTGTGGAGGTTTCTTGAAGCTTCATGACCCGGATTATCCACAGTTTCTTGTTCATTCTGCCAACGTTTCAAACCCCAAAGGGGGTCCATCATCAAGACAAAACAGAAAGAATATGAATGAGAAATTATTATTGAGAGAAGAGAGCAAGCGACCTGGATATAAATAAACTAAGAACCCTAATTTTATATAATGGCCGACACATGATATAATTTTATTTTAATTTTATTTATATAAATCTTAATTGATTAATTCTTTTAATAATTAAATTAGGTTATTTATTAATTTTATTATTATTTTTATTTTTATAAATTAGTTAGTTAGTAAATTTTTATTTTAATTTTAATTAATAAAATAAATTTGTTTTTTATCAATTAATAAGACTTTATTAAAATTTAATCCAAATGAATTTTAGTTTGATTTTTAGTTTGATTGAAATTATTATTTCTTTTTAAAAAAAATTAATTTTAAATTATTTAAAATTTTTTCATACCAATTGTATTTATATTTGATTAAAATTATTTAAAATTGAATTTTATTATTTGAATAAAATTATTATTTTAGTTAAAATTTTTATTTATTTTTATTTTCATTAAATTTATATTTAATTTTCAATTTCATTTTCATTAAAATTTTTATTAAAATTTTTATTTAATAGATTAAATCAAATTAAATTAAATTAATTTATTAATTTATTTGATTAATTTTTTTTATATTTTTTTTTATAATTAAAATTAATATACATAAGATTAACTTCAAATTCATTTCTTTTTATTTAAGAATTAAATCATTATTTTAATTAATTTAATTAATTTAATTAATATAATTAAATTAATTCAATTAATATAATCAAATTAATATAACTAATTAAATTAATTCAATTAATATAATTAAATTAATATAATTAATTAAATTTAATTAAATTAATTTAATTTAATTTAATTAATTAAACCATTAATTTAATTAATTTAATTAATATAATTAATTAAATTAAATTAAATTAATTAAATTAAATTAATTAGATTAATATGATTTAATTGTTTAAATTAATTAATTAAACCTACTGAATGAAAGACCCCTTATTTTGATCTTATGCTTCCAAGGGTCCGGGGGGTTTATTTGCTTGATCAGAGGAAGCCAATTTCCACTGATTTCACTCCCATTGTCCCTGTTGAGGTTCTGAGGAAATTTCATAATTTCAACGGCCTCTCTGATTTTCCTTTTATGATAGTTGTCTTCTCTTGCAATTACCCTGGCGTCTTCCAAACACACATGATGTTTGGATTTGGACGAGTGCTCCGCAAGGGCCGATGAGCGGGATCTTTCATTTTTTATGTCGGCGGCATGCTCTTTAAGTCTTATTTTTAGAGACCGACCTGTTTCCCCAATATAACTCTTGCCACATGAGCAATCGATCCTGTAAGGTTCAACTTCTGGAGACTGTAACTGCTTTGATAATTGCAGTGTCTCGTCTTCATTTTCAGCTAATACAAGCTTCTTTTGCTGTTAATTGCTCACTTTCCATCTATTTTCTATTCTAGGCTGTGCCTGATATGCATTCTTCCTGAACTCTTGATGTATATCATTAGAGGAGCTGTCATCCTACCTCTGTGTTTGAATCTTGCATGTATCAGTGAATCTATTAATCAAGTTTCTTTTCACTTAGTGACAGAGAGCTGTCATCCTGTCTATGCACTAGGGAATTAGATTTGCAGACCTTTTTACTGGTTGCAGCCAGCCATCACAGGGTCTTGTGCATCTGCTGGTGTGGTCAGTATTCTCCATATTCACCCAATCCTTAAACTATGAGTAATTGGTGGTCTAAAGCCTTGTAGTTTGGAGGTGTTCACACATGTCTGGAGTCAAGCAAAGTAGGAGTGGTTATCTGGCTTGAACAAGCATCATCTCTTCCATTCATCTAGTTCCAACATTAAGTTTAGTTTGTAATGTTCCTGAGCATCTCCGAGCTACAACCTAGGAGAGTTTCTTGGGGTGATAACAAGTACTCCTTTCAAAACCCTACCAGCACAAACTTTAATAAAAAACTCATCCTTTTCTCAAGATCTAGCCAATGTTCTTAATTGTAACCAGTATTTTGTGACTGATTTAAAAGAGAGAGCCCTCTCTAGAGTTGGAAGGGCTAGTTTCCAATTCCGCAAGTGGTTTGTGGTTACCCATGTGATCCTTCTTTTAGCCTAGAGGTTAATTAAATGGTGCTAACATAATGGCACTGTTGTCAAGGAACAAGGGTCAAATATTCCCTAGGAATACTTTTCATTTGAGAACTATATCTTATCCCTGTAGGTGACAGGTTGCTAGACATCAATAGGCTGAAAAATTGCCTTGAAAAATAGTGTTGAGATCTACAGTAGTCTTTAGGCTTCAAGGAGATGTACCAGACAAAATCCTGACCCAAATCCTCTAGAAATTGTAGACAACCCTAAAAAATTGCTTAGAAGAAAGAGAATACTTGAAGAAGGTCAAGGGAGTAATAGCCCCCTTGAAAGGTCCTACTCTCTTCCTGAAAGTTTGAGTACAGTTGAGGACATTAAATTCCACTTATCATCTGAACACCCTTTGTTTAGGACTAAGTCTGAATATTTTATTTCTGAAACTATCGTAGATGAATCAATATTGAGTCCTTATATCCCACCTCCAAAGACTGAATTTGGCAGGAATATATTACAGTAGTTTAAAAAACTTAAGGGTTTAGTCAATAAAGTGCAGCAGACTGCTGAAAAGGCAGTCCTTTTCCAGTAAACAATCCCTCTTTCATCTGCAGCCTTTACTTAATCTAATGTTTCTACATTCACAGTTTCTTTGAATCCACCAAACAACGCTACTGCCATAACATTTGTTGTTTACACACCCCCTATCATAACCACTACACAACAAACTGCTTTTTTGCCACCTATTTCATCCACAACAACTGCGACCACAACAATCTCACCAGCTACTCAAACACCAACCATGGCTGCCAGGTATGCTCCTTTGAACTTGACTTCACATTTAAATCCCTTGCCTCAAAATTTTGGTCAAAGACTCCCTGAATATGATGGCATTGGCAAACTTACCGCAATACAACATGTAGACAAGGTCAATGATTTTATTGATCTTGAAAAGGTTGATGAGGAGGATGTGAAGATGAGGCTATTGGCACAAATTTTCTCTAGGGAGGTGAAAAAGTGGTTCATAGGTGTAAGAGCTGGGACTTTTTCCACTTTTCAAGAACTTGAGGATGCCTTCATTGCAAGATGGGGAGAGAAAAAGAACCCTTTGAAAATCCTTGTAGAGTATGACAATTTGAAAAGAAAACCCGGGGAAACGGTCCAAGAATTTTCAAAAAGGTTCAACAAAGTCTATAACTCCATTCCAGCAGATATAAAGCCTCCTCCCAGATTAGCCTTGCTCCACTACCCTGATGGTTTCAATCTCGAGATGGCATACCAAATTAGAGAAATGAATCTTGCAACACTTGAAGATATGAAGAGTAATGCAGTTAGTGTGGAGGAAAACCTTTAGATGAAGAATTCTAATATGAATTTAGAAAGGAAAGTAACTATTAAAGAAGAACCTTCCACATCATCTAAAGAAAAATTGGACACCTTAGTAAAGACCATGGAGAAAATGATGGAAAATATGGCACAGTCAAACAAAATGGTTGCAAGAGAACCTCAAGGAGGTCCACAGATTCGGAATCCAAACTTTAGGAGGCAGAAGTAGGTCCAAATTAAGTAAAGGGAAAAAAGAGGTACTGAAAAACAATAGCAACAATAGGTGAGACCCCCCTTCTATGTGTTAGGTTCCTATACCAATAGGTGTCATTTTTCATGATTGACTGGGAAGTGCCAAATATGTTCATCCTTTCCATGCTGCAAAGGTTCCATATCTCAAAAGAGACAGAGAAAAATAAAAAATGTAAAGAGGGTATGTCTTAAAAGAATGATCAAAAGGCAAGAAAATGAATTGGTCAGAAAAAATAATAGAAATGAACCCCAAAGAAAGACCAGGAAAGTGGCCAGTCAAAATGCCACTACTACCTTATTTGCAAGTCCACAATGTGCAAGTATTGTTGTTTTCACACTTGATGGGTGGCCCAATAGTGCAATCTGGACCATGCCATGTTTAAATTGCTGTTGTAGAATAGAGAAAAAGTGCCTATCCAAATAGCTTAAGCTTGGCAGATGAGTAGTTAGGTAGAGAAATGAAGGAGCCCAACTGCTTAATCTGGGCCCTTGGAAGAGATAAGGGTACACTTAGATAGGAGGGCAGTCAAAAGAAAAGAAGATAATCAGGGTCTGCAAGTCTAAGTGCACCCATTCAAAAGGATGAAAAAATGTTAGGTGTATTAGGCTGGGTAGGTAGTTAAGGTTGCAGAAGCAAGGTTTTGATCACCTCATGTATTGTCAATCAGAGCTCCTCTCATCAATGACAGAAGTGTCAAAGCAGTTATTTTGATGGCAGAACTTTGGAAGAATGTCTAATTCCCCTTCTATTCCCCCATAAATCACTCACTAACATCCCCTTGAGGACCTTGGGATCTGCCCAACTAGTCTTGTTATCACTTCATTTTTGTAAAATACTAAGTCAAGCTTTGACTTTCTTCAATGAAAAGAAGCCACATTTCTTCTGTAAAAATCATTTCTCCACATTCCATTCACTTCTTATGCCTAAGTTTCAGTCCATAAACTTAACCTCAGCCCTACTCTTTCACCTCGCAAACTCATATTAACTTCTAATTCTATTTATATAGCTCCCTAACCTATGTTCCTATCCCTATTGCTACAAAAAGCTATATAAAATTCCAAAAAAATATAATAAATATTCGCACCCCATGGCACTATAGCCTTATAATGCAGTCTTGGGAAATAGTAGTCCATCTAGGACTATGATGAACCCTTCCGCGTCTTAACATGGAGTTAGTTTAACCACTGGTTGAATTAACAACCGCTGCCCACCTCTCCGCTCATTAAAATGTGTTACTACACCCTTCACGTTCATATTTAAAGTTTGGTGTTTAAATGTTTATTAACATTAAACTCCTCTCCAGCGCATATAACACATATAGCCCGCTTTCCAAAGGTTTGACCCCGCTGCCACATAAATAAATCAATATAATATATAGCAGGCCCCCGTACATTAACCTGCCGCCAGCTCCGCGCTCCGTCGACCCTCCGATACGCCCTCCCAAATCCAACGGCCCAAGTGGATTTCGGGGCGCCCCCGACACACGGGAGTTAGCTTCCGATAGCCTAGCAGTTTCTCCGCCATACAAAGGATGTGTGTCCACCTTTTATTGCATCGGGAGGGCTCTGACACATACCGCCCCCGTATAGAAGGCAATCCGATAAAATTGTAAACCGCCTTCTGTCCTATGCCACGTCGTCCCGCTGACGTCGCTGCCACATCACCCTACCGTACTACCATGTCATCCACCACCTGTCCTCTGCTGACGTCACTGCCACATCACCCTGCCGTACCCGGGACCCACCGATGACATCATGCTGACATCATCACAGAAAAGGCGCAAAGGGCGAGAATCGCGTCAAAGAATGCCTGAATCAAGAAACAAAGGCAGTTTTCGATGCGCGATTAGCGCCTAAGAAAAATTACTCAAGAAGGAGAGATTGCTATTGCTCGGCTACCTACAAAACCCAAAAATTCGCAAGAGGCAGCGCTGGAAACAGAGAACTCAAGAAAAGACAGCAGGTAGAGGGAGTCAAGATATGACTACGGCAATTTTATAAAAAGGACAAGTATGCATACCGAAAGCAGGATAACAAAGCCGTGACTCAGTAAAGCACCAGGGCAGCAGGCCCAAAAAACGCAAATTAAAAGCACAGCCTCAGCCGACTCAGTTGATCCCAAAAGTGTAAATTCTCTGACAGAACGGATAGCTAATACCCTAAATATCTACTGCATCATTTACTCTTTCATCTATTATTCCTCAAGAGTTGGTAAAGAAGTTATGAGTTATTAACTCATCAACTAGATATTTTTTAACTCATTTTTTGTATATATACCGCCCCACAGAACATATTTGGGATTGGTCGTTGGTGATTTTCTTTCTAAGACACTGCGCTGTAAATTTTCAAACCCTCTAATACAAATGGCTGGTGAAGTTCATGGTCTCTGCACTGTCTGGATGTGAAAGTAATCAACTATGTTATGCTACAGAATTCCTGTGTCGTTTAACGGAGCAATAAGTTTTCCTAAGCCATGTTTTGTCTTTTCTTTGTTTACAAAATTCACATATATGTTTCATAATCTTAGAAACAGAGAAGAAGAATAGCTCAGGACTTGTTTAAATACACCCTCTACTCAATCCCTGTTCCTAATTATGTTTTCTTCGGAATTGGTCATAAATATGAATTCATAATTGCTCATGTTTGCACTAATTCTCTCATTATGAATGCTGTTTAGGAATTCTTAATTGTTCCTAGATAATATTCTCACACTTTCCCTCTATCAGCATAGTGAAAGATCCTTGACTGCCTTTCATTCCCTGATTTCATGCCATCATATCTCAGATTTCAAGGATTGTTCCATAGATGCCTGTCTGGCTCTGTAGCATTACATTTTTCCATGAAACACTTTCAGCAGTACACCACCATTGACTCCATTGCCCAATAGTTTAGACTGTTCTGAGACTGCATCCCAGATCTGCCTGAAATCATCATCCAACCAAATTTAAAACAAAACCCTGCACTTCATATCTAGCCTAACATAACAAAAAACAAAGTTAAATCATAAAGAGAGAGCCCTCTCTGGTTGCAGGTAGGCTAGGACCTGCAGCTAAAAGATTGGTTAGTGGTTACCTCAGCCGTATTCCCTTTGAGGAGCTTAGGGAACAACCTGAGTGATAACATCATTGGCGACTCTGCTGGGGAATTTGAATAAATGTTTGTTACTACTGTCTATTTTCTAAAACTACAGATGGAGCCTGAAGTTAGCCAGATAGCCTTTGAAACTATTTTTGCTTTGCATTTACAAGAGTAAATAAAAGTTGCTTCAGTCAATCTCCAGCCTAGTTTTAGTCTTTAAACAGTTGTCCCAAAGGCTTAATCAGTTTCCCCGTTTCAAACTCATCTGAAGGAAATTCAAGCTCCTATTTTTTATTAACTTCCTCTTTCTTCAAATTGTTCTACAAGTTTAGATCTGATCTCTGATGGTGGCCAGGGATCAGACATACCAAGGTTAAAATCATCCACCTGGCGACTCCACATCATTTTCACAATCAAGACTCCACTGGAGAAATGGACCTGAAAGAACTCTATAGAAAGATCAGTCTTTTGGTTTGGATTGTTATCCAAGACATTGTGTTCTTTCTCATTGACAAAATTTTTCAATGTATAGTGTATTATAAAAATGATTTAAGATTAAATTTTTATTATCTTCTTTCCAAAAATGTAGACAAAAACTCTCCTTATACATTCAAACAACAGTCTTCTAATCCTCAAGATCATTTTTCAAATAAGGAGAACCCAAAAATTCAGATAAATCATCCAATCCCTGAACATATTCCACTGCCTCATAAAGTTCCTGATAGATACAAGCCCCTCATTTTGCCTCCTGCACTCAATAATCTACCTAGAAATCATCCCAAGTATCTCCCTAGATTTGATGGAGAGAATGGTGTCACTGCCCAAAAGCATGTCCAAGTTTTTGAAGATTATCTTAACTTATTTGAAGTGGATGTTGAGGATGTTAGTATTAGGCTTTTCGCTCTTTCTTTGCAAGGCAAAGTCAGGAGTTGGTTCAAAACTCTGCCTCACGCAAGCATCTCAAATCTTGAGCAATTTCTCGAACTCTTCCTTGATAGATGGATAATCAAATTCAATCTCCTCATGATCATAGAAGAATATAATCAGTTAAAAAGACATCCAGATGAGACAGTACAACAATTTTCAAACAGATTCAATCAAATCTATCATTCAATACCATTGAATATAAAACCTCCCCCTGATTTGGCTCTACTGCATTATCCAAGAGCATTTGATTCAGAGATAGAATTTCATCTGAGAGAGAGAAACCCCTCCACTATGCAACAGATGCAGAACATGGCAGTAGATGTAGAGGTTAATCTTAAAGTTAGGGAGAGGAAGCTGAAAGCAGAAAAAGAGGAAGAACTTGATATCTTGATAAAGAAAGCATAAGAATTAAAGCAGAAAGTCACAATGAAAGTTGAATGTTTGGATCACCATGACACTTCTGCTCCACAAGAAGAAAGGGTTGACATTTCTGAACAGATTTTTACCAATTCAACCAACCATAGATCAGAAAACAGATTCACAGAACAATGTGTGGAGGAGAAATCCCCTAGTTTACTATGTGCATTCGATAATATGGCTTCTTTTAATGATGTGCCCAAATATGATCAATATGATGATGATTATGTTTTTCAGATCCAAATTAACCTTGCAGACGAATCAGAAGATAATTTGGGCAAAAACAAAGAGATTCAGGTTCAACAGCTTCAAAGTACTAATCAGCTTGTTCACTTCAGCAATAAGAATGAGGAGGAAAGTGCAGAAAATTTTGAAATAAGTGAAGGAACTTTACCATTTTGTTTTGAGTCTTTTCAGTTTATCAGAGATAACTATCATGCTACTAAAAATCAAATATCAACAAGCCTTGGTATTGACCATCTGGAAAGCAATCAAATCTTTGTTCAAAATTTGTCATATCTAAATTTGCAGTCCCAGAATCCCATTGAACATCAGATTGCAGAAAAAGGCTTGGAAGCAGCAACAGATGATCAAAAAATCCAAGTTGGTTCCTTGCCCTTTTGTTTTGAATCATCTGAATTATTCAAAGAAAAAGCATAACAACTGGTAGGAATCTGTCAAGTTCCATTTGAACCTGTATGTAATAAATTACAGCAGTCCTTCCAAACTCCCTATGATCCAACAGCTGACAGGTTGAATGAGGAAAGAAATCAGAATTCTTCTCCATTAACAGACCATGAAGGTCCAAATCAAGATGATAATGGTTGCAGTAGACAGGCCCTACAGTCAGTTAAAATATCATCGCAAACAGCAGTTGAAAGCATGAAGGGTGGTGAAGACAAGGATGATATTTCAGTTTCATGGCATGAAAGCTATCCAGAACATTTGCACAGTTGTTTAATTCAGCTCAGGAGTAGTGTATATATTTTGCAAGATCCTTTTGTACAGTTTCTAGATTCAGCAAAGGAGATCAGGAGTTTCCTTATCTTCTCAAAGTTTAACAAAGCCAGATTTGATTGTAAGATCTCAGTTTTAAACACCATCAAATACAGGCAGCAAAGGTCACTGATGTATATAATGCTTAAGTGGTTGCATTGGCTGTTTCATTTTACCTAACCAGCAGTCAGAAAGCTGATTAGGATAAGTAGGTAGGATTTCAATTTAGTTTGGATAGTAACTTGCTGCAGTTGAAGCCCGAAGAGAAGGCCCTAAGCTCCACAAGTGTGCTGTCATATATGCAAATAAAGCAACCCGCAACAGGAAAGTTTTAGAGAAGAGCAAAAGTTATGCAGAAAGCCATTTGACCTACTATTCTTGACTTTCCACAAGGGAAAGCCATCCCCAAGTGGAGCCACTGTTAGGTTCCTATACCAATAGGTGTCATTTTTCATGATTGACTGGGAAGTGCCAAATATGTTCATCCTTTCCATGCTGCAAAGGTTCCATATTTCAAAAGAGACAGAGAAAATTAAAAAATGTAAAGAGGGTATGCCTTAAAAGAATGATCAAAAGGCAAGAAAATGAATTGGTCAGAAAAAATAATAGAAATGAACCCCAAAGAAAGACCAGGAAAGTGGCCAGTCAAAATGCCACTACTACCTTATTTGCAAGTCCACAATGTGCAAGTATTGTTGTTTTCACACTTGATGGGTGGCCCAATAGTGCAATCTGGACCATGCCATGTTTAAATTGCTATTGTAGAATAGAGAAAAAGTGCCTGTCCAAACAGCTTAAGCTTGGCAGATGAGTAGTTAGGTAGAGAAATGAAGGAGCCCAAATGCTTAATCTGGGCCCTTGGAAGAGATAAGGGTACACTTAGATAGGAGGGCAGTCAAAAGAAAAGAAGATAATCAAGGTCTGCAAGTCTAAGTGCACCCATTCAAAAGGATGAAAAAATGTTAGGTGTATTAGGCTGGGTAGGTAGTTAAGGTTGCAGAAGCAAGGTTTTGATCACCTCATATATTGTCAATCAGAGCTCCTCTCATCAATGACAGAAGTGTCAAAGCAGTTATTTTGATGGCAGAACTTTGGAAGAATGTCTAATTCCCCTTCTATTCCCCCATAAATCACTCACTAACATCCCCTTGAGGACCTTGGGATCTTCCCAACCAGTCTTGTTATCACTTCATTTTTGTAAAATACTAAGTCAAGCTTTGACTTTCTTCAATGAAAAGAAGCCACATTTCTTCTGTAAAAATCCTTTCTCCACATTCCATTCACTTCTTATGTCTAAGTTTCAGTCCATAAACTTAACCTCAGCCCTACTCTTTCACCTCGCAAACTCATATTAACTTCTAATTCTATTTATATAGCTCCCTAACCTATGTTCCTATCCCTATTGCTACAAAAAACTATATAAAATTCCAAAAAAATATAATAAATATTCCCACCCCATGGCACTATAGCCTTATAATGCAGTCTTGGGAAATAGTAGTCCATCTGGGACTATTATGAACCCTTCCGCATCTTAACCTGGAGTTAGTTTAACCTCTGGTTGAATTAACAACCGCAACCCACCTCTCCGCTCATTAAAATGTGTTACTACACCCTTCACGTTCATATTTAAAGTTTGGTGTTTAAATGTTTATTAAACATTAAACTCCTCTCTAGCGCACATAACACATATAACCCGCTTTCCAAAGGTTTTAACCCCCGCCACATAAATAAATCAATATAATATATAGCGGGCCCCTGTACATTCACCTGCTGCTAGCTCCGCGCTCCGTCGACCCTCCGATCCGCCCTCCCAGATCCAACGGCCCAGGTGGATTTCGGGGCGCCCCCGACACACGGGAGTTAGCTTCCGATAGCCTAGGGGTTTCTCCACCGTACAAAGGATGCGCGTCCGCCTTTTATTGCATCGGGAGGGCTCTGACACATACTGCCCCCGTACAGAAGGCGGTCCAATAAAACTGCAAACTGCCTTCTGTCCTATGCCACGTCGTCCCGCTGACATCGCTGCCACGTCACCCTACCATACTGCCATGTCATCCGCCACCTATCCTCCACTGACGTCACTGCCACATCACCCTGTCGTACTTGGGACCTGCCGATGACGTCATGCTGGCATCATCATAGAAAAGGCACAAAGGGCGAGAATCGCGTCAAAGAATGCCTGAATCAAGAAACAGAGGCAGTTTTCGATGCGCGATTAGCGCTTAAGAAAAATTACTCAAGAAGGAGAGCTTCCTATTGCTCGGCTACCTGCAAAACCCAAAAATTCACAAGAGGCAACGCTGGAAATAGAGAACTGAAGAAAAGACATCAGGCAAAGGGAGTCAAGATATGACTACGGCAATTTTATAAAAGGGCCAAGTATGCATACCGAAAGCAGGATAAAAAAGTCGTGACTCGGCAAAGCACCAGGGCAGCAGGCCCAAAAAACGCAAATTAAAATCACAGCCTCAGTCGACTCAGTTGATCCCAAAAGTCTAAATTCTCTGACAGAAAGGATAGCTAATACCCTAAATATCTACTGCATCATTTACTCTTTCATCTACTATTCCTCAAGAGTTGATAAAGAAGTTATGAGTTATTAACTCATCAACTAGATATTTTGTAACTCATTTTTTGTATATATACCGCCCCACAGAACATATTTGGGGTTGGTCGTTGGTGATTTTCTTTCTAAGACACTGCACTGTAAATTTTCAGACCCTCTAATACAAATGGCCTGTGAAGTTCATGGTCTCTGCACTGTCTGGATGTGAAAGTAATCAACTATGTTATGCTACAGAATTCCTGTGTCGTTTAACAGAACAATAAGTTTTCCTAAACCATGTTTTATCTTTTCTTTGTTTACAAAATTCACATATATGTTTCATAATCTTAGAAATAGAGAAAAATAGCTCGAGACTTGTTTAAATACACCCTCTGCTCAATCCCTGTTCCTAATTATGTTTTCTTCAGAATTGGTCATAAATATGAATTCTTAATTTCTCGTGTTTGCATTAATTCTCTCATTACGAATGCTGTTTAGGAATTCTTAATTGCTCCTAGATAATATTCTCACACTTTCCCTCTATCAGCATAGTGAAAGATCCTT
Source organism: Pinus tabuliformis (assembly GCA_031772625.1). Classification (NCBI taxonomy): domain Eukaryota; kingdom Viridiplantae; phylum Streptophyta; class Pinopsida; order Pinales; family Pinaceae; genus Pinus; species Pinus tabuliformis. The sequence continues at coordinate 1,880,825,882 of CM062819.1, read as the reverse complement.
GACTACCTTTCATTCCCTGATTTCATGCCATCATATCTCAGATTTCAAGGATTGTTCCATAGATGCCTGTTTGGCTCTGTAGCATTACATTTTTCCATGAAACACTTTCAGCAGTACACCACCATTGACTCCATTGCCCAATAGTTTAGACTGTTCTGAGACTGCATCCCAGATCTGCCTGAAATCATCATCCAACCAAATTCAAAACAAAAACCTGTACATCATAACTAGCCTAAAATTACACCAAAACAAAGTTAAATCATAAAGAGAGAGCCCTCTCTCGTTGCAGGTAGGCTAGGACCTGTGGCAAAAATATTGGTTAGCGGTTACCTCGGCCGTATTCCCTTTGAGGAGCTTAGGGAACAACCTGAGTGATAACACTATGCGCAAGATCAAGATGAGGAAGATGAAGAAGCGCCAGAAGACCAAATCCACTTCTTCGATGATGGTCAACAAATTGTATTTTTAAACAAGGAAGACCAAGATAAGTTTGAAAAATCCCTTGACAGAGGAAGAGGAGTTTTTATTTTCTCAATCACAAGATGAGATAATGATGGTTGAATTAGAGGAGTATAGAAAAGGTGACCAAAATTACATTATGTAGGTCGAAAGGCAGTACAAATTGAGGAGTAAAAATGTTGGATCTAATGCTACAAACAAAAATATAGCAGGAAGCAGTGAGAAAAAGGATACACCGAGTAGCAGCAATCAAAAGAAAGATGACTCTTCCAAAGACAAGGTAGACAAGAAGGATTTAGCTCCTAAGGAGACTCCTAAGGAAACAGATAAGATGCATAATATTTTTAGTTTTGAAGCAGAACTTGCTAAACTTAAAATTTCCATTCCTTTAAGTGAATTTTTAAAGAATGAAGAATATAGGACTCAGATTATGAAGGCTTTGAATATTGAGAAGACTTTTGATACTATAAATATAACTAACGATCATCCCGCCATCTTATTTAGACCAAATATTGAAGACAAGGGTCAGGATGGTGAAGTGCCTCCTTTCTATGTAAGCCTAAATGTACATGATGTAATTATTCACAATGCCATGTTGGACTTAGGGGCTTCCCACAACTTGATGCCAAAGGTAATCATGGAGAGGCTTGGGCTTGATGTGACTAGACCATACAAAGACTTGTACTCTTTTGACTCTAACAAAGTGAAGTGTTTGGGACTAATAAAGGACCTAGTGGTTTCCCTAACTCAAATTCCATCCAAAAGCATGGTGATGGACATTGTAGTGGCAGACATACCTCCTAAGTTTGGAATGCTCTTATCAAGGTCATGGATAGAAAAATTACAAGGGGTTGTGTAGACCGACATGTCATACATCACTGTTTCAATTTTTGGTGGCCAAACTAGGAGACTTTATCAAGAACCATTGATGTCATACATGATTACCAGTAAAGAAAAGCCTACCAATCACCCTATTTATGCAGTACATTCTGATTTGGATTCTTTTATTTTGTTCAACTCAGAATGTCCTAAAGAGGAGAAGAAAAGTCCAGTTGTCATTTCAGAAATAGAGGAAGAGGAAAACAAGAAACATGACAATGAGATACATGATGAGGAAGGAAAAGAGTTGAAGACCAAGGTAGATGAAGAAGAAGGGGAAAACCACCTTTGGAGTATGAATTTTGATGGTGCAACAAGCAAGGAAGGTGTTGGTGCAGGTGTGTGGATAATCAGTCCAGTAATTGGAAGATCCAAGTTGTGTTCCTACAAGTTGGCTTTTGACTACACCAACAATGTAGCCGAGTATGAGGCACTCCTTTGGGCTTACAGGTCTTCAAAAGGTCAAAGGCTAAAATAATATCAATATATTGATATTCCAAGTTGATTATCAAGTAAATCAAAGGTGAGTACTAGACAAAACACCCTTAGATGCGGGTTTACCATAATGTTGTCCTAGATTTGCTGTAATATTTTCCTGAGTATAATTTTTCAGTTAGAAAAAATGTTGTTGTAGATGCCTTAGCTACATATACATGTGATTTTGAAATTCCAATTCACCCAAATGAAAATTACGAAATTGAATTCAGGCATAGGTCTATTGTTCCAAATAATGTGAAGTACGGCAGGTTTTTGAAAATGAGAGGCAACTAGAAAAAAATTTGTTTATGAAGGAATAATTTGCCAAGATGCGGGTTGATAATCACAACGGATGGGAGGAAGGTGAGAAGGAAAATTTTATAAATCAGATTAGAGAACACTTAGACAAACATGGGGCATATTTGAAGGTGTTGCAGTTGAAAGGCAATGTCATTCCAACAGGGTTGCTACCAGTTGAAGATTTTTTTTACCAAAATGATGTGGCTCAAGGCCAAAGTTGATGCCTAGAGAAACATGGATAGAAGAGTGTAACATAGGCACAAAGGACAAGACCAAAATGGTCAAGTTGTTCAAGTATTTGAGCTTGGAAATGAAGCATGATCTCTTGATAGAATTCTCTAATGTTTTTGCATGGGGGTATGATGATTTGAAAGTCCATGATAAAGGAGTTATTCAGCATATTATCCCAATCAAAGAATAACAAAATCCATTCAAACAAAATCCATGGAGGATAAAACTTATTTTGCTTCCCTTGATCGAAAAAGAGGTAAGAAAATTTTTTTGATGCTAGAATTATTGTTCCTCTCAGATTTCCTAAATGGTTGTCCAACTTAATTCCAGTCAAGGAGAAACGGTAGAAATCAGGTTGTCTATGGATTTTAGAAATTTAAAAAAGGTGTCTCTCTAGGAAAACCATCCATTGCCCAGGATGGATCACATTATTCAAAAGGTAGTAGGTGCAAGAAGGATGTGTTGCTAGATGGTTTCTCAGGATACAACCAACTTCTTGTTCATCCAGACAATCAAGACAAAAGTTCATTTACTACATTGTGGGGTACCTTCATGTACCCCAAAATTCCCTTCGGTTTGATGAGTGCGAGAGCCACGTTTTAGTGAGCTATGGATATAGCCTTTACTGATGAGAAGGAAATATTTATGGTCATATATCTTGATGACATAACCATGTATTCAAATTCTTATGAGGACCATTTGCAACACCTAAGGAGTGTGTTTGAAAAGTGTAGAAAGTATGGCATCTATCTAAATCCTAAGAAGTATTTGTTTGGATTGGAAGAAGTCAAGATGTTAGGACATATACTTTCCAAAGATGGCATTAGAATAGAACCTAGTAGAATAGAAGAACTTTAGATGGTGGATACCCCACGAAACAAAAAATAAATTAAGTCTTTTCTTGGAAGAATAAAATTCTTAAGGAGGTTCATCCCCAACTTAGTAGAGATCATAAGGGAAATTAAAAACATGCTGAAGAAAGAGAACGAGATTAATTGGAGCAAGAAAGCCATAAAATATTTTAATGAGGTGAAATTTGCCTTGTCCTATGATCCTATACTTATTAGTTTGGATTATACTCAAGATTTTATCATTTTTTCATTTGCTTCAGAACATGGAATAAAATTTGTCCTAATTCAAAAGAATCGAGAAGGTGTAGAGAAACCAATAACATTCTTAAGTAGGAGTCTTAGAGATGTTACCCTCAAATACAACATTATAGAGAAGCAGGCCTTTGCCTTGATGAAAGTCTAAAGTTTTTTTGGGTGTACATTCTACATTCGCACATCATTCTTTATGTGCTAAGCTCTTCTGTGAAGGACATCCTCACTCAAAATGATATGGAAGGTAAGAGGGGTAATTTGATTGTTGTGATACTTGAATATGATGTGGAAATTAGGGTCCTATAGTCTAGGAATCATAGTGTTTTCTTATTTAACTATTCCATTCTGGAGGTCTTCTTATAAATTTTAGCCTATGAATTATTAGGTGTCATAACCTAAAGCTTTCTACGTGAAATGGTCTATGGGTGTCATAGGCTATCATCCCCCATTTTAAAGGTTCATGTCATAAAGGGGTTTTTAAAACTAAAGTTGAATTTTGTAAAATTATGAAGTCTAGAATCCATGAGAGGGAAAAATAAATTATTGAGGGTGCAAGCGGTCATTTCATGGGGTTCATCCATCATTAGTCAAAGTCATGTTACTCAGATTCATGTTAATTAGAATTGTTATGGGTCTGGTTAGTGGTATTTACTTCTCATTATTAATAATCATTGGAAGTTATCCCCCATGTTATTTCACTTTTCCTCCACTTATCCATTCACCCTCATGAAATGAAATACACCATAGGGAGGCATTAATTTCAAATTTTTTTCGAAACTGTGTTCATTCCTACTCTATTACAGCCCGCTCTTTGAGAAATTTTTGAAATCTCGCAAAGGGTCGAAAGTTAATTTTGGAAACTCAGTTGAAAGGAGGTCCATGCGAAACCGCTATGCAAACATCCCACGCTACCTAACTATTGTGCATGGGGTTCAGAGTCTTCACTAAGGTCTGTCTAAATTTTCTAGCCATTATCCTTATTTTTCATGATGTATGAGATGAGAATATCGCTCCCTATCTATTGTTTACATTAAAAAATTGGTCGAGTCATGATAGAGAGTGTCTGTGTGTATATATGCTCCACATTCACTGCACAAAGTCTGTATGCCATTGGTCATTATTTGAAATATCCATTTCACTGTTCTGATGGTTTGTGTAACGTGTTCGACTATAAATTCAACCTAAGATTCAGTTTGCACTGTTAGAAACTGAACATAGTCTCTCAGCTAAAGTTTTTCATTGTTCTGGCACGTATTTTACATGTAAACCATTATTTTGGCATCTATTTTGGCATATAAAGTTGTCGGTGTTATTTTTCCCAAAACCTAAAGCCATTTCCATCTCATTTAAAATTTATTTCAACTACCTAAATTGCCACATTCCATCATGTTTTCAGGCACTTACTTGGTCCGTCGTGCTCCTCTATCCACATATTTTACCCATAATTGGTTTTGAAAAGGCGTTCAACAATCTACATAACCATATGGAAAAGTCTGGGAACAAAAGGAAAAACAAGGGAGGAAAAGTGGTCTAGTTTGAACCCAAAAGTTCAAAGTGTGGAAAATTTGTGTAGGTTAACCCGATAATGCAATATAAATCAAAGCAGAATACTATAACCTACTTCTACTATCAATTTACGGAACCTTAAAGATCGAGCTGAACAATATAACCAGAAGAAGAAGAATCAATCACACAATACACATGAAAATACTTTGGGGAAAGCCTCAGCTAAAAACCCCTCTCTTTTGTATTATCATACATGGTGGGAATACATAGGAATTATACAAAGCCTTAGCTCTCACAACTAGCCAGCTCTTAGTACAAACCTCACAGGTGCTCACAGGAAATCTTGGCTTCTCTCCAGCTTTCCTCTCTACCCTCCAAGCTCCTATTTCCTTGCGTTGTTCCTTGTGGATGATTTTCCTTCAACCAAGTGGATGATCTCCCTTCAAAATTGCGCACCTCAAGGATAAATCCTTGACTTCATGCATGAGTTTTCTCTTTGTGAAAACACATACAACTGATAGTACACTATCCTTGGCTTTAATCTCAACTGGTTCTTTCTCATAATAGACATGCATGAGTTTCTGATAAGGGAATCTTCAGTTAACTGGAGTATCACTGGTTAAGTGCCTGCATGCATCAACTAACTGTTAACTCACCATTAGTTCCTCAAACAGTTTGGAACTAATTTAATTGGACTTAACTTAGTAAATTGAGTTAACTAATTACAACTCAAATATAACTCAATCTTATCTCCTTAATTTAAGGGATAACTCTTGCATGACTTCAAAAATACTTCTAACTTGAATTTCTCCAACTAATTAATTTAAAATAAATTAATTAATTATTTCCAAGTAGCTGTTAAGACTAAATTCGATTTTAATTCACAATTTAATTCAAGGACAAATTAAATTGGAATATTCTTGTTTCCATATTTCAACACTCCCTCTCAACAAGAAAGGGATTATCTGCCACCCCAATCCTGTCTCTATGGAACTCGAATTTACACTTTGACAATGCCTTTGTCAAAATGTCAACATCTTGCTCCTCTGTTGAAATATACTGCAACAACATGATCCTCTCGACCTGTGAAAAGCCATGGGAAACAAATATTGCCTTATGCTTCTCCACACTACCATCAACAGCTTGATTTACCTTGTAAAGCCAACGGGAACTCACAATTGACTTGTTCTTCGGTCTCAGAACCACGTCCCAAACACTGTTATGAACTATGGAGTCATACTCCTCCACCATAGCATCAACCCAAATCGGCTGCTGCACTTCTTCCTCAAAGGAATATGGCTCGGTCTCAACACATTCCATGGCAAGGGACATTTATCCAGTGTACCTCTCAAGTGACCTCCTATGTCTGTACTGAGAAGATGGTCCTCCCACATTCTCTCTCGCATCCCCCAATGATTTGTCAGCTTCTCTTGTGCGCTTCCGTCCATCTCTGGAAGACTCTGCTCAGTGGATGTCTCCACTCATGGAACCTCTACATGTGGTTGCTCTGCATCAATCTAAGGCTCCTCCTCCTTAGGAACCAATAGTTCCTCCACAGCCTATAGTTGGAGCTCCCTCTCAAGAGAAACTCGCATGGCCTTTTGCTCATCAAACTTGAGATCTTTGCGAACCATTGTCCTCCGACTAGTAGGAAAGTACACCCTATAGTTGTGAGGTGTATCAGTGTACCCTACAAATATCGCCAACTATGCTGTCAACTCAAGCTTCTTCCATGCATCCTTGGTCACATGGCAATATACCGATGAGCCAAAGATCTTGAAGTGACCCACATCTAGTCTCTTACTAGAGAAAGATTCCTCTGCTATCTTCATCCCAAGTATGCGATGCGGGCTTCTATTCTGCAAATAGACCGCTGTGTTGCATGCCTCAGCCCACAAGTGAAGTGGTAGGCCTTGGTCATGCAACATTGCCCGTGATGCCCCTATAATAGTTCTGTTCTTCCTCTCGGCCACCCCATTCTGCTGTGGGTTATGAGGTGCCATCAACTCTCATTTAATTCCTTCTGCTACACAGAAGTCCTTAATTTCTTGAGACACATATTCTCCACTGTTGTCACTTCTCAAGACCTTGATCTTCTTCCCTGAATCTTTCTCGACCAAAGCTTTGAACTCCGAAAACTTTGTGAAGGTTTGGTCCTTCTTCCGCATGAAATAAATCCAGCATTTATGAGAATAGTCATCAATGAAAATCACATAATACCTTTGCTTCATTGTGGATGCAGTCGAGAATGGTCCACACAAATCATTATGAACTCTCTCTAAGATAACCTTTGCTCGACTCTCTCGATCATGAAAGGAAGACTTGATGTACTTTCCCAAGGTACAACCTTTGCATGTGTCAACTTGATCAAGTTTTTACCTTTGGGAAGTCCTGTAGATATCTGTTGTATTATCTTCAAAGCCCCATGATGCAAATGGCCCAACCGCCTGTGCCACAACTCTCTAATGTCTTGGCTTTGCACCAATTCTACTTTTGTACTTAATGTTGCATAATCATCTACCTCTAGTTTATAGAGATTCTTCACCCGAATCCCTATCCTCTTGGTCTGAACTATGGCTATGTGTCTTAGGAACACCTTCCTTTATTGAAGACAACATCGTAGCCTTTGTCCTCCAACATCGCGACTAATACCAAGTTCTTCTTCAATCCAGGCACATACATCACATCTGTCAAGGTGAGAGGAGCTCCATGCTCCCTCTGAAAAGAAACCGTGCCCACTCTTGAAACACCATACCTTTCGTCGTCACCCATCTCTATGTGCATCTTGAGGTCTTTCTCCTCCAAGGAACTAAATAAATTTTTATCACCAATCATGTGGAATGAGGCTCCACTGTCAAGATACCAGACATAACCCATCATCGATGACACCATCCATGTGATGAGGGTAAAGTCCATTTCGAACTGAGAGGCTAATGCCCCACCTTCCGATCCTTCCGAGGATCCCTTCTTGGACTTCTTCGATGGGAAATTAGTCGCATAATGTCCCATCTTGTGACAATTAAGGCATCTTACTTTAGACATGTCACCCTTCTTCCCTCCATGAGAAGAATTCGATTTGAAATTGGAAGCCTTCCCCTTCCCTTTCCTTGCCTCACTTGCTAAGGCCAAATTTTATTCATCATCATTCTTGGATGAAGAACCATCTCGTGTGCTCCTCCTGATCTCCTCCTGCATAAGATCTGATCACAGTCATTCCCAATCCGACAGTTTCTCCCTTCCATTCACAGAGTCCTGGTAGCTATTCCAAATCTTTAGAAGGCCAAGGAGAGTGAGGCTCACCATATCATCATCAACAATAGTTATTCCCACACTTCCAAGCTCATCTCTACAGGTGGTGAGCTTGTTTAGATATGTGGAAATAGTATCACCCTTCTCCATCTTGATTCTTTGAAGCTTATCCTTGAGTGCCAATTTCCTTTGGTCGCTACTATTCTGGTAGAGGTCCTTCAATGTCTTCCACATTGAAAATGGAGTATCCTTCCCATGGAGACTCGAGACAATATGGTCTCGAACTCCCTCAAGGATGATCCATCTTGCCTTCGCCACACACTTCTTCCACTCAACCAACTCTTGTGCATTAGTCGAAGTTGGCTTTGGGATTTCTTGATAAATGAATTCCTTCAAGCCATTGTCTTCTAATACAACTTCCATTCTATATTTCCATTCTATGTAATTCAAGCTACCTTTCAAGGCATACTCAAGTCTCAAGCCATAGAATGTCATTGGCCAACCTTGAAGTATGATATGAATTCGATTTGCATCTGCAACCCCGAACTTCAAACTTCAAATTCTCTTCTCAGTATATTGTTCACAACTCCGATACCATGTAGAAAATATGTGTCGGTTAACCTGATAATACAATATAAATCAAAGTAGAATACTGCAACCTACTTCTACTCTCAATTTGCAGAAGCTTAAAGATCGAGCTGAACAATATAACCAAAAGAAGAAGAATCAATCACACAATACACATGAAAATACTTTGGGGAAAGCCTCAACTAAAAACCCCTCACTATTGTATTATCATACATGGTGGAAATGCATAGGAATTATACAAAGCCTTAGCTCTCACAGCTAGCCAGCTCTCAGTACAATCCTCACAGATGCTCACAGGTAATCTTGGCTTCTCTCCAGCCTTCCTCTTTGCTCTCCAGGCTCCTATTTCCTTGCGATGTTCCTTGTGGATGATTTTCCTTCAACCAAGTGGATGATCTCCCTTCAAAACTGTGCAATCCTCAAGGATAAATCCTTGACTGCATGCATGAGTTTTCTCTTTGAGGAAACACATGCAATTGATAGTACATTGTCCTTGACTTTAATCTCAACTGGGTCTTTTTCAGAATAGACATGCATGGGTTTCTAATGAGGGAATCTTTAGTTAACTGGAGTAGCACTAGTTGAGTGCATGCATGCATCAACTGACTGTTAACTCACCATTAGTTCCTTAAACAGTTTGGAATTAATAACTGGACTTAACTCAGTAAACTGAGTTAACTAATTACAACTCAAATATAACTCACTCTTATCTCCTTAATTTAAGGGATAACTCTTGCATGACTTCAGAAAGACTTCTAACTTGAATTTCTCCAACTAATTAGTTTAAAATAAATTAATTAATTATTTCCAAATAGCTGTTAAGACTAAATTCAATTTTAATTCAATATTCTTGTTGCCATATTTCAACATAGAGATGATCAATGTTGACCTAGCCATTTGAACAACATTAGAACAAATAGGATGTATCATGTTTTGTGAAAAACTTCAAACCTATGGTTACCATTTCCAAGTGGCCAACTTGTTTTCCCTCAGTGTCAAAGGAAACTAGGTGAAGTTTGGGGATTTGGAATTTATATTTTTAGAGGAAACCATATCCCAAGCCACAGGGATACCATTACTAGGTGAAAGTTGGTTTAAAGGCATGGAACTTGATCCATCACACTACAAATACTTCGTGAAACCTCAATACAAAGGAAAATATAGGCCTACATTTCCAAGAAGTTATCTATTGAACCACCACAACAAACCCCTTAAAGCAATACAGAGGTATTTCACTTGTATACCAATACCATATCATTTTTCTCATGCACTTCATTAGAAAAAGGAGCCTTAACTTACCTTATTACCTCTTCAAAATCTTAGGGAAACTGGTAGAAAAGGTCTAGTCCAGGGGAGAGAAACATTTGCCTAGTTTGTTCCACTTTGCACTAATTAAATTGCTGGTCTTGAATGAGTTAGAGAAGAGCAAGAGGTCTTGGGAGGTTTTCATGTCATCCCCAAGTCTGTTGGCCTATTCAGACAGATCAAAAAGCCAAGAAGTCCTTCCCTCGATAGGCACCAATGAAGAACCACCTGCAACTGAAGAATTTGTAAGTAGGCCTGAAGTTGAGAAGACAGAGAAGTCATTGAAGGATAAGAGAGAAATAGTCAAAGGGAAAGGTAGGGTGCCACAAGCTGACCAAGAAGAAACATAGTTTCACCACAAACCAAGAACTAGGTCAGCTACAAATAAAATGATTGAGGAACCAGCCTCTAAGAATAAAATTGAGCCACATGATGATGCACCAAAGAAATTAGAGGAAGGTGGTCAAGAATTTGGAGAAGATAACTAGGAGGCTCCCATGGAGGACAAGGATTTGAAAATCATAGAACTACAGGACATCCTTGACAAAGCTCATCTCATGATGGCTTATTTACAAAAGGAAAACAAGGAGCTTAGACACAAAGCAATAGAGGCAACTACATATAGTGAAGGTGAATCATCTAGGAAGCCTTCTAAACCTATAGCCCAGGACAAAGGAAAGCAAGTGATTGAGGTGGAGGAGTTAAATGTGCTAGAACAGTCAAGGAGACCTAGGATGATATAATCAGTTAAGAGGGAAGAAAAAATGAAAGAGACCCTTCCAACAATATAAAATCCAAATTTTGATGAATGGAAAGAGTATCAGAAACTGTTTGAGAAAATTTAGGACTGCCAACATCAATTTGATGAGGCGCTAGAAAGGAATGAAAGGTACAAAGAGGAAATTTATGTTGAAGTCTTGGAAGCCCTTGATGCACTTGAAAAAGCCAAGGTGGTTTTAAAGTGGACTCTGCCTGTACATAGACAAGTGAAGAGCTACTACACAAGGAATTTGATCATGAGAAGAAGGTTAAGACTGATGAGACAAAAGCTAGCCAGGACTAGAAAACAACTCCAGAAAATCAAACAGTCATCTAAGCAAGCTGAGAAGTCATCTAGCAAGAAGGCCACAGTTACAAAGCAATACAAGGAAGACAAACCATCATTTAGTAAGAAGAGGAGGAGGTAGCCTTGGCATCTTGGCTGAGGCTTCCCAAAACTGAGGTGGCATAAGGAGGTCCTGTTCATGTTTCCATTTTTGAAAATTTTGAAGTTATATGTTTTATTCCTTTTTGTTGAAGGCTAAATCTGTATGACTAAGGGCTTGTTATGTAGTGAAATAATGTCATATTTTGATGAAAATGTGGATATTTTGGTTGATTGGAAGTTTTTTAGGTGCTATAAGGTTGGATGAGATGATTGGTTGATCACTACAATTAGTTTGGAGCAAGAGCTGCTAATACACCTTCGCAATATTTTTCTTGCTGCGCAAATGGTAAGCAGTCAGTTGGGAGGTATCCAAAGGCTAAAGGGGATATATCAGGGGTTCTACTCCAGTACAACACCATTTCAAGTGCACACATTAGCTCACTTTTGTCCAAAATGATTTGCAACCATGTCAAGCTTGAATGCCTATTTCACACTGTTGCGCAACTACTACGCAAGTTTATCAGTTAACAATATTTTTACAAACTTCTATAAGTCTGGACATGATGTTTCTAAATTTTTGTAAGATTTAAAAAATGATGTTTTCAAATTATGATAACTTCTATAGGTAGGTTTCTTCTTTTCTATAAATACATTGTATTTAGCCTGTTTTACTCTTGTCCAATGAATTCAACTACCTAGAGTGGAAATTTCGAATTCCTCTTTGTATTTAATGATGAAAGAAGATGAAAAATGGGTTCTTGGTTGGTTGTTTTATTTGGAGAGAAGATTATTGGCATTTTTTGTAGTTTTTTTAGAATATTAATATAAATCTAGTTGCATAAGTAAAAATCTGTTTTTACTAGAGATTCAAATACATGGTGCTTTGATGCATGTCCCTCTTCTTATGTGATTGTGCATTATTTCTTTGTTTACCATATTATCTCTGAAATCTTATGAATGAATGAATTGTATTGTTTGGAATTCATCCATTGTAAGGTGTTCCATCATGTGCAATTTCAGTATTATTCCATTTTGTTATGATTATATGTTTAGAATTCTTTCCAAGATAAATATTCTACTCAGAATAATCCTCATCTCATTCTTTCCTACTAAAGTTATATCAAAGTTTTATCCTATGTTGTTGTTGTAGTGGCTACAAACACCCTCCAAATGTTTTCCTTAGCTTCGTTTTAGAACCTCCCCACCAACCTTTCATAGCAACATGTCTTGCCTTGTCAAGTACACAAGCTTCAATGATTTTCTTGCAGAATGACAGCATGTCCATCAAATCTTGTTGCATTCCTCTCACAAGTTGTTTATCCGGACTTGGTCTAGCTGCAGGCTGAGAAACTCCCTTAATAAATTATGCAATTTTGGAGGGAAAACAACCTTCCCTCCAGAAATTGCACAATTCTGTTTGGCAACTTGCTGGGCTCTAGAATTGCACAAATCTGCCTATCACTATTCACTGATAAAATTGCGCAATTCATCCCAGTAAGGCTACTCAGCCCATAAATTGTGCAATTCCTCCCAGTAGGGCTGATCAACCCATAAATTGTGCAACTCTGGGCAACAATCAGCTGCTCTGCCCAGAAATTGCACAATCCCTCTGGGCAGCCAGCCCAGCTCCCTCCCAGAAATGCGCATTTTTTCCCCTCAGCTGAGGAGACTATTGCATGTGCAGTTGGGTTGATCGGTTCCACCCAGGACCAAGAAAACTTGACTTCTATGCATGGGTTTATTTTTCCCGAAATAGAAAAAAGCAACATGCAAAAAGCATCCCTAGATTTTAGGGAGCTATTTTTAGCAGCTGGAGGTTACATGCAAATATCGTTTTAGAATATTTCCTCCAAGTGTCTCTTTTTAATAGATTTGTGGCATTCGCATCATGAGCCTCAACTTATTTATTCGATGCTTCAGAGATCACTTATTCACATCAATCTTGGAGTTCTAACATCCCACAACACATCTAGGAGTCTTCAACACATCCAGCTTAGCTATTCATGGGTAAGTAGTATTAACTTGTCTTTTGCAGCATTTCTGTCGCTTTTTTTGTTTTGGCTTGTGTGAGTGTTGTTTTCTTGATTTATGTGAACAATTTCTGTCATTTACATGCATACTAGCTTGTACTATCATCGTTTCAGTTTTCATTAGCATACCATTGTTGTCGTATGCATGAAATTGTTTTTCACGAACGGTCGTTGATTCGATGACTCACTTCACCCACATGCATGTTGTTCCATTTTCTGAATATTTCATTCACTATTTTCATGCACCATCATTTACCCCTGCTTACACTCAGTATCGCCATGCATTCACGTTCACATTTTCTTTCAGTTGCCCGTCGGCGAGTCTGGGCAACCTTGTCCCAGACTCTACCTCACCAAGACAACATTGTGCAATCCTGAGAGGGAAGGATCTATCTTCCTCTCAAAAAATGAGCACTTCTTCCCAGTGACTGTCCTCTAGTCTTTCATTGTGCAATTCTAAGGGATAATGATCGTTGGCCCAAAAAATTGTGCAATGAAGTCATTGGGCCTGCAACCATTGCTAGCTGCCATTGCACATTTCGCAATTCCAACAGCCAACAGGCCAGCCTGGATTGTGCATTGCACAATTCCAGTATCCATCTAGCTTTGCCAGACATCTAGACTACCTTTTGCACAGTTCTGGTAGCCAGTCTCCCAGCCTTCTACAAAAAATTAAGCTATCCTTGCCATTCAATCCCCAGGTATGTTGCATGTCATTCCTCAAGTTTTCTTTGGTTTTCGCTGACAAATTTCTTGCCATGCATGTCTCTTTGTGTCTAGATCTAGCAGGTGTTCGTCCACCTCTTAGTAGGTTAGGATGAATGGCCTCCAAGAGAGTAGGATCAAAGAACACTGATGGAAGTGCAACTCAAGCAGCAGTTGAGCGAGTGTTTGCAAGTCTACTGATCTATGAAGATACCAAGGTGATTGTAGATAAGGACATCAAGATGAAATGGAAAAAGGTGAATGATGAATTTGTAGGCACATTTGGGGAAGACATCGAAGACCGCCAAGTCTATGTGAACATCCACAAGTCCGGCTTGTATTAGATTGCATGCATATATCCTGTGCTCCCATGCGCGAACATGATACATTGGATCATCTTGCACACTGATCCTGAGACGATAACATTGAGCAATGTTAGTGGGATGGAGATTGCTACATTTAGGGCATAGGATTATGATGAGATGTATCAAATGTCAAAGTTCGTGATCATCATGGAGACTCCCTTCATCATACCCAGCAACAATGCCAACTCCAAAGACATTTTGAAGAACTTGGTGAAGGAGCCAGCCAAATTCAGGATGACACCCAACCAGGTCTACAAGACTAAGATATTGTGGAAGGCTTATCAATACTTGGTCATCTTTACATGTCAAATGTATGGCCAAGAAATAATGGGAACCTTCCCACATATTTGGATGATCGCGTTTGACAAACTAGCCAGAGAAGTCAAAGCATACAACTGGTCCAACATGTTGGCTCATTAGCTGAAGGAACAAGTAACAAGGGCTCGACAACCGCCCAAAGGTATGCAAGCAGAAATCTACATGTCTGCCTACATCTTGGATGCAATCTTTTCCCATTAGGAGTTCTCGGGCTTGAAGTGGGCATGGACACCGATGGAGACTGCTATGAACACTTATTATAAGATGTTATCTGAATGCAGCTTCAGAAGAGTCATCAGACAGTTGTCGAAACATTTTGTCACCCCGGTTTACAATATGATATTCGAATAGGATCCACCCTGGATGTCGAAGGAAGTAATGGAGGCACTGATTGACATAGCTAATTGGTATTCCTCACTGTCTGACACCTTCATACAGATGTACAATGTGGTGAAGCCTCCACATGTTCTACCAAAGTTTGCCTTGGACAAGCTCATCATGCAAGAAGTATCATATCACATCTCGGTAGGATTGATAGCCAGGATGCACCAGAAGAAGAAGGAACCCTGGTCCATTTTTCCGTTGCGGATCAAGTTATACAAGATATAGAGTTTCAAGAATTCGGATGTCAAAGTAGAGCAGATGAAGAATTATCCATTCGACCTCCGAAGTTACAATCCGTATGAGCTGCATTGCCTTGTGAAAGATCACTACGCGAGAGTACAATTTAACTGGATCCCTGAGGCATGTCATTGGGCGGAGGAAGACCCATAGAGATATTGTTACAAATCCTCTAGACTCAATGAACTAGTCATCCTCGCTGTGGAATGGATAGCGAAGCAGCATCTCGAAGAGCACCAGAAGCAACAATGGCAATAGAGGTAAGCATACCTGTCTGCAACAAGGGCAAGAGTAAGATTGTCGATTGCATGGAGGAAGAGAAAAGCTGCAAGTTCCGAGCAGACCCACTTGTGTAAAAAGAAAATTTGGCCATAGAGGCAAAGAGGCAACAACGCGACAAGAGAAACATGCAAAGGCAGAGAGAGAAATGAAGAATGGAGGAAAAAAAGAAGAGTTTCATGAGTTGAAGGAGCAAATCTAGAAGGAACATGAGCTACACAGACAGGAGAAGGAAGTGTAGAAGAAACATGTACAACAGGGGGTGCAACTTGTAGAGACAGATGAAACTACGTCCGTACAGGTAGTGGACTCATCAAAACTTATCGCATCAGGGAGACAGGATGAACCATCGCAGGAGTAGGAATTCGCTCGGGAGATAGAGCAAGCACTTGAACAGATGGATACAGATATGGAGCAATAGGAGTTAGGGCAATATATCAACCTCATGCCTCATCACCAAGAGGTCAATATACCAACTTCATTGTGTCTAGAAGAGGAGAAAGTCCCAAGAGACGAAGGAGACACAAAAATCCTTGGAGACAATCTGGAGGAGGATATGCACAACATCTCATTCGACGAGTCTCAACATAGAGTTGTGCAATCTCATAGAGTGTCGACTCCAGATGATCATACATCTCCTGCGCAGTTCGAGGAATGAGTGATCATTTCTAACAAGCGTAAACATCCAGCAACATTGTATGATTCTACCAAAGCATATGCCGAAGCTACTAGCTCGAGTGTTCACTTCCTAATAGCTAAGAATGAGTGAATGATGAAGGAGCTACAGACGACCAAGCAAGGAGGAGAATTGGTTACAGCATCCACCCGAGCAGATTTGAAGAAGGCAATACTGGATGAAGTATTGTCCCTTGACACAGTCATGTGAGCATTGTATTCCAAGTTTGGTACCATGCATAAGGCAGTCATCCATCCTAACGGATGGAAGCAACAATGTGATAGAAGAGCAAGTATCTTGTTGAACGTGCATGTTGCTTTTGATAAAGGGAGCCCCGCTTCACTTGTCTAAGATGATGAAGCCCAGAGTGGTCGAGCTAAAGGAATGCATCTAGAGTCAGATCCAGAACTATGAAGAGCTACCATAGCTCATCACTAGTCTACAGGCTTCCCATGAACATGTATTCAAGAGCATGGATGTTTTTGTGCATGCACATGTGATACCATCTATTGGGACACTCACCTAGGTAAAGACAAAGGCATAGTTCTGACTAGAGCTTCACTCGTACTTTGACAAGTTGATGTGCATAACCACTAGCCCAAACTTGTCCATCAGTGTAGACACCATGTAAAAGTATGTTTTTGGTCTGGTCGCACTCAAGACAATGATGTGCATGCTATTAGACGAGTTGGATAGAGGAGCCCGAGCAGTGTACCCGCATGTTATGGATGCAAGAGTCAGGTTCCAGAAAGATGTCACCTTAGAGTACATAGACACCATCGCGGACTACTGATCTTGGCATCAGTTTGCTATTGTCAACCACCGTGAGGATGTTGAAGAGCTCGTCTTCCAATTGTTGTCTGAGTCATAGTGATGTCTTGCATGGCTTGCTCAAGCAATTTTGTCTCACATGGGTACATGTGCATTGTAATGTAATTTCTTGTCAAGTGTAAGTTCAAGTGTCGATAATTGGATGTAATAGTCATAGAGTAGATGAAGAGTCATGAGGGTAGATGAACTCTCACAAAGGGGAATGTCAAGGGCCACCCTGCCCTTTGCTATAAATAGTCCTTCATAACTCATTGTAAAGGATTTTGGTCAGCCAAGCTTCTGATAAGACTATCTTAGAGAGAGCTTGGATAGTATTGTAACGCGCCTTGGCTTCTCCACTGCACAGAGCTAGTATATCTCTTTGGAGGAGCAAGCATTTGTGGTTGTAACATTCCGCTGTCAGAACTAGTGGTTGGACATGGATGTATTGTATGACTGGAACTTACACTTCTTAATATAAAAGGATCCAACACGTTTCATGCATATGTTGTATTGTATTCCATCTATTTGGAGTACTCTAAATGATATATGTATATGTTTTCTTGTGCATGCATGTATAGCTTTCTATATGTGTATGTATGTATCTTTCCAAAATGTGTTGTTGGTTTAACCATCACTTTGGATTTCTAGCTAACTTGCCTTCCATGTTGTGATTCATCTTTGCTCATGTGTTCCCTTCTTAACTCTATGCTATCACAGGTTTCCAAGGGGTGAACTCACCTCACCCTCCATGTGTTAGAACCGTTGATGCACCTTCCTTGGCTTACTGTAGTTGTCATACCCTTGCTACCAACTGGTACATCTTACTTGCCTCTGTGTGAAACTGCGCTCAAGGCATTACCGTATGACCCACTATTGGGACTCCTACACCAAATGGTCTGAGGTCTAATTGGGACTTCTTACTAGGGAGATCCCCTGACATGTTGGCGGGTCCAGCACCATCAACATTTCTGGCACTATAAGGAGGGCCAGATGACAAGATGTGTCCTCTCATCCTGTTTTGAACCTTTGCATATCTATCATGGAGTCTTGCACTCTTCTCCCTCCACGATGTTTTTCGCATGTTGAATCTGTTACCATCACGAGGGAGTTTTTCGATCTCTTGTCCACATACATGTATGATGATGAAAGCGAAGTGGCCTGGCATGAGTTCTTACATGGCTTCCTTGCGTTGCTTCTTGGGGATGATGGATGGTCTGATGAACAAGCCTGTTTGTTGCTTGTATACACACTTTGCGAATCTCCACATCGGTGGCTGTGCATCCTACCAACTGAAAGCGTGGAATCACTTGTGCACTTTTGTGATCTCATTGAAGACACTTTCTATCATTTTGATCAAGAACATCTTGAACAAAATCTTTTACAATAATAAAAGGCTTCGCATGAATCGCTTATGGGTTTTTGGCAGCACCTCCGTGATTTGCAGTTTCAAGCTCCGAAGAGCCAGATGAATTTTTTCTATCTTTGGGATAGATTCAAGTATTGTCTTAAGAAATCTTCCCATCCCAAGAAGAATTTTGAACTCAAGCCTCATTCAGCATTCTTTAGTGATGGAGTTGTGCAATCACAGACGGATACGGTCGCTATCACAAGTGACTGTCCATCGTCCCCTCATTAAACAGCTCCATAACCATTATAAAGTGATGTGGGAGATCATGCCCACACATCTGTTCATCTGTCACATCCTCTCAATATCACTCCACTTAATTTTCGTACAGATTTGGTTGTGAGTCCAACGAGTTTTCATATGAATTTTGTACCACAACCTCTGTCTTCGTACTCGGATGATCCTCCAGATGGTACTGTCTTGTGTTCTTCCATTCCTGACTCTACACATGTTGTGAACAAGGATCAAGTCATCGACGAAGTTGTGTTATCAGGAAAACTAGTGTCCATTCAGAGCTGCTAGTCCCACTAAGATGGGTAGCTATCTTAGAAACAAACTAACTAAAGTTACTTGTGTTTTCCTTTATGAGAGATAGATGAGAGAGAAGCAGAGAGTACCAACCTCAGTCTTTCACTAGTCCCCTTGCTTGTTTCCTCTCTCCCTTGATAGAACTTTCGCCACTCATTTCTCACTTGTTCCGATTCAAAGAACACCTGTAGAGTCAAGGCAGCAAAATACCATCAAAGCATAGAGATCTATAACCATAAACAATATAGGATCAAATGTATATTAACTATACAAATGCATATACAAATACAAGATTCAGAGATATACAAATATATGGAGGAAAACTCAAATAGATTTATTGATAGAAGTAGTAGAAGAGAGGATTACAACCAAGATGTCTAATCCAGCATCATCCTCCCAGCATGAAAGCCCTCTTCACCTCATACAAAGAAAGATCACCCAACAATACAATGTCTTCAAAGAGAAACCAACAACACTTCCTTACAAATTACAAAATTCTAGCCTTTAGATCTCTAGGATGAGGGATCCATATATAGATGTTTGTAGAAGAGTGAGTCAGCTTCTGGGATTTTGATTAGTTTCATTTCACTGATAGTTCTTTGTTCCGCTTAGATATTTCATGATCTCTTACTCATCCCTAGGTGAATTCAGAGAGGCAAGTGTCATATGAGTAGTTTCTAGAAGATTCTTTGAGTTGCCACCTAGAAAAATGCTTCTTCCATTTGTCTGCTCTCACTCATCACACCCTACAGAAGGCCTTCTCAGTATGCATTTCACCCTCCGTGTGTAACAGGTGAGATGCATCGCACCCTCAGCATGGAGCAATCTGTATGGTCCAGTTTTGACCAGTTCTGAGCAATTTTTCAGGGAGAACTTCTGGGAAATGATGTAATCAGCTGACCTTGTTCCTTTAGGGTATGAGACAACACTTTTAGGGGTTTAGAAGCCCTTGGTTTGTGGACATATGTGATTGGGGTTACAGTGCTAAAATATATCTATAACAGTTTCCCCCTAAAGCATGAGGTCGTAAATCTTCTGATGTCGGGTGAAATGCTTTATGATGAGGATTCGAGGTTTTTCAAACTCGAAGATGGCCTATAATAAGATACAATACAATACATTGTCTTCATAATATTTTCATGATCTAGCTGATGCGGGCTTTCCCATGCTCAACTTTATAAATTTATTTTCATGTACATAGGACAGAAAATCGTCTGTGTGGCAGACTGATGATTCTGGTAGAGCCATCATCCCTTAGTTTGGATGATTATCTGTGTAGCAATGATGTACATTTGATGTCTTTATTTTCCTGAATATATCGCAGCCCGGATGGATGAAACTAGATCTGGGGTCTTCAAACTCGTTCAATCTTCGCCCGAAGTACAAGTCGATCCATGTGAAAAGATGTTTTGATGTCGAACATGGAAAGACATCGCCTGATTACCAGCCAATGATGTAAGCTGTTAACAGGCGCGAGAGGAATCATCGATAATGATGATGACCCTCAAGGTACTATAGTACAATTCACGTGGTGTGAATACATGAGCTGATGTCGAACACCACGCAAAATCTTTCGGTCGAAGGCCATTGATGTAAACCTATCGCCGGAAGTGAGAAACTTGCAATTGAGGCATGCAAGCTTCAAAGTACTAAAAGGGTTGTTCCTAAGTCAACTTCTTGGATAATGAGCTGATGTCAACAAGAAGTGACCCGTCATAGGAGGGCCTTAATGAATCCCACATCTATGACACGGAATGGAGCAAATGATTTTGTGGAGGTGAAAACGATCTAATGATACAAGGTTCAGGGTGGCGGTCATGAAAAATGGAGAGTGAAGGTATTGCAGTGGATGAGGCATTAGTTGGGTTGGTGAATTCTCTTAGCGACTTCTCTTGAACATGTCGGTGACACTGAAATGGATTGGTAGTGTTAACTCCAAAATGGATGGTATGGAGGACCAAAGGTGATATGACCGGTGAACAGAATAACCCAACCTGACTCAATCATGGTGATGGAGTGAAAGTGTCATGTTCAAGAGCAACTTGCTACCAATGAAGTTATTCAAGTTTTCTTCCCTTTTTCCCTAGTCATTGCTGACCAATACCTCTTTATTTTTGTCAAGCTTGAGGAGGATAACATATGCTTGTTTTATAATTTGCCCTTCGGGCAAACCTGTCGCTATGTTTTAACGAGCCCAGCGACAGTGAAACTCGTTCTTGTCTGCATGGACAAGTTTGTCACTATTGTTTGAACGAGTTTAACGACAAAGATAACTCGGTCGTTTTCAATTTTAGAGAGTCTAAAAAGAGACGAAAAGGCAACTCCAGTAATCCTTTTTTGTAATATAATCCCTTAAGTCTAAAAAAGTATAAAATAATACGAAAGGGATGACTTTTCAATAATTTTAACGAGCCGAACAAGACAAACGCTCGATATTTTTGTGTAATGATCCCTCAAGTCCAAAAAGATTAAAATATAGAGGAGGGATGGCACTTCCAATGACTTTAACGAGTTGGAGAGGCCAATTGCTCAACAATCTTTTCATATTTTATGAGTCAGATGAAAAGAGCTTAAAGGAGACTCATTTTTGAGGAACGAGTGATGTTTTCGGATAGCAACTAGTTCCAGGTAAGGTTTGGAACTTTTCAATAATGACAGTGTAAAGAAGGTTGCTAATAGAATCACTCGTCGCAGTTGTTCCTCAAAAGGGGTAAACAATCAAATGGAGGCATATGATCGACTAAAAAAGAGTGGAGGTGATGGTAAGAACACGACCACGGTTCAAAAAATGATAATTATGTGATCCCAATGGGAACATATGCTCATTGCTAGGTTTATTTTTTAACGAGCTTGAACTTCGCGTAAAACTGCTCATGTCAGTCGTATAATAAGGATGTCTCTTGTCAGTAGGTTCATTTTTTAGGGAGCTTGTCCCATGCGCAACTTTGCTCCGGAGCCTATTGTATGCAAGCTAGGAATGACCAACTACGATGTTAAAGGGTTGAGAGCCTACAAACTAAGAAAATAAAAGGTCACTTTTCACTTGCATGCAAAAGGTTTGCATGCCCCTAGGTATAAAGAGAAGTAGGCGATCACGGTGGGACCCTCTTTCCAGTCTTATCCCATTTTCCTAAATGGACAAGGGCGTCAGACTAGTTATAAATCCTACGCGGAAACCTACCTTATAACTGGGGTTTTCCTGCCGAAGCAGACTGGGGTGCATGCCTCCTGGGTTTAGTCACAATCACCAAATCACTCGTGCTCATCAGGTGGATGAACTGGAGATTGATGAGACATTACTTATGCAAAAAGACCAGTTAGGGATGGTATTTGACTAGTAGCTGTGTTTGAACCAGGGAATGAAAGTTGGTCAACTAGGTGGACCACTCTGCCTCCATGCGGAAAACACATCACTCGAAAGCGTGAGGAAACAATAGCTCCCATGCTGTAAATGTAGTCACACCCAAGGAGTAGATTGTAATCTAGAGGCCCTTGGACTACCATTACGTTTAGACAAATGGTTTTCCTTCTCAAAGTTATAGGCAAATTTGGAAGGATCCCTAACGGTCGACTGGTTCCTTTGTTGAAGCCTGACAGATTTCTAATCTCAAGAAGAAGCGATGGCAAACCAAGCACTTTCCAAGCAGTTGAGGAAAGGATACTCATAGAAGCCCCTTCATCTATGATAGTACCAACCATGATCATTCTGTAAGCTTGTACTATGATTTGAAATGGTACATTAGATGGTAGGCAGGGTCTCCCTGGTAGATTCCAATCAAAGGAAATGATTAGATTGCTTGGAGGAGGGACTGAATAAACGGCTGGATAAATCTCTGACGAACTTCCTTCCTGCTGTAAAGGAACGGGTAGATTACCCCCATGTTCATTAGATTCTGTGTTAACGAAAAGAATTTGAATGGTGTCGTTCTCATTCTCTTTGGTGACTGTATCATTAGAAGGTAGACCTTCTGAAGACAAGACTAGGTCGACTGTCGTCTCGACCTGTTGACTTTGATCTGGTGTGGACTCAGAGGGTTTATCTTCAATGATAGGTGCTTCGGCTGACAAAAAAGGTGTGTTAGTCGGATTTTCAACTAGCGATGGACTCGGCAAGAGTTTCTTGTATCCAGGAGGAAGTCACTGCGGTGAAGTAGGACGATTATCCAAGACTCTTTTAGCTTCGTCCAAGAAGGGACAACGGTGGAGGGCATGATTGCCTTCACATAGCCTACAAGGAAATCTAGATCTTCCTTTCTGTCCATTGACTTCATTTTCACTAGTTGATGGTGTGCTCTCAACATGATCGTCAGAGGTTGAAGACACCAGATTGTGCAAGCGGGGAGACCAGTCCCTCAAGATCCGTGGGATGCAGGGACAATCTCAATGATAGTGATCTCCTTTGCAAATCACACATGGAATTTAGGTTTAGAAGGTGTAGTGTGTGGATTTTCACCGGACGATGCATGTTTGCCCCCTTTCATCATTGGCTTCTTCTTCTTCTTCTCCTTCTCTTTCTTCTTCTTCTCAGTTACTTGATTTTTAGTGTTACTAGTTTCATCAAGAGAAGAGGAAGAAGGAGAGGGAGAAACAAACGAAGTAGAAGGTGGGGGAGCGACTTCAAGATCATCTGGTTGCTGATTTGATTGCTGAGGAATTGTAGTGTTTTGAACAACAGAGGTCGAGGAAAGCCATAATGGCAAGCCAATTGTGAGTTCTGGTAGGGACAATGTAGCCATTTGTGGAGCACCAACATCTCCCCAAGAGAAGAAGGGACTAGGATTTCCCCCAAGAGGAATCCTTGATTGGTAGACTCTATTTTCTCAACCTAAGACCAATGAGGAAACAATGATGTTATTCCAATTAAAATAAATATTATGATGCTTTGACACAACTTGCTTTTTCAATTTTTAAGAGTTGAGAAAAATCTAAAGATGACTCTAATCGCCTTCGATTTTTAATGAGCCTGAAGTGACAAGTGTTCAGATGGACCTTTTCTTTTGAGGAGTCTGAAAAGGAAAGAAAGTGACTTCTCTAGAAATCTAGATAGAGGGATTACCAAATCAATCGCAAAACTACATAATACTTTTTACAGTACGGCAGTCAATCTTCCCAAATGTTGTGTTCAGTGCATTGCGATCAATAAGGCAGTAGACACGGCTTCCTAAGGATAAAGGATATGGCCTATTGTGGTCTCCCAATATATACTCGATGGTACATGGGGGCACAAGTCCGTACTGGCACTTGTCGTATCAAAGAGGAGGAATCACCCAACCTATGATGAAAACGATAGTTACCAGGCTTTACAACGCCGGAATACGTCTCTAGCCTAGACTTCTAAATGTTGTGCGTTAGGTTCCAAAACGTTTTTATGTTCATTGAGGTTTATTTTACAGTTGATCTTTCTTAAGAAGTTTCCCTTTAAGGTTCACCGCGTGATGTAGATATACAATTCCTAAATGTGCAATCTAAGATGATAAACAATCGTTTACTTTCTTTCAACAATGAAAATCCTAGCTATTAGGGAAAGAGAAATGAAATTCTTTCAACATAGAGCAGAGAGTACACACTAGATGCACTTTTCCTAAATCAATTACCGCATGCAATATAAATGCAAATGCACATGCATGTGTTTTTTTTTTCAGTTTCCTTAATGTGAGAATGACAAAAAGAAAACTAAGTATAGATCTGAATTATCTTCTTTCAAAGCGATAGTACTAACAATTTTCTCTCCAAAAAACAAAAGGAAGACTAAGACGACACTTTGCGATTTCAAATTTTAAAACTGCTTTCGACACTTGAAATACTAGTAATTCTAAAATCAAGTACAATAGCAAAAGTGTAATCGACTATCTAAAAGATGAAGACTTTACAACACTCTTTTTCTTGACTGAAAACAACACTTGTGACACTTTCAAATCAAAAGACGACAGTTTGATTAAGCTACTTTTTGCAAAGGAGAACTGTAAATGATGAAATATACATAAAACAAATTCACAATTCTTTATCAATGGAGGCTGAATAATGCAAAGGAAGATGGTTTCAACAGTGATATACTAATCATAGACAGCAAAACTATTGAATAAAGCTAAAGACAATGAATAAAAAACCAAAATCTTGAGGCAGAAACAGTCTTACTCAATCACCGCACATGTAACATAGGGAAACAGGGATGCATCTCACCTACAACACACGGGTGGTGCGATGCATCCAGATTGCCAATGAGAGATAGTGCGATGGTCTAGGGACGAGACTGAGCTTGGTTTTTACTCACAGTTTGCAGCTAAGTTCAGGGATTTAGGCTGAGCTAATGATAGAAAGCAAACACAAAGTATAGGGGCTGATTTAATGAGTTTATTTGAGCTACCACCGGGGAGCTTAGGATGTTTGCAAGTCAGATGTTCAGTTCATAAACTAACCTGGATATTGATTGAAGTAGTGTTGATCTACTTTGCAGTTGCATAGAAAAAGCAGTTCGAAGGCTAGTTGGCTTAACTTCAGGCTATGTCTGTAATTTATAAAGCAAACAATAGTAACAAAACAAACAAACTATTCATTCCCTAGCGGAGTCACCATTTTGTTATCAGGAAAACTAGTGTCCATTCAGAGCTGCTAGTCCCACTAAGATGGGTAGCTATCTTAGAAACAAACAAACTAAAGTTACTTGTGTTTTCCTTTATGAGAGATAGATGAGAGAGAAGCAGATGGTACCAACCTCAGTCTTTCACTAGTCTCCTTGCTTGTTTCCTCTCTCCCTTGATAGAACTTTCGCCACTCCTTTCTCACTTGTCCCGCTTCAAAGAACACCTATAGAGTCTCGGCAAAATACCATCAAAGCATATAGATATATAACCATAAACAATATAGGATCAAATGTATATTAACCATACAAATGCATATACAAATACAAGATTTAGAGATATACAAATATATGGAGGAAAACTCAAATAGATTTATTGATAGAAGTAGTAGAAGAGAGGATTACAAGCAAGCTGTCTAATCCAGCATCATCTTCCCAACATGAAAGCCCTCTTCACCTCATACAAAGCAAGATCACCCAACAATACAATGTCTTCAAAGAGAAACCGACAACACTTCCTTACAAATTACAAAATTCCAGCCTTTGGATCTCTAGGATGAGGGATCCATATATAGATGTTTGTAGGAGAGTGAGTCAGTTTCTGGGATTTTGATTAGTGTCATTTCACTGATACTTCTTGGTTCCACTTGGAGATTTCATGATCTCTTACTCATCCCTGGGCGAATTCAGAGAGGCAAGTGTCATATGAGCAGTTTCTAGAAGATTCTTTGAGTTTCCACCTAGCAAACTGCTTCTGCCATTTGTCTACTCTCAGTCATCACACCCTACAGAAGAGCTTCTCAGTATGCATCACACCCCCCATGTGTAACAGGTGAGATGCATTGCACCCTCAACATGGAGCAGCCCATATGGTCCAGTTTTGACCAGTTCTGAGCAGGTTTTAAGGGAGAACTTCTGGGAAATGATGTAATCCGCTGACCTTGTTCCTTTAGGGTATGAGACAACACTTTTAGGGGTTTAGAAGCCCTTAGTTTATGGACATATGTGATTGGGGTTACAGCGCCCAAATATGTCTATAACAAGTTGGTGTTGCATAACCAACATGCACTATCACTCATGAAGAGTATGATTTGGAGCTTGAAAATCAACACTCGGTGAAGGATGACTCCCTTCTGTCCGAGCCTCGTATGTTCTTTACTGACATCTTTGGTGAACCTTCCATCCCTGATTTTGCATGTGTATCTTCATCTATGAATGCACCCATTGTTGATCACTTGCAGGACACACCGGATGTTAGTCCATCATCTGACAATGGAGAGGATAAACTATTCATTGAAAATCCACTTGACCTTTCATCTGCATTTTCCGAAAACACAGAGGATGAATTTGTTCACTTCTCATCTACCCCTCTGTTTGATTTATCAGATCATGAGGATGCCAATGAAATCATTGATTTTTTTGATCATGGTTGTCGTGATCCATTTGCTCCCATATTCGATCATGACGATGATTCTATCACAGTTAATTTTTCGAAGCCGCCTGTTTATGATCATCTATCTAACGACAAAGTCGAAACACCCAAGACTGTCAACGCACTTCAGTTTGAGCTGATGGTTATGTTAGGCCCTCATTGTCTTAAGGTTGGTCTGGCTTCCAATCAAGAAATTGTTCAATCACCCGAGGCTCATCTTCACTCATCTGTATGCATTGAAGATCAATCTCACACACAGGTCATGCCTCCTCCACTTGAACTGCACAATCCCATCGCTTACGAATTGGAGGAATCTTACATTGCCAGCACACGTGCACGATGCAAGTTGTCTTTGTTTCTTTCGTTTGCTTGCATGTCACAATCAAGAGTATGTGTATGCTTCAAAGTTGCATGCAATGTCATACAACACCGTGACAAGTCCACGGACCACATGTCATGTACTTGGGCTCACTTATGTCCTGTGGACACTTTCAAACATGAAATGTTTTTGTCTTCATTGTTATATCTTTCTTATTTGTTGTTTTGGACCACCGAGTTTCTCGTGGACCTAGCCTTCACCAACATGGGTCAACCAATGTGCCGGTGGTTGCATTGGAAATATCACTTCATGTGATTAGGCCCATGAATTGTTAGTTTAGGAGTAGGAGTAGTTTTTTCTTTCATTTTGTTTTCTTGCATGCCTATTTTCTTACTTTCTTTGCTTGTTTGTTAGTTTGCTTACTCATTTTTCTTTTGCATTTACTTATGCTTCTATTTTGCTTTGTTGTTTGCTTGCTTGTTTTTGTTCATAAGTTAGTTGCACATGAAACCATTCATGGCTCTTGAAACAAGTTGGGTAGAAGTACAAGAGGCCTTGTGCAACTATCACTACTTGGTTATCTGTCATCCTACCTCTGTATGAAGAACTTGTTACTTCCGTTCCATGATACATCGATGGAAAATACATAATTTTCAAAGTGAACCTTGGTGAAAACTCAACACTTGTGCGCTAACTAGTGTCACCTACTCTAATCGGTTGTTTTGGGTTAATCCTTGTTAGCTCAGTCAAGTCGAGTAAGGTGAGGGTGAAAACCTTAACAAGCACATCAGAGGTACATACTAAACTACTTCTTTGAAGGAACAACCTCTTATGCTCTCAATAAGTTGGGATCCCTCTTCCGCCTTTGAAATGAATAAGTGTTATGCACAGTTATGAAAAAATGAAAAAATGAAAAGTGAAAATTTTCAAAAATGAAAAACAAATAAGGCGAAAAAAGAGAACGACTTCCTGTTTAGACAGGTGATGTAAGTAACTCTGTCGGGGTAATGACCAGACTCGCTAGTAGCGGAGTGATGCTTGTGTTCTCGTGTGACTCTGTCGGGGTACTTTCTAGGCCTGTTGACAGTGGAGCAACACCAGAGATGAAACTAAGACTCTAACGACTATACTGCTTGTGCACCAATATACCCCTCAATCGCAATCAAAACAACTGTGTTGACTTGGATTGGAATGTGTGTCAGCCGACCAAGATCTTGACAGATGCTACATCTTACAATCAAGCTAGTGTGAAAACCAAGACAAGCTCAGAACTAAACAATACTTCCGGAGGTGTTAGACTTGCTTTTCACGAACAAGTTCCATTCAGAGAGCTGGAGTTCTACCAGTGTGTTTCCAAGTGTTGTAGCGGCTACAACCACCCTCCAAAATTTTTCCTTGGCTTCATTTTGGAGCCTCCCCACCAACCTTTCACAGCAGAATGACTTGCCTTGTCAAGTACACAAGCTTTAGTGATTTTCTTATAGAATGACAACCTGTCCATTAAAGCTTGTTGCATTCCCCTCACAGATTGTTTCTCCAGACTTGGTCTAGCCACAAGCTGAGCAACTCCCTCAAGAAATCATGCAATTTTGGAGGGCAACCAGCCTTCCCTCTAGAAATTGTGAAATTCTTTTTGGCAGCCTGTTGGGCTCTAGAATTGCCCAAATTTCCCTGTCATTGTTCACTGAGAAAATTGTGTAATTCCTCCCAGCAGGGTTGCTCAACCCAGATATTGTGCAATTTTGGGCAACAGTCAGCTGCTCTAACCAGAAATTGTGCAATCCCTTTGGGCATCTAGCCCATGTCCCTCCCAAAAATGCACATTTTTTCCCCTCACTTGAGCAAACTGTTGCATGTGTAGTTAGGTTGACCGGTTCCACCCAGGACCAAGAAAAATTGACTTGAATGCATGGGCTGATTTTTCTCGAAATAGAAAAAAGCAACATGCAAAAAGCATCCCTAGATTTTAGGGAGCTATTTTTAGCACCTAGAGGTTACATGCAAATATCGTTTTAGAATATTTCCTCCAAGTGTCGCTTTTTCCTAGATTTGTTGCATGTGCGTCATGAGCCTTGACTTATTTATTCGATGCTTCAGAGTTCACTTATTCACATCGATCTTGGAGCTTTGACATCCAATAGCACATCGAGGAGTCTTCAACACATCCAGCTTAGCTATTCACAGGTAAGTGGTCTTAACTTGTCTTTTGCAGCATTTCTATCACTTTTTGTGTTTTGGCTTGTGTGAGTGTTGTTTGCTTGATTTCTGTGAATGCTTGCTGTCGTTTACATGCATACTAGCTTGTACTAGCACCATTTTAGTTTTCGTTAGCATCTCACTGTTGTCGCATGCATGAATTTTTTTTGCACGAATGGTCGCGAATTTGGTGACTCACCTCACCCACATGCATGTTGTTCCATTTTTTGAATCTTTCATTCACTATTTGCATGAACGATCATTTAACCCTACTTACACTCAATATTGCTATGCATTCACTTTCACATTTGTTTTCAGTTGCCTGTTGACAGGTCTGGGCAACCTTGGCCCAAACTCTACCTCACTAAGACACCATTGCGCAATCCTGAGAGGGAAGGCTATGTCTTCCTCTCAGAAAATGTGAATTTCCGCCCAGTGACTATCCTCCAGCCTTGCATTGCGTAATTATGAGGGACAGTGACTGCTGGCCTAGAAAATTAAGCAATGCAGTCATTGGGCGTGCAACCATTGCCAGCTAAAATTACGCATTGCACAGTTCCAGTAGCCAACAGGCAAGCATGGATTGCGCATTGCGTAATTCCAGCAGCTAGCCAACCTCCCTAGACATCCTAGATTTCCTTTTGCATAGTTCTAGCAGGTAGTCTCCCAGCCTCTCAGAAAAAATTGTGCAATCCCTGACAGTCAATCCACAAGTATGTTGCATGTTGTTCCTCAAGTTTGCTTTGGTTTTTGCTGAAAGATTTTTTGCCATGCATGTCCCTTTGTCTCCAAATCTAGCAGGTGTTCATCTGTCTCTTAGCCTATCAGGATCAATGGCCTCCACAAGAGCAGGATCAAAGAAAACTAGCAAAAGTGTAACTGGAGCAGTAGTTGAGCGAGTGTCTGCAAGTCTACCGATCTATGAAGATACCAATCTGATTGTAGACAAAGACATCAAGCTGAAATGGCAAGAGGTCAATGATGCATTTGCAGGAAAACTTGGGGAAGACCTCAAATACTGCTAAGTCTATGTGAACATCCACAAGTCCACCGAATTGCATGAAGATATCTCGTTCTCCCATGTGCAGACATGATACATTGGATCATATCACACACTAATCCTGAGATGATTACATTGAGCATTGTTAGCAGGACAAAGATTGCTACCTTTAGGGCATAGCATTATGATGAGATGTATCAGATGTCGAAGCCCGTGATCATCATGGAGACTCCCTTCAGCATACCCAGCAACAATGCCAACTCCAGAGACATTTTGAAGAACTAGGTGAAGGAGCTGACCAAATTCAGGATGACACCCAACTAGTGTAGGTTTTAACCCCGTATAGAAATTACCTACATACGAATTCTAAAACACAGAAAATAAACAATGCGAGAGAATAACACAAAACACATATACACAGAGATTTTCCCATGGATCCCAAAACCGGGACTACCAGCTTGATTTTTCATTATGTTCCTTTCAATGTTACAATACATATTTATACATGTCGAAGCATCCAATACCATGGACCAAAAACCATCGTGTCTAAAACCATGGACCGAAAACCATTGCGTCCAAAACCACATGCGAAAATCATGCACAAAACCATGGGTAGGTCCACCCAACCTAATATAGGGTCCAAAAAACAAAATTTTCTGAGGCACTACACCAGACCCCATAGAGGGGGGCTACCTGCACCCCTCAAACTCCCTGTGACCCCCCCACTACACAATCATAGCAATGAAGGGGGTGCTCCACCCCCCCTCTAACCCCTAGGTTAACTACGTGGGCTAGTCGTGCAAACAATATAACACAACCCAACATTCTCCCACTTGTTGTTTTCTTTCCATAGGGGGCTACAAGAGAGCTTAGTCATTTGTCTAGCCCTGCAACGCCCATTATTTCTCTACACCAAGAGAACTTCTCAGAGCTAGATTTTATCAATGCATTTGCAGTATACTTCAAAGTGTCCACCTTTACCAGCAACAAATTTTTGTATTCTATCATATCCCTCACAAATTGATACTGAACATCAATGTGTTTTGTCTTTGAATGATATGCAGGCTTCTTTGCCAAGAAAATTGCACTTAGGCTGTCACAGTCTATCCTTATAGCTCCCTGTACTAACCCCATACTTGAACACAATATATGCAACCAAACTGCTTCCTTGCTTGCATGAGTGGCTGCCATGTATTCTGCCTCTGTAGTTGATAGTACCACTATAGATTGTTTCTTACTCATCCAACTGACTGCACCTCCAAATAGGTTAAACACATACCCACTTGTAGATATTCTCTAATCCAGATCTCCAGCCCAGTCTGCATCAGCAAAGCCACGAATACCCAACACTCTATCCAATCCTAGTCTTCCTTGGTAGCACAAACCATAGTCACTAGTGCCACAAAAATACCTAAAAACTCGCTTCATTGTTTTCCAGTGCTCCTTCCCTTGTTTTGACATAGACCTGCTCAATACTCCCACTGCATGTGCAATGTCTGGTCTAGTATATACCATTGCATACATCAAGCTATCGACTGCACTTGCCTATGGAACATGAGACATGTCCTCTTCCTCTTATTGTGTATTGGGACACTATTCAACAGATAACTTCACACCTACAGGAATAGAAACCTTCATCGGTTTACTATCCTGCATATTAAACCTCTGTAGTATTGTCTCGACATACTTCCTCTGGTTTAACCAGAGCTTCCTCTTTGCCCAATATCTTTTAATTTCCATTCCCAAAATATGGTTTGCAACAACAAGATATTTCATGTCGAATTTGGAGGACAATTGGGTCTTCAAATCCTAGATAATTTCTTTTTCATTTCCAACCAACAACATATCATCCACATACAAGACCAGATAAATAACACGGTCACCAATTAATTTAAAATACACACAGTGATCTGGTTTGCTTCTGGTGAAGCCAAGTCCCCGTATAAATGTATCAAATTTCTAATACCACATCCTTGTTGACTATTTTAACCCATACAGAGACTTCTTTAACTTGCATACCAGTTCTTTCTTACCCTTCGCCGCAAAGACTTCAAGTTGCTTCATGTAGATTTCCTCTTCCAAATCCCCATGAAGAAATGCTATCTTCACATCCATCTATTCTACCTCAAAATCAAAAGCAGTAGCAACAGATAAAAGTAATCTAATAGAATTTACCTTGGCAATAGGAGAAAAAATATCACCAAAATCAATTCCCAGCACCTAGGAATAACCTTTTCCTACCAACCGAGATTTTTATTTCTCCATCTTTCCTTCTGCATTTGTCTTCTTCTTGAACACCCATTTGCTACCAATGGGCTTCCTTCCAGCCGGAAACTCCACAAAATCCCAAGCCTCATTTTTGTGCAAAGATGTTATTTCATCAACTATGGCCTCTTTCCAGAGTTTGCCATCCTCTGAATCTACTACTTCCTTCACAATTCTGGGATCATTTTTAGTAATAGATAGAGAAAAATTTGAACAAAAAGCAGATGGACTATACTTTTCTGGTTGCCTTCTTTCTCGAACTGATCTTCTCACATCCGGAGTTCGTGGCTCTTCATCTTCTGATTCCTCCTCTATTGTAGAGTCTGATTCTTCCTCCTTAAGCTCAAACTTTATCTTCTCAGGTTCCTTTGGTTGGACTTCATGTTTAATAACATATTTTACCTCTCTGAACACCACATCTAGGCTATACACAACCTTCCTTGTTACTGGGTTCCAAAACTTATAACCCTTTAAACCATCCTTATAGCCAATAAAGATGCACTTTTCAGATTTACTATCCAACTTGGTTCGTTTCTCCTTTGGAACATGTACATATGCATCACATCCAAATACCCTCAGATGTGAAAGAGAGGGTTTCTTACCAGTCCATACCTCTTGTGGAGTGTTATCCTCCAATGCTGATGAAGGTGATCTGTTGACCAAGTAACATGCTGTCACCACTGCCTCTACCCAGAATTCTTGTCCTAACTCGACACCACTGAGCATGCTTCTTGCCCTTTCCATCAATGTCTTGTTCATTCTTTCTGCAACTCCATTTTTCTCAGATGTGTATGGAGTAGTCTTCTGTCGTGCTATACCACACTTCTTACAGAATTCTTGAAATTCCTTACTGCAAAACTCTCCACCATTATTTGTCCTCAACACCTTTATCTTCTTCTCTGTCTGGTTTTCCACCAGAGCCTTAAATTCTTTAAACCTGTCAAAGACTTTAGATTTCTTCTTAAGGAAATATATCCATGTATTCCTTGAGAAGTCATCTATAAATGATACATAGTACATAGACTTACCCAACGATGGAACCTTCACAGGTCCAAACACATCACTGTGCACAAGTTCTAATAACTATTTCGCTCTTTTACCACCAGAGGAGAAACTCACCCCATTCTGCTTCCCATATACACAATTTTCACAGAAATCAAAATCAAGAGAGCTATTACACATACCTTCTACCATACCTTTACCATGAAGTATTCGAAGGCCCTTCTCTCCAATATGTCCAAGTCTTTGATGCCACAACATGGTCTTCTCTCTAGAGACCACTAGATTTTTTGCTCCACTTTTAGGAACCACAGAGCTGTTGCACCCATTGACAACAGTGCTACCTTGCAACTTGTACAGAGTTCCAATCCAAACTCCCTGCATCAATACCAGTGCTCCCAGAACCATCTTGCAGGTATCCTTCTCGAACACTGTTTTTACACCTACATCATCCAACTTGCTTACAAAAATCAGATTTTTGGCCAATGCAGGAATATGCAGAACACCCAAAAGTGTTCTAACCCTTCCACCTTGCAACTTTAACTTTAATTTTCCGCAACCAACGATTCTAGCCTTCCTATCATCCCCTAAGAAGACATCACCACCATCATATTTCTCATACTTGCAGAACCACTGTCTATGGGGAGTTGTTGGCCTCCTGTTGCAACAGGTTTCATATTTCATGATTGACAGTGGAAGTGCCAAAAATGTTCATCTTTTTTCATGCTGCAAAAGTTCCATTTTTGAAGATTTCTCAGTTAAAGGAAAGCCAAACAGTCTAAGCTTGGTTTCCCTAGGTTTAAATTTCTTGCTCTAGAATATAGAGAGTTAATCTATCTAAACAATTTAAGCTTGGAAGATTAGTAGCTAGGTAGAGAACGAAGGAGCCCAATAGCTTAATCTGGGCCCTTGGAAGAAATAAGGCTAGTTTTAGATAGGAGGGCAGTCTTAAAAAAAAAAAAAAAAGGGCAATCAGGGTTTGCAAGTCTAAGTGCACCCTTCCTGAAGTAACAAAAAATGTTAGGTATATTAGGCTGGGTAGGTAGCTCGGGGTTGCAGAAGCAAGATCATCTTCAGTTTTTGGGCATTGACAAAGAAGGCTCATCTCATCAGTGGCAGAGGTATCAAAGCAGTGTTTTTCTGGCAGAATGTTGAAAAGCATATCTAACTTCCCCTCACCTCCTTCTCAAAAGTTCCTTACTAACATCCCCCTAAAAGACCTTGGGATTTGTTGAACAAGTCCTAGTTCTTACTCCATTTTTGTAAAAAAACATTAAGTCAAGGTTTTGGATTTCTTCATGAAAAGAAGCCACATTTCTTGTGTAACAATCATGTTTTCATATTCCACATAATCTCTATGTCTATCTTTACTTCATAGACTTACCATTGTTCTCTTTCCTCTTCCACTCCACCATTATCATATTAACTCCTAATTCTACTATGTAGCTCCCTAATTTCTCCCCTATCCCTATTCACTACTAAAACTATATGAAATTCCCAAAAAAGATACTAAATAACCCCTCCCCTTGGCACTATAGCCATATTTCCTAAGTCCGGGGCATGCTAAGCTCATTTGGGGCCTGGCATTAACCCTTCCGCGTCCTAACCCGGGGTTAATATGACATTTGGTTAAATTAACAACCACCATTCCCTCCCCCACCCATAAACTTTATACTAAGTTCTTTCGCGCATACATTCCCTTCGGAATTAATTTGATATCTGATCAAATTAATAGCCACCCGCGCCCATTTGTAAACCCACTAAACCTGTATAACCCAAAGTTTAAGGCCCTGAAGCGCTGAATAAAGATTTAACAGTCAGGCGGGCCCAGTGCGTTAACATCCTGTCAAATCATTGTCCCGTCCACCGTCGGATTGGGCTCTCTCCATCCAACGGCTCTCGACGATTTCGGAGGTACCCCACTGCTCGGCCATTAGCTTCCAATGGCGGGGCGGTTTTTCTGCCGTACCCAAAGACACTTGTCCATTTCCTATTGCATCGGAGGGGCTCTGACGGATACCGCCCCCATACAGAAAGTGGTCCGATGAAACTGCTTTCCGCCTTCTGTACGCGCGCCCCATGTAACCTATCCTGTTCTACGTGTCTGCCTCGTCACCATGCCACATCACCTGCACAAACATCGGCCCCTTGCCGAGTCATCCTGCCACGTCACCCTCCGTACCCAGCCCGCCAATGACGTCATGCTGACGTCATAGTTAAAAGGCACCAAAAGTGTGAAATTATGATAAAAATGCGCAAATCGATCGTTTTATGTCATTTTCACTGCGCAATTCTGGGAGCTCTCTGCATGCTATTTCACGTTGTTTTTCCGCCTAAGTGCAAAATTCGATCGAACGAGCTACTGCCGCCCGCGAATTTGTCGACCATTGCTCTCCATTACACCTGCTCGTTCGTTACCGGCGCCTTAAGTCCAGGTATTTACCCGAAACAACGCCCGTAACCCTGTTTTTATATTTTCTCTCTGCAAGAATTGCCAATACACCAAAATTTACCTAGAGCACATTGACACATGCGACCTTTTCCTCCCTGCCTCACCATATAACTCAGTTGCGACCAAAGCCCGGCGTCTCTGTTGTCTCTGATAAAGCTGCCATTCATAGCTTCAAAATCCAGCTCCAATTTGGCCGCATAACCGCTGAAGACAGTCTGCTGAAGTCCTCTGATTTCCTCCCTCTCAGTGAATTTATTGCAGAACCTTGCACACTCTGCGTTTCATTGAATTCTGCTCATCAAAACATATCTGCACAGAGCTTAAAACTCTGAGTTCCTGGCCCGGAAAACCATCATCAGAATTCTGGTCTTTGCTGAAATACTGGCCTAAACCAGCTGTAATTATTGTCGAAGCATGGAGACCCCAGTTGCCCTGAATATTGCACCACTGAATGCTCCACATAGGGACTTGGAATGGCTGCCCCTTGCCGACAGGGAGTATCAAATGATGGAAACAGTTGAAATAAGCAACAAGTATCACATTGAAACTGTCTGTGAAATAAGGAGAAAACACAGAAGTGGTATTGATGACATGGGTATCTGGGAGTCCAACCTACCCATCTATTATCTTCCACAAGTGAATGTATTCCCAGACTTTATCCATCAGTGTTGTGAGCATTATGAACCCACTCAAAGAGCAGTTTTGGCTCCATCTGGGGCTGTTTTGTTTCACATCACCCCTCAATCCATAAATGAGATGCTAAGCTTTGAGCCAAGCAAACCTCTGGTACCCCTTTCTATGAATCTTCTACTTAACCAAGGCACTAAGCTGCCCAGCTCAGAGGTCGCGAGAATTGGCCAATTATTCATGCTCCCAGATTACCAGCCCCGGCAACCTCCTCCTTATCTACATGTCTGGTTCAATGAAACAGGGAGACTGCTAGTAGATATGATATCCTGCATCTTAGGATTCAATACCAGTGAGTATGTTGATGAGGTTATCTTGGTAATGCTATCCATGTTCACTCCAGGGCAGCCCCCCGCTGTCCAGTATGATTATGCCACCTTCATAGCTGACAAAATTCATGAGCAATTCATGAACCTGGAGAGAGAAAGGGTGTTTAAATATACTTCCTACATATATCACTTGTTGCTGTACTATCAGCCTGATAGTTTCCCGGTCTTCCTCAAAAGGTTGGATGCTAAGGGGAGGCGAAGGTCCGTAATATTTTGGTCATCAGTTTGCCACCATGTTTATTACTCTCCATACACCTACTGTGAGTTCATTGACCTGTTCATATACCCAGCTTCCTCCTTGCTAGTAAGCACTCCTCTCCCTAGACTCACTGATGAAATGCAAAAAATCCTGCAACTTTCCAAGACCTACAGTATTGGAGATTGGTATTTTTATCAACACCACACAGTAATCAGGATTTATGGGTGTGAGTTGGCCCCTTACAGACTGCCTAAATATGT
Source organism: Pinus tabuliformis (assembly GCA_031772625.1). Taxonomy (NCBI): domain Eukaryota; kingdom Viridiplantae; phylum Streptophyta; class Pinopsida; order Pinales; family Pinaceae; genus Pinus; species Pinus tabuliformis. The sequence continues at coordinate 1,880,788,183 of CM062819.1, read as the reverse complement.
CCCCATGAGACTCTTTGCCTTGGAGTACTTCCGACAGTTTGGAAATGCAGACATGCTTCACTTCTATGGCAAAAGCAAAAAGGCACAGCTGAAAATCAGGCATCAATTGGGCCCATTTATTTTCAATAAAAGAGAAGAAGCCTGGAAGGAGGCAAACAAGATGTTGAAAGACTTTCTGTTATTAAAAACAAGTTTTTACTGGGCACCATATGACCCAAATCACTTTATCAGCCTTAGAAGAGTCAAATACAAGCTTGCAGCATATGAACACTGTGATATCCCCCAAATTGAACAATTTGCCAACCAACCAGAATGGGTAGAGGGCACACTAGTTGAAGAACTGTCTGAGGAAGAGATAACAGAAAAAGCAATCAAAAACCTTGAAAAAGCAGTTGACTTGGAATCTTTTGGACAGGTGTCTTTTGCAGCTCCTCGGCAGCTTGGAGTAGGCACCTCATCTGCCACGGCCCCCCAGCAACCAGCCCAACAGACTATCCCACTAGCAGCAACAGACAAAGGTAAAGAGGTAGAGCATTCAGAGGAGAAAGTGCACCATTTAGGACAGCAAGAAAAAATGGTGGATCAACCAGTTTCTACTGATGAACAAAGTCAAGGGCAAGACTTTTCGACACAAACAAAGGTAACAGAAATTCCATTGTTGCAGACACCTCTCAATGAAGAGAGATCAAAGAAAAGGGACAGACAGCAAGAGACACCTCCAGGCACATCCACAGAGCAGCAAGGGGAGAAGAGACAAAGGTTAAATCCTTTTTCAGAAGAAGAAATGCCAGAGACAACCACAGAGCAGCAAGTTCCTCCTACCATGGAGACATCGGCCAGCTCATTTCAGTAGGGGCATGAGAGGCAGCGTGGCATGGAGGTGACATCCACAATACAACATGGCCGACAGCCCTCTGACATTAAAAAAACATTTACTGATATAAAGGCTAGGAATGAGCCAGTGAGAATCCAACTGTATAATCAGTTAATAAGGATGGCTCCCACCAACCAGCAAAGACTAATGGCGGCCTATGACATCCAAGAAGGCAAGATGACCCTTGGTCACTTCAGGCCTACAACTCAACAACCCCAATCAGCTGCTGATTACATTAGAACCAATCTGGAGGTGTTTGCCAAGGATATACATCCAATGGACCAGATTGAATTGCACAAGCAGGCAGCGGAAATGCTATATTCTACTCTAGCAGATAAGACATTGCTAGCTCACAAATTGCAAAATTCTTTGCACAACACTGCTGCCCAACTTGAGTTGGAAAAGGCTTCCTCACAGGCCAAGGACAATAGAATCAAGTCCTTGGAGGAGATTATCATAGAGATGGGACATGATCCCTCTAATCCCAAGGGCGTGCGAGCTCTATTAAAAAAGAGGGATGAAGACATCGCTGCCCTTAGGAAACAAATCAAACTGTCATCTACGTTGCATCCTCAGACTACAGAGGTAGCTCAACAGAAAGAAGAAAAGGATGTAGTAGCTTTACTCATGACCTTGCATAAAAGGTTGGTAGAAACAGAGACTGCCTTGGAGGCAGCATTACAGGGAAGACAGGGAGAGTTGGCCTCTCAGCCAATTCAAACAGCTCAGATCTCCACAGCCATTCCTCCCACGACCAGCACAACAGTCCCCCCTATCACTCCAGCAGCAGAAGCAGGTACCTCAAGTTCAGCACCAACTACAGCAACTACCTCAACACCTACAGATAAAGACACCAGCTTAAAAATGGACAATATGATGAAGGAAATTGAAGCTCTGGAATTGCAAATGACAGAGTTGAGACAAACCAAGGAAAAGCTGGCTACAATTGAGGCAAAATATGACAAATCAAAGCAGGAGGTAGCTGAGAAAACAAGAGAGGTCAAAGCCTTAGAAAAAAAAATAAAAGAGCTAGAGAAAGAGCTCACTTTTGATAGAACTCTAGCTGATATAAAGAAAATTCTATGGGCCAAAATCGGCCAATCCATTACAGACCAGTGGCAAGCCATTGAAACTATTCACGAGCAAATGGAGTTGATAAATTTGGCTCAATTCGAAAACCAAAAGGCCAGAGCATCTTTGAGAAATATGCCCGAGGAAGCAAATAGGATGATCTAATTCTTGAATACTCAAACCAAGGGGCAGCTGGCAGCATTAGGACTCAGTAGCAGGACTGAAACTATCTTGCTAATAAAAAAGGTGTTAACCCTTAGGAACTTTGTGCAGGCATTGGACAGAAAATGCCAAGAAATGCAAGCTGAGGTGGATGAGTTCAAGAAAAAGATCATGGAATTGCATAGCAGAGGACTACCAAGTTTGTTAACCAGTGCCGGAAGACTACTGTCACATGACCTTTATGCTAATAGAGTCAATAATTTTGCTGCCAACCAAATCACAACTTCCTCCAGCACTTCAGAAGGAACAAGGCCTCCATCAAGACAGAGTGTTTTTAATAAATTAGAAAATCTATTCTACATTGCACAAGAGATAAATCACCTGTTCGAATTCCAACCCACCTTCCATAGGTACACGGAGGCTGAGGAAACATTGATAAAGATACAGAGGCATCAGCTGCCTACGGAGGACTGGTGGAAGGGGATAAAAGAGATATTTCTCAGGTGATTTGGTTTATTAATTATTTTTGGTCAAGTTATAGGTCAGCACATAGAAATGGCAAGATACACCTGTCAAAGGTAGATCGACATGGAGAAAAATTGAATTGATGATTACAGCTCATCCAATGCTAAAAAGCCAAACACGCAGGACAAAGACCCAGGCAGCAGCAGGCAACGTACCAACATCAGGGGACACGCGCTAAAATAAATGCACAGCAGGCAGCCCACCCACTCAACCTACAAAGTCAATGGTTTTCTGACAAAAACAGACAGCTAGCAAGCTAACATTAACTGCAGTGTTAAATGTTTCATTTACTCCCTGGCAGGAGTTGGTGATGTAATTTATTGTCTGAAGAGTCATCACCTAGATATTTTGTGACTTCCTTTTTGTATATATACGACCTCTTGCACTGTAAAAGGGGTTGATCGACTGATGTATCCAGGAAAGACTTGCACTGTATTTTTGATATTTTTCTATAATCAAAGACTGCATACAAGCTTGGAGAATGGACTGTTGATGTGTGATTAATGTTTCTGAAGAGTTAAATGAGGAATTCTTGTGCTGCAATATGATACAATAAGTCTCCCTACCTCTGTTATTTCATTTTCATACATACTCAAGTCACTTAACAAAGGATTGGTATAGAATTTGCTTTGCCGCACTCTATGCCCAGGCTCCGTGGCTTCTTAATGTTTTTCTTCTTGATCTAGACATAAATATGAATTCTGTTAGGGCTCATGTTTGATCTATTTTCACATATGAATGACTGTCATCTGGAATTCTTAGCTTCTCCCAGATAGAGTTCATTCATCTTCTTCCTGCTAACCTGTTTGAGAGATTCTTTGCTGCCTCTCATTCTTTAGCCCTTATTCATCCTTATAAACTTGCAAAATTGTTTCATGAACAGCTACCCTGCTCCTCATCCTTTTTGTGATTAAGAAAGCACACCAACAGTCTTACTCCATGACCCCATGCCCAATGGTTTGAAATTTACCACCATATGCCTTGCCTCTCTACTTGAAACATCATCTTTCCAACCAAAACACAAACAAAAAATCCCTGAACTCAATAGCTAGCCTAAAATCATTATCAACAAAGCTAAATCATAAAGAGAGAGCCCTCTCTGACTGCAAGTGGGCTAGAACCTGCAGTCCAAAGTTGGTTTGTGGTTACCTCGGTCGTATCCTTTCTGGAGCTTAAGGACAACCTGAGTGATAACAGGAGTGAAGTGAAAGGATGCACCTGAGTCAATCAACCATGCCTCATGATCTACATGTGTACTTGAAGAAGCCAAGTACACATCCCCACCTTCATTTGAGGTGGTTTTCTCCTCTGCAGAAGGAGCATCATCATATCCGTTTCCTTTATCAGGAGCTTTAGATTTACAGTCCCTTTTGTAGTGCCTTTCCTTTCCGCATTTCCAACACACCACCTTTACAGGTTTTCTTGGAGATTTAGATCTCCCTCTAGATTTAGATCTCCCACTCGATGACTTATTTTTGTTTCTATTCTAGGACTGTCCTTTTACAGACAAGGCATCACCATTCTGGCTCTCCATATTTTTTTGTCTCATCTCCTCCATCAGCAAGGATGAGACTATTTCATCAAACTGCAAGGCAGTTTTATTGCTACCTATTGCAATAACCAGACTATCCCACGAATCTGGTATAGAACACAACAAACTGATGCACTTATCTTCATATGAAATTATAATATCCATAGATAATAACTGACTTACCATAGTATTAAATGCATTGAGATGCTCTATCACCGAGTCTCCATCTTTCATCCTCAGGTTATACAATTTTTTTTGCAGGAACAGTTTATTCACCAGAGACTTAGATTTGTACAAAGTCCCTAACTTGTCCCACAAAGCCTTGGTGTAGCTTCCCCTGATACATTCAACAAAACTGAATCTGAGACACACAATCATATTGTGCTCTTTGCCTTCCGATCCAACTTCTTCCGTTCTTCATCATACACTCCCGCTGGTTTAGTACCCGGATCTACTGTGATCCACTGATCTTTATCCACCAACGGACCCTCCATCTTGAGTTTCCACAACTCAAAACTCTGACCATTAAATTTCTCGATCTCTATCTTTCCACTACTCGCCATCTTCCTTTGCCACCAGAATCGATCTCGCAGATCTCCCACTAAACAAGGTCTACAACAGGCCCGAGCAAAACCATCAGCAACAAAGGCGTCCCCTTGAAGCCAAAATAGCTCTGATACCAAATGTAGGTTTTAACACTGTACATAAATTACCTAGATATGAATTCTAAAACACAGAAAATAAACAATGCAAGAGTATAACACATAAAACACATATACACAGATATTTCCCCCTAGATCCCAAAACCGGGACTACTAGCTTGATTTTTCATTATGTTCCTTTCAATGTTACAATACATATTTATACATGCTGAAGCATCCAATATCATGGACCGAAAATCATTGCGTCCAAAACCATGGACCGAAAACCATCATGTCCAAAACCATGTGCGAAAATCATGCACAAAACCATAGGTAGGTCTGCCCAACCTAATATAGGGTCCAAAAAACAAAATTTTTTGGGGCGCTACCCCGAACCCCATAGAGGGGGGTTACATGCACCCCTCAAACCCCCTGTGACCCCCCTGCTATGCAATTGGTGCAACAAAGGGGGGACTCCGCCCCCCCTCTAACCCCCTAGTTAACTACGTGGGCTAGTCGTGGAAAGAATATAACACAACCCAACAACCAGGTCTATAAGACAAAGATATTGTGAAAGGTGTATCAATACTTGTTCATATTTTCATGTTGACTATATGGCCAAGAAAGCACAGAAACCTTCCCACAGAGTTGGGTGTTCGCGTTGGACCAACTAGCCAAAGAATGAAAAGCATGCAACTGGTCTGACATGTTCGCTCATCAGCTAAAGGAACATGTAAGAAGGGCTTGACAACCGCCCAAAGGTATACAAGCATAAATCTACATGTCTGCCTACATCTTGGATGCAATATGTGCCCATCAGGAGTTCCCGGGCTTGAAGTGGGCATGGACACCGACAGAGACTGTTGTGAACACTTATTGTAAGATTTTGTTTGAATGCAGCTTCAAAGGAGTCATCACATAGTTGTCCGATAATTTTGTCACCCCGGTTTACAAGATGATATTCAAATAGGATCCACCCTTCATGTCGAAGGAACTAATGGAGGCACTGATTGACATAGCTAGTTGGTATGCCTCACCGTCCGATACGTTCATACGAATGTACAGCACGAAGAAGCCTCTGCATGTTCTACCAAATTTTTCCTTGGACAAGCTCGTCGTGCAGGAAGTATCATATCACATCTCAGCAACATTGACAGTTAGGTTGCACTGGAAGAAGAAGGCACCCTGGCCCGCTCTTCCATTGTGGATCGGGTTATATAAGATATAGAGTTTCAAGCATACAGATGTCGAAGTAGAGCAGATGAAGAAGTATCCATTCGACCTCTGAAGTTAGAATCCATGAGGCATGCCATTGGGTGGAGGAAGACCCATGGAGATATTGTTACAACTCCTCTAGACTTAATGAACCAATCAGCCTCGTTGTGGAATGGATAGCAAAGCAGCATGAAGCAGCATCTTGGAGAGCACCAGAAGTAGCAACAGCAGCAGAGGTAAACATACCAGTGCGTGACAAGGGCAAGAGTAAGATTTTCGACCGCACGGAGGAAGAGAAAAGTTGCAATTTCCGAGTAGACCCACTTGTGCAGAAAGCATATTTGGCCATAAAGGAAAAGAGGCAACAACACGACAAGAGAAATGCGCAAAGGCAGACAGAGAAATGAAGAATGGAGGAAACAGAGAAGGAGTTGCATGAGTTGAAGGAGCAACTTTGGAAGGAAGAGGAGTTGCGCAGACAAGAGAAAGAAGTGCAGTAGGAACAAGTATAGTAGAGGGCACAACTTGTATAGACAAATGAAACTGTGCCTGTATAGGTAGTGAACTCATCAGAACAACTAGCATCAAGTAGATAGGGTGAACCATCGTAAGAGCAGGACTTCACTCATGAGATAGAACAAGCACTTGAAAAGATGGATACAAATATGGAAAAAAAGGAGTTAGAGCAAGATATTGACCTCATGCCTCATCATAAAGAGGTCGATCCACTAGATTCACCATGTCCAGAAGAGGAGCAAGTCCCAAGCGACCAAGGAGACAAAAAAATCCTTGGAGACAATCCAGAGGAGGAGATGCACTACATCTCATTCGACGAGTCTCAACATAGATTTGTGCAATCTCGCATATTTTCGACTCCAAATGATCATACATCTCCTACATAGTTTGAGGAACGAGTGATCATGTCTGACGTGCACAAACATCCAGAAACATTGGCCAATGATACTAGATCATATGCCGAAGCCACTAGCTCGAGTGTTTGCTTCCTAATAGTTGAGAATGAATGAATGGTGAAGGAGCTATAGACAGCCAAGCAGGGAGGAGAATTGGTTACAACATCCTGTTATAGACATTTTTGTGCCTTACAGCATGAAGCATGAAATGTCAATAATCTAAGGGATCGAAAGTCCCTAAACATGTTGTTCCTACCCCTAGAGGAACAAGGTCAGCAAACCACAGCACTAAATATCAGTTCTCCACCTGAAAACACTCAAAAACAAGCTAATTCTGGATCATGTCAACTGCTCCACTGAGCATCTGCACTGAATGTCAACTGCTCCACTGTGTACCTGCGCTAAATGTCAACTGCAAAGAAGGCTACCTGCGTTGGGCGAGTTTGGCCAAGTGGCATAGTCATTCCTCAAGGTGTCAATGCCCAGGAAGCTTCCAAAATGACACTTGGATCAGAGAATTCGATTGGTGATGAGTAAGAGGATCTAGATCTCCAAGTGGAAGCAAGAACCTCCAAGTGGACTCAAGAACTGAAGAATAACTGAAGTGGGAGAGGACACTAGTCAGCTTCATGCCAGCCTCAAGCTGACTCATCCTTTCTCCAAAACTCCTATATATAGAGCTCTCTCATGAGGTCTTAGGGGGGCTGGAATCTTGTGAATGTAAGGAAGTGCTGTTGGTTTGAGTATAGAACTATTGGGTGATTTGCTTGAAGGAGGTGAAGAGGAGATTTCTTTCTGCTGGGAGGTGATGCTGGATTGGGCCTTTTATGGCTGTATCACTTCCTGAACTTTACTTCTTCCATTAATAAAGCATTTGAGGTTCTTCTATATGCATGTGTTTCAATGGTGTATTGTTATACTTGTGTATTTGATTTATTCTAATCCTTGAATCAGTTATGAATGTATGCTTCTTGTAGTTTCTCTCTCTTGCCATTTTGCGGGATCTTGGTGTAGCTGGGCCAGTGAAAGAGCAAGGAGCTGGGAGCAGGCAGCAAGGAGAGAAGATTGGATCAATCATTAGCGGAAGACAACGGTTAGTGGATCTCTTTCTCCCCTCTCTTACATCTCATAAAGAAGAAATCTCGAATAGCTTTGCTTTGATTGTTGCTGAGGTACTATCACCCTTAGAGTGGGATAGGGTCATTCCGTATTGGATACTTTTCCCAACAACAAATTGGCGACTCCGCTGGGGATCGTATCTTGTTGGCTGTTTGTGTTTTTTGCTATTCATTTCATAAACACAGGGAGTACCGAATCGAACTGCATTTGGAGCTTTCAAATGCAAAGTAGAGGGCAGCTACTCTAGCTCAGTTTCTGGGCATGTTTATGATTTGAAGAGCTGATCCACAAGGACTCTGAATAGCTCTTAGTGATAGCTTTTCATCCTCCTTTTCATCCCTTAGTGTGTACTTGACTGATAGCTTCTGATTTGGCCAAAAACTGTGAATTTTTGAGCAATCTGTGACCCGGAAACTGAGAAAAACGCAAGTTTATCTCTTCAGTGCAGGCACTGTGAAGGCAGTCTGCATTTCAGCGTAGTTCCCGAAGGGGCTACCTGCGCTGAAGGTCAAACTGCCAGTGTACTACATCCGCTGAACCAGTTTTGCCTAGTGCTACTGGGGTTCCCTGCTGTTTGTTGCCCTATTTTCACCCTTGTTTTTGCAGCCTGTTACCAGTCAATGTACCTATCTGAAACCAACTTTCCTTGCCACTATTCCGCCTCGGTTGTATAAAGAAACTGTATTTGTTCTTTGTGTATTTCTTATATCATTTGCAGTTTCCCATAACGAAAGTGAACTAGTCTTGCTGTGGCCTCTTAGATCTAGACCTGTGATAAGTGTCGTTTTGATCTTAAGAGTTAGTTTGTTTGTTGTTCATAGCTGATTGAGCTTTTGCTTTCGTCATATGGTTTGAATTTATATATTTCTAGTGTCGAAACAAGTAAATCTTAAGGTGTCTTTTGATTTTGGACAAGCTTGTTTGCTTTCACTTGAAATTGAATTCAAAATTATACAACAGCTTTCTTTTTGTATTGCACCAACATTAAGAAAGAGAAAAGAAATACCTGCATTGTGCATGTGCATTTTGACAGTTTGCATGTTGATTTAGGAAAAAGTGCATTAGTGTGTGCTCTATGATCTGTGTGAAAAGATGATGTCTTTCTTTTCCCTCAGTAGTTAAGATTTTCAAAGTTGAAAGATTGAAAAGTTTGCTTATCATCTTAGACTGCATTTAGGAGTGTTATCATACATCACATGGTGATCCATAAAGGCAAACTGCTAAACAAGATCAACCTTAAAATAAATTGAATTTACATAACAACGCATTGAAACATAACGCAAACACATAGAGGTCTAAGCTAGAGACGTGTTCCGGCGTCGTTAAACGTGATATCTTAGCGTTGAGTGGTTGGGTGATTCCTCCATGGTGAAGCGATAAGTATCAATACGAACTTGTGCTCCCACGTACCGTCGCGTATATATTGGGAGATCCCTATAGGAACAAAGCCTTTATCCATAGGAAACCGTGTCGGCCGCCCTACTGATCGCAATGCAGTGAACACAGCATTCACGAAGATCGACCACTCGTACCGTAAAACGTATTCTGTGGTTTTGCGAAAAGTTTGGCACACCCTCTGCCTAGAACTCCAGAGTAGTTTCTTTTGGCCTTTTTCAAACTCTATAACTGAAAAAGTCCATCCGAGCATTTGTCACTTCGGGCTTGTTAAAACATCGAAGGAGACTAGAGTCATCTTTAGCTTTTTCTCGACTCTTAAAAAGTGAAAAAGCAAGTTGTGTCTAAAAGCGTCTAATAAAATTCATTCAATTCGGAAACACAAATTTCCCCTTTTATATTTTGGTTGATCGAGTAATCCGCAATCGTGGAAGAAAGTCAATTGAAACCCCGTCGTTCGCGGAGGCTTACGAGTCAACCGTCTTTGTCTCCGGAATCGAAAACAGTACGGACAAAGCGAACTCGTTTAACCGGTTCAAAATCTCCTTTGAAAGTTAGAGCAAGTGTTCCAACTACATCTGAGGTTCCGGTTACTCCAAACATTTCTGGAAACCCTGCCTCTATAGAAGAAGTTCAACAGCCACAGAAGGACAGTAATATTGATCCTAGTCTGGGGGCAAATACTTGTATAACTGAACCAGTTCCATCTGTAACCGGTCCAGAGAGTTTTGTTCCTCAAACAACTGTCGCTGTCGAAGCAACCACTTCTTCGGCACCAGAAATATTTTACGGACCTGACGGTCTTCCTCTTCCACCGGGTTTGATTGCGATAGAGGAAATTGCAGAGGATCCGCAAGCAAGTACTCCAACTCATTTTGGAGTCGGGGTCACTCTATTTCCTTCATCAGAAGTTAATCCACCACAAGTGGAAGTTCCTGTAGAATCGCTAGGCAATCTATTGGATAGACTTAAAATGTCTGAACAACCATCATCATCTAGGACTGTGTCAAATGACACAGCGACAGCAGAAGCCCCTGCCGTCACTCCGACAATGTTTGCCGGCATACCAGCTGTCCCAACTAGCTCACAACAGCTAGAAGGAGTCCACCAAGGGACTATTTCGACAGTATGGTCTGTTCCAGTTTGTTCATCCGGAGTAATACCCGGCAACTCTTATGTTGAAACTCGACAGATTGATCCTCATGGAGGTCAATTTGGGCCATCCAGTCCTCAAGGACTAACAATCCCTATGAGTTCCGGATTGCTACCGTATGGGGGGCAGTATGCCCTTTCATTACCTCCTCCAGGAGGATATCCATATGGCAGTTCTCAACAGTATTCAGATTATACTGGAATTACATCAAGTAGTTGGGTACCTATGCTACCTCAACAACCAAGGGTTGTATATTCCATGCAACAGTGTGTACCTGTGACGAACATCCCAACCACACCGGCTATTGTAACTGTGTCGCAAGTTCAAGCGATACCTGTTGCATGTCAACCTCAGATTTCTCAGGTTGTAATGCAACAGCCGCTTGACCATGGGTCACAACCACAATCGCCAACTGGTGGGGCGACATAGGTCCAAACGGGTACAATCACCCCACACCTCGGTCCAACGGTTAGCATAGCACAACAGAACATGGCTTCACAACCATGGCTTGTGCAATACCAACAACCGCAATTCCAGCAAGTGTACCAAGGTTCTGAGCAGCAGATCTTTGCGAACAGTGGACAACCGTATATCCAAAACGGTCAAAACCAACCACTTTACAGTGGTCAAGTCCACCAACCGTATCAGTCATACCAACATCAATTACATTATGCTGGTATGCAAAGGCCCACTGCTCAAGCGATTCCATCGTACCCTGGTTATGCTTCGCCTAACCTGAATCAACAGTTACCATTCGTGGCAACTTTAGAGTTACCTGATTTACACCGATTAACCATCGATCTGATTGCTTATGCCCCTTGGTGGCCAGCGATTCCTCATAAACTTCCATCTGACATTCCTAAATTCAATGGAAATCCAGGTGAAGACCCATCGAATCACGTGATGACTTTTCATCTGTGGTGTTCATCGAACACCCTAAACGACGATTCGATAAGGCTTCGCCTTTTTCAGAGGACATTGACAGGTCCAGCGGCTAAATGGTATATTGAATTACCTAGAGCCTCTTTCGACAATTTTAGCTCCCTAGCCACGACTTTCTTAACACATTTTCAATTACCGATAAGGTATGAAACGGGGACAGAAATATTAACCAACTTCAAGCAGACAAATGCCACCCATATATCTGATCATATACATGAGTGGCGTCGTCGTCATAGGATGGTGAAAACATACGTTCCCGATTAGTTGTTAGCTGAGTGGTTTATAAAGTCGTTACTTCCTGCTATAACGGAAGATGTGGCAAAGGGGGGAGTCGTAACGGAGGAGCAAGTTATCGCTCATGCACAATATTTGGACTTAGTTTATACTCAGTCCGGCATGCTCTACGACAAAATACCTGACACCCCTAGACCGGAATTTTCAATTCCTCCTCCTCCTAAATCAAATAGTGACTCTCACGCCGGTGATGGTGTGATTGGCACGGCGAACGCGAAATCGATAAAGGCTTCGTCAAAGAAAGCCCATAAGAATTCGGATCAAAATGCAAAAGGAGAAATTCTTGCTTCGGAAGTAAATGCCGTATCAGAAGATAAAGGCAAAGAAACCAATCAACCAGGAAGCAAGAAGAAGCAAAACAAAGGGAAGAAGAAGAAACAGGGTGAGTCATCCCCTGGAAAGAATTCTTCGAACCCTCCTGGGAAAGGGAAACAAAATTATCCATGTCTAATATGTGATGATAAGGATCATAACACAAAGAATTGCCCATTCAAAACTGAGTTAAAGAGGTTCTTTAAAAGTTCCCAAACCTCAGCGGTGTTAACTGATCCATTTCCCAACCCAGGTCAAAATCTGGTTGATAGTGGAAATGCTTCCCCGTCTCAAGTGCTTATGTTGTCGGTTTCAAAACAGCAGAATGATGCTTTGATTTCGACAAGGAACAAAGATTACGGGAATCCTCAGCTGTCGAACAAAAAAGGTAAAGATCAACCAAGTAGTTCGACAACAACTTCGTTAGAAGTTGTAATGCCCATCATCCCTGAATTAACAATAAAACCGCCAAAGGGTGTAGTACACAAGTCGACATTTAATCCTCGCGCCAGAGCGGCGCAGCATTATAACATAGTGGAAGATTTGGCACAATCGCCATCCGCTATGTCGACTCTTGAAGTATTACAAAATTGTCCATCCCAAAGACAGGCGTTGTTATCAGCAATTGGTGGGGTTGACCCTAAGGATTCCAATCTTGTATCCTTTGATCACAAAGGATATGATCCTCAGTTGCCAGCTCAACTAGCTTTCCTTATTCAAGTGAAAGCCCTCAACAAAACTGTTCACAGAACGATTATTGACGAGGGAGCATCAACATGTATTATGTCGATGAGCTGCTGGAAAACTTTAGGATCTCCAACCTTGTCGCGATCATCGACGACATTAAAAGCATTCGATGGAAGGACTTATACCTCATACGGTATCCTTAATAACTTGAAGGTTGAACTAGGAGGAAAAACAGTAGAAATTGATGTTGAGGTCATCGATGGAAATCTTGACTATAACATCCTACTGGGTAGACCATGGATTTATGCCATGGCAGCTGTCGTGTCGACTTATTTTAGGAAGATCGCATTCCCATTTGAAGGAGGGATTACAATCGTCGACCAACAGAATTTCCTCCCTAATGGTTCACCAGTTACAGGAAGCATTCCCATGATCCATGAGAGCAACCATTCAATTCAAGATATCGGAGTAGGATTATTGAAAGACCCCACATTGATGGGAACTTTCGCGCTACCACCTCCTATTTATATAGGAAATGTACCGTTTGTAGCAACCTGCAACATGATATCGTCCACGAAGGTCGACATGGATCGTGCGATGGTTTTGCCCCCAAGCCCTTTAGAAATATTGTAGCAATCAATGTTTCAAGCATGGGAGGCGAACCCAAATCAACGCTCGTCAAGCATTTGGGTAGATAGGTCTAGAGAATATGGAACCCCATTAGATCCTTGGTCGAAAGTACATGGGACTGACGAAGGAATCTTACAATCAATGTTGATTGAGGGAGCACCATGGAATGATCACCACCATCGTTCCCTTCTTCCGGAATATGAAGAATATACTCGAAGTGAACTTTATCACCCTTCAGTATTTGAATTCCTAACAAATACTGTAAATACGGTGGATTCCGAGCGAAACCTATCCAATATTGAAGAGACTATAGCCATAAATATCTCGACTAAAACAGATGTTGTATAGAATATTTATGTCGGCAAAGGTTGTTCCCCTTCAGAACTGGAAATATATAACGCTCTTTTTCGCGAATTTAGAGATGTCTTTGCTTGGTCATATGATGAAATGCCAGGCATTGACTCGAGTATCGTTGAACATGAAATTAAGATGTATCCTGATGTCAAACCAGTAAGACAACGACTTCGACAGGTGCACCCCAAGAAAGCCGCGGCCATTAAGGCAGAGGTTGAAAAACTTCTCCATGATGGATTCACCTACCCGGTTCCTCTAACCGATTGGGTATCGAATATTGTCCCTGTTATGAAGAAACAAGGGACGATTAGAGTGTGTGTCGATTATAGGGATGTAAACCAAGCTTGTCCGAAGGACAACTACCCTACGCCCTTCATCGACCAGATAATTGATGAATGCGCCGGATGTGAAATCTTTTCATTTATGGATGGATTTTCCGGGTATAATCAAATAAATATCCGCCCACAGGACCAGTCAAAGACTGCATTTATTTGTCCGTGGGGCACATTCGCTTATCGAAAATTACCCTTTGGTTTAAAGAACGCAGGGGCGACGTTTCAGAGGGCAATGAATTATGCCTTCCATGACATCAAGAACATTGTTCAACCTTATCTCGACGATCTTCCGGCTCATTCGCGAAAGCAGACTGATCAGCCGTAGCATTTAAGAGCGATATTTCTACGTTGCCGACACTACAAGATAAGACTCAATCCACACAAATGTGTGTTTTGCGTCAGTTCTGGTCGTTTACTTGGCTTTGTAGTCTCTAAGGATGGGATTCGTCTCGACCCCTGTAAGGTTCAGGCAATCATTAATTTGCCTCCACCTTCAAATTTGCTTCAGATTCAAAAACTCCAAGGGAAAGCGAACTTTCTGAGGAGGTTCATTCCAAATTACGCAGAACTTGCTAAAGGTTATACTCATCTTTTGAAAAAGGATGTACCTTTTGTCTGGGACCAGGTGGCGCAAGCTTCCTTTGATGCTCTGAAAGATTGTCTAGTAAAAGCATCATTAATGTACACCCCGGACTATCAAAGAGATTTTAACCTGTATCTGGCTGCAGCGGATACGACCATTGCGATGGTTTTAATTCAAGAAGTCGATGGAATTGAACATCCTATCTATTATTTAAGTAAAAATTTAAATGATACAGAAAGTAAATATTCTTATGTGGAAAAACTAGCGCTTGCAGCTGTTCAAGCGATTCAAAGGTTTCGACATTATGTCCTCTTTCGGAAAACTACCATCTTGTCAGATTGCAACCCCATGACTTATATACTGTCGCGACAGTTGCTGGGGGGCAAATATTCAAAATGGATAGCGATCCTTCAAGAGTTTGATCTGGAATTTGTAAAATCCAAGTCAAAGAAAGCTCTAGTTTTCGCAGAATTGTTGTGCGATCTCCCATCGTTGTCCAACGATGAAACATCGGAAGAGTCAATCGTGGACGAAAGTTTGTTTCTGATATCTGTAAGTGATGAATGGTATGGAGATATCATAGTTTATCTCCAAACCCAAAAATTCAGGCCTAACACCTCTCGCTCCGAACAAAAACGTATACGATACCAAGCAAAAGACTACATGATCGTCGGTGATACACTTTACCGTCGCGGTATCGATACAGTTCTGAGGAGGTGCCTTACCCATGAGGAGGCCGAAAAAGCCCTGAATGAATGTCATTCAGGCGCGTGTGGGGGCCATCAATCTGGATATGCAACAGCACAAAAAATCTTACGAGCAGGATACTTCTGGCCAACCATGTTCAAAGATTGCATAACCACAGTCAGAAGTTGCCATGCTTGTCAAATTTTTGATAGCAAAACCAGACGACCACCCACACCTTTACAGCCGATAGTTGTTGTTGGGCCCTTCGCAAAGTGGGGCATCGATTTCATGCAATGTAACCCCACCTCGACCGGGGGGCATGGGTATATTATAGTCGTTGTTGACTATTTTACCAAATGGGCCGAGGCAATGCCTACATTGGATAACACTGGTGAAACAGCTGCCCTTTTCTTTTTCAATCATCTAGTCGCCAGGTTCTGCATACCACAGGCTATAGTGACAGATCATGGGTCGCATTTTCGCAATCACATGATGGTCGAATTAGCTGCCAAGCTAGGGCTATCTCACGACAGCTCTACCCCATATTATCCGCAAGTCAATGGACAAGTTGAAGTAATCAACAAAGTCCTGAAGCGTATGTTACAAAGGATGATTGGGGTTCATAAAAGAAGGTGGCACCTAATCCTATACTCAGCCTTGTGGGCTTACCGAACGTCGGTAAAGAACGCAACCGGGTTCACACCTTTTCAACTGGTGTATGGCCTGGAAGCAGTCTTGCCAATCCAGTGCGAAATTTCGTCGCTTAAACTCGCAATCGATCTTCTCCCCGGAACTTCAGAAGAAGAGGCTTGTTTCTTGGAATTAATCCAATTGGATGAAACCCGTCGTGACGCCGCTTTGGCTAACGAAGCCCATAAGAAACGAGTCAAGGCTCAGTTCGACAAAAGTGTCAAACCCCGTGTCTTCTCAGAAGGTGATTTGGTCTTGCTTTATGACCAAGAATCCGATAAATTGGAAGCAGGAAAATTCAAGTCCTTATGGATGGGCCCCTACATTGTTAAAAGGGTGTTAGCAAAAGGAGCCTACGAGTTAATGGATTATGATGGAATTCCACTGGCGCAGCCCCGCAACGGGTTGTACCTCAAGCGTTACTATGCTTAAATAGTGACCAATATGCATGCACCTTGATTTGCGTTATTATGCTGGGGGCATGCAAAATTATTGATCGAGCAGTTTTACCGCGGAATTTATGCTCGTTAAAAAATAGAAAAGCGAGATCCGAGCAGTTTTAGCACATAGTTCATGCTCGTTAAAAAATAAACATAAGATTGAGCAGTGTTTTTGGTGCATTCAAGCTCGTTAAATAAAAAATGAACCTATCCCGGTAAATAACCATTGTGATCGTAAATTTATTAGCCATAAAAAGCCTTGGTCGTGTTTTGCACCTGCCACCTCCATTCCATTTGGCCGATCGTTCACCTCCATATGATTGTTTACCCATTTTGAGGAACAGCTGCGAAGAGTGATTTCACCTAGCCATCCTTGTGACACTGCCGTGATTGGAAAATTCCAACCTGTACCTGGAATCTGCTGCTATCCCTGTTTATCACTCGTTCCTCAAAAGACGAGTCTTCTTTGAGCTCTTTTCATCTGACTCGTAAAATATGAAAATTTTGCCGAGTTTTGGCCTTCCAGCTCGTTAAAATGACCGGAAGAGCTATCCCTCCTCTAGATTTTAATCTTTTTGGACCTGAGGGATTATTGCACAAAAAGGTCGAGCACTTGTTTTATTCGGCTCGTTAAAATTATTGAAAACTCATCCCTTCTGTATTGTTTTATACTTTTTCGGACTTAAGGGATTAGATGACGAAAAAGGAATTTTGGAGTTAACTTTCTGTACCTTTTCAGACTCTCTAAAAATGAAAAGGACCGAGTTTTCCTTGTCGTTAGACTCGTTAAAATGATTAAATAGCGACAAACTTGTCTTTAGACGAGAACAAGTTTCCCTATCGCTAGGCTCGTTAAAACATAGCGATGGGCTTGCCCGAAGGGTAGGTTATAGAACAAGCATATGTTATCCTCCTCAAGCTTGACAAAAATAAAGAGGTACTGGTCAGAAATGACTGGGGAAAAATTGGGAGAACCTCAAAGCTTTAATGGTAGCAAGTCGCTCTTGAACATGACACTTTTCCTCCGTATCACATCGGGTTGGGTTGTTTCATTCACCGGTCTCATCACCATGGTCTTCGCCAAACCATCCACATTTGGGGTAATGCTACCGATCCATCACATCAGTGTCGTTATATGTTCAAGAGATGTTGTTCAGAAAGAGTCAACTGTGTCCCATCCACTACCATACATTATCCTTCATCCACCCATGATCGCCACCCTGAATCATATTTCACGGATTGTTTTCACCTCCACTAAAATCATTAGCTCTGTTCCGTGTCACTGATGTGGGATTCATTAAGGCCCTCCTTTGACGGATCATTTCTTGTCGACTTTAGCTCATTATCCAAGAAGTTGATCTAGGAACAACCCCCTCAGTACTTTGAAGCTTGCATGCCTCAATGGCAAGTTTCTCACTTCCGGCGACAGGTATACATCAATGACCTTCGACCAGAAGATTTTGCGTGGTGTTCGACGCCAAGTCCTATATTCACACCACGTGAATTGTACTGCAGTACCTTGAGGGTCATTATCATTATCGGTGATTCCTCTCGCGCTTGTTAACGGTTCACATCATTGACCGGTAATCAAGCGATGTCTTTCCATGTTCGACTTCAGCGCAATTCTCACATGGATAGACTTGTACTTAGAGTGAAGATCGAACGAGTTTGAAGACCCCGGATCTAGTTTCATCCATCCGGGCTGCGATATATATTCAGGAAATATAAAGACATTTGATATGTACATCATTGCAGCAGATAATCATCCTACTCAAAGGATGATAATTTCAGCAGAGAATTATCAGTCTACCATCAGACGATCGTCTGTTCTATGTACCAAAATGAATTTATAAAGCTGAGCATGGGAATGCCCGCCTCAACTAGATCATGAAAGCAGAATGAAAAATAATGTATTGTATTGTATTTTATTACAGGTCACCTCTCAGCGATTGAATGAACTTCGGATCCTCCTGATAAAGCATTTCACCCGATAAACGACCTCATACTTTAGGGGGCAACTGTTATAGACATTTTTGTGCCTTACAGCATGAAGCATGAAATGTCAATAATCTAAGGGATCCAAAGTCCCTAAACATGTTGTTCCTACCCCTAGAGGAACAAGGTCAGCAAACCACAGCACTAAATATTAGTTCTCCACCTGAAAACACTCAAAAACAAGCTAATTCTGGATCATGTCAACTGCTCCACTGAGCATCTGCGCTTAATGTCAACTGCTCCACTGTGTACCTGCGCTGAATGTCAACTGCAAAGAAGGCTACCTGCGTTGGGCGAGTTTGGCCAAGTGGCACAGTCATTCCTCAAGGTGTCAATGCCCAGGAAGCTTCCAAAATGACACTTGGATCAGAGAATTCGACTGGTGATGAGTAAGAGGATCTAGATCTCCAAGTGGAAGCAAGAACCTCCAAGTGGACTCAAGAACTGAAGAATAACTGAAGTGGGAGAGGACATTAGTCAGCTTCATGCCAGCCTCAAGTTGACTCATCCTTTCTCCAAAACTCCTATATATAGAGCTCTCTCATGAGGTCTTAGGGGGGCTGGAATCTTGTGAATGTAAGGAAGTGCTGTTGGTTTGAGTATAGAACTATTGGGTGATTTGCTTGAAGGAGGTGAAGAGGAGATTTCTTTCTGCTGGGAGGTGATGCTGGATTGGGCCTTTTATGGTTGTATCACTTCCTGAACTTTACTTCTTCCATTAATAAAGCATTTGAGGTTCTTCTATATGCATGTGTTTCAATGGTGTATTGTTATACTTGTGTATTTGATTTATTCTAATCCTTGAATCAGTTATGAATGTATGCTTCTTGTAGTTTCTCTCTCTTGCCATTTTGCAGGATCTTGGTGTAGCTGGGCCAGTGAAAGAGCAAGGAGCTGGGAGCAAGCAGCAAGGAGAGAAGATTGGATCAATCATTAGCGGAAGACAACAGTTAGTGGATCTCTTTCTCCCCTCTCTTACATCTCATAAAGAATAAATCTCGAATAGCTTTGCTTTGATTGTTGCTGAGGTACTATCACCCTTAGAGTGGGATAGGGTCGTTCCGTATTGGATACTTTTCCCAACAACACATCCGCTCATGAAGAATTGAAGAAGGGAATACTGGATGAAGTATTGTCCTTTGACACAGTCATGCAGATGTTGCATTCCAAGTTTGGTACCTTGTATAAGGTAGTCGTCCATCTCAATGGATGGCAACAATGATGCGTTAGAAGAGCACATATATTTTTTAACATGCATGCTACTGTTGGTTACATGCAAACATGGATGATGAGATATAAGGGAGACACCCTTCACTTGCATAAGATGATGAAGCCCAGAGCGATCGAGTTGAAGGCATGCGTTCGGAGTCAGATCTACAACTATGAAAATATGTTGCATCTCATCACTAGTCTACAAGCTTCCCATGCACATGTATTCAAGAGCATGGATGTTGTTGTGCACACACATGCGATCCCATCTATTGGGACACTCACTAGGAGAAGAGAAAGGCACAGTTCTGACTAGAGCTTGGCTCGTACTTTAACGAGTTGATGCACATAGCCACCAGCCCAGACTTGTCCATCAGTGCAAACAACATGCACAAGTATGTTTTTGGTCTGATCACACTCAAGACAATGATGTGCATGCTATCAAACGAGTTGGACAGAGGAGCTCGAGTAGTGTACCCGAATGTTATGGAGGAAAGAGTCAGGTTCCAGAACGATGTCATCTTAGAGTACACGAACACCATTGTGGACTACCGATCTTGGCATCAGTTTTCTACTATCAACCACCGTGAGGATGTCGAAGAGCTAGTCTTCCAACATTTTTTTGAGTCATAGCGATGTCTTGCATGGATTTCTCAAGCCATTTTGTCTCACATGGGTACATGTGCATTGTAATGTAACGTCTTGTCAAGTGTAAGTTCAAGTGTCGATAGTTGGATGTAACAGTCATAAAGTAGATGAAGATTCATGAGGGTAGATGAACTGTCACAAAGGAGAATGTCAAGGGCCACCCCACCATTTGCAATAAATAGTCCCTCATAACTCATTGTAAAGGCTTTTGGTCAGCCAAGCTTCTGATAAGACTATCTTAGAGAGAGCTTGGATAGATACATAACACGTCTTGGCTTCTCCATTGCACAGAGCTAGTATATCTCTTTGGAGGAGTAGGCGGTTGTGGCTGTAACGTTCCACTGTCAGAACTAGTGGTTGGACATGGATCTATTGTATGACTGGAACTTACACTTCTTAATATAACAAGAGCCATCACATTTCATGCATATGTTGTATTGTATTCCAACTATATTGAGTACTCTAAATGCTATATGTATCGGTTTTCTTATGCATGCATGTATAGATTTTTGTATATGTATGTATGTATATTTCTGAAATGTGATGTTGTTTTAACCATCACTTTGGATTGCTAGCTGACTTTCCTTCCATGTTGTGATGAATCTTTGCTCGTGTGTTCCCTTCTTAACTCCATGCTATCACAGGTTTCCAAGGGGCGCACTCATCTCACCCTTCGTGTGTTAGAACCACTCATGGACCTTCCTTGGCTTACTATAGTTGTCACACCCTTGCTACCAATAGGGAAATCTTACTTGCCTCTATGCGAAACCGTGCTCAAGGAATTACCGTACAACCCATTGCTGGGACTCCTACACCAAATGGTTTGAGGTCTAATTGGGACTTCTTACCGGGGAGATCCCCTAACGTGTTGGCGGGTCTAGCACCATCAAAAGTTAGATTATTTTTTTACAATGGACAGGTATTTTTATTCTTCCCAGACAGCGTAATAATCATCTTTTTCACTGATAAGCGCTACTAATCTCTCCTCTTCTTTCTAAACAAATTTACCAGTCACTGGTTTGATCATGAGTACTCAAATTTTGTCTTCATTCCCAATGGTACTCCTTTTAAAACCCTACCAACACAAACTTTAATTGAAGAAATCATCATTTTCCCAAGATCTAGCCACTGTTCTTTATTGAAACCAGTCTTTTGTGTCTAAGTTGAAAGAGAGATCCCTCTCTAGAGTTGGAAGGGCTAGTTTCCAATTCTACAAGTGGATTGTGGTTACCCTTGTGACCCTTCTTTCAGCCTAGAGGTTAATTACAAGGTGCTAACAAGTTGAACTTGGGTTTATCTCACTATAATGGAGTGGCATATAGGGTTATAACAGATTCCCCCAAATGCATGAGGTCAGAAGAGAAATTAATCGTCGAAATGCATTACAATAAAGTTTAGAGGTCAAAATGAGAGGAAGGAGGCAAAGCCATGAATCTAGATTGGAAGACACCAAATATTGAACTATTATATGTGCTGCTAACATCCCCAAGGTGGGAATACCCATTCTTTGTCATAAAGGAATATTGAACATGGCCACCAACCATACACTGTGGATCCATGACATGAAATTCTAGACATGGCCATTTAGAAATACACAGTGGATCCATGTGACTCATCATATAGAGCATAGCCACCAGAATATATAATGTGGATCTATGTCACAATATACATTATTAGGACTATCGACACATAACAGACATGAGGTGCCCAAAAATATCCCTTAAAGTACATAAAATACCTAACTTCAACGCAACTTGGGAAGGGTGCCATATAAGAGTGAAATGTTCCTATCTTAGGGCCTTCGACATAACCCTGATGGTACGAATCTATAGCATGAAAATAGATGTGATGTGGTTGAGCATGGTAGAAACCACGTGATTACTAGCCAGTGAGATAAACCAATAATAGACGCAAGTGAATCAACCAATGAGGAAAATGGATCCCAAGGTACCTAGTACATTCCATTAAGTTTGAATGAATGAGATGATGTTGAACACTAATGAACTTGACCAATTAGGATTCAATGACGTGAACCCACTGTCAATCATGTGGAATCCTGCAATTGAGGTTTGTAAGCTAAAAGTGATCGTTCTGCCTGTTGTCACTATTTAGCTAGCGAGAGACCACTGGGGTTCCAATCCAGACTTCTATAGATTCAAAAGAAGCTTGATTCTTTGATGGAAGAAAGGAAAATCTACTCTAGGAGAGTTACTCTATTCCAGTAATGGAGAAAGCCAACATGTAATGCTAAACCACACCATACCCT
Source organism: Pinus tabuliformis (assembly GCA_031772625.1). Classification (NCBI taxonomy): domain Eukaryota; kingdom Viridiplantae; phylum Streptophyta; class Pinopsida; order Pinales; family Pinaceae; genus Pinus; species Pinus tabuliformis. Next base: position 1,880,765,514 of record CM062819.1, on the reverse strand, counting down.
AATTAACCATTTAAGAAGCTACGATAAGCAGAAATGATAAATAAAAAATAAAAATATGCTACTATCTAAGTTGCAGAAGTAAGAAGCATCAAACAATACTAATGTGCAGGTAAAGAAACTAAACTAAATCTATTTTCACTTTTTTGGTCTTTTTATGCAAAATCAAGCATGCAAACTAATTGTTCTTGTGGATGTGACAGGTGGATTGAAGGTGTTTGAGGATGGCTAGAAGGTTTATGAAGTGGTTGGAGGGTGTGGAGGGATCCTAGGAGTATTTTTGTGACTTCCTAGAGGTTTTCCCTCAATTCATCCTCAAAACAAACCGTTTCAGAAAAACCTAGAGGATGTACTAGAAACCTACAGGATGATCCTATAGGAATTACAGGAAACCTACAAGATACAACCGAGAGCTAAATGTGAGGTGTTGTAGGTGTTGGGAGGCTTAGGAAAGGTGTGTGATGGGTGGAATGGAGTGTTAGAAGGTCTAGGAGCACTCAGGAGTCAATATCCAAGATAAGAGATGGTTAGATTCACTCAATGTGTTTGGGAGAATTTTAATGAAAAATGATGAAAAACTACTGAGGGTGATGGTGAAAGCTTGGGATGGCTAAGGTGGATGAAGTGGAAGGTGGCTACTAGCTATGAAGTCTTGGTCTCCTCCTGAAGCACCTTCTCTGCATAAAACATGTGTGTCTTCCAAAACGTTATGCAACAAGATATATTTTTATAAACTAGAAAAGAAAAACTAATGAATCAACTGCCTATATTATGCATGAAGAAAGTTGTTGAAGGGAATGAAAGCATGAGTGATATCTATTGCAGAAATGGAGATGGAAAAGATGACAATGAAATCTACCTTGCAACATTAACCAAATATTGAATTAAAGACAACAAACTCCAAAGCTCATAAAAGAACTAGAAATCTGTGTTTTTGGGGCTGCTTAAAGGTCCCTTCCTCAAGTCATGGTCCCAGAGGCAGAAAGTGAGGCTGAGACACCTACTAACAACCTTGTGGTGATCATTTTTCTCTTTACTAACCTGCTACTTGAATTAAAGCACAAATGGAAGCAAACTATCACACAACCAATCTAATCTACACTACTTGTAATGGAAATGCATCTAATAAGTAAATTAACAATTAAGCTATGAATCTATACTAAACATACATGTACAATCAAGAGGAGCCTTGGCTACTAGGTTTGGGCCCTAACCAAAGATCTTCAGCCCTCTGAGTTAACTCAGTGCTGGCTCAAAACAAAACTCATTCTTATTACCAAAATAACAAATTACATCAAAAGAATTGTCACAACTCTTGTAGATCGAAAATAGAGTAGAGTTTTACAATAAAAAATTTGAATCCCACTGAGGTCCTAGGCCACTCTAATTATACATCTGAAGTCTCCAATAACTTCCTTAAAATTTTGGAGGCTCGGCTCCCAAACTCGAGATAAACTGGTGCTTTGTCTCTTACTTGCTCGGATGCCTTCTAGTCCTCATGATTTGGTTGTTTGCACTCTGAGCTGATGGAGGAATATTTGAATGGAGGGGTAGTAAATGAGGAGGATTTACCTCCTATAATCCCTCTCCCTTGTCCCATTCGAGTTTTGACCTTGGCCTTTGCCAAAATTCCTTGATTTTCTCCTTTATTCCTGCATTAAATGCACATTATACCACAAAGAAAAATATCAAACTCTAACTCACCTCATAAAAAAACATAATCGAAAGCATGCAATAAGCTATGAGAATAGTTCGGTTGACTAAGCTAGGAGGTCAATTAAGGCCCATATAATTACCCAATGATGAGGCTCATCATCACTCGCCTATTAAAAGTGTTTCTCATCCTCTGAGCAACTTAGTCAATATCCATATCCTTCATGGCTCTGGTAGCCTCTCTGACATCCCATGCCTCTGCTGTGGTCTCCTCTTCTTGTTCATAGAACCCTACTTTATTTTCTACTTCTTCCCACAACCTCTTTTCTTCTTCTTCTTTTCTCCCTTCTAGCATCCCTAAGAGTATTGGTGGACTGAGTTTTAGGCCTATCCAATTGACCTTCAACCTTTTCCAGATTGCTTATACATAGGTGTCCTATTGAGTGCCTCTCTCAACCTTTGAGGGTAATGATATTCTCTTATCTTTAAACTGTATGGCAGGGTGTTCCATCTCCTCAGGCAAGCATGTATACTATCATCTCCTAGCAACCTGAACATGTCCTCAAAATGTGAAATTGCTTGCTCTTGGGCAGCAAGATATCTAGGTGCCAACTGAGGATCATTTGCAATCAAATTATGGGTACTGATGAGGGCCATGGGATTTTATTGTTCAGCTCTGATCAGAAGAGGTTTAGTTTGCTCTCTTGCCAATATCCTTTTCATCTCTGCAGCTCTTGACTCCTCATGGTTCATCCATGATTCCAAAGCCATTAATTGTAGATCTCCTATCTTGGCATTAGGGTCCCATACATTAATTTCTGTGAGGGCCATGTTGTGCAAATAAAACTCAGCCATTTTGGCCCTATCCTCTAGTGTACTTTGATCACAAAGATCAATAAATTGCCTGTAGTCCTGAAATGGCATGGTTCCTCTCTATGCTAGGGTCTTAATCTGAAACTGCAACCATTTTTCTTTGAGGTAGAGAGCATAGGATTTAGATGGCATCCTACACTAGGTTGCTTCCAATAGCCATACATGCCAATTGGTTCTCTCTTTCCTACAGTTGTCCCCTCAGCCATGCATTTTCTGTCTCTAGTTGATTTCTCATTATAGCTTCTCTGTCCCTCAAGCCACTTAGCTCTCTGCCCATTTCTTTGAGTTTCTCTTCCATGTGCCCAATGTCTTCCACCCCCTTTGATTTGGTGATCTACATCCATTGGTGAGTTCTAGCCCTCTCCTTCTGAAGCACGAAGAATAGTGGGATGGCACATTTCTGAGGTATGACCTTGCCTCATTCAATAAATCGGTAATAGGAGTCCAAGTTAGGTTGGGGGCTGAGTTCTTTTGTCTATGTGTCCTCCTCTTTAGTTTCTTGTTGCTACCCTACCTTCCTTTCCAATTTTTGTGCCTCCTGTAGATTCAACAGAGTATCTTATAGGATTGTTTTTGCTTCCTGTAGATTTTGCTGTGTGTCCTGTAGGATTGCCTTTCCCTTTGAGGAAGTTGATCTAGTAGTAGGCCTCTTCACATAGGTGATAGGGGACTTAGGGGAGGTATTTTATCTTTTTGTGTAGGGGAATATTCAATCACGGTAGGAATTTTGGTTGATGTTTGTGGCTTCCCCTGTCTTATTCTTGTGCTCTTTCTTGTCCTGAAATATAATGGGGTCTACCTCTGCCTTTTTTCTTTTTGCTTGATTGGGGTGTTGAGAGTAGTGAGGGCGACTGATGCCTTTCTCTTAGTGGCTTCTGGAGACACCTTAGGTGACTCCTTGTTCTATGTCCCCTCTATTACATTGCCTTCTTCATCTATGTTCTTCCTGTCTTCTTCTTCTTGTAGATCTTCATCATCCCTATCAGTTTCCTCCTTAATTTCCTCCTCTGTTTCTTCATCATCCTCCTTCTCTTCTCCCTCTTCTTCTTCATCTTCATCATGTTCCTCTGTGTCAGCTCCTTCTTCATCCATCTCATCCTTATCTCCTTTTGTATCTTCCACTTCTTGTTCTACTTCCTCTTCACTGACAGTAGGACTAACATCATAAGTGAGGGCTTTGATTTCATCCTCCACTGGCATGTCTCTAAAAATTGTCCATGTTATAGGAGTTATGAGGTTTTGGAGGGCATCTTGATGCTTGAGTCTATGAGTGATTGAAGCAAGAAGTATGGTATGTTGAGCCTTTGGTGAGGGGGTGTTTCTGCTCCAAATCTTAATTCTTCAAGGATCCTAAAATGATAGCCATAGACAACACTATACCTACCCTCACATGAGATGTATTTGATTAATTGGTAGCCTACTGCATTCCATGGATATGGAAGACTTTCCCTCCTTACTCCATTTTTGTCCTAAGTGGGTTCCTCACCTTCTAAAAAGAATTTTCTTCTGGCAACTTGGATATCTCCTTTGTCTTCTTTCCTCCATGGTATTCTTAGGGGAAGTGTGGTGGCTCTGTTGATGAGATCAGGGGTGAGATCTATAGTGAGGCCCCTTATTACAATAGTGGCATGGATTCCGATGTGTGGAGTGAGGGAGAGAGAAAATTATTGAGCCACCTCATCATCATACCCTCTGAATTTTTCAAAAAAACCCATCCAATTATGTCTTGTGAAGATTTCAAGCACTTGGGGGTGTTGTTGGATTCTCACAGTGTTGGTGGGCTCTCTCCTATTAAACCCTCCTGTCATCTTGCTGGTGAAGTTTGAGGAGAAAATGAGAGGGTTGAAACAATTTTTCAAATGCAGAACCAAAACAGAGATGATTGTGTGTTTAATTCCCTCACGCAGTTGCTAAATTCACCCAAACTTCAAGGATTTCTGGTTCATTTACTTGCAAAGAGGGATGTAGTTACAAATCCTACCTCTTTAGATTGTTTGTAGTGGCCAACTCCTGTGATATCCCTTCTGAATTCTTCTCTACCAATCCTGTAGACAGTCTCTGTGTATCCTGTAGGAATTCCTGTGCATGCTCCTGTAGGAATTCCTGTGTAGTCCTGTAGGAATTCCTGTGCAGTGAAATGATGGAGTATTGCTTCCGGTGGGTTGCCTGGGTATGAGAGCGACTTGAGTGAGGGAGTTTTGAGGAGGTGAAATGCATGAATGCATGGGAACGATGTTTTATTTCCTCTTATGGTGATTCGGGGTGAGGTGGTGTGCTGGCAGCAAAGGTACGTTGCCATTTTTGGACCGTTGGTCCCCACTACCACCTCATCATTTCCCACTCCTCGTAATCATCTCCCACCTTATAGATCCATAGTTTAACTGCTTTTTGTCCTACTCCTTCTCTGTCTTTGAGTTGACTGCAGCCATGTGTGAGAGGACACTCGGTTGTGCATGTGCTGACTGAACGAAGGTGGGCAAGTTAATTGGCCACCTTTTCACTTATAAATTGTTGGGTAGCACAGGCCCCACGTAACGGTTTTGTGGCGTAAAGCCCATAATTTAGGGTAATTATATTGTAAAAGTTCCATGAAGTGTGCAGAGCGCGAACTGTAATAGGTCGAGTAAAAGGGTTGTCCACCTGAAAATAATGTAAATAATAGAAAGATAGTCGGCCTGCCCATGGTCCACAGACCATGGGAATGTATAAATAGAACGAGGCTATGAGGGTAGAAGATAGCTTTGGCTAAGATCTAATGTATTATGGGTTTGTAAAGGCAATATTTGCTCTGAGTCTGTAAGTTTGAGTCATGGGTAGTGGTAGTTAGAGAAGGCTCTGCAGCTGTGTGCACAGAGGCCTGGTAGAGTCCGCAGCTGTGTGCACAGACCCCTGCAGCTGAGTGCGCAGGGTGGAATTGATTGTACTGAAGAGAAGAGTAATAAAGATAAGTGTTTCCGAATTATTGTGCCTTTCATTGCGATCTATATGTTTATGCTTATGTTCTGAGTTTATGAATTTCTATAAGATTTATGGTTGCGCGCGCTGGTTATACTGTGAAATGCTTGCTTAAGGACCTTAAGAAATAGATCTGATATACAAACAAGGTAATATGAATCTAGGAACTGCCCGTCACGGATCTACACAGAGGACGGATAGCTGTGCAGAACAGCGCGAAAGCACTACTTGGTTCGTGAACCTTCCAAGTTCTTATCAAGACATCCCTAGGGTGTGGAAACCTAGTTCCAGCATCCTCCCCAGCTGCCTCGGGTGAGACTTCAGTCTGTGCTCAATGGACTATTGCCGAAAGGGCCGATAGTGCGAGATTTGTTTGGCTAAAATACTTCTGAACCTGGGTCAAGCCCCATCAAGCCAACAAATGGTTCCGTTGCCAGGACTGGGATCTACCTAAGGGATGTCTGATATCGGAACACTGGAATCCTACGAAGAAAGAAATTGAAGATTGGTTGGATCAAAATCTGCATGAGTTTGTCGTACAGGAAAACAAAACCCCACAGATAGCCTCAGCTCACACAACCTCCACCAAACCAAAAGTTTAACATGGCAAGTGCGATCAAGTTGCCTATATTCAGAGGAGTAGGAAGCAAAGAGCTAGATCAGTTTTGGTTCATAATAAGAGCAGTGTGGGAAGCACATGGAGTTACGGATGATAACATTAAAAAGGCCACCTTGGTGAGTGCGTTGTAGGATCACACGCTGACTTGGTATATCAAGCACTCTAGTGATCATCCAAATGCTGGAATAGCAGAGATCCAGGATGCATTGAACAAAGATTTTAGCCGACCGAAATCAAAGACATAGTCGATCATCGAGTTCAAGGAGATCGTGATGCTGCCAGGAGAAACCTTTTGGGATCTGGATCAAAGACTGAAGAGTACGATCCATGAGGCTAACATGATGTTGACAAATGCGCAGCACCGCGTGTGTTTTGTGGCGTCTTTAACACCGCATCTAAGGATGACGTTGTCACAATAGAAGATCTCAACTCAGGCTAAAGCATTAGATATAGCGATGAGGTTGCATGAAACTCCAATACAAGATCCAGGGTTGGGAGTTCAGCCAATCCATGTGCAACTACAAAACCTATGCTTGGAAATGCAGAGTTTAAAGCAGGATAAGGCGCTCCGACCAGAAGCGCGAGAAGAGGTGTGGTGCATAAAATGTAAAGGCTAGGGCCACGATAAGGATCATTGCCCGGTATTCACGAACTATTTGACAGGGGGAGGACCGATGCCATTGAGACCAGAGGCATAGGCAGGGCCAAGCGTGACGCCCGTGCTCTAGTGTGTGATCTATCAAGTGGGAGGAAAGCACACAACGGATAACTGTCACCTATTGCAGTTGTTTTGCAATTTTTGTAGATCGATGGGTCATGATGAGTAAAAATGTCCAAGTTATGAACTATTAATGGACTGAACAACTACCTACAGGATGCAGACGGAGATGCAAGGCCTTGATCCAGCCGCGGGGATGGTATGTGCTGGGTTCCAAGGGCGAGGTCGAGGATGAGGAGGAATGGGGCCAGGAAGGGGCCGCAGACAACTAATCTACTATAACTACGAAGACCAAGGAATACGCTCGTGACTGTACCAACCTGACTAGAATATTGTGCCCTTATTGTGAGCAGTTCGATCATGAAATGATATATTGTCCCAAGCTGATAGCACAGATACGCGAGAAAAGGGCAGCATAGCCTACGTCGACGCAGAACATCTAAATGATGAGGTTCGAACCACACGAGGAAGACCCCAACATGAACATGATGCTCATAAGTGGCGCAACCACAAGGGAAGCTAAGGGGAAACAAATCGAGGGAGACATAGGGGTTCGCAAGGCCCCTGCAAAGCAGCCTGAATTCAACTTGGAAGGCGCGAAGGAGGCATATATGGAAGCTAAGAAGAGCTTTGTGGAAGTCTCTACTTCAGGTAGTAAGGATCTACCCGAGCCAGAAATGGATCCCTCTATGCTAACTACCTTTTTAGAGACATGCATGAAGCTGCTACACGACAATAAGGGAGTTAAGGGATTACAAGCACTGATAACTAGGTGTGCAGGATCGGGTGAACCTCGCGTGATCAAGAAACTAGGAATACATGCTCTGCGCACTAGCCGGGAAATGTGATTAACAGCGTAGATTGGCAATTATGAGATGGATCGGGTCATTCTGGACATAGGGTCGGACGCGAACGTGCTACGTAAATAGAAATGGGAACGCATGGGCAGGCCCGCATTACAGTGGTATCCGATTCAATTACGGATGGCGAACCAAAAAAAGATCTTGCCATGGGGAGATTGCAAGGAGTAACCATGGACATCGAAGATGCAAGCACACAAACAGATTTTGAGGTAATAGAAATTGTGGATGACAGCAACTCTTACCCCACATTGTTAGGGATAGATTAGGCCACAGATATGAATCGAGTCATTAACTTAAAGAAACAGAAAATGATATTTGAGAAAAAGTCCCTACGCATAGTTATTCTACTAGATCCAGCTGAAGGAGCATGCTACACTGAACCCATACGCGACGATGAAAGTGATGTTGACTTGGATCATATCTACAAGATAACTGCGCGAGATCAATATTGGCTAAATCCGACTGCTGAAGGAAGAATATCATGGGAGCACGCAGAGTCCTACACTTCAGATTCAGATGAAGAAGATGAACAATGGCATAATCAGTTGAACGAAGTAACAACACTAAACTATAATATTATGGCTAAATCACTACGTTGTGTATCAGTTCAAGATCGATATCTACCAACGTATGATGGGTTTATAGCGGTGGATGAATTCCTAACCAAGTTTGAGAACGTGGTACTAGAGCACTAGAGGTTCGATGCATTAAATGGGCATTGCGCGCAACGCCTGCGCGTTGGTGGGGAACACTTGAACGAACCTTTGAAGACTAGCGCGGCTGCAGGCAGATGATGCAAATAAGGTTTGGGAAGTCGGAACTATGAATAACTGAGAAATATGATGAATGTTATGACCCACGCATGCACCTCACCAACTGGACCAAGGCCTATGGAGAAGAACCCCAGCCGAAGTGGGTACACTTATTTTATCATACCCTGGATGTCATCCCAAGGAACTGGTATACTAACACAGAACTCTGACACAGTACAAGCGAATGGGATATCTTGTGTGAAGGATTATTATTAACATTCTTATTTGAGGACCAATCGATGGATACTGTTGATGATGCGCTATAAGTTTTGAAGGCTGCCATTTTCAAGATACCACTAGAACCAGAAGAAATAGTGCAGCCAGAGTGGTCGCATCAGTTGAGCCAGGCCCTAGAATGTTACAACGTGCAGGTAGAAGATGATGATGATGACCCCAGAAACATTAATATTCCATAAACAGAGGGGAGTCACGAGGTTCGCGGACCGGTGATCAAGGACCCTAACATCACCACGCCACTGAAAATGAAAAAAGTGAGCATTGGTACAGATGAGGAGCTGAAGCATGCGACACTAGGATACTATTGGGATGATGTTGTGGTGGATAAGGTCGTCGAGTTACTTTGAGAATATCAAGACTTATTCCCGACCAAAATCACAGAGTTAAAAGGGATCCTCGGCAACCTAGGAGTGATGAAAATAACTCTAAAACCCGACGCGAAGCTAGTTAAGCAGTGTCCTTACCGCCTGAATCCGAAGTATAAGGAAAAGGTCCGCGAAGAATTAGACAAAATGTTGGCAGCAAGAATTATTTAACCAGTGGAAGAATCTAACTAGGTGAGTCCTATGATAGTGCAGGAGAAAAAAAAGAAGGGAAAATTTTGAATCTGCATGGACGACCGAAAGTTGAATGATACCTGTGTCCATGATCCGTTCCTGACACCATTCACAGATGAAGTCCTAGAGAATGTTGGCGGGCAGGAAGTGTACTCATTCACGAATGGGTTCTCAGGGTACCATCAGATCAAGATCGCACCGGAAGATAGAAGCAAGACAACCTTCGCGATCGAATGGGGATGTTTCCAGTACACTGTTATGCCCTTTGGATTGAAGAATGCGCCAGTGATATTTTCGTGCATAGTAGTGGCCGCATTCAAGGAATTCATCCATAAGTTTTTGGAAGTTTATTGCGATGATTGGATTGTATTTGGGCTAGTCAAGAAACACATCGTGGGTTTATGGTTGATGTTGGATACATGCCGATGACACCAAATTGCACTGAACCTGAAGAAATGCACTTTCCTCATCCCCTTCAGAAACTTGCTCAGTCATGTGGTCTACCAACAAGGCCTGATGGTGGATCCCATGAAGGTTGTTGTCATACTCAATCTCGAGGTTCCACGAAGTGTTAAACAATTGCGCACCACATTAGCACACACTGGGTACTACCAGAAGTTCATTAAGAGCTATGCACAAATCACGGCACCAAGGGAACAGTTGTTGAAAAAGGAAACTACATATTGTTGGAATGAGGAATGTAAGACGATTCTGGAGGTTCTCAAGGAAAAAATGGCATTTTCTCCCATTCTGATCTTTCCAAAATGGGACATCGAATTTCATGTACATTTTCATGCATCTTGTATTGCATTGGGTGTTGTACTTACGCAGGAAGGTGCGGAAGGCATCGATCACCCGATCGCGTTCGCAAGCTGGCGGCTGTCCAAAGCTAAAAAGAACTATTCTACTACTAAGCGCGAGGGACTGGCGATGGTATACGCACTCCAGAAATACTGCCACTATCTTCTGGGTGGGAACTTTAAGATGTATATTGATCATTCCGCTTGAAATACTTAGTGAATAAGCCTATGTTGGGGGGGGGCATATTTGTAGATGCTTATTACTATTCCAAGAATATGACTTTGAAGTCATTAAGAAGCCGGGACGCTTAAACGCAGGTCCAGATCACCTCTCGCGAATTGAGAACAGTGAGGAGCCAATAAATTTGGAGGAAGGACTACCCGATGCACAGCTCTATGTAGTGCGTGTCACAGACGGCCACTTGGAGGACACAATCCACTTCTTAACCACAGGAACCACACCGCAGGGATATTCATTTCAACAGAGGAAACAATTGGTGATACGCGCAGTGGATTTTACTATTATCACAGGGCACCTCTACGAAATGGGAAACGATCAAATATTACGAAGATATGTACCTAAATTTGAGATAGGACAGATCCTCGTAGAAGCACATGTGGGGGCAGTAGGAGGGAATTATGCGGGACGCGCAACACCACAGAAGATTCTTCGCGCTGGACCATGGTGGCCAACTCTACATCAAGGCTCAAAAGTGTACTGTCAACCCTGTGACATATGTCAACAGACTAGGAAACCATCGTGAAGGGACGAAATGCCACTCAATCCACAAATGACACTGCAACCGTTCAAAAAATGGGCGATCGACTTTGTGGGGCCCATCGTACTTCAAGGAAAGACGGGTGCGCGCTATATCATCACCGTGACAAAATACTTGACTCAATGGGCAGAAGCATAGCTGGTTAAGGACTACACGACCACTATAGCTGCGAAATTTTTGTTCGAGAATGTGTTGACGTGGTTTGTATGCCTGAAAATTCTCATGAGCGATGCGGAACGCACTTCCTAAATGAAACTATCAGCGCACTCACTGAGGAATTCCAGATATATCATCATCAAAGAATGTTGTACCATCCGCAAGCGAATGGGACTGTCAAAGCTTTCAACAAGATTTTTGAGACTGCGTTGACCAAAGTATGTAATGCGCAGTAAAACGACTGGGATTTGCGCATACTTGTTGTGCTATGGGCATACTGAACCACATGCAAGAAATTGACGAGTCAGACACCTTTCCGATTATTCTACGACGCAGAAGCTGTCATGCCAATGGAATACATTGTACCCAGTTTGCGAATAGTAGCAATGACAGGCATGGCAAACTGCGGGGCCCTAGAAGAGAGGCTCATGCAACTTGAAGAACTGGAAGAAGAATAGTTTCTGGCGGGATTCCATCAACAGGTACAGAAGTATCGCGAAAAGGCTTGGCATGATCGCCATATCAATTGCACACGTTCAAAGAAAACGATTTAGTATTGTTGTATGACAGTAAGTTTGAGAAATTCCCTGGAAAACTCCGGATGCATTGTTTGGGACCCCATGTAGTCAAGGAAGTCACAGATGGAGGCACGGTCCAGCTCAACAAGCTTAATGGAGAGCCTTTCCGAGGAAGAGTAAATGGCAGTCGCCTGAAACTCTACACGGGTGGGCCGACTGCCTAACTAACTGACTGACATACAGTCTCACCACTCTAGACAGTTGAAAGAGATCATGGGACGATAAAGCAGTCTTGAGGAAACTGCACGACAACAAGGGGACGCGTAGAATCAATATGTCACAAGGGTCACGGTTGCGCAGAAGGGGCTGCGCTGCTGCATGGATAAACACGGAGGTAATTGTTGTTGTCACTATTCATGACAAGATGTCTCAGTTACAGCAAAAAGGAGCGGGTGGCGAGCAATTAAGATATGAAGTACAAGCCAGATCTAGCACGATCTACTGCAGATTTAACGATAATGCACTAGAAAAGGCGGGAGTAGCTGAATTTGAACTTCAACATGTCTATAAATCGTAGGGGGGCATCCACCAAATGATCTGTGGTATCGAGAGAAGTAAGCTATTGTGCCTTCCTACCGGTATGGAACTATTGATCATTGACGCTCAAGGAGTAAGCCCAGGGATTGTAATATGGCCAATGGAGATGCAGGACCTTCTGCATAGTGTGATGTCAACAGTCGTGGACACCGTGCCGAGTTCAGCACCAACGGCAAGGGATGTACCGGAAATTCTTAGACACAAAGCATAACTAGTCTAAATATCGCAGCCTAAACCACGGGCTAGCTGGCGACCCATGAAAGATAAGGGAAAGACTGAGAATATTGACACAAATGATGGAATTGCAATTAATAGTTCATCTCTGATGCACCTTGAAGATTGGGATCTCACAGATAGCAACATCTCTCTTGCAAAAATGCAACATAAGCTACAGCAGACGGCACGAATAGTGGACCAGAAATTGGAGACTTGCTGCTTTGGCACAAAGAGTTCCCACATGTGGCACCCCAACTTGAGCTAAAATCTTATGAGGGGGTGCTCTGTGTTAACCGAGCAGAGTAGAATGAGCATCATCAGTTGCATGAATTAATAGAGGCAATGGAGCAGGAGCTTGAAGAAGAGTTGCAGGAGACAAGGAGGGAGCAACAAAATGTAGTGTGTCACTCACAGGGATGGTGGACAATGAAGCCTTGGCAGCATGTATCGATGCACTGACGAGTGACTCCAGACGAGTCACGATGATTGTGTTAGGGGCCTGTTGGGTAGCGGAGGCCCTGCATAATGGTTTTGCAGCTTAAAGCCCATAATTTAGGGTAATGATATTGTAAAAGTTCCATGAAGTGCGCAGAGCGCGAACTATAATAGGTCCAGTAAAAGGGTTGTCCGCCCGAAAATAATGTAAAATAATAGAAGAGAGTTGGCTTACCCATGGTCCGCGGACCATGTGAATGTATAAATAGAGCAAGGCTCTAAGGGTAGAAGGTAGCTTTGGCTAAGATCTGATGTATTATGGGTTTGTAAAGGCAATATTCGCTCTGAGTCTGTAAGTTTGAGTCGTGGGTAGTGGTAGTTAGAGAATGCTCTGCAACTATGTGTGCAAAGGCTTGGTAGAGTCTGCAGATGTGTGCGCAGACCCCTGCGGTTGAGTGCGCAGGGCAGAACTGATTGTACTGAACAGAAGAGTAATAAAGATAAGTGTTTCCTAAATATTGTTCCTTTGATTGTGATCTATATGTTTATTTTTATGTTCTAAGTTTATGCATTTCTGTAAGATTTATGGTTGCGCTCGATGGTTATGCTATTAAATGCTTGCTTAAGGACCTTAAGAAGTAGATCTGATCTACAAACAAGGTAATACGAATCTAGGAAGTGCCCATTGCGGATCTACATGGAGGACGGACAGCTGTGCAGAACAGCGTCAAAGCACTAGTTGGTTCGTGAAACTTCCAAGTTCTTATCAAGACATCCCTAGGGTGCAAAAACCTGGTTCCAGCACCCTCCGCTGCTACCTTGAGTGAGACTTCAGTCCGCGCTCCGTGGACTATTGTCGAAAGGGCCGGTAGTGCGGGATTTGTTTGGCTAAAACACTTCCAAACCTGGGTCAGGCCCCATCAAGCCAACATAAATCAACTATCTCATAACCCTTACATTTTTTTGACTACATGATTCATATGAGATAGCGAGCGAGATACTTACTTATGGTTCCAATGCTATGCTACGGTTGTCAAAGTCCAGAGGTGCTGATGTGTATCTTTGTTGCATGCCATTCTTCTTCCTCCTCTTGCTGTTTGCTAATGGCTTCTTTTTTTTTGCAGGTACCTATGGTTGAAGATCTGATGTTGCTGCTTTGGAGCTCCTGGATCATCATGGTGAAGACTTGTTGCTAGTGTGATTGGTATTATGTGGGATAGGCTACTACAGGATTTCCTACAGGATGTCTTGTAGTTGCTTCTCTGTCATAACTCTTTAATCATTTCGCTTTCTGGGGCTGTAAGGATGGTGACATGGATGGAAAGAAGTAGTGAGAGTGTGGAGAGCAAAGAATACTCAGGTGATTCTCTTTATTCCTCTTTGTTCCCTTTTTTCCCCTTTTTTTTTGAAGACTGAAAAAAACTCTTGAAACTGGTTTTTTTGAATGGTGAGTGAAGGGATGATCATGGTTGACAAGGTGTGGTGCTAGATCATGAAGAGGGTGAATTTTAGGGACCTAACAATTCCATCATTTTCCTACAGATTGCTTCCTGCAGGATTTCTGGGTCACTGTAATTCCTAATGGATCATCCTATAGGTTTTCATGGAATCCTGTAGGAATACAAGGGATCCTGTAGAAAACATAGTCTTTGTATAAATTGAATAAATGGAGTGGAAAAATTACAAAAATGATGGAGGGATGCATGGTAATGAGTGAAAAAATAAATATGTGAGTGGCAAGGGTCTCCTTGGGATCCTCTTTTGCTCCTTGACTCTCCTTCCTACCCATCTGCAAATGGAAATTTCATGATTAAAATATATACATATATATATATATATTGAAAAACAACTAGGCTGCCTTAGAGAGGTTTGCACCCTAGTTGTTTGCCCTAGGCGCCTCAAGAAAGGTTTTCACCTAGGGATCTTCTTATTCTCTTTTTTTTTTGGTTTTTTTTTCATCATTGAGCCACCTCAAGAGGTTTTCAACCCAATGATGGGACTTAGGCACCTCATGGATTTTTTCAATTGAGTCCTTATTCTTTTTTCTTTTTCTCAGTGATTTGGTGAGGGAGGAGCTGGAACTTGCTCCACTATCATCACTGTTTTATTGATATCATCAATGAAATCTTGTTTCGATAAAGGTCTCTTGTAGATTTTCAATTGGTGTCCATTAACAAGCAAAGGAATGTCTTCTTCATCTATGGTTCTGATTTGCACTGAACCATTATCATGGCATCTTTCCACAACATAAGGTCTAAGCCATCTTGTCCTTAACTTGCCCTTGAAGTCTTTACACCTAGAATCATACAACAATGCCCAATCGTTTTCCTGAAATTGCTTCTCCTTGATATTTTTATCATTCCAGATCTTCCTCTGAAGTTGAACTACCTATGTATGTAGGAGGGCCTGCATTCTGAATTCATCGAAACCATTCAATTGGAACAATCTCCTTTTTGTGCAGTACTGAGATCCAGATCTAGCTAGGCTGCCATCCTTAATGTATTATATTCAAATTCAATGGATAGCAAGGCGTTTTTCTCATAGACCAGCTCATAGGATGCTGAATCCAATGGTGGTCTTCCATGTGGTATTATAGGCCTAGGTGGCCTCAACTAGTCTTTCTGCCCAATCCTTCCTATTGGTGCTCACCACTTTGGTCAAGATTCCCTTCAGTGCTCTATTGGTCACCTCCACTTGTCCATTAGCTTGTGGATAATAGGGAGTGGAGGTTCTATGCTTGAT
The DNA here is from genome assembly GCA_031772625.1 of Pinus tabuliformis. Lineage (NCBI taxonomy): Eukaryota > Viridiplantae > Streptophyta > Pinopsida > Pinales > Pinaceae > Pinus > Pinus tabuliformis. The sequence goes on along the minus strand of CM062819.1, from coordinate 1,880,749,987 downwards.
CTTGTGATGGCTAAGCAAGTCTTCAATCATGTTGGAAGTAAACTAGGTGCCGTGGTCTGTGACTAGCTCTCTAGGGTACCCAAATTTGTAGAATACATTCTCCCTTAGGAATTTAACCACCTTCTCTTCTGTTGTTGCCTCAATTGCCTTAGTTTCAGCCCACTTAGTCAAATAATCAATGCACACAATAATGTATTGTTTTTGCTTTGAAAGAGGGTGATTTGAAAATGGGGCACTTAGGCTTCTTGCTTAACTTACAAGAACCTCTCCCACTTCTAAAGCCTTAAATTTTCCCAAGTCTTATTGATTAACCAATGTGGAATTAAAAATGTGCTTGAACAGAAGGTGTATGCTGGTGTTGTTCATTAAATTTGTTTGTGTTGTAATTTAATGTGCTCAAACTGATATATAAATACATATAATAGTGATTAAAGCAGCAGAGACAATGCAGCAATAAAACACACACCGAACAACAATATTAATTTGGAGTTCACCCAAAACTCTTGGGCTACGTCTCTGTGAGCTCTAGTCAACTCAACTAGGCTCTCTGGGATTATAGTATAGGTCCTTTTTACAAGCTCTTGGCTCAACTCTTAATGTTTTACACAGAAACAGTGGGTTCAGACACCATGTCATTCCCCGGCTCTTGAAGCTCTCGCTCTTGGCTCTGGCTCTTTTGTAAATAGATTGTTCTATAACTACAGTATTGGACCAAATGAGATTCATTCGTTAGAATAGCTTCCATTGAGTCTCTGCACCTATCCCCTTCCTATCTTAGGAGAAGAAACATTGTCTTCATGAACCGGATTTGGCTCAGGATTACCCATTCAAAATATCCCAGGGTTCCCTGGATTTGGAAGCTATCACTTGGTAGGTTTCCATACCAAGGCTCAATTCGATCAAGTCCGTAGCGTCTACCAATTCCGCCATATCCCCTTCTCGAAGAACAAGATCATACCTTGATCTAATCCTATTATGTAATATCCATCAGCATTATTCATTGGATATTTGCTCAATATTGGGTGAGAAGAAAACAACTTTGATCAGTGCTTTAAAAGGGGTTTCAGTTCAAACGTGGGTCTTATTCAAACTCGATCTTATCAAGATGATTTACTATCCGAAATGTTTTCCAATAAGAACGAAGAAATTTTTCCTCGTATTCAAGATTGGTTTGTAACTGAATGTTTAAAAAACAAAATAGTAAACGAAGACATAGATGGAAGGAGTACCCTTTCTAATTCATCTAAAGAGGAACAGAATATTTATAGGATCTCTCAAATAGATAGTATTTTTTCAAAATGGCTCTTGGTTCTCGCTCTTGGCTCTGACTCTGGCTCTTGGCTCTTGGTTCTTGGCTCTGGCTCTTGGCTCTTCGGCTCTGTGTCTTCAACTCTGGCTTCTTTGGCTCTCTATCAGTTTACAGCTCTCTTGACTTTTCACTTGACTTCCAAGTGACTCCCTTGGTTGTTCTTTTTCCTTATGCGTTGCCTCTTTCTACTCTTTTCGCCTTAGCTTCCTGCTTTAGCTTTTCTTTCAGCAACAACCCCCAACAACCTTTAGTAGCCCTCGTCTCTGTTGTTCTGGGGCTTTTTAAGCCAAATCGGTGTTGCTTGTTCATTTTCCCTGTCGGCTTTCTGTCTCCTAGCCTCTGTCTACTTGAATCCCTCTTCTCGTGTTAAATAATCATTGCATAACGCATTTAGGGGAGGTGGCCACCTATTTCTGCAACAGATGAGGGCATCGGGCCTTTGAAATCCCTGAAATAGCCATTCTCTGTTTACACAGAGAAATGCATTCAACACTGGAAAACTCGTCACTTTGACGTTTATCGGACTTCAAATATCCTAAATTTCACCTTATATTTCTATCGAGTCCACTTGAAATCGCTATCACAAGTTGCCATGCCCATGTTTCATGGTTTTCTTTTGTATTTATAAAAATACATTAAAACATTAAAAATCCTGTAAAATCGCTTTAGATGGACTTGAAATGTTTATGCAGTGGCATTTACAAAACCCTTTCAGGTCCGTCGCATCGCATCAGCGCATATATATGTGGCCCACTCCATCACATGACCCTAATGCGATATTGCGATATCGCAATTGCGTATCGCATGGGCCCGGGGTTCCAATATGGCATGACTGATGTCAACACCGATTGTGATCCATCGATATCAACGATCGGCATATCGCTCGGCCGATCTCTATGTTATATCACATGTGGCTTCCTCCAACCTGATATCTCGGGGATAGGCGATTGAGGGTGCCCTTTTTCACTTAATCCACTCTTTTTCCCTGTTCTGATGTGATTTCCCCTTTTAAAGGTTTTTTTTTCCTTTTTAAAGGATTTTTCCTCTTTTTCTAAGGAACAAAGGGCATCTTCCTTAAGAAATAAATTCTCCATCTGAAATCCGTTTTCACCCTTTCAAGTTGCATTACATTCAGAATGAAGAGATACCTGAAATGAGACTATTTCTGAGAGCAACCTACGACTTTCATTTTCCTCTTATTTACAAAGGAATTGTGCCATTTGGCACCTTTTACCTCTTATATGAAGTCATTTAGACTTAGAGGTTTATCCAGGATCCATTTTTGGATCACGCCTTCCCACTAAAAGGGCTTTTGGTCTCCAAAAGACTAATATATTGATCTGAGCAGTAAATGAGAGTGACTCACCCTCTTCTTTCAACCTCCCTACACTTGCCTTGCATAGTGCCTCTGAGCCAAAGTTTCTAACCACTTTCCTTCGTAGATGGGCTGGTCTTCCTGGGAATAACTGTCTTCCTCCTTGCCTTTTTGCAGAACTTTTGCTGAGATGGTCATAGAAGATGGTTTGAACTCTCCTGCCTTGATCATCAATCCAAGGTGGCTCAAACAAATGTGAAGTACATCTGCTCCACAAAAGTTTCATTTGTACCTGTTGGACAAGTTGTCAACAACAACTGTTAACAACAATAGAAACACAGACAACAATTGGATGGACTAAACTCCTGCTTCAACAAAATAAACATATTTCACAGCTTGTGAACACCTCCATATCTTCATCTGCATACAAATGATGGACTAGATAACAAGCCCACAAAACATGCCTTTAAACAAATGACCCTTCAAGTCAAGCATGTAGAAAAAGACCATTAGGACTCTTTTTCAAAAGATGAAACTCTTCATCATTATCTCCATTTGGAGACCAAGTTAACTTCTTCCAAGTCAACATGGCATCACACGCACGTCAAAGCAATCAACCCTGCAAGTTAATTACACATACATGTTCAAAAACAAGGAAATCATCCACATCCCTGTGTTCATGCATCTCATGCTCATGCATACATTTCATCCTTCAACTTTCACTTAAGCACACTGTACTTTCAAAGCTGAAATGAAATATAATGTAGATGCATCAATAGACATGCAATCTTAATTGGATAAAAACTCTAACTGTTCCTTACCAATCCCTTTCAAAGGTACTACCTTTGTCTGCACATCAGCATCATCAAGCGAATCATTTTGAGACACATCATTCATGGAATCTTCACTTCCATTTTTGGCATCTTCTCTTTCCACTTTCTTCAGATTTTGTGGAAGCATTGCTGGATTCAAAGTCCAACATTTTGTAGCAAGATGTCCTTGCTTATGGCAGTAAGTGCAACACATGTGCATCCTCTTGACAACATGATTTGCCTTGTCCAATGGACCTTTGGCTTCTTGCTTCTTTTCCTTCTTCTGCTTCCTGTATGTAGCCATTCTCTTCGAACATCTAGAAATATTATGATTATCTAAACCACAAAAGGAACAAGCAATTCTTTTTCCATACTTATGTGGAAATTTATCATGCTTTGCAAAACCAAAAGGAAAATGTTTAGAACCAGATTTATACCTTTCTCTTTCACCTTTATTGCCTTCATGAGGAGGTGAAGCAAATGAAGAGGTGGCTCCCTTTGGAACACCATCAATCTCTTCAAGGTTGTTGGAGTCTCCCCAACTCTCTGGTTCAAGTGTGTGCTTCTAAACACCTGCATCCTGCAAATGATGTTTCAAGCTATTGCATTCCTCCTAAATACAATCTTCACACTTTGTAATGAAACTCCTTCTTGGAGTTGTTTCGATGGCCTTCATGGCAGCCTTGGAACTTTCTCCATAAGCTTGTCCATAGCCAAGACCCAAATACTTAGGCCTTTCCTCAATTATTATTGGTTGAACAATACCTTGTGCATGTCTACCGAAGCCTTTTCCTTCATATCCCATCTTGGACATTAGCTTGGAACCTATGCCTCTAGTATGTTTTTCAAAAGAACCAATATAAGCATCCTTAGAGGAATTTGAAGACAAACTAGAATGGTTTACCTCTTCTTCAAGCTGATACTTGACCAAGGCTTCTTGGGCAACAAAGAGTTGTGTCTCCAACTCATGCATCCTTTTCAAGTTCATATTTGCAATATGAAGTTGCCTCTCCATTTCCTGCAATTTGTCAGAAAGCAACTGCTTCTCTTCCTCCATGGAATTCAACTGCTCTCTAAGCATGCTGCTCTTCCTTCCATCCTCATACATTTCTCTCACCATATCCATCATGGTGGAAAATTCTTGCTTCATGTCTTCATCAAAGAATCTTGTGAAGAACGCAGAATTTGAGGACCCACTTGTAGAAGTTGTCATTATGTCAATGAACAAAAAAACTTCAACAAGATAAATAAAGAGCTTATTCAGCAACCTTTTGCAACAAACCTCTTGTGCTCCAAAGATTTCCTTGAGGTCCTTTGGGATAAGAAGAGTGCCTTCAGCTCTCTTTCCTTCTTGTCCTTCCTGGACTAAGCCATCAATAGCTTTCCCTTTACCTCTCAAACACAGAAAATAGTCAGTCTATAACATGCATACAATCAACCTCTGACTGTTTAAACACCTTTCAGAGAAGCAATCTTTGCTCTGTAAATCAAGCATTCTAATATAACCTTCTTTGAAGGTGGGGCTAACCAAACTTAATCTCTGATACCACCTGATCTAAAAATGGGGCACTTAGGCTTCTTGCTTAACTTACAAGAACCTCTCCCACTTCCAAAGCTTTAAATTTTCCCAAGTCTTATTGATTAACCAATGCGGAATTAAAAATTTGCTTGAACAGAAGGTGTATGCTGGTTTTGTTTATTAAATCTGTTTATGTGTTGTAATTTAATGTGCTCAAACTGATATATAAATACATATAATAGTGATTAAAGCACCAGTGACAATGCAGCAATAAAACACACACAAAACAGCAATATTAATTTGGAATTCACCCAAAATTCTTGGGCTACGTCTCCATGAGCTCTATTCAACTCAACTAGGCTCTCTGGGATTATAGTATAGGTCCTTTTTACAAGCTCTTGGCTCAACTCCTACTATTTTACATAGAAATAGTGGGTTCAAAAACCATGTCATTCCCTGGCTCTTGAAGCTCTAGCTCTTGGCTCTTGGTTCTGGCTCTTAGCTCTGACTCTGGCTCCTGGCTCTTGGTTCTTGGCTCTGGCTCTTAGCTCTTCAGCTCTAACTCTTCAACTCTGGATTCTTTGGCCCTCTATTAGTTTACAGCTCTCTTGGCTTTTCACTTGACTTCCAAGTGACTCCCTTGGTTGTTCCTTTTCCTTCTGCGTTGCCTCTTTCTGTTCTTTTCGCCTTAGCTTCCTGCTTTGGCTTTACTTTCAGCAAAAACCCCCAACAACCTTCAGCAGCCCCCGTCTCTGTCGTTCCGTGGCTTTTTAAGCCAAATCGGCACTGCCTGTTCATTTTCCCTCTCAACTTTTTGTCTCCCAGCCTTTGTCTACTCGAATCCCTCTTCTAGCGTTAAATAATCATTGCATAATGCATTTAGGGGAGGTGGCCACCTATTTCTGCAATGGATGAGGGCATCGAGCCTTTTAAATCCCTAAAACAACCATTCTTTGTTTACACAGTGAAATGCGTTCAACACAGGAAGTCTCGTCACTTTGTCATTTATCGGACTCCAAATATCCTGAATTCTGCCTTATATTTATATCGAGTCTGCTTGAAATCGTTATCGCAAGTCGCCATGCCCATGTTTCATGGTTTTATTTTGTATTTATAAAAATACATTAAAACATTAAAAATCTTGTAAAATCGCTTTAGACAGACTTGAAATGTTTATGCAGTGGCGTTTACAAAACCCTTTCGGGTCTGTCGCATCGCATCGGCACATATATATGTGGCCCACTCCGTCGCATGACCCCGACGCGATATTGTGATATCGCAATCACATATCGCATGGGCCCGAGGTTCCAATATGGCATGACTAATGCTGACGTTGATTGTGATCCGCCGATATCGGTGATCAACATATTGCTCAACCCGATCCTTATGTTACATCACATGTGCCTTCCTCCAACCCAATATGTCGGGGATCAGGAATCGGGGGTGGCTTCCCTTTTTCACTTAATCCACTCTTTTGCCCTGGTCTGATGCAATTTTCCCTTTTGAAGGATATTTTTTTCCTTTTTAAAGGATTTTGCCTCTTTTTCTAAGGAACAAAGGGCATCTTCCTTAAGCGATAACTTCTCCATCTGAAGTTTGTTTTCACCCGTTCAAGTTGTGTTGGATTCAGAATGAAGAGATCTTTGAAATGAGATTATTTCTAGGAGCAGCCTGTGACTTTCGTTTTCCTCTGATTTACAAAATAATTGTGTCATTTGGCACCTTTTACCTCTTATATGAAGTCCTTTAGACTTAGAGATTTATCCAGGATCCATTTTTGCATCAGGGGATCAATAGGCCCAATGAAGTCCATGCCCCACTTATCAAATGGCTTGAAAGTCACTTGAGGCTACAGAGGCATTTCATCTCTTGGAGTAGGCCTTCCAATCCTCTGGCACCAATAACACTGACTGGTGTATTTTTTCACATCCTGATGAAGAGTGGGCCAATAATAGCTTGCTTGTAACACTTTGAATGTTTTCCTCTTTGTTGCAAAGTGACCTCCACAAGGCCCATCGTGACAGGTCAAAAGGATGTCAAATACTTCCTCTTCCCTGGCACACCTTCTCAAGATTTGATCTGGGCCAAGTTTGAAAAGATTGCCCCTAGTCCAAGTGAAGGGGGCGCTTTTCCTGACTATCTTGCTCTTTTGTTTGGAGGACAAGTTTGGTGGGAACTGTGCTAATACCAAATAGTTTGCTATATCAGCAAACCATGGAGAGAGAACTGAAATAACAAATAAGTTCTCATCCGGTAACTGGTCATCCACCATTCCTTCTTCACCTACAAGAAAATTTACCCTAGGCAAAGAGTATGCAATAACGTTTTCCTTACCAGGCTTATAAACAATGGTTAGATCAAACTGTTGTAATAAATTAGCCATCTTATAATTTGAGCATTCACATCTGGTTTGTTCATTAAATATTTGATTGCAGCATGGTCAGTATGCACAAATGTTTGATAGATTGTAATATAATGCCTGAATTTGTTTAATGAATCCACAAGAACCAGGAGTTCTTTTTCGGTCACTGTATAATTTAGTTCAGCCTTTGATAAGTTCTTACTGATAAAATAGAGAGCATAAGGCAATTTTTCATCTATCTAACCTAGGGCTGCTCCTATGGCCTTATGTGAGGCATCAACATGAATATGAATGGGAAGGGCCCAATTTGGGCCTCGGAGAATTGGTGCAGTGGTTAACTTATCGTTTAGGATTTCTAAGGTCTCTTGACAACTTTTTGACCATTTAAACTCAAAATCTTTGGCCAACAAACCAAATAAAGGAGAGGCCAAGTTGCTGAAGTCCTTTATGAACCTTTGGTAGTATCCAACTAACCCTAGGAAACTTCTGACATCTCTCTAATTTTGAGGAGGTGGGACCCTTTGGATGATGCTATTTTGTTTGGGTCCACCTGCAGTCCTTGCTGAGATATTGAATGACCTAGCACGGTCCCTGCAATCATTAAGAATTCACATTTTTCAGGACTGAGAGACAGGTTCATTTCAATGCATTTGTGTAGTACTTTGCCTAGGTTAGACAGGGCTTCTTGAAAATCACAGCCATAAGGTGTAAAATCATCCATATAAATCTCCACCGTATCATGGACTAATTTGGCGAAAATACTCAAGACTGCTCTCTAGAAAGTGGCAGGAGCATTGCATAGGCCAAAAGGAAGGACCCTATAGGAAAAAGTATCCCAAGGACAAGTGAATGTTGTCTTATCCTGGTCTTCTGGGTAGCTATGGATTTGGTTGTACCCACTGAATCCATCTAGGAAAGAGAAAAACCTTTTCCTTTCCAGGCCATCTAACACTTGGTCAATGAAGGGTAGAGGAAAATGATCATTCTTTGTGGCTTTGTTCAACTCCCTGTAATGGACACAAATTCTCACACTTACCATTTTTCTTGGGAACTAACACCAAAGGAGAGACCCACTCACTATCGGAGATAGGGTAAATGAATCCTACATCTAGCAGTTTTTGCAGTTCTTTTTTGACTATATCTTTAAGAGTTGGATTCATCCTCATTTCTGGTTGCCAGACTGGCTTACAACCTTCTTTGATGTGTATGTGGTGAGTACACACTGAGGGGTGTACTCCCTTCATTTCCTTGTAACTCCAAGTGAAGGCTTCTAGATTTTCCTTTAGCATGTTGCATAGCTTCTCCTCTTCGAGAGCAGAAAGAGATGGATTTATCTTCAAGGTTATCTTTGGGCCGAATTCTATGGTTTTGACAAGGAGTGGGTTGGAATCGGCCAAACATAAGTCAATTCGATGATTGTTCTGAGTTTCCTTTACTGCTTCTTCTAAGGGTAATGAACTGAGAGATAGACTTTGGAGTAGGTGTTCAATCAAGTAATCCTCATCTTGTTGTCCTCCTCCCATGGTTTCTTCTAAAGCATAAAGTTGGGCAGAATAAACTTCATCTTCTTCCTCCTCCTCCAATAATAAAGGTAAGTCATGCTCTAAAGAAGGTTGAGAAAGAGGGTATAGGACTAACTTCTTGGACATATGCCCATTCTTGATGATCATATTCCCAGCTCTGCAGCTAATGTAAGCATCGGTAATGGCCAACCATGGCCTCCCAAGGATGAGAGGGTAACCAGTAATCTTAGCCTTAGGCTAGAGAACTAGGAAATCTGCAGGGTACTCCTAGGAGTCAATGGAGACCATCCTATCCTCCACAATTCCCTCAGGGGTTACTATGGAACAATATGCAAGTTGCAGAACTGTTATGGTCTTCCTCAATGAACCTTGGAGGTTGAGCTTGAGCATGGTGTCCTTGGTCATCACATTAATGGCAGCCCCAAGATCGATGAGAGTGTGTGGGACAATGGTGCCATTCATGTGCACATCTACTACAGGGCTTCGAGGGTCCAAATATCTTGGATAGATTACCTACCCCAGCATCAAGTTGGAAAGCTTCCCAATGACATTAATGATAGGGGCATCCCTTTTTCACCTCCCTAGATGCTTGAAGCACTTCTCCTTAATCAACTTATTGTAAATGGGAACATCTTTTATTCCCTGGAGAAGTTGGATCTTTACACATAGTTTTTTCAATTCTCTCAGAAGTTTAGTCTCTTCTAGGGTGGGCTGGAGTGGTTGGGATAATCTCTCAGGAAAGGGTGGATTTACTTTAAGGTTCCTTTCCTCTCTTTCTTCCTCAACCTCCATAGGTGGAGGTGGAGGTTGGTTATCTGGGATAACTCTCCCAAATATTAGGTTAATCTCCTGGATTTCCACAACACAAGATAGATATGATGTCTCTCCACTATATACTTATTGAGCCTGCCTATTGTTCAGGTTCAGATTTGGTTGGGCAGGCATCTGAGGTTGCTTGGGTGGAGTAGAGTGTAGGAGCTATGGTTGGGCAGGTAGTGGAGGCAATAGAGCTGGAGCATTGTTGTATTGGGGCCTCCACCCCTGATGTCACGCCCCTACACTGGCGGTACTCTTCCAACCGCACTATAGCGAGGTGCGGCACTACCAACCGTTTTATTTTCACCAATACTTACGATTGTAGACTACGCCTAACATTCCATACTTAGTTTATTTTTTCATTAACAAGTATTATCTTTGTCCTTTATACAGTGAAAGCCCATAACATTCACATAAACAACATTATACAATAAAAATGCACAACAGTATAAAGGGAGGGGCAACTCCCTGCAATATGAGTCTGCCCGAATCAATATATATAATCTTCTTTTATAAGTAGAAGTTAAATCTTGGGAAACCCCAAATTTACACTTAGCCAAATTTCCAACTTCGGCAAACTTTGTTGCCTAGCTCGTCAGCGCCTCCGCACGATCGCCGCACGACTCACCAACCCTTCGTTCACCTTGTCACACGATCGTGTTGTTTGCCCAACTTGGGCGCGCCTTGTCGTAACCAAGTCGCCACAGACGGTCGCCTCCACATGAGTCACACCTTCATTCACAACCTCAACACTTCACTGTTTCCACCATTTCGTCGTGCACGGCACGCCCTACCCAAGTCGCCCATCCACACAATTCTTCGTTCCGGCATGCATGGCGCGCCCTCACCCAACCACCCGTCTGCACGTCCACCCATTCACCCAAACTCGTTCACCCGAACAACTTCACCCAAGTCGCCACACGAATTCATCTGGGTCGCCACACAACTTCACCTGGTTCACCTAAACGACCTCACCCGGGTCGCCACACGACTTCACCCGGCTCACCCAAACGACTTCACCCGGCTCGCCCAACGACCTCACCCGGGTCGCCCAAACGACTTCACCCGGCTCGCCCAACGACCTTACCCGGCTCGTCCGAACGACTTCACCAAAGTTTCTTGCCTGATGACCTCGCCCGAGTTCTGCCTGAACAACCTCGCCCGAGTTCTGCCTAAACGACCTCGCCTGAGTCCGTCCCGAACAACCTCGCCCGAGTTTTGCCCGACGACCTCACCCGAGTTTTCTGCAAGAGTTTTACACCTGAGTTTTTTGCACGAGTTTTTTGCCCGACTTTTCTAAACAAGTTTTCCACCCGAGTTCCGCCCGTCATGCGGGCTCATCCACGCACCACAAAACTCCTTGTTCGAACTCGTGTTGATCGAATGATGATTTGCCTCCACAAACCATCCACTAATATATATAGGAGGGTGGCAAGTTATGTCACCAGGTTGACCCACACCCAACGCCCAAGCCGACTCGTTCAGCATGTTGCCTTCGCTCGAGTGGAGGGTCGGCCCGCCCATCTCGTGGGATCACCCTCACAACTCGCCCAACATCGTATAAACTCGCCTCTTGGTTCATTCATTTCGCATTTCGTACAAGTCCTTCGCACAGTGGAATCACCCTGCCTGTCGCACAGACCGCGATTCCATACATCCTTGCCCACTTGAATTCATTGTCATCCTCGACAATATCTCATCCCGGCAACCACCTGTCACCAAGATATCCGTACCAAGGCATACACCCCATTGGTATGTCATACATCCGAAAATCATCTCAATCCATGATCATCAACCACCTTGTCACAATCTCCACATGCTGCTCCCCATCATGGAAGGCTGGTCCCTCCATCTCAAGCTACATGCTTCCTGCGACATATTGTGTCGACCTCATCATGTGTCGTTCTCATGTGAACTGCTGCCATGATACTCCAACAAATACTAACACATCTCTATACATTGTCAACCCCCATGTTTGAACTAGTTGGGTGATCAATCCAACTATCACGCTTAAACCATGAGAATGCACATCCTCATGCCACCATCAGTCGTTTCTCAGAACATCCCGTCACATCCTCAACTCGATCAAGAATCCATCTCCATACAAATGTAAGCCATGCTCAGGTCCATGAAGTAGTCTCCATCTCATCTGCAACATGTTGTCCATGATGTTTTCTATCCAACATCATCATCCATCTGTAAAACATTCATCTCCTCAAAGTGAAGAGATCATCTCATCAAACTCCAACTCTCGATGTGCCACATCCAGGTCCATGAAGCAACCTCCATCATATCTGCAATGTGCCATCCCTCAAGCCTGTCATAGCAGCAAGTATACACATGTCTCATCTCCCATGTGCTACCCATGATCATAGATCAATCAGCTCCCATGTGTCAAAGGTGGTTGAGTCTCAGCTCAACCCATGCCTAGTTTTGCCACCAAGGCATCATCCTCGTTGTAACTCCATCACTCCAAAGTCACAACAATCTCATGTCATCATGAGCTACATGAGTCATCTCCAACTAGCACTCTGGCAAGCATACAAGTCTCGGCCCAAAGGTCTCTACAAGATGCCTCAGTTCTCCATGTAGTAGGAATGCTCCATAGTCTGCTCACAGCTCCATCCAATTCCATGGCCTTGTTGTACAAGAGTGCACAACCTCTCCATCGGCTCATAAGTAAAACATCTCCATGTCACACCAGCAAATCCACCTACACAACATCCCTGCCTTAGCACTCCTCATTGGATGCCCATAAGTGACACCTCTACAAGTGCTCCTACATAATGTCTCTGCATAAGACTGCCATGCTCCATGTCTCCAACCTAATGTCCATGACTAAGTTGCCCATGTAGTCCAACCAAGTAGACCCATCACAACAATCAGTCATCCTCATCCAAGTCTGCAATCTTCAGTCTAGTGAACTCGGTCACCCAACCATATCATCATCATGAGTCCCTTCCATCATAGCTCCCCCACTAAAGGTTTCACTAAGACTATTTCTTAGTCTCGGCCATGAGAAGTCCACCCAAGCAACTCAAGTGTGTGCCCTTCTCCAATATGTCCATGAGTCATGCCGAGCACTTAGCCAATTTTCCATATGCCCTTCTCCAATATGTTCCTCCCCTGTCATGGGCCTTTGTACCTTCTACCATAAGGTCACAAACAACCCCAACAAGTCCTGCAACAATCAACAATCCTTGCTCCTCCATACAAGGTCTCATCATAGACATCCATGGTAAGATGTTCCCTTGCACCGACAAACTGACTTTGCCCTTCTCTGCATACGGTCCATCTACCAAATGCTCAAATGAAACACAAGTATCAATAGTACTTACATCATCATCATGAGGTTCCTCCATGTGAGTATCCTCATCCATCCATGTCTGCAAATTGCACGATCCTGGTCCAACTTGATCAACTTCAAGTTCATCCTCCATCGTTGTCACATCTGCAACATCCTCAGCTATCACGGCTTCTTCTTCCTTATCTTCGCATTCTGTAGCTTTCTCCTTATGAGTCAAAGCTATGGAATGCTTCTTTTCAAGAGTTAGCCATTTCCACTTCTCTCGAATCAAGTTTTGCCTTATCTCCAATTCCTTGAGTTCTGCATCAAACAAGTCCACCTCCTTTGCAAGTCGATAGGCTTCGTCCCTATTCCTGTCAGAAATCCCTTCCTTGACCAAAGCATGAAGAGCATCCTTTGCTTTGAACAAGCCTTTGCCCCATTCTACAAAACTCTGTCCAACCTTACTTGATTCTTCAACTAGACTTCCTTCAAATTCCTCGAAGGTTGTAAAACCCATTTCCTGCAAGATAGACATCCTTCTTGACTCTTCACTATTCACTAGGTTCCCCCTGCAAGACTGAACCAGCTCTTGATTCCACTTGTCACCTGCAAAACTTGAACTCCCTTTCAAGTCTTCGGCCTTCGTAGAATCAGCTTCCTTCATCTGCACTTCACCTGAACTTGGCTATGATACCCCTGTCATGCCCCTACACTGGTGGTACTCTTCCAACCGCACTATAGCGAGGTGCGGCACTACCAACCATTTTCTTTTCACCAATACTTACGATTGTAGACTACGCCTAACATTCCATACTTAGTTTATTTTTTCATTACCAAGTATTATCATTGTCCTTTATACAGTGAAAGCCCATAACATTCACATAAACAACATTATACAATAGAAATGCACAACAGTATAAAGGGAGGGGCAACTCCCTTCAATATGAATCTGCCCGAATCAATATATACAATCTTTTTTTATAAGTACAAGTTAAATCTTGGGAAATCCCAAATTTACACTTAGCCAAATTTCCAACTTTGGCAAACTTGGTTGCCCAGCTCATCGACGCCTCCGCACGGTCGCTGCACGACTCACCAACCCTTCGTTCACCTTGTCACACGATCATGTTGTTTGCCCAACTTGGGTGCGCCTCGTCGTAACCAAGTCGCCACACACAGGTACCTCCACACGAGTCACACCTTCATTCACAACCTCAACACTTCACCGTTTCCACCATTTCGTCGTGCACGACGTGCCCTACCCAAGTCGCCCGTCCACACGATTCTTCGTTTCGGCGTGCATGGCGCGCCCTCACCCGGTCGCCCGTCCGCACATCCACCTGTTCACCCAAATTGGTTCACCCGAACAACTTCACCCGAGTCGCCACACAACTTCACCCGGGTTGCCACACGACTTCACCTGGTTCTCCTAAACGACCTCACCCGAGTCACCACACGACTTCACCCGGCTCACCTAAATCACTTCACCCAGGTCGCCCAACGACCTTGCCCTGGTCGCCCGAACGACTTCACCCGAGTTTCCTGCCCGACGACCTCGCCCAAGTTCTGCCTGAACGACCTCGCCCGAGTTCTGCCTGAACGACCTCGCCCGAGTCCTGCCTGAATGACCTCGCCCGAGTTCTACTCGACGAGCTCGCCCGAGTTTTCTGCACGAGTTTCCTGCATGAGTTTTTCACCCGAGTTTTCTGCACGAGTTTTTCGCCCGACTTTTCTGAACGAGTTTTCCACCCGAGTTCCGCCCGTCGTGCAGGCTCATCCATGCACCACAGAACTTCTTGTTCAAACTCGTGTTGATCGAATAATGATTTTCCTCCCCAAACTGTCCACTAATATATACAGGTGGGTGGCGAGTTATGTCACCCGGCCAACCCATGCCCAACACCCAAGCCGACTCGTTCAGCATGTTTCCTTTGCCCAAGTGGAGGGTCGGCCCGCCCAACTCATGGGACCACCCTCACAACTCGCCCAACATCGTATAAACTCGCATCTTGGTTCATTCATTTTGCATTTCGCACAAGTCCTTCACATGGTGGAGTTGCCCTACCTGTCGCACGGACCGCAAGTCCATACACCTGAGGTGGTGTATTCCACTGAGGTTGTGGTGGAGCATAAGGTTGAAATGACTAGCTGGCTTCCTGGTAGTGATATTGAGATTCATAGGACCACGGAGGTTGTGTAAACTAGGAAGGATTAGCAAGGGGTCCCTAAGAAGGTATGGTTGTGGTTTGGTTGGGGTTGTAATATGCATGGGACAACCCTTTCATGCCCTACGATTATGGTATAGGCCCATGAGGTCTCCTTTGGTTAATGTAGCAAAGCTGCTCAGCGACCCCTTCAGCTCCTTGAATACAACTTTGAGTCCAGGTAAATAAGGGCACTTGTCTGTGGAGTGGTTTTATTCACAGACCGAGCAAATTTCAATAGAGTTCAATGGACATTCATTCCTAGGATGTCTCCTGTTGCATCTAGGACAAACGATGGCCAAGGGTCTCTCTGCTTCTTCCTGCTTCCTCTTAATGTTCATGGTGTTCGTTTGTAAGGCTAGGGTTTGCAACATATCACTTTTGAAATCTTCCAGCATGTTTCCAATTTCACCCTTGATGGATGAGTTGGAAGATGATATACTGGCCATAGGTTGACTACCCCTACCCTTTTTCCTGGCTTCCTTAAAATAGTTTCTAAAGACAGCCTTGATATCCTCATAGGGTAATTGGTATATATATCCTCCTACTAATAAATGTAAGGTATATAGAATATCTTCTCTTACTGCCCTAAGCAGGACCAATTTTAGTGACTCAGGGTCAAGTGTGCACCTGGCCCTTCTGTAACTAAGTTAGAATCTTTCTTCGTAATCCTCTAAGGATTCATCATTGCCTATGGTCATCCTGAAAATTTCTTCTTAGTATCCTTTGACCGAAAGTAGTCCCAATATTTGTTGTTAAAGGCCTGCTGCATCTAAGCCCAAGTTATGATGCTATATCCAGGTAAACCCATGAACCAGCGCAATGATGCATCCTTAAGGGTAGATGGAAATAGTTTTAACTTTTGTTCATCATCTATATAGTCATAGGTTTGGCATATAACAGCAAACTCAAACAGGAAAGTGTCGGGGTCCTCTGTGGTCAGGCCATGGAAATGAGGTAGGGTAGAGGGACTTATATTTTTCATCTTAGTGTCCCCATTGGTTTCCCTGATGGGGAAGGCACCCTCAACTCTCTCTCTATTCCCTTTGTCATTTCGGTTTTCAGCCATTGGTTCAGTAGGAATGGGCTCCTCTTCATATTCTTCCCCTGTAGGTTCTTCAAATATGTCAGGTTTCTCACCTAAGGGTTCCTCCAATTCACAACCACCCAAGAAGAGATAAGGTTGGCTGTTGGATGCAGTGGGGGTATTTGGCAAAAATTTCCCTAAGTTTTCCCTTTTCCTACGAGCCATGAAAAGAAATATTTTTGGGTTGGTTTTGTATTTTTTAAACTTGAAAAGTATTTGCAGAATTGAAATTGTTGATTGAATGAGTATTACTGACAGAATGAAAAAGCTACTTGCTGAATTGAAATCCTACTTGCAAAATGGAAAGGAAAGAAGACAATGAAAAATGAAAGAAAGGAAACAACTAGATTACTTTTGCAGAAATAAACTAATGGCAGAATATTGAAGATGAGAAATAGAAGAAAAGAAACCAATAATCATGTTCTACTCAGACACCTCCCTAACAAAGATGCTAAAAAGTGATGAGCGCTAGTCTTGCAGCAAGGATGTTGCAACTCCTGGGCTACCAGCTTTACTTATCAACCCGGGGTTCGTACAAACTTGGAGGTGACAATGTTGTATGCATAAGTAAAAGTGATGGTTTTTCCTGTTGTCACTATTCAGCTGGCGAGAGACCACTCAAGTTCCAAGCCAGACTTCTATAGAGTCATAAGAAGCTTGATTCTTTGATGGAAGAAAGACAAATCTACTCTAGGAGAGTTACTCTACTTTGGTAATGGAGAAATCCAACATGTAATGTTAAACCACACCATACCCTAATTAACCATTTAAGAAGCTATGCTAAGCAGAAATGATAAATCAACAATAAACAAATTCTACTATCTAATTTGTAGAAGTAAGAAGCATCAAACAATACTAATGTGTAGCTAAAGAAACTAAACTAAATATGTTTTCACTTTCTTGGTCTTTTTATGTAAAATTGAGTATGCAAACTAATTGTTCTTGTGGATGTCATAGGTGGATTGAAGGTGTTTGAGGATGGATAGAAGGTTTATGAAGTGGTTGGATGGTGTCGAGGGGTCCTAGGAGGCTCTTTGTGACTTCCTAAAGGTTTTCCCTCAATTCAGCCTCAAAATAGGCCGTTTCAGGAAAACCTATAGGATGTACTAGAAACCTACAGGATGATCCTATAAGAATTACAAGCAACCTATAGGATACATCCAAGAGCTAAATTTGAGGTATTGGAGGTGTTGGGAGGGTTAGGAAAGGTGTGTGATGGGTGGAATGGAGTGTTAGAAGATCTAGTAGCACTCAGAGGTCAATATCCAATATAAGAGATGGCTAGATTCGCTCAATGTGTTTGGGAGAATTTTAATGAAAAATGATGAAAAACTAGTGAGGGTGATGGTGAAAGCAAGGGATGGCTAAGGTGGATGAAGTGGAAGGTAATTGCTAGCTATGAAGTCTTGGTCTCCTCCTGAAGCACCTGCTCTACATAAAACATGTGTGTCTTCCAAAAAGTTATGCAACAAGATATATTTTTATAAACTAGAAAAATAGAACTAATGAATCAACTGCTTATATTATGCATGAAGAAAGTTGTTGAAGGGAATGAAAGCATGAGTGATATATATTGCAGAAATGGAGATAGAAAATATGACAATGAAATCTACCTTGCAACATTAACCAAATATTGAATTAGAGACAACAAACTCCAAAGCTCATAAAAGAACTAGAAATCTATGTTTTTTGGGCTACTTAAAGCTCCCTTCCTCAAGTCATGGTCCCAAAGGGAGAAAGTGAGCCCGAGACACCTACTAACAACCTCGTGGTGATCCTTTTTCTCTTTACTAACCTGCGATTTGAATTAAAGCAAAAATGGAAGAAAACTATCACACAACCAATCTAATCTACACTACTTGTAATGGAAATGCATCTGATAAGTAAATTAACAATTAAGCTATGAATCTACACTAAACATACATGTACAATCAAGAGGAGCCTTGGCTACTAGGGTTGGGCCCTAACCCAAGAGCTTTAGCCCTCTGAGTTAACTCAGTGTTGGCTCAAAACAAAACTCATTCTTATTACCAAAACAACAAATTACATCAAAAGAATTGTCACAAGTCTTGCAACGCGAAAATAGAGTAGAGTTTTACAATAAAAAATCCAAATCCTACTGAGGTCCTAGGCCTCTCTACTTATACATATGAAGTCTCCAACAACTTCCTTAAAATTAAGGAGGCTCGGCTTCGAAACTCAAGATAAACTCATGCTTTGTCTCTTACTTTCTTGACTACCTTCTAGTCCTCATGATTTCACTGTTTGCACTCCGATTTGATGGAGGAATATTCAAATGGAGGGGTAGTAAATGAGGAGGATTTACCTCCTATAATCCCTCTCCCTTGTCCCATTCAAGTTTTGACCTTGGTCTTTGCCAAAATTATTTGATTTTCTCCTTTAATCCTACATTAAATGCACATTAGACTACAAAGAAGACTATCAAACTCTAACTCACCTCATAAACAAAATATAATCAAAAGCATGCAATAAGTTATGAGAATAATTGGTTTTACTAATCTAGGAGGTGAATTAAAGCCCATATAATTACCCAATGATGAGGCTCATCAATAGTTCCTCCACATATCCAATGGATGAATGATCGATGCCAACTCAAGATCATGTGTCAGATAATTATGCTTGTGCTCATTCAATTTCCTTGATTCATAACATAGCACATGTCCACATTGCATAAGGAGTCCACCAAGTCCTCTATTGCAAACGTCTGTGCATACCAGAACTCTTTGTCTGGATGTGAAATATTTAACACTAGAGAATTCATCAATAACTGCTTCAACTGCTCAAAACTTGTTTCACATTCCTCTATCCATTCAAATTTCTTACCTTGCCTCTACAGTGACATAATAGGATATGAAATGCAAGAGAATTTCTTTATGAACCTCCTATAATAGCTTGCTAACCCCATAAATGGAGTTACCTCATCCACATTTCTAGGAGCTTCCCACTCCATGATAACTCTTATCTTCTTTGGATCCACTATTATGCCTTCCTTGGAGACAACATGTCCCAAGTAATGTACCTCTGTTTGAAAGAAACTACATTCACACAGCTTAGCATACAATTGATTCTCTCTCAGTAATCTCAATGTTTCTACTAAGTGCTTGGAATGTTCTTCCTGACTTTTAGAATATATCAAGATTTCATCAATGAATACAATAAAAAACTTGTCAAGATAAGGATGCAACACACTCTTCATCAAGCACATAAAGGTAGTTGGAGCATTAATCAAACCAAATGGAAATACAAAAAATCATAATGTATGTACCTGGTCCGGAAAGAAGTTGTGTATATGTCCTCTTCCTTGATGTGTACCTAATGATATCCTGATCTCAAATCAATCTTCGAGAACATTGTTTATCCCTTCAATTGATCGAACAAGTCATCAATCCTCGGCAACAAATACCTATTCTTGATGGTCACCTTATTCAATTGTCTTTAATTAAATCATAGCCCAAGAGTACCATCCTTTTTCTTCACCAAAAACACTAGTGCACCCCACGATGATACACTTGGCCTAATGGATTCCTTGTCAATAATTTCCTTCAATTGTAACTTCAGCTCTACTAATACTGGTATGCTCATCCTCTATGGTGCTTTTGATGTTGGTGTTTCCCTAGGTACCAACTCAATGGTAAAGTCCACTTCTCTGTGACGCAAAAACTCTAAAATCTCTGCTAGAAACACATCTTGAAACTGTTGCAAGATTGGGTACTTTCTCAATACTTATGCATCCTTAACATCCTTACCTTTATCACTATAAATATGCACTGCCAATAACACACACCATTATTTGCAACTGCACTTTTCCTGCATAGTTGTCACTGTTCTAACTGATGTTGCCTTCTTCTTACCGTTAAAATGGAAACTAGGGCCAAATTCCGCTTTGGACAACTCATTTTATGGAGAGGATGATTTCATTGAATTCCTCTTTTTGAGAGGACCAAAATCGACCTAAATATCATCAAATTTGGACAAGAAGAAATGTGTTTTTGAATGTATGCCCACATATGTGCAAATTTTCAAGGTCGTCCACATCATCATGTAGGCTCATGAAGCCCAAGAGACATGTCACTTCAACTTCAACGACTTGTATAAATATAAGTGACCTCCAACCTCATTTGGAATTTCACTCACTCACTCATTCTTCTCTCTCCTTCTCTCATAGTTTCATACAACTATTGGGTAGCTCTTCATCTCACATGTGTGGCAAGGAGGAAGAATTTTCGGGTAGATTAAGGGCGAGAATTCCAGAGTTGTTGTAGGGTTTAACAACATTAACTAGACACTTTAACTCATCCTTTGGCTACGATTTTTTTGGAAAATTTTGGGTTTTTGGCAGGTTGATATGTTTGGCATAGAAATCAAGAATTTCTGGGTTGTTTGACCTGCATTGACTGTACAGTTGACTTCAGGTTGGCCAAGTTTGACCACAGATTTTGTGACTATTTTGGGCTATCTTTGATCAATTTTGAAGTTCGAGTTTGACTACCATTGACTAAGCTCCAAAGAGGATTTTTTTCTATTGCGTTGACCATATTTGAATTTCTATTCAGGGTTGAAGTTGATTGTAGTTGATTGTAGATTTGATAGGACTATTTTGAATTTGATTTGGCAAGTCAATTTTGACTCTACTGTACTCTCTCGCTATCTCTCTGTTGAATATTTGATATAATAATAAAGAATAATTGTTCAAAGGGTTTTCCCCATCTTGGTTTTTTTCCCTGGCATCCACCAAATATGGTGTTCTCTCATCTTGGCTTGTCGTTTGCATTTTATTGTTCATGTTCTATGTATAGTTACTATCATTGTGATTTATGGTTAACGTGATTGCTATTGGAAAACTATATTGAAATTGTCATTGGGTTGCTAAAGGACATTGAAGTAATTGTGCTAACCATAGAACATACCATTGATAACCAAAATTAGCATGGTATCGGAGCCCAAGTGAAGACAAATCCCAAGCAAGAGAGAGAAAATAAATCACCAAGAGAGGTTCATTGGACAAGTTTCAATGGCTTCTTCATCTTACTTCAAGACTGAGGACAAGCTCTATGATAAATCTGACTATCATGCATTGAAGTTGACTTTGGACCTGACTTTAGAGGAGCATGAAGTATTGCACTATGTGTAAGGAAATATACTGGAGCCCCCTTCAAATGCACCAGCTGTTGCTAAGACAAAGTATAGGAAACGTGAGGTCAAAGAAAAGAAAATTTTTGACTCTATTCAAAAGAATTTGTCTCCCTATATTTCTGATATGGGAACTTCTAAGGAGATATGTGATAAGCTGGTTGGGATGTTCAAAGTGAACAATGGAAATAAAATCCTCTTTCTCAAAAACAAGTTGAAGGAAATCAAGATGGATAAAGGGGAGTCTATTCAATCCTACTTCATGAGAATAACACAAATAAAGAATGATTTGTTATCTATTGGAGAAGCTATTTCTGAAAGTGATCTCTTGCTCATTGCTCTTGGAAGTCTTACAAGACCATGGGATGTATTTTTTACCACCATTCTCCATAATGACAGGATACCTAGTTTTGATGAGTTATTGGTTAGAAGAAATGAAGTAGAGACTAGGATGATGGAGAGAGACAAACCTTCAAATGGAAATTAACCTACTTCTTTCTTCGCTCATGCAAAGAGGGAGAATAATGTTGGTCCAAGAAAACAAGGTCAAGGATTCAAGAAGGGATTCAAAGAAGGAAGAAAAGGAAGGTTCTACAATTGCAACAAGTTTGGTCACTATGCTAAAGAATGCCCTCACAAGAAGAATTATCCAAGGGATGATGACAACAACAACCACATCAATTTCAAAAGAAATGGAAATCAAAGGAAAGAGAAATTCTCCCGCAACCAAAAATGGAAATGGTCGACCTCCCAAAAGGAAGAGAAATACCAAGTATGATGAAAGTAATGTTGTAGAAAATAAGATGACTTTTATCTTATCTCCACTCTATCTACTGCCTCTCCTCTAGATACTTTGGATGATTGGTTGATTGATAGTGGAGCCTCAAGGCACTTCATTGGGTATAAGGAGGCCCTCTCAAATTGGTTGAAAACATTACTAATTTGAAGATCTGTTGTAGCGGCTACAACCACCCTCCAAAATTTTGCCTTAGCCTCATTTTGGAGCCTCCCTTCCAACTTTCACAACAGATTGACTTGCTTCTTCAAATTCACAAGCTTCAGTGTTGTTCTTGCACAAAGGCAGCCTATTGGTCACAAATTGATCCATTCCCCTCATAGGTTTTTCACCCAGACTTGGTCCAACTGTAGGCTGAGCAACTTCCCCTTGAAAATTGCGCATTTCTGAAGGGAAATCAACCTTCCCTCCAGAAATTTCACAATCCTCTCTCGCAGCCTGCTGGACTCCAAGATTGCGCAATCCTGCCTACCAACACTCCCAGCAGGATTTGTGCAAATTTCCCTAACAAGGCTACTCAACCCAAAATTTGCACAAATTTGGGTAGCAGTCAGCTACTCTGCCCAGAAATTGCGCAAATCTCCTGGGCAGCCAGCCCAGTGCCCAGCCATAAATCAACATTTTTCCTTCAGTAGTCAAGCAGCGTCTTTCATGTGCAGCTGAGTTGACTAGTTCCCTCCAGGACTGAGCAAAATAGACTTGCATGCATGGGGCTCTTCTCCCAAGGTAGCATGCAAAGGCATCCCTTGTTTCATGGATCTATGTTTAGCAATGGAAGGTTACATGCAAGGAGAAATTTTGAAACCTCCCACCAATTTTTGCTTCCCCTAAATTCGTAGCATGCACGTCACAACCTCGATGTTATCAAAACTCATCAACTGGATGCTCTAGAGCTCATTCCTCACATCAACCTTTTAACTCTAACATCCCACATCAAATCTAGGAGCACTCGACACATTCAGCTCAGTTGTTTTGGGGTAAGCCCGCTTCCCATGCCTTGTGCTGCATTTCTGTCGCTTTTTGTGTTTTCTCTGGTGGGAGTATTGTTTGCTTGATTTCTTTGAATGCTTGCTATCGTTTACATATATACTAGCTTGTCCTAGCTCTGTTTCATTTTTTGTTGCTGTCCCACTACTGTCGTAGGCATGAAACTGTTTTGCATGGAAGTTCGCCCAACTGATGAACTCCCTCACCCACATGCATGTTGATCTATTTTTTGAATCATTCATTCATTTTTTCATGCAATGTCAAGCACTTATGCTATCACTTAGTGTCGCCATGCATTTACTATCTTAGTTGCTTTCAGTTTCCCGTCTGCGAGTCCGGCCAACCTTAGCGCAGACTCTGCCTTCACCAAGGCTACATTGCACAATCTGAGGAAGGAAGGCTCACCTTCCTCTCCAAATTTGCACATTCCTACCCAGCACTGGCCTCCAGGACTATTTTTCACATTTCTAGAGGACAATGGCTTCTTGGCCCATGAAATTGCACAAATATGTCCCTAGGCCAACAGTCCTTCCCAGCTGGAATTGCAAATTGCGCAATCCCAACAGTCAGCAGCTAGACAAGACTACGCATTGTGCAATTCCAATAGTCAAACAGTCTCCCAAAAGCCTAGACTGTAATTTGTGTAGTCTTGGTAGTCAGGGTCCCACCCTCACGACCGAAATTCTGCAACCTTCAAGATCATGCACCCAGGTATGTTGCAAGTCAATTCTCATGTTCATTTTGGTTTTTGACTGACAGATTGCTTGCCATGAGTGTTGTCATGTCTCCTGGTATCCCAGGTGTTCATCTGCATCTCAACAATACAGGTACAATGGTTTCCAGGAGAAAAGAGATGAAGACATCATTCAAAGCATACTTGGGGATGCATTTGATCAAGTGTCCATGGACTTGCCTATCCACGAAGACATCAAGTTGTTCATAGACAAGGACATCAACATATGATAGCAGCAACATCACAGCAAGCAACATCATGAACAACAACTGAAGAAAGCATACCAAATGCAACATGCAAGAGGAGGGTTGTTGACAACACAGAGGTAGAACAAGGTTGAAAGCTCGAGAAGGTCCATTGATGATGAAAGCAACTTTGGAGACTTCGACTATGAAGTGACGATGTGACATGAAAATCGCGCGAAGGAAAAGGATGGAACAGAGAAGGAGTTGCATGTGCTAAAGTAGCAACTCAGAAAGAACATGAAGCCGCACAGATAGATGAATGAGTTGCAACAGAAACAAGAACAGTAGTGGGTGCAACATGCACTCATAGATGAAACTGTTCCTGTACAAGTTAAAGATCCATCCCAGCAACTGACACAGAGCAGACATGGTGAGTAGTGTTGTTGATCACATACAAGGGATTCAACATCATCCATGTCATTACGTGCATGGATGCAATCCAACCCATTCAACACACTCACCAAGGCAAAGACAAGGAGCAAGTCCAACTGGAGCTGAACATGTAATTCGACAAGTTGATGTGCATGACCACCAGTGCACACTTGAAGATCAACATGGACACTATGCATCAATGTGTTTTCGGTTCAGTGCATCCAAGAATACCATGCGCATATTAGCAGATCAGTTGGATGAAGGAGCCGAACCAATGCACCAGTTGCAATGGAGGCAAGAGTTTGCTTCAGCAAGATGTCACCATGAGGTGCATGCACACCATCGCAGATGACCAAGCTTGGCATCAGCTCACCACCATCACCATCACAAGCATGTCAAAGAGTTGGTTGCTATAGGGATTAATGCACGGGTGTTTGATGATGTAGAAAACCCTCAAAGATCTTCCCAGGATCCTCAGCAGATAGTCAGATTAGCTGAAGCTATCACAAAGATACATTCATATCTATGTTTAACAAACGAATATCAAAGCGAGAAGGAATTATGACCTCAAGTCTTAATGTGGTGTTGCTGGAGAGCGCAATGCAGCTAGGCGGAAGACCCCTGAACTAGCTCCAGATCAAAACCTACAAATACAAGCGTAATATCACAACATAAAACCTTGATAAACAAATGCATGAACATATAAAAGATATCTAGTTGCATATAACTAAGCCACTCATGCTAGAAGATATTAGATCAGCATATAAACAAGTTATAATACCAACATCACAGAGTGGAAAACATAACTGTTGTTCTATATTGATGTAGAAAGAGTGATTACAACCACCAGTTGCATCAGCCTTCCCTTACCCCTCTAGCTCCTCTCTCTCTCTCTCTCTCTTCTTAACCTCTTTTGATGCCTTAGTCTAAGGCTCTACTTGATAGTCAAATAGGTAGTCCTTTCAGATGTTTCGACCCCTTTCACAATGGCCCAAGCCTTGCATATATATCATGTAGGGTTAGGGTTTCCAAGTCCTTCATGAGTTCCATTAGGAAAAAGCAATGATGTTTCCATGCTTTAGTGCTCTTTCCCGTTTGCATACTCCGTTAGGAATTAGTAATTCCCCCAAATAGGTTGAGTTATGATGTTTCCCCGCTTTTATGAGCTAACATAGGAGAGAATCTAAGGATATTTTCTTAGTAAATTCACTCCTTTGACCCATAGAAACTGATTTAGGGTCACTAATGTTGTTCCTGAGGTAGCAAGTAGAGTTACCCTAGGCACTAACACACCATTAGCTTGCTGAGAAGCTTTATAAAGCGGGTTGATAGTGTCTAGACAGCGCTAGCTTAACAACTGGGCCTGTGAACTTGGCTAGTCCTTCAGTCATCATGTCTTTGTCCTCTGAGTTGATGAGGAAGTCATTTTCCTGTATAATAGATGCCCCCTAAAACGTGAGATCAGAGGCTGCAATGATGGCCAAAATACTTTATATTTAACTGTCCTTTTCTTTGGAAAAAAGAGAGAGGATCAGAGCTTTGGGCGGTATGGGAAACCTGATACAACACATATATATAAAACAACTAAAATCATGTCTTGAGTCGGGCATTCCCACACTCAGTAGCTATGTTAGAGTGATTTTCTCAAAAAAGAGATATGACGATGCTGGCTGCCGATAAGCACAATGTGGAACCTGTGTCATAATAGGATCATTCTGATGAGCTGTCTCCAAAAAACAATAACCACAACTTGGGAGAGGAAACAAGGCTGAGTGATGCAAGCCTCTACCCAAGGTCTTGATTTTCGCTTCACTGAACAACATAGATTGATACATGTGAATATAGGCATTGATGTCAAACATGCACAAAATCGTTTGATTACCAGTCAATAATGGAGACCG
The DNA here is from genome assembly GCA_031772625.1 of Pinus tabuliformis. Classification (NCBI taxonomy): domain Eukaryota; kingdom Viridiplantae; phylum Streptophyta; class Pinopsida; order Pinales; family Pinaceae; genus Pinus; species Pinus tabuliformis. The sequence continues at coordinate 1,880,723,566 of CM062819.1, read as the reverse complement.
TTAACAGACGCGAGGATGGCCACTGATAATGGTGATGGTCTCCAAGATGCACAGTACAATCTAACGAGTGCGAAAAATGTTTTTTTCGTCGAACACTCGTAGAATCGTTTAACCAGGAGCCAATAATGAAAACCCCTGATCAAACACAAGGTGACCTGCCACTGATGTCTGCAAGTACCAAGGCACTAATGTGTTTCTGGGTCTTCTTCCTAGATAGAGTGTTGAAGTCGATAGGAAGAGACCTGTCGAAAGGTAGGTAATAAGATGTCCTACATCAGTTGACACAAAACAGGACAAGAATGATTGTTTTTTGAGGAAACAAAAGATAAAGGTTTTTCCTTGAACAATAGAAGGCACAACAATGGTTTTAACCATGTAACACTAGACTCATGAACACCAAAGAGTGTTAGGATAGAGATATGCAAGAACATCGGGGTATATAGGCTAAACTCATAGGATGGTAAGATTCATATTGAGAGGCCATCACAAGGAAGGCTTATCTGAGGGAGTGCCATGTTCAAGGGAGCGACTGTTGCCAAAAACCTCTTTCAAAATACGGAACATAACGCAGTTGTATTGTCCACTTTCCCCATCTGATTAGTTTAGTGAGTCCAGATGGGTAAACTCATCGATATTTTCATGTTTTAGGAGTTTGAAAAGGACTGTAAAAATAGCGACTATATGCTCTATCTGATTAGTTTAATGAGTCCAGACAGGCAAACTCGTCGATCTTTTCATGTTTTAAGAGTTTGAAAAGGATCGTAAAAAGAGTGACTATATGCCCTATATGATTAGTTTAATGAGTCCAAACAGGAAAACTCGTCGATATTTTCATGTTTTAAGAGTCTAAAAAGGATGGTAAAAAGAGCGACTCTATGCACCATCTGATTAGTTTAATGAGTCCAGACAGGCAAACTCATCGACCTTTTCATGTTTTAAGAGTCTGAAAAGGATCATAAAAAGAGCGACTATGTACCTCGTCTATGTAATTTAATGGGTCCAGACGAGAAAACTCGGTGGTATTTTCATATTTAGAGACTCTGAAAAGATCGTAACGAATGAATCCAGGGTGGTCCCTTTGTCATAGTTTTTAACCGGGTGCGACAAAAGTTGAATAGTATACCTGGAACGGTTCCTTTTCTGTGAGTTAATCTACTGAGTCCGGATAAAGAGAAACCTATGCTCAATAGATGTTTGCCTCATTTTGTTATGAGTATGAGGAGACAGATTAAACTCGATTTTTGTCGTGAATTTTTAATGAGTCACGCAATGACAAACTCAATACCTTCATCAAATTTTAACGAGTCAAATGAAGAAAATTCAGGGTATCTTTTACAATTTAGTGAGTGAGGAAAAAGAGGTAAAAGAACTGCTCATTCCTTCTTTGTAGATTTAACGAGACCGAAAAGGGAAAAACTCGGGGATTTTTTTATTTAAGAGCAAGAAATAGTCCTAAAAAAGAAAGCGCTCATATCATCATCATAAACGTTTAATGAGCCAAATGACGAAAACTCAGGCTTTTTTTGATTTAACGAGTGAGAAAATTTCCTAAAAATAATACTCGAAGCTTCGTCATAAGTTTTTAACAACCCTAAAGAAGGAACTTAGGGTTTTTTCAGTTTTATGAGCGAGAAAAAAGTCCCAAAAAAGAATTCTCAATCGATCTTTTTCAGTTTAGTGAGGTAGAAAAAGAGGGAAAAAGAGTTGCTCAGACCATCGTCGTAAGTGTTTAACAAGTCTGATGATGAAAAACTCAAGGATTTTTCAGTTTTAGAGCAAGAAAACATCCCATAAAAGAAATCTCTCATAGAGAATTGCACATGGTCATTTCTGTCGTTCAATCCTAAAAATTCTTTCATCAAAACATGAGCAATTTCTACTGATATGGAGTCATGGCGCATGATAATTATCATTGGAAATGGACTACTTCTACATTAATGACTTCAATTAAGATAAGTCATGTCTCCAAAGTGACTATAAGGGAGTTCTTGATCCTCCACTTTCACCATTTGCATCATTTGAGCGCTGTGAGAGTGTTTTGGAGCTAAATAGGAGAAGATTTTCCACGAACGATTGCGGGAGATCTGGGCAACCATTCGACGTGTCGTCAGTCCCATGTAGGTGCCAAAACCTTGATCTTGCATTATTGAACCTTTTATTATCAGCTTTTGGGGTGATTTTTTGGAGAACTAGGGAGCCCTATTTCTTTAATTTCTCCTAACACCCCCTAGCAAGCCTGTAGGGGGCGTTAAACGCCCTTTACGACCTGCTAGAGGGTGTTAATCCTCCCTGTATGTCACTAGGGGGTGTTAGTGCATGAGGGCGCACCCCAAAATCCCCGGAAATTATTTTATAAGAAATTTGGCCCCATTTTCACTGAGTTTTGGGTTGATTTGTGTAGGTTTTGAGCCATTATGACTAGTATATGGAGAGAACAAGCCCATGACCGACAAGAATTGTTGATGCGAAATGATCCTGCTTGCATACTTGCATTGCACCGCTATGGGTTGATGAAGTATGCTAAGTTGGACTTGATGAAAGGTCAGGAGGACCTTTTGAGCTGGATTATTTAGTGCTGGGATGAACATGAGTAGGTGTTTAGGATTGGAGATCATGAGTTGGCCATTGACCAAGATGATATATACTTTTTGACTAGTTTGTCATGCAGAGGAGCACAAGAAAACTTGATCGAGGGTAGGCCTAATCCTTGATCCACCCTAGAGATGGTTCAAGCTTACTGTATCCCTAAGAGTGGACTCGTCAGCAACAGAGTCCCTATAGAGAGGATTAGGTCCAGATCTATGAGGGCCATTTTATGGTTGATTGTGCATTTGGCGGGGTCAAAGAGTCCCCATGTTGCAACAAAGGCCCAACTATTGCTTGCAGTTGATTGTGTCTAGCCTCAGATGTTCAACTGGTGTGAAGCAGTGCTTCGCCAATTGAAGGCAGAATTGACTGCATGCAAGACTCAAACCCAACAGAGTTTTGGGTATGGCACTCTCATTGTCTCATTCATACTTGAGAGGGTACTTGTTATGCACCCGTGGATGAGCTTAGGTCCCCTTGATCCGAGGGAGCCAAGACAGGGGCGATGGGCATCACTTGATCCTCACACAGGAGGAGGACCTATCCAACACTTTTTCGAAGAATATTTCTTCGAATGGCTTAGTGGCCAGATTGTGATGATTGACGACTATGCCTATGAGGGCATGGACTTCACCGGCAACCCTGACTTGATTCTGCCTCCTGGGACCAACTAGGGGCCTCAAGGTAAGAATGATTTTGAGAGTACTTAAAGTATTTTTAAGCTTTTGAATATTTATGTTATGTTTTTGTTGATTTTATGGGTGAACAAGTACTGACATGAAGCTTTTTTCTTGACACAGATGTGGCACCGGTACGACCTGTAGGCGAACCTCGCCAAGTGAGGCGGGGAGGCCAACTACCTGATGGGGGGGTGATGCTAACAGTCTTTGCGAGGTTTTAAGGAACCTGGAGGGCTTGAGCATGGGTGTGTCCCCCCTTCCTATGAGGGAGGTCCTTGCTCATATGCAATGACACACAGTCAGTGTGCCTACGTGGTTTCTAGTTCCTCTTCGGAGGATAGCTAAAGCAATGTTATCATTTCATGAGCGGAAGGATCTATTAGCAGGCGCTTTGGTATAGCCAACGGGTGTTTATAGCTAGGTTTAGTAGCCATTTTGTACTTAAAACACCCAATTTTTGGAATATTTTGATGTAAAAGACTGGATTCAATATATATATATATATATATATATATATATATATATATATTGGTATTTTATGATGTAAATGTTTTTTAAGTGTTTTTTTCAATTTTTAACTATGTCAATATTTACTTTCATACATGTATCTATAGTTAATGAGATAGATGCCAATCTAACACATAGTATGCCAATGAATCAGCAACTGTATTAAATTCTCTAGGAATGTGTTCATATGTGATAACCTCAAATTGACGTTCCAAGAGTTGTACCCTTAAATAATGACGTAACAATATTGGATTACGAACGTGATAATGATCTATCAATTGCATAACAACAAGCTGAGAGTCTAACTTGACCACTAGATTAGAGATGTCCCTTGATGACATTTCAGTGAGAAGTGAAATTACAGACATGTACTCAGCAATATTGTTGGTGGAAATACCAAGAAAGACTTCGTCGAAACAAAAAAGTTCCGACTCAGATGTGTAAATGACCCAAGCAGTTGATGCAATGTGCCGTGTGTGATGACTGGCACCATCTACGTATCCTACGTATGTTAAGGATAATGAAGACATCTGCATTACGAGAAATATATATGAGACAAATACTTCAATAAATACCAAAAAATCCGGTCACATCAAAAAAAAAGAAAAACTTATAAATACATAAAATTACAAAGCACATGCTTAGTGCAGTACTAGGCATAATACTTTTTCATATAGAAACCATTTCAGGGCTCAGCAAGCAGGACTCCTTCCCAGTCCTGAAGTTCATATGCCCCTTTTGAGAGGGCTTTCTTGACGACATATGGACCGAGCCATAAGGGTTGAAGTGTTCCTTCCCCCAAGAGGTCATGTTTTTTATCATAGAGTAAAACAAGATCTCCCTCTTAGTAAGAACGAGGCTTGACCTTTTTGTCATACTGGGCTTTGACCTGACACTTGTGGGCTTCGAGTGCCAATTCGGCATCTCGATGGGTTTCATCCAGTTGATTTAGGTATAGCAAGTGCTCTTCTTCGGCAGTAGTGTCGGGCAAGAGTTCAACGACGATTTGTAAGGAAGGAATCTGACACTCAATTGGTAAAACTGCTTCTAGGCCATAAGCCAGTTGAAAAGGTGTGAAGCCTGTAGCAGTCTTAACTGAAGTTCGGTATGCCCATAGTGCAGGATATAACATTCGATGCCAATGGGTTTTATGATTCCCTACTAACCTATGGATCATGGTTTTTAAGACACCATTGATGGCCTCTACTTGACCATTAGCTTGGGGGTAGTAGGAGGATGATTGATCCTAGCGAAAACCTAGCAACGATGTTAAGTCAAACATCATGTGATTCTGAAAATGAGACCCATGGTTTGTAATGATCATGCGGGGCACACCGAAGCGATAGATGACCTGATTAAACAGGAATAGCACTGCAGTTTCTCCATCGGCCCAGAAGGTGGGAAGGGCTTCGACCCATTTCGTGAAATAGTCCACAGCTACAATAATATAGTTATGTCTAGTAGAGGAAACGGGGTTGCAAGTTACAAGTCTACCCCCCATTTGGCAAAGGAGGTAATGGAGATAACCGGGTGCAGTAAGGCGGGAGGAGCGCACATTTTCTTTGTAAATACTTGACAAGGATGGCATTGCCGGATAGCCTTGATACAATCTTTGAACAAGGTCAGCCAGTAATAGCCTACATGTAAAATTTTCTGAGCAATAGATATGACAGAAAAAAGATCGCCAAATGCCCCAGCATGGCAGTCATTTAAAACGTGTTATGCCTCTTCATGAGTGAGGCAACGTCGAAGAACTGTGTCTGTACCACAACGATATAACGTATCGTTAAGCCCTAAATAGTGTCATGCTTGGTGGAAGATGTGACGACGGTCACCTGATGATAGCTCAGGGCAGAAACGTTGCGCTTGGAGGTAGACAATAATGTCACCATACAAAGGGTTAGTAGTGTTGATAAGATAGGCAGCTTCATCTAGAAAAGGATCATGGGCTATCGCGTTAGGATCGACAATGGGAAGATCCAACAAAAGTTCGGCGAAGACTAAGGAATTTTTCGCCTTGGCAGCAGTGAAAAACAAATCAAATTGTTGGAGGATCACGATCCATTTTGAATATTTCCCTCCAATTACTTGACGAGACAAAATGTGTCTCATGGGATTCTCCAAGGCGATGACAGTAGTCTGTCACAACAATATGTAATGTCAGAAGCGGTTGACAGCAAAGACAACTGCCAAGGACAGCTTTTCCACATGTGAATATCTGAGTTTGGGCCCAGCTAGGCCTTTCAACAGATAATATATCACATGTTCACTCTGGTCATCATGAGTTTGAACCAAGACCATTCCTAGAGAGGATGGCAAGGCTGCCAAGTATAGAAGAAAGTCGCGCCCATAATTGGGAGTGCTAAGGAGTGGGGCTGATATAAGCGCCTTTTTCAAGGCATCAAATGATCGTTGATCTTGATCATCCCATAGATACGACACTCCCTTCTTAATTAGGCGCATAAAGCCTTTCATCAACTCAGCATAGTTTACGATGAACCATCATAAAAAGTTTGCTTTCCCTTGTAAACATTGGTGCTGAAGAATGGATTGTGGTTCGGGAAATTGAGTAATTACCTTTACCTTATCGAGATCAACCCTAATCCCATACTTGGAGACAATGAATCCAAGTAAGTGTCTAGACTCAACAAAGAAAATGGATTTATGCGGATTCAGACGTATGTTATAAAACTAACACCTAAGAAAGATAGCTCTTAAATGATCTAGGTGTTGCGCTCACTTCTTGGAATGGGTTGGAAGGTCATCCAAGTAAGCCTAAATGATACATCTGATATCGTGAAATTCATAGTCCATGGCCCTTTGAAATGTTGCTCCAACATTCTTTAAACTGAATGGTATTTTTCGACAGGCAAAGATTCCCCATGGGCAAATGAAAGTGGTTTTGTGCTAGTCTTTGGGTTTTATAGCAATTTGGTTGTAACCTCAGAATCCATCCATGAATGAGAATGATTCACAACTGGCGCAGTCGTTGATGATTTGGTCGATGAACAATGTCGGATAATTATCCTTTGGACACGCGGTGTTCAAGTCTTGATAGTCGACACATACACGGATGGTTCCTTGTTTCTTATCGATAGGAACCAGATTGGAAACCCATTCTGTTAAGGGAACGGGATAGACGAAACCAGCACGTAACAAATTTTCCACCTCAGTCTTGATGGCTGCTGTTTTGTAGGGGTGGAAGGGTCGAAGCCTTTGGCAGAGAGGTTTAGCATTGTCGTATATGTTGATCTCATGCTCAAAAATAGAAGGATATATGTTGGGTGTTGGGCATGGAATCAACCCACAACAAGTTTTGGGGCTCAAAACCCAAGTTTTGGTCAAAGGTTTTGTAAGACTCTGTGAATTGCGGGCGTAGAGTGCGAAGTAGAGGTTAAGTCATAAGGTTGTCTGCCCTAAAGTAATGTAATATAATATAAAGTCATGTCGGCTTACCCATGGTCCGTGGACCATGGGATTGTATAAATAGAGCGAGGCTATAAGTTGTAAAGATAGTCGATGATTGAGTAAGTAGCGAAAGAATGGTTCAAGCTTAGAGTAGGATTCTAAGTGTATTGCGTCATAGTAGTAGGGAGAGGCTCTGCAGCTGAGTGCACAAAGGCCTAGTAGAGTCCGCAACGGAGTGTGCGAACCCCTGCAGCTGAGTGCGCAGGGCAGTGTCAAGTTTGTAAGCAAGATTGATGATTAATAAAAGAGAAGTTGATTCCTATTTTTGTGTATTTGTTGTGCATTATCTTCTTTAAGTTTGTATTGATTTATGTATCGCGCACACTGATATGATTGTTGAATATGTTGTAATAACCATAAATCTTACACACACAAGTTAAGTAATCGGTTAAGTAGCAAGGGACTTTGGTATTATACGAGTCGCGCCTTGAGTAGGGCTACGCAAAAGCTGCACCACAGGTTGCGAAGGGATCGCAAGTGCGCGTAGCGACAAGTCAGACTGCAGAACTCCAAAAGCCCATCATACATCCCAAGGGTGCGGAAACCTGGTTTTAGCACCCTCCCATACTACTTCGGGTGAGACCTCAGTCCACGCTCCACGGACTATTGCCGAAAGGACTAGTAGTACTAGGATTTGCTTGGCTAAATCACCTCTGAACCTGGGTCAGTCCTAGACAAGCCAACAAATGGTTTCGCTGCCGGGATCGGGATCTACATAAAGGATGTCTGATGTCGTGCCACCGGAATCCTACAAAGAAAGAAATTGAAGAGTGTTTGGACAAGAAGATTCACAAGTTCGCAGTGCAGGAAAACAGAAATCCGCGAGTCTCTAAGGAACAGTGGTTGGAGCGCTACTTGTACACGGAAATCCACGAAATTTTCTTTGCATCTTTTTTGTCCGAGCTGTATGAGTGGATTATGAAGATAGCAGACAACCAAGGAAGGTGTAGGCTCGACAAACCAATAGTGTGGACTCCGAAACTAGTGCGCTGACTAGAAGCTTCAGAAGATAAGATAGCGCGAGCTGTGGACCACTGGCTTGACTGAATAATAGGAGGATTTATCACTGAGTTCGCTGTAGACATGACCATCAGCTACAGTGAGCAGAGTAATGTTTTCTCAAGGGACTGCAAGGTAAGTATATTAAATCTTTGAACACTTGGATTAAGATGTTATTGTGTGAAACGTGGGTTATGTGAATAAATTAATGTTTGGGACTACGTGAAGCGGAAAGATCTATAGAAGCGAAAGTAGTGAGGAGTTGGAAAAGAGTCCCTAAATTTCACCCTCACGAGAAAGCGAGGAGGAGCTCGCGAAAGTCTCTCCAAGAAGCGCAGTTAGTTTGATAAGACAGAGAATTCCACGTTTACGACCTTCACCCACACCACCACCCATTTCACCCTCCTCACCTCCATCTCCACCCAGTCCACCTCCGCCACCATCGCAGCTCAGCATGGCAAGTGTGATCAAACTGTCGGTGTTCAGAGGAGTAGGAAATGAAGATCCAGACCAATTCTGGTTTGTGGTAAGCATAGTATGGGAAGCACAGGGTGTCATGGATGATAATATTAAAAAGGCTACGCTGGTGAGCACGCTGCAGGATCACGCCTTAATGTGGTATATCAAGCATTCTAATGACCACCCGAACGTAGGTATTGCAAAGACCCAGACCACGTTAAACAGAGAATTTAGCAGGCCAAAATCAGAGACACAATCAATCATCGGGTTCAAGGAGATCGTGATACTCCTAGGCGAGACCTCGTAGGATCTAGACCAAAGGCTGAAGAGTACGATCCGCGAAGCCAATATGACATTAACAGATGCACAACATCGCACATGGTTTGTGGCCTCACTTACGCCACACTTAAGGACAACGCTGTCATAGCAAAAACTTTCCACCCATGCTGAAGCGTTGGAAATGGCAATGAGATTGCATGAGATCCCTATACAAGACCCTGGGTTGGGAGTCCAACAAATCCAGGCGCAACTGCAGAATCTGCGTCTGGAGATGCAAAATTTGAAACATGACAGGACAACTCGACTGGAGGTGTGCGAGGAAGTATGGTGCATAAAATGCACAGGCCAAGGACACGACAAGGACCACTGTTTAGTGTTCACAAACTCCCTGGCGGGGGAGAGCAATTCCATTAAGACCAGAGGCACAGGCAAGGCCGAGCGCGACATCTACATTATGGTGCGCAATCTACCAAATAGGAGGGAAACACACCACAGATAATTGTCATATGTTGCAGAAGTATATGCAGACGTCCCAGCAATTGTTTTGTAATTTTTGCAGGTCGGTAGGCCATGACAAACGCACCTGCCGAAGCTATGAACTAATGATGGATCAGACTCCTGCCTATAGGGTGCAAACTGAAATGCAAGGCCTCGACCCAAATGCAGGGATGACGCACGCTAGGTTTCAGGGGTGCGGTTGGGGTCGAGGTGGAATGGGACCAGGAAGGGGTCGTGAACAAATAATTTGTTACAATTGCGGAGGGCCAGGGCATTATGCCCATGATTGTACGAACCCAACTAGGATATCATGTTGTTACTATAATCAGTTTGATCATGAGGTATAAGTTTGCCCTTCGCTGATAGCGAAGATGTGCGAAAAGGGGGTATTCCAGCCCCCTCTGACCCAAAATTTACAAATGATGAGATCTGAACCACACGAAGAAGACCCAAATGTAAACATGATGCTCAGGTGGTATGGCCACGGGAGATGATAAAGGGAAGCAGCCAGAAGACAGTGTGTGGGTTTGCAAGGCTCCTACAAAGGAACCCAAGTTTGACTTAGAATGTGCGAAGGAGACATTCATGGAAGCTAAGAAGAGCTTCACGAAGGCCTCCACTTCAGGTAGTAAGGATCAACTAGAACCAGGGATGGATCCTTCAATGCTCACTACCTTTCTGGAGACATGCATGAAACTGTTGCATGACAACAAGGCAGTCAAAGGGCTAGAGGAACTTATCACTAGGTGCACGGGGTTAGGAGAACCACGCGTGGTCCGAAAACTTGGAAAGCATGCATTGCACACAGGAAGGGAGATGAGGTTAACTGCGCAAATAGGCGAGTATGAAATGGATCAGGTAATCCTGGATCTGGGTTCGGACGCGAATGTACTACCAAAGCAAAGATGGGAACACATGGGCAACCCTGCCTTACAATGGTCCCATATTCAGTTACGAATGGAGAACCAACAAAATATTTTTCCCATGGGAAGATTGTAAGGGGTGAAAGTCGATATTGAAGGCGCGAGTGCGCAGGCGGATTTTGAAGTGATAGAGATTGTCGATGACAACAATCCCTATCCCGTGCTACTAGGAATAGACTGGGCTACCGATATGAACAGAGTCATAAATCTAAAGAAGTGCAAAATGATCTTTGAGTAAAGGTCACTACGCATAGTAATACCGCTAGATCTAGCCGAAGGAGCGCGACACACCGAACCGCTGCACGATGATGATAGTGATGATGATCTCGACTATATCTACAAGATAACTGCATAAGGAGAGGATTGGGTAAATTCAACTACAGATGGAAGGATTTTGTGGAAACACGAAAGCTCCTGCACTTCGGATTCAGATGAAGAGATAGAGCGATGGCAGAATCAGCTACACGAAGTAACAACACTGCACTGCAACATGATGATCAGGTCATTGCGTTGTGTAACAACATAGGCAAGGGTGCTGCCGACATATGATGGATTGTCAGCGGTGGATGAATTTCTGAGAAAATTCGAAAGTGCAGTACCAGAACAGCAGCGATTCGATGCGTTGAAGTGGGCACTACACGCCAGACCCACACGATGGTGGGGTATGCATCAAGGAACTTTCGAAGACTGGTGCAGATGCAGAAGGATGATGCGCCTACGTTTTGGAAAACCCCAGCTTCGAACGAAAGCCACTCAGCAAGGGCGGAACAACTTGTGCGCCCACCTTTCTCAATGGGTACAGACATATGTTGTACAGTCCGCACAAGCGCACACCAACCCCAGCCTAAAGAATCGAAACAAACCACAACACCAGAAAAGGCGACGCGCGTTACCAATTCTCCACGACAAGGCATTCCATAGGGTGCGCGAAGCACTAAACAAGGTTCACTAGGTGAGACGAACTGATTGGGACCTGCACGTGCCAGTGGTTCGATGGGCCTATAGGACCATGTGCAAAAACCTAAGCGCAGAGATGATTCCAAAGGTGCGAAATAGAGTAGAAACCGAAATTTCTGAAGGGAATACCAAAAGTAATCCACACGTAATAGCTCCCGCAGTTATGACAGTGCGCGAAGACTAGGATGAAGGAATCATATAGCTACGCGAGGACGACCATATAAGGATTCGGGAAGCCATTCGACAATGGAACCTTAGACTTCGCAGACTCGAAGAAGATCAGGTACGATTGAGGAAGAAAAGCATGTTGAAGGACACTGAGATCAAAAGACTAGAAAACGAGGTCACACAAGCATGTCTCGTCGGTAAACCAAGGATGACAAGGCAAGATATGAATGGTCATACCACTGCATTAGAATATTGTCGCCAAGAATTGATGACTCTGATACCATGGCTGAGACCACACCTTACCAAAAGCAATAACAAGGGGAGCACACCACATAAGGTAGAACAGGTTGTTCTAGCTTTCACGAGGGCAACTGAGGAGTGTCCACAGACTCTACTGGAAGGCAAATTGAAGTCTCGCACAGATGGTGCGACCACCTAACTAGCCGTAGGGAGCACAGTCTCGGTGCTCCAGGCAGTTGAAAGAGAGCACAGAACTATAAAAGAGTCTGTGTGGGAGCTGCGCGACAAGAGAGATGCGTGCAAAATCAGCTTGTCACAAGGATCGCAACCGTGCATAGGGGGCTGCGCTACCACACAGGTAGACTAGGAAGTGACCGTTGGTGTCACTGTTCATGACGAGATGTCCAATTTAAGGCAAAAGGGAGTGGGCGACGAGCAATTTAGACATGAATTAAGAGCTAGATTTGGGACAATCCGCTGCCAAGAATGCATTAATGACTCAGAAGTGGGGGGAATGGTCAAATTCGAATTCAAAAGACGCTATAAAACTCCAAAGGCTAGCCACGAGACAACACTTGTTCATTTGAGATTTGAGCTATTACGAAGAATAGAAAGTGTTGAGCACCAAGCGGTATTTGAGCCCCCAAGTTCGTGAACAACCACAGAGAGTTCGAACAAAATGACAACTACCAAAAGAGGTGTGGGTTTTGTAGAGAGTACCGCTGAGGAAGCCATGCAGAACCCTACGGTGCAGGTTGGGGATGCGCTGAAAATTTTGAAATCACCTTAGATGCCGAGGCCCAAGAAGGATAAACAAGCAATGGGACCAATCCGAATGTCCCACAAAATCCGTGGTTTGGTAAACTTTCCATGGAAGAAAAGGGCAAGGTTGTCAACATTGAGACGGATGATGAGGAGGACCTACAGGCTCTCGTAGATGAGATAGAGGTGGATGAAGAAATGGAAGAAGACATCTAGCTGGTGCGCGCTGTAGCAAAATTGCCCAAGTACATTCCTCCGTGGAAAGGGAAAGCTAAGGTACCCAAGGATTTGGATGTTGCTAAGAGTGCACTCCAAACCCCACTCCTCCCAGATGGAATTTTGTTTGAGGGCTTGGACCTGGACCACATGCCCACAATGAAATTTGAACACTGGGACCTCCCAGACAGCGAGTAGTTCCCACATTTAGAGACTGAGAACCTCATGAAACAGAGCAAGGAGGGGTCAGCTATAGCGCTAGAGCCACAGAAATGATTGTGCAGTGTGGAGAAGGCCGGACTACTACACCTACTATGGATTCCACACTTTCACTGCACACCTATCATGATCCTTGTCATCAGGCAGCTGCTTTACCTGGTGCACGATGGATACTTATGGCTGAAGGAGTCTATTCCCATCATGGCAGAGCTTATCCATAGGATTTCTCGGCTTCCCTGTAAGGGAAAGGACCTCGCGGAGATAGCTCGCAAAAGCAGAGATTGGGTGCTCATAGAGGCCATGAAGGAGTATAAATTGGAAAAGAAGAAGAGAGGCTACGCAACCAATAGCATTAAAGATAAACGGGTACACGTAGCCACCCAACCACTGGTCGGGAAGGTGATGCGAAAATGCCATGGAGACGAGGTACCAGCGTCGGTCGTTACGCTGGCACAGCAATGCACGGAGGGGGTCCAATTCAATTGGGCCGAGTTCCTCTGCGAAGAATTCCTAACCAACTGCAAGGAAGCTCAAGAGTAGGGAAATACCTTCTACTCTGTTGGGCATGGAATCCCCCACAACAGGTTTTGGGGCTCAAAGCCCAAGTTTTGGTCAAAGGTTTTGTAAGACTCCGAGAATTGCGGGCGCGAAGTAGAGGTTAAGTCATAGGGTTGTCTACCCTAAAGTAATGTAATGTAATATAAAATCATGTCGGCCTACACATGGTCCGAGAACCATGGGATTGTATAAATAGAGTGAGGCTCTAAGTTGCAAAGATACTCGATGATAGAGTAAGTAGCGAAGGAATGGTTCGAGCTTAGAGTAGGATTCTAAGTGTATTGGGTCGTAGTAGTAGGAAGAAGCTCTGCAGCTGAGTGCGCGGACCCCTGCAGTTGAGTGCGCAAGGTGGTGTCGAGTTTGTAAGCAAGATTGAAGATGAATAAAAGAGAAGTTGATTCCTATTTTTGTGTATTTGTTGTGCATTATCTTCTTTATGTTTGTATTGGTTTATGTATCACGCGCACTAATATGATTGCTGAATATGCTGTAATAACCATAAATATTTCACACACAAGTTAAGTAATCAGTTAAATAGCAAGGGGCTTGGGTATTATACGAGTCGCGCCCCAAGGAGGAGCTCGTGAAAGTCTCTCCGAGAAGCCCGTTCAGTTTGATAAGACAGAATTCCATGTTTACCACCCCCACCCACACCGTCACCCGTTTCACCCTCCTCACCTCCATCTCCACCCACTCCACCTCTGCCACCACCGCAGCTCAGTATGGCAAGTGCGATCAAACTGCCGGTGTTCAGAGGAGTAGGAAATGAAGATCCGGACCAATTTTGGTTCATGGTAAGAGTAGTATGAGAAGCATAGGGTGTCGTGGATGATAATATTAAAAAGGCTACGCTTGTGAGCGCACTACTGGATCACACATTAATGTGGTATATCAAGCATTCTAATGACCACCTGAACGCAGATATTGCAGAGATCCAGACCGCGTTGAACAGGGAATTTAGCAAGCCAAAATTAGAGACACAATCAATCATCGGGTTTAAGGAGATCGCGATGCTCCCGAGCGAGACCCCCTGGGATCTGGACCAAAGGCTAAAGAGTACAATCTGCGAAGCCAATATGACGTTAATAGATGCACAACATTGTGCATGGTTTGTGGCCTCACTTACACCACACTTAAGGACGGCGCTGTCACAGCAAAAACTTTTCACCTAGGCTAAAGCATTGGAGATGGCAATGAGATTGCATGAGACCTCTATACAAGACCCTGGGTTGGGAGTCCAAAAAATCCATGCGCAACTGCAGAATCTATGTCTAGAGATGCAAAGTTTGAAATAGGACAGGACAACTCGGTTGGAGGTGCGCAAGGAAGTATGGTGCATAAAATTCAAAGGCCAAGGGCATGACAAGGACCATTGTCTAGTGTTCACGAACTACTTAGCAGGGGGAGGGCCAATGCCATTAAGACCGGAGGCATAGGCAGGGCCGAACACTGTCTGCATTATGGTGCACGATCTGCCAAATAGGAGGAAAACACACCATGGATAATTGTCATCTGTTGCAAAAGTATACGCAAATGTCCTAGCAATTGTTTTGTAATTTTTGCAGGTCGGTAGGCCATAACGAACGCACCTACCAAAGCTATGAACTAATGATGGATCAAACACCTGCCTACAGGGTGCAAACTGAAACGCGAGCCCTTGATCCAAATGCAAGGATGGCACGCGCTAGGTTTCAGGGGCGTGGTTGGGGTCGAGGTGGAATGGGACCAGGAAGGGGTCACAGTGAGATAATTTGTTACAATTGCGGAGGGCCGGGGAATTATGCCTACGATTCTACGAACCCAACTAGAATATCATTTTGGTACTATAATCAGTTTGATCATGAGGCAGAAGATTTCCCTTCGCTGATAGTGAAGATGCGCAAAAAGGGGGTACTCCAACCCCCTCCGACCCAGAATTTACAAATGATGAGGTATGAACCGCGCGAAGAAGACCCAAATGTAAACATGATGATCAGGAGTGGTATGGCCACGGGGGATGATAAAGGGAAGCAGCAAGAAGACAGTGCATGGGTTCCCAAGGCTCCTACAAAGGAACCCGAGTTTGACTTAGAGCGCACGAAAGAGACATTCATGGAAGCTAAGAAGAGCTTCACGGAGGCCTCCACTTCAGGTAGTAAGGATCAACTAGAACCAGGAATGGATCCTTCAATGCTCACTACCTTTTTGGAGACATGCATGAAACTACTGCGTAACAACAAGGTAGTCAAAGGGCTATAGGAACTTATCACTAGGTGCACGGGGTCAAGAGAACCGTGTGTGGTCCGAAAACTTGGAAAGCATGCATTGCGCACAGGAAGGGAGATGAGGATAACTGCGCAAATAGACATGTACGAAATGGATCCAGTAATCCTAGATCTCAGTTCAGATGTGAATGTACTACCAAAGCAAACATGGGAACACATGGGCAGACCCACCTTACAACGGTCCCCTATTCAATTGCGAATGGCGAACCAACAAAAGATTTTTCCCATGGGAATATTGCAAGGGGCGACAGTGTGGCGTAAGTGAGGCCACAAACCATGTGTGATGCTATGCATCTGTTAACGTCATATTGGCTTCGTAGATCGTACTCTTCAGCCTTTGGTCCAGATCCTAAGGGGTCTCGCTCGGGAGCATCGCGATTTCCTTAAACCCGATGATTGATTGTGTCTTTGATTTTGGCCTACTAAATTCCCTGTTCAATGTGGTCTGGATCTCTATAATACCTCCGTTCCGGTCGTCATTAGAATGCTTGATATACCACATTAATATGCGATCTTGCAGTACGCTCACCAGTGTAGCCTTTTTAATATTATCATCCACAATGCCCTATGCTTCCCATACTACTCTTACCACGAACCAGAATTGGTCTGGATCTTCATTTCCTACTCCTCTGAACACCGGCAGTTTGATCGCACTTGCCATACTGAGCTGTGGTGGTGGCAGAGGTGGAGTGGGTGGAGATGGAGGTGAGGAGGGTGAAATGGGTGGCGGTGTGGGTGGGGGTAGTAAACGTGGAATTCTCTGTCTTATCAAACTGACCACGCTTCTCGGATAGATTTTTGCAACCTCCTCCTCAGGGTGCGACCCGTATAATACCCAAGTCCCTTGCTACTTAACTAATTACTTAACTTGTGTGTGTAAGATTTATGGTTATTACAGCATATTCAGCAATCATATCAGTGCGCGCGATACATAAACCAATACAAACATAAATAAGATAATGCACAACAAATACACAGAAATAGGAATCAACTTCTCTTTTATTAATCTTCAATCTTACTTACAAACTCAACACCACCCTGCGCACTCAGCTGCAGGGGTCCGCGCACTCAGCTACAGACTCTACTAAGCCTCTGCGCACTCAGTTGCAGAGCCTCTTCCTACTACTACGACCCAATACACTTAGAATCCTACTCTAAGCTCGAACCATTCCTTCACTACTTACTCTATCATCGACTATCTTTACAACTTAGAGCCTCGCTATATTTATACAATCCCATGGTCTGCGGACCATGGGTAGGCCGACATGACTTTATATTACATTACAT
The DNA here is from genome assembly GCA_031772625.1 of Pinus tabuliformis. NCBI lineage: Eukaryota > Viridiplantae > Streptophyta > Pinopsida > Pinales > Pinaceae > Pinus > Pinus tabuliformis. The sequence goes on along the minus strand of CM062819.1, from coordinate 1,880,706,496 downwards.
TACTTTAGGGTGGACAACCCTATGACTTAACCTCTACTTCGTGCTCCGCACCCGCAATTCGCAGAGTCTTACAAAACCTTTGACCAAAAATTGGGCTTTGAGCCCCAAAACCTATTGTGGGGGGATTCCATGCCCAACAGACAAGAGAAACCCCGCATATTTGAAGGTCTTGCCCTGCTCTTGAGCTTCCTTGCCCACACAAGCCAACACCAGGCATTTCCTCGTAATACCAAACAAGTACATCGCGGAATTTCTTAAAAAGGTAGGTGAAGCTTGCAATTTCCTCAAGATTGCAATCTGCTCCAACATGGATGTTTTCTACGATGGTTGTCATGACAGAAATATCGATGAGAAATGTCTTTGAAATATTGGCCATGTTTCCTTCTGAGTCCAAAGTTTGGATAGTCGTATATGGTGAGGAAATGATTTCAGGTGCATCAGATGACATGATTTGAGGAGGCATCATGTCCGAATTAGATATCGAAACATGATGGTACGAGTCCTCCCAAGGTTTCTCTTCTAAACTCATGATCTCTCTAATAGCTTTGTTCATAGGTAGGACTTGATTGAGGGGATCGAAAGGAGTAGTTATGGGACAGGCAGTGGTACTATTGGTCGTGACCAAAGTGACCGAAGACTCGAATGGAGATTGAATGGCCTGGTAGGCCAATTCAACTGGTGATAGCGACATTTGTTCTCCATAACTGCAAATGTCGGAAGGGGCCGATAGGATCCAAGGATCAGTCAGTTCGTGAGGAATGGATGAAACCATATTGACCATCTGTGGAACTGTTGGTGGGAGAAGAGGGAAACAAACCATCAGGGAAGAGCCCTTAAGTAGATCGGTACTGATACTAATGTAAGAGTTAGCTACACCACCCACTAAGGGTACAGAGCCGTTGGGTAACAGGGAATAATCAAGGGTACTATATTTCCCTTGGTCCATTGTGACTATCTTTCCATCCAATGGAAATAGGATGATGTGAAATATAGTAGACACAATGGCAATCATGGCATAAGTCCAACTGCGACCCAACAAGAGATTATGGTTGAGCTTTCTATCTACGACTTCGATGTCCACCGTTACCGTTTTCCCATACAAGGTGTTGGGGTAGCTAGCTAGGTAACCTTTTGGGATGAAAGTGTGGCCATCGAAAGCTTTAAGGGAATTTGACGGCGGGGATAGGGTTGGAGAACCTAAAGTGAGCCAACATACTAGAACCATATCGTTGAAGAAGGAGCTCATGACACCATTAGAGAAGCTTGAAAGACTAGCTGAGGTAGAAGTCTACATGGATGTAGTTGTCATCATACAAAGGAGTATCTCTTGGTAACCTCATTAAAAGCATATATAGGACATATGGTTGAAAGAAATTTATCTAGCATGATAGAAGGAATTCATCATACATCATCATCATGAAAGGAGCATTTGCCAGATGAGGATAATATAGATCCTCTATTGGAATCTTCATTAGAAGGTTCACCTCCACCTGAAAGAAGCAAATGTCTCACTGATCATTCCACCTTGTGTGGAATCCATTGATTAGAAGGATAATTGTATGATGACAAAGGAATGTAATACGTCGAGATAGTTGAAGTACTTTCAATCAAGGAAGTTGCCAAAGGAAGACTAGATGACCAAAAGGAGAAAAGAGATATGTTTAAATCATGTGATCATATAGTTGCAGATAGCATGGGTAAATGCTCTACCTTGACAGCATGATCAAGGATCTCTTCCTTTGAAAAAATGCATGAAAGCATGGTTCACATATTGACTAGATGAAATCAACATAATATGTCTTCATATGGTATATGAGGTAGTTGACCAAGATGAACGAACTATGAGTTCTTGAAAAACAATATGTGAAGAAATAAAGAAGAGATCGTAAAAAATGCAACTACGTTCACAGGAAGTCAACATCCAACGACTAAGAATTGATCATCACATCTCCATAGAGAAGAGGATCGTGATAAGGTATGTAAAGAAAGGAGACCCTTGACATATAAAGTTTTGGAGATGTGTTTATGAATGTGCAGGATGTTGCAGGCAAGCAAGATGTCATGATGAAAGGTCATCACAAAAGGTAACTTTGATTTGATGTCCACTTTTTTATTTTTGAATAACATCTGGATGGATTGATACAAGGCTACTGAAAAGAGAATTGTAGATATCACCTACAACTAGCACTCAAGTGATTAGATGAAAGATCCTAAACGAAACATGATGTGGAAAAGGTAGGTGTATGTAGAAAAGCCAAATGTGGACTAGAAGATCACTTTCCGACAGAGAGAAGGATGACATGACCAATATGACTCGTGAAGGAAAGTGATGGATGGTCAATGCCCTACAAAGAATTCCCTAAAGATGAAGACTCCATAATGTTAAAAATAAATTTCATCACATCAAAAGGAGGAGCTCAACAAGCAACCAAAGGTCCCATGATCTCCACTAAAGAAGAAAGTTGTTCTTGGAAGCAAGTCCTTGGAAGCAAGTCCATGGATAAGAAGGAACTTGGGTACATTCTTTTTATAGGAATGGGAACATTCCTTTAATGGAATGGGTATATCTTCCCTAAGTATGAGAGAGAGATAAACACATCATTATTGCATTCACTTTGGAAGAAAGAATGGATTGGGTAAGCATCTGGCATCTGACACTCTTTGAGGATGTGGTAGGGCATTCAAGATAAGAGTGGTTGTAAATGGCCAATATTCTTTGAGGACTAAGAATCCAATATAAGAATAGTCCTGGAAGGTCATACTATGTGAATACCCGAGTACGGTATGTACCTTGAGAGACAATGATGAAGGTGTCTATAAATCATTAGTCTCACTAGCATTGTGCTCTGATCTTGTGGAGTAATAAAGTTGTTAGTCAAGGCCTTGCTATGTGACAATGCTAGAAATTATGATGCTAAACATATGGGTTACCAATCCAACTCTTCTTATGAGAACTTCTCAAGGTTGTATTGTCCATGTACCTATTGATGTCAATTATGAATACCTCCCTAGTTAAGAGGGAGCGTTGAAAATGGTAACTAGTTTTGGTCTTCATAATTGTTTATGTACCATGACTTGATGTAATCAATGTACTTGTCAAAAGGAAATTATATTTTTCAAAAGAAAAATTATTTATTAAAGAATGGGTTTCTTGCCCATTGATTAATTTATTTAGTTTTTTGGCACCCATTGTGTGCCCTAGGGTTTTGCCAAGGTCATGATGTAAAGACCCTTGAAGGGCTCTTGGATCAATGTAAAAGAAATTATTTTTGTATGTAAAATGGCAAGAAACCACCAAATGATGGGTCGGCCAGCCCACCAAGTCAGGCCCACATGAAGTAGTTGCAGCCCACTCAAAAGACTATATATAGAAGACTCATTTGATCTCCTTGGACACAATCAAGAAGCTCGCAGATCCTAGAAGTCTGAAGCAAGAAGCATAGCAAGGAAGAGGAGAATGTCTATCAAGAAAGTCCTATGTTCGATTTGTGGCATCTTCTTATGTTTGAGAAGCTCGCACGTGTAAGGGATTTTTTTGTCTTAGTTCAGACCTATAATCCAGTGAAGAAAATCAATTCGAATTGCAGAAAGAAGTTCTGATTGGGTGGCTGGCCATCACTTGGTGGATTGTCTTGGTTAAGGTTTGGATGTCTTCCTTGAGAATTCTATAAGAGAGAGAAGTTTGGGTTTTCCCCTATGGAGGGGTTTTGCCCTGGCGAAGAGCCTAATTTTCTGGTGTTCTTGTGATCTTCTTTATTGGCATTGTCTTGATGATGATAATTATGATGATCTAATCTAATATCACAAGGAATGTCAATGCTTTAAGAGAAAACAATCAAAATAATTCTGAACACTGTATGCCCTAGTTTTCTTAACATACCCAAACTGCATAAATCGGTGAAACAGATTAGAATTAGAAAGACTGACCCTCTAACATAGGTGAGGAAAGCCAGCATAACCACCATGGCCCTAACTCAAGAGAGTATATATTCATGCAGAATATGACAATTCTGCTCCAAAAACCCAATTATAAAAGGAAGGCATCCCCATTTAAAGTAAAGTGACATTTTTCATAAAAGAGAAATTCCTATAAACCATGTGAGGTTCCACATTTCTCTGCCATGAAGTCTGATCATTCACTTTTGTCTTGCAAAATCACATTTTCGAATTAGGAGAGCTAACAACAAGAATGGCACATTCAGAGGCAATCCATTCCCATAATGCTCATGCAAATTCAGCAATCCCAGAACACATCCGCAGTCTCTGCTATAAGACAAATTACACAATACCCATCTGAGGTGGAATTTATCTCTAGCTGCCAGATTTTGGTTGAGCACTAACCATCCATGTCATAGAAGACAGGTTGCATTCATAAAGGGATTGACCATAGGTATATAAACTTCAGCTTCATGGCTCTAGAAAATGGATCTGGTATATATGACTCACATCTTGCAAAATAGCATTTGGTTACTTATCAACGGTATAAGCATATACTTCGATAAATATTTCTTTAACTGAAATCATAATCATGCTTTCAACTCAGCACCATTAAGTGCACTTACAACATAAGCATATACTTCCATTGAATACTTTAGTGAATATTGTGCTTGTGAAACTAATGCTTGATAAGAACAATTTTTTTGCCTATACAAGCATGAAATGTGATGTCAAACAAAAATCAGGGACAACCTAGGGGAAGTTTTAGGTTTTAACAGACGACCACTGGACAGAAGTGCGGTCATTTTATGCTGAATAACTGTGCCAATGCACAATTGTGATGAGACATTTTCGTTGTTTCCACTTAAGCAAGAATTCACTAAAACAATATTAACTTCTAATAACTGTTAAGGATTTTATTGGGGTCACATTGAGTAATACATGATTGGAAGATGGACCATGCAAAGGCTTGTGTGGAAGACATTTGTCAAGATCAATAAACAGGCACCACACAAAAACATGCCTCATTTCAAATTGCAGAAAAATATGCACAATGTATTCAAACTGTAAATAGCTATGACTGATCTGTACTGTCTAAAGATAGAATTGACAAAGTAGGAAAGAGTGTCTAGACATAAAAGATTTTGTGAGAGATTTTTCAACGAAAATCACATGGAGTATCATTTGTCGACGCGTTTCGAACCAACTAGTGTGGTTCATCGTCAGGACAAGTTGAAGAACAGATCCACCCTAGCATGATAAATAGCCTGAGCAGAGTCTCCAACGGCTAGATTGATTAACGGCTAATTTTGACCTTAGGAGCCAGGTCAAAATTATAATTTATTAATTTAATATTTTTACTATTTTTATTATTATTTTTCTCTGGAAATAAGTTAAATTAGGTAAATGGTTGGTTTTAAAAAGGAATTTATTTATAAAAATTAATAAATATAATTATAATACTAGGTTATTAAAAGTTAGGATTAATCATTTCAATGGTTGATTTGAAAAGAAAAGAAAATTTATTTATTTATTTAAATTATTTAATAATTAATATTGGTATTATACATATATATAAATATTTTTATACATAATAATAGGTTGACAAGTATTTTTATTCAATCATAATTTAATTCAATCATAACCATTAAATTATGATTGAATAAAAATACTTGTCAACCTATTATTATGTATAAAAATATTTATATATATGTATAATACCAATATTAATTATTAAATAATTTAAATAAATAAATAAATTTTCTTTTCTTTTCAAATCAACCATTGAAATGATTAATCCTAACTTTTAATAACCTAGTATTATAATTATATTTATTAATTTTTATAAATAAATTCCTTTTTAAAACCAACCATTTACCTAATTTAACTTATTTCCATAGAAAAATAATAATAAAAATAGTAAAAATATTAAATTAATAAATTATAATTTTGACCTGGCTCCTAAGGTCAAAATTAGTCGTTAATCAATCTAGCCGTTGGAGACTCTGCTCAGGCTATTTATCATGCTAGGCTGGATCTGTTCTTCAACTTGTCCTGACGATGAACCACACTAGTTGGTTCGAAACACGTCGACAAATGATACTCCATGTGATTTTCGCCGAAAAATCTCTCACAATCTTGATATGGATCACAGAAGCCTGAACTCTATAAATAAAAGATTTTGATTTTAAATTTTTAGAGTTATAGTTATGCCGAAAGAATGAACAGAAAGAAACATGTGATTATTTGTTGAAAAATATCATGCATTGGATACCATCAAGGCAGCAATGCTTCCGTGGCATTGATGTCCTCTACTAAATATAAATTACAAATGAAGTGCTGTCACGCACAAGCAGTCATGGCCACTCATTTTTGCTTCTCACTAGTATATTTAGTGTTTCCAACGAAGCAACTGCATGTAGAATGCCATTCATCTTATGGATGTGAAGAAGAAGCTACTCATTTTAGAAAATCGTGTTGTATGGAATTTTTATTGATATAATTACAGAGATCTGATGTACATAAATTGTATTCACAAGTATGCATAGTTGTTGACAAGAATATAATGAAACCTGCAAATCTGCAAAATTGAGGATTTTCTATCATGTGAGGCACTGAGGTCCTCCAATTTGTATATATGAATGATGACAGCAGAATATCTGGATGATATTGAAAACTGCTATCTCCTTAGAGATCCCCAATTGCGATTAACCTGGAAGTTCATATCACAATCCAAAAAATGGATCTCAACCATCACAAACAAAGATTCATGTTGATGCTAAATATGCAGTCCAACAATAGTGAATTATCTATATTTGTATGCAAAATGCAAACCTTAGGACTGGAAACTTTGGATGTTCTTGGTTCATCATAAGTCTCATCTTCATCATCATCAATGAACATTTGTCTGACTACAGTATTTCCAGATTTCCTTCCCCGTTTCCCAGTAGAGCCCGTAGCTCGTCCTCTACCTTTCCCTTGTGGAGCAGGTCTCTTGCGTCCTTTTGCACTTTTAGGGGTTTCATCAGGCTCCTGAAATCAATTGCCAAAGTACTCTTTGGTGTTTAGTAAACAACTAAATTTCCATTATATAAGTAATGCATACTTTGAACTTATAGCTGATATCTACTGGACTCTATAAAGCTGTATCCTCTCGTATTGAATTCTTTGAACACAGAACAGAAAAGAAAGTTAAAATATATCTCACCAAGCCATTGTCTGGTTCATCTATTTCTTCTTTTTCAATTTCATCACTTGAAAGTGAATTCACATCTTCTTCATCAACTACAACACTCCGTACCGCCACAGATGCTGCAGCTGATGCAGTTCTGAGAAAACAATACGTACAAAATAATCAGAACAGATGCCAGTCAGAAGAGTACAGGATGCACAAAAACAATAGTACAGCTACCACTGAAGATATTACTGCCTCCATCTCTGAATCAGTTTTCTCTTTTTCATGGAGCAGGGGTGGGGCTTGGGTCACTCTCCCTAAGGAACTGTGTAAAATATATCATGAATATCTTGACTATATCTGCTGAAAGCAAAGAGGACATTGTTGAGGATGCCCTGATTTTCTATAAAGCTCAGTACATGTGATTAAATTTTAGTCAGTAAAAGCAACTGTAGTCAAATTTGAAAAATCACTCCATCTCTGAAAACTGAAACCAGTAATGTATGTATTTGTGAGTTTGAATGTATTGTGATGCACTCTTACCTCTCTGAATGACGGCTTCCCATAGCAACATCCAAAGTGGTTTGCTTAAGACCACGTGAATCTCTTCCTCTTCCTCTACCCTTGGTACCTCTTCCTCTTTGAGTACTTTCTGGAATATTATCAGTTACTCTAGAAGAAGCTTGTGATGATTTTGTTCCACGGCCCCGACTCACAGCTTTTGACTTAGTGACTTTCACAGGTTCATCTTCTTCATCACTGAACGCACTCTGGCTGGCTAGTTGTAATGAGTTTTTATTTTTCATGCCCTGTATTAGAAAGGTATTATATAAGTAAATGGTAAGAAAATACAGTGGTAAAGTCAGCTCCTTAAGTCTCCGAAAAGGATCCATCATTTTGCTGTTAACTTGTATAAATAATATACAGCTTGATTTAGAAAATATAACACGTCAAATATGCTCATGAGATTATTGCCTGGGAAGGTCACACTAGTTTGGTTAAGAAAATATGATGTATATAAACAGTAGAAGTATATTCAGAATGATGATGCTTAACATTATCAACTGATCATACCTGTGAGGGCTGAGAGCTGGACCCAACTGACAAACCTGTCTTTGGACGTAATGCTCTCTCTTTTTCACGTTCCTAAATCAATTGAATAGATATTCAGAACAAGAGTTCATACTGTCTCTCACCAGGGAGGGCCTCCTAGAACAGTATTCCTAATATGTAGGCAATTGCAATTTCAACTGTATTACTGTAGTGTTATATACCTGCATGCATTGGCCCACTTTGTGGACTAAATCCTCCTCTTCTTTAATTTGCAATACATCTACTTCTTCCACAAGTTTATTCTGAGAAACAAGCAGACAATCCAACCAATGCATAGATATGTTAGTTGAAGTCACTTGCCAATTCAAGAAAACTTGAAACAATAACTTTATCAAGCCAATTCATTACCCGTGTCTCCTCAAGATTATGCTGCAAACAAGAGTGGAAAGCCAATTTATCGTCCTTGTTAACAAATTCATGCAGTGCAACATCTAGATCATTAACCGGAAGGATCTCCATCTTCTGCAAATACATTCAAAAAATAGTACAAGGATTTCATTGCATGGACATCCATCCATGTAGATTGCAGAAGATTCAGGAGAATAAGAGCATTCACAATTAATAAACACAATACTTTATAGAAAAGCAAAAGCTATAAATACTTGCATAATCTTTAAGAATATTAGTGCAAAGATGGAAACAAATTGCTTGATTTTGTAGATGGAAAACAGGTTGATGCAGGTAATATTAAAGTCTAAGACTTTTTTAGCCATTTGGTTCAAGCAACCAGATATACAAATAATGTAGCCAGCAAAATGTAACACGATACATATGACAAAAGATCTTTACATCAAATTGGGGGGAAATTGAGATATTAAAAATAATTTGACAAACCAAATTGATCTGTGTGAAGATCATGCAAATTGAGCAAAAACCATGTGTGGTGTCATTATGGTCGAATAATGCTGCACCAGACCATCGTAGCAGTTATAGTTCCTGACAAAGTACATGCCCAAAGTGCTAACCTTTGTATTGCACTAAGCACCACCACCACTTTGTTGCCAAACTCTAATCATGTAAACCTGTAATTACAACACTGAGCCCCTTCAGCACCAGCTTAGTATTAGACATCAGAGGCCACAAAAAGATACATTTGGTGACGAAAGTGGATATGGTCATCAGCAATATTGCACACAAGTCGCTAACCAAACTGTTGAAATTTGGGTAGCTCAGAAGGTATTTCCAAGTGGAGAAAACCCACAAAAAGTGACCTTGTGGGAAAGATACCCAAGGTTTGGGGTTTTGGCCCAAAGGAATGTGCTTAAAAGTTTAAAACCCAAGATGATGAATTTTATATTCTAATTAATCTTTAAGTGGTTGAGTGGGCAACACCTTAATGGACCAAGTATCCTATGGACAACTATATATTGGAAGCCAAAGGAGAGGCTTAGATACAAGTGCGAAGGACTTCATTTGTGTGTGAGGACAACCCTAGAAGGAGCCACAGCCAGGAGAAGAAGGCCGAGTCAAGAAATTCTGTTGATACGAGTTTTAGGTCTGGACAGCGAAGAAGAAGCAGCAGGCAGGCCACAGGGCTGAGCGTCGAAGTCTGGCCAAAATTTGAAGCAGCAGATGCCTTTGTTACAGGGGTTGAAAGAGCTTGTCTGTTAGGGCTAAACAGGTGCTAAAAGGAAAGGCCTACACAGAGCTGGGCAGAGGTCAAGGAGAAGGCCGTAGGCTGAACAGGAGCTGTGGATCTATGTCCAGTGGTGGCCAACAACAGAACAGAAGAGGCTGCAGGCCTAGAATAGCCTGAATAAGACTTCAAGGAAGGTTGGCTGAGTTGTTAGAAGGCTGTAGCAGCTAGCAGAGGTCTGATCAGCAGATGTAGGTGACAGAGGCCTAAAGGAACAGACTGTATATACAGGAGACCTGTAACAGCTGAGGGCTACAGGAAAGTGGATCATTGGGCTAAAGGATATTCTCAAATTGAAATATTCATATAAGAAAGGATCCAGATTGATAAGCATCAATGATGTTAACATCATCTGTAACAAACAAGGTTCGTACTATGCAGTAATCTTCAGAATACTTTGAAGACAAAGACATCCATTGTAGGACAAATAATTATATATAAGAATATCTGAATACAAGTGAGATAATTTTGATTACAACTAAGGGTCCTGTATATATAGCTAGATAGGTACCCTTTCACTACGGTCATGTCCATAGAGACATGCCTCTTCACTACTAATTATTAGTATATATATATATATATATATATAGATTCATAACATTGTGTTCCTCCTCAAAAAGATTTGTCTTCAAAGTTTATTGCATGACAAGGCATGGCATTTGTTTCTTTGTCTTTTAATATTTTTGCATCTTTCGGAATTCTTTGAATTGTCTTCTTCGTTGATACATGATTATAGGATCCTTTGAGTGATAAACAAAATTGTCATACTAAGAAAGGATAAGACCATCCTAAATTAATTTTTATGGAACTTGGCAATTACTTGATAGCTGGGATAATTTGTTACCGTCAATCTGGATTGTGCCGACATCATTGTCATTCAGAACATGAGTTTGTTGTTTCTGTTTTGTGCGATAAAGATACGCAGACTGATTGGGATGTCTGCTCTTGTGGTTCAGATGCCGATAAGGAGTACTGGCGATTTGACTTTCTCTTATCATTTGTTTGGCAATTTATTGATTTACTTTAGATGCCGATGTTGTTGAGTTGGTTACAGAACCTTCACTTGGAATGTTCATCATCTAAACTGCAACCTCTGAGTGTGTCTTTTCTTCAACTGGTTTATCTTTTTCTTGAGTTGTAATATTGACCGGATCAGTATTCATTCCATTCTCTTCAACTTGAATTTCTTCGTTTGAAGATTTTGACGCTTCCTTCTCAATAAGCTGTTGTACCTTGTTTTCCAATGACTTCTTGTCCTTCTTAAGTTTCTTAATTTGTGTTAATAATTTTTCACTATGGTCCTTAAGCCAAGAAACTTATTCATTCTTGTCAGCGGTGATTTTGTCAACTTCTCTTTGCATATTTTGTAATACTTTTTTACCTTCTTGAATAATTATTTTTGAAATATATTGTATCTCTTCTGGTGTTACTGAATTTAGATTCAATATCATGTCCTGTAGTGTTATTTTTTTCTTCCTATAGGAAAATGTTAAAAACTTCTTCTTCGTATTTAGGATGAAGGGCCCTAGAGTTTCCATCTAGGGCGAAGCCAAAATAATGTCACTATCGTCCTAAAATAAGGTTTTCACAGTGAATTGCGAGATAAAAGTATAATCTTGAATACTTAGTTGTAGATTGTTTCTACCGTATTGTTTGCCACTTGTTTCAATTATATTCGATTCAAGAATCACTAATTGGTTAGCACATTTAGTACTAACATAATTACTATCTTCAATAGAACTTATAGAGATTTTAATATCTCTTCCTGCAAGTGATCCTTTGATTTTAAATATTGCACTAACACATTTATTAAAGGTTTTAGGAAATCTTTCATTATTGGCCTCCATCTTTTCTTTTTCGGGATGAGCCTAGGGTTTTAAAAATAACCCCTTTAACTTAATTATAACTACTTTAAATAGCTTCATTAATATACCACTTAGGTACCTTAGTATTATTTTATTATAATACCCTTTCTTTTATTTTTCTATTTCCTTTTTACTATATATATATATATATATATATATATATATATATATATATATATATTCTTTTGTTAATTTATAGTTTGAATAAATATCACTGCAATTAAATACTATTTATTTTTTTCAAAGTCAAACTTCCTTTTGTTATCATAACTCTTTAATATCCTCTCTGATTCATAGGTATCAAGTCTTTCTACTACCAATGATAATGGAACGACACTAGGTTTGAAGCGAAATCCTTCGATTAATTAAACACTTCTAATATATTATTTTAGATCTGTTATGAAGTGTCGTATCAATATCTATGAACAGTCACACCGTATAAGCCACGAATTGATATGGTGTACAAAAGCAGTATGGCAAGTAGTGGAACGTGATTGCTACAAGTCGATGTAGCATATTTTTTTTGAATTGGTGAATTGGGGTTCGTGACTGTACAAAATAGGGGTATACAACATTTGTGGTTTGTCAGGAATCTAGCGGCTTTTGCATGGGCGAAAACTGGATTTGATTAGCAACAGTTGTGGCTGCAATGTGACAAGGTTGGCTTGTAGTCGTGGAGAGCGATTGAGCAAGGTCAACGGTGGATGGGTGAGGTAAGCAACGACAAAGCATAGGTCGCAGGGGGGTCAAGCTAATAGTGGAGGCACAAGCAAACAGGTGGTGTCATGGCTCAACGTTTGTTTGTGTCGTGTGACTGCAACAAATGTCTAGTGGCTACAGTTGTTATCGGGGAAGCTATGGTCTGTTTGTATGGCAGCTTGGCTCAGCGTCTTGTGTGCGGTGGGGGATTAGAGTGGGGGCATACGGCTGGCAGAATGTTGGTTGACGCAGCTAGTCAAAGCGGTGTGTCAGGTGGTCGGCGTGAACTAGGTAAGACTGTTTTAGCCACACACACACATATATGAAATTTTAACGTCCACGAGACTAGATATAGTCTATTGGAACACTAGCTTCCCTGCATTTTTCCGTTTGCAATTCAATCCTCTTATTATTCAAATTAATGATGAGCTGACCCAACCTTCTAACAGTCTCCTCACAGAAAAGACACGGCCAAGGAACCAATGTTAACACACTGTTGTAACCCTCACTATTGTCTCTGAAAGCATCACATTCCAAAATGAAATGTTTTTCCGATTCCACTGTCCCAGAAGTGCAAAAAGTAGACACCTGCTCTTCCCAAGCTTCTTTAGGTCTTTTCCACTGACCTATTATGCACCGCAGTTGATGCAAGTTAGTTCTTAATTGAGCAATAAGAATCTTTGTTCTCCATGAAATGCTAGCTCCAATGTACTCTTTTTGTTGGAGATCACACGTGGGGTTGAATTCTTGAACATAGTACTTCTTTCTACCCAACTCTTTTCCCCATATATGCTTACAAAACTTCTCCATAACATAACTCTTTAAATTCTTGCTATTTGTGGGACATGCATTGAGGTAAATATTCCATTTTTGCATCCATTTGTTGTTTTGTCTCATCCATGATTTCTTTCTTTCACTCATTCCTTCATTGAAGATAACTTTAGGCCATCTACCTTCTCCCATTTTCTCAATTCTCTGAAGATACCTTATGAGACGCACCATAGCAATTGCTTCGATGGAAGTTGCTCCTATTTCACTCAGTGTTATCTCATAAGAAACCGAACTTTTTATTTTAAACTTGCTCATGATCAAGCATTTTTGGATTTTCTCAATTTGCTTCCATTTTGAGACGAGGATGTTGCTAGCCCACAATTCACACCCATATAATATCACTAGACAAACTAGGAGCCCAAAAGCACTTTAATTGTTTTCCAATCCCATAACTCTGCCTCTCTACATCTGTTTTGAAGAGCATATAATGCTTTCCACCCTCCTAAAATTCTCTTCTTTCTACAATGCTCCCAATTAAGTTTGTTGTTGAAATCAATCCCGAGGTACTTGTATTCATTTACTTCTTCAAGAATATTACTTTCAAAGAAGAACGTATGTTGGCTCTGCTTCTTTTTATTTGAGAAAATCATTATTTTGGTATTGTTGGTATTGACTTGCATCCCCACTACTTTACAAAATTGCTCAAGGGCATATAGGTGCATCTGCAATCCCTAGGCCGATTTAGCAATCAATACAAGGTCATCAGCATATAAAAGAAGCTTTATCACAAACTCCCCCAACCGAACACCATCCCCACCTTGCAAATTTAGCCACTCTTCCAATTTATCAATATATAAACCAAAAAGAGTAGGGGATAAAGGGCAGTGTTGCTTGACTCTGATGTCACTTCTAAAGCTTTCTAAAATGCCTGCTGAAGTTATAATTTTGACTTTCACCTCTTCATAAAGCCTATGGACAACAACTCTATAATGCAAAGGAATTTCAAGTTCTTCCATTCTACTCCACAACTTATCTCTAGGGACCGTGTCAAATGCCTTTTTGAAGTCAACAAAGTAGCAAAATACTTCTTCTTTTCCCTCCCAAACCTTTTCAATAATGTGTCTTAATGTGATACTCTGATCTACTGCAGAATGTTTCGGCCTAAAAGATGCTTGCCTTTTTGCACTCTTTTCTTTGACTTCCGCCCACTTACTGATTCTATTTTCCACCATGTTGTTGAAGATCTTTGCAAACAAAGGATTGATCATAATGGTTCTATATTTGGAAGGATTATTAATGTCTCCACTTTTAAAAAGGGGTATTGCTAGACTAGTTGTCCAATCTCTTGGGAATCCTTGCCGAATGACGTTGTTGAATATTTCCATGATGTGCAATGCAAGTATGTTCATTCCCCACATTAGATATTATGTTTGAAGTACCACCAAGTCCTTTGCCTTTCCTATTTCCAACTTATTAATTCCTGTCTCTACTTCCTGTAATGTGAAAAGCTTTGTAGTTGTGTTGATCTTGGGAGGAGGCTCCTCATCTGATTCTTTCTCATAGAGTTGTCTTGCATAGTCAAACCATTGATTGGTTGTAATATTATTTTCAATTTGCTTCTTCCTTGGTTGAAGTTCCTGCCAAAAATGCTTTGGGTGATTCTTGCCTAGATATATTAACTCTTCTTGCCTTGTTTGCATGAACTCATCTTTTTTCTTTTTTAAAATCTGCTTATATAACTTTACATTCATCTTCTTCTCGCCTGCTTCTTTCAAGGTTTTCCTTTCCATTCTGCTATTTTGCACTTCTCATGTGCACTCTGAATTATCTTTGTTAACTCGTGACTATTGAGGCTTTGGGAACCACTCTTCCCCTTCTGAATTGATCTCTCCAACATTGTTCTGAGGATAGTGCAATTTTCTTGTGTTAGAAGAATTTTTCCCCTTGATATCCATTGTCAAGAACATTGGGTTTTCCTCCTATGTTGTCTTTCATCCTAGATAACCGGATTCGTCCTATAGGCCCCACGAATCCCGAATCCAGCGTGTCCGACGTGATTCTGTCTAGATTCGTGTCCAAAACCAATGACACGTCGTGTCCTTTTCTGACACGTCGAATCCGACTGCGTGTCGCGATTTTCATCTGCGTGTCACGATTTTGGGAATCGTGTCCTGTTTCCAGGACTCGCTAAGCTCAAAAAGCGACCTGCGCGGGTATGAAAAGGGCGTGTTTGCTCATTACAGCCACGCATATTTTCATTTGGCAAGTGTTTTGTGAGCTGTTGGCAAGTGGAGAAGGGTTTGCAGCAAGGAGTTAAGGGAGTAGAGCATTCAACAAGGAGAATCGACCACCAAGTAAGTGCATTTCTGATCTATCATCTCACTGTTTCACTGTGTTCTGTATTTGGCACTATCTGGTTTCTCTCATATAGGTTGTGGACTATGTTAACTGCTTTTATAGCTATGTCTGTCCAACTGTGTTTTCTTGATTAAAATTTATCACATCTACTCCCATCATGTTTGTCTTTTTTCCATGCTTTTTGTGGAGCTGTGGTTGTCCCAAGCAAATATAACTGCTGCCGTGGTGGTCTGAATATGTGGTTTGACTCTACATCGTAGTAAAAGACTTGTAAACCAAATGCACAGTGGCTTTAATTAATCTCGTGTGCGTTCCTGTCCTCTAATTTTGGGGTTTCAGTTGGAAACTCACACTTCAACACCAACAAACAAACGGATAATTTAGTTTCTGGAGTTCAAAATAGGAGGGTTTCTAACTATATTTCTCGCAAAAGGTTCAATGATGTCTCTCCTTCGATAAAACTAAGCTACTCACCAGTCTCCTTGGAAGACAGTATGGGCAGATAGATGTCATTGGAACATGATGCAGATGGATATGTGTATCTTGCCTTAGCAGGGGTTGCAGGGTCACCCATTGTAAGCAAATAAAATATTTTGCAAGAAACTACAGCATTTATCCCTCAAAATCAATGTTGCCCATTTTAGCTTATCCTATTTGCAAGTCTTTTCTTCATTTCTAACATGGACTCGCAGAGAACTCCCTTCTCATCAGTGGAAACATTTATCTGCCCCTCGTTTCTATAGTTGATTTTTATTGATATTAAAGCTCTCTTGACATATTTCAAGATTCCATTTGTTCAAACTTCACATGTTTCTTCCCATGAGTGGGAAATTAGAAAGTTGGAATATAATTTCTATCACTGTTTGAGTTATCAAATATTATCCAACTGTGCTTTCTTGATATGGTCAACCATATCTAGTCCTGTCATGTATGTCTTTCTTCCATGCTTTTTCTGGCCGCTGTTGTTGTCCTGAGCGAGTAGAATTGCTGTTGTGGTGGTATGAATCTTTTGTAAATTGTTTCCATTATTTCCCCGTGTTTAAAATAACCCCTGCAAGAGAGTTAATTTGTTCTAAAGAGTTCCATCTCTATTCATAGCAATTGCTTATGATTGCAAGGTGATCAATACAGGGGGTTTTGTGAGTTTGTGTGTTAAATGTGACTGGCATTTCACCTCCATTTTTTTGCATTTCTTACAGCAGTTTGTATATGATTTTTTATTTACAAATTTGTGCATGCTTTGTTCATTTCTTTTGCAGTATTCATGGCTCAATCAAAGGCAGCAGTTAGGGGGCAAAGGAAGGGCAAGAATGTCATGGGTGGAAATGCCCCTCCTCCCCCAATATCATCAGAGTCTGCTGCAAGTAATGTTGAGGGAAGAGGACCTAAAGACAGTGATAAATATCCATTGTGGAAATATGTCACAAGAGAGGATGGGCCAAACACCAAGGGAAAGGGAGGAGGAAATGTCCAATGGAAATGCAACTTTTGTAACATTTCTTTCAAAAGCACATATTACCGTGTGAAATCACATTTGTTGGCTTTACCTGGTTGTGGGATTGGAGCTTGTAGAGCTGTTTCTTCACAAAAGAGAAAAGAATTGGAAAAGGAGGCCAATGTTGGTATGGAACATGTGGCTTCAAAATCAAAAAAACCCAAGAATGAAGACCCCCTTCCATTTTTGAGGAAAACCACCACCAAATTTCCATTTGAGAGTTCTACTTCTACTGGGGGACAAGCATCAAAAAGAAGAGCATTTGGTCCAATGGACAAGATTTTCCAAAAAGAGAAACGGGAAGAGCTTGATCTCACCATTGCCTTCTTCTTCTATCAAAACTTCATATCATTTAATGTTGCACGTTCACCTCTATTTATTGAGATGTGCCAAGCTCTAACTCAAGGGGCTCCAGCAGGGTATGTGCCTCCTGGGTCAGAGAAGCTGAGAACCACATTGTTGACGAAGGCAAAAAAAGAGGTGCAACAAATGCTTGAGCCTATTGTAGCATCATGGCCAACATCTGGGGTTACCATTGTTTTTGATGGATGGACAGATCCAGCATGACACCCAGTCATCAACTTCATGGTGTCTTCCTTGAGTGGTCATGTTTTTATGAAAGCAGTGGATACACTTGGCGAATACAAGGATGCACAATTTATGGGTGAGTTATTTATTAAAGTTATTGAAGATGTAGGTGTTGATTCTTGTGTGCAAATCATTACAAATAATGCATCTGTTTGCAAGGTTGTTGGCATGATTGTGGAAGCTAAATATCCACAAGTGTTTTGGACACCTTGCATTGTCCATTCATTGAACTTAGCACTGAAATCCATTGCTTCTGATGTGCTTTGGATTGGAAGCATTATTGAGGATGCAAGACATATCTGTAACTTTGTGCAAAACCATACAAATGCCCTCACTATCTACAAGGAGTACAGCAATCTATCATTGTTGAAGATTGTTGATACACGGTTTGCATCTTCATTCATGATGTTGAAGAGGTTGAGGGAGGTCAAGACCGCTCTTGGTTCCATGGTTATTTCTGAGTTTCGGTCTTTTTGGAGAAAGACAAATCAAGTAGCCTCTAAAAGAGTGAAGGACACAGTGCTAGATGATGCTTGGTGGGAGAGGGTAGATCTAATTATTCGGATCATGGACGCTATCATTTCTTTGCTTCGAGTTGCAGATACAGACAAACCCATCCTAGGAGAGGTTTATGAGGGATGGGATTCCATGATTGAGTCTGTGAGGAGCATTATTCTACAGAGTGAGTGCCTCGAGTATGAGAAATCACCAGAGGCCTTCTGTGATACCATACATGATATTCTTGTCAGCAGATGGGACAAGAATTGTACACCTTTACATTATTTGGCTCACTCATTGAACCCCAAATACTACAGCCATGAGTGGCTGAACGGTGGACCTTCCCGCAGATTCCCTCCTCACATGGATGGTGAAATCTCACAAGGGAGGAAAGAGGCATTTAGGCGGATTTATCAGGATACTGCATTGCTTGCTGAGGTGGAGGATGCCTTTGCAGAGTTTTCCACTGGTAGTGGTCGATTTGGAGGTTATGATGTGATTAGAGACAGGGGGGCTAAGAAGCCCTATTCTTGGTGGGAAAATCATGGGGCAACAAGCCCTCCTCTTCAGTAGTTAGCCATGAGGCTCCTCTCTCAGGTGACTTCATCCTCTTGTTGCGAGAGGAATTGGAGCACATATGGGAATTTGCATAGTGTGAAGAAGAGCAGGCTTGAGCAGTCCAGGGCAGAGACAATGGTGTATGTGCACACCAACCTTCGTCTTATTTACAGGGAAAGGGAAGAGTGGTTAAGGGGAAAGACAAAGATGTGGGATGTCTTTCCTGATGATATGGGTCTGGACACCACTGTTGAGTTGGCATTGGCCAACATGGATCTCAATGATCAAGTGCCAGAGCCTGTTAGATTTGATGACTTAGAGGGGTCAACCTCCACACAAGCAGATGCAGAGGCGACTATGGATACAGGGGAGGAGGAGGATGCAGAGGAGAGCAGTGGGGACCATGATGATGAGGACAGTGATGCTGATTGATGCCTTGAGGGTTGTACACCTGTAGTTGTTTTATATTTTCTATTTCTATTTGCCATTGGCATTGCACCAGCACTACCTATGTAACACATTTTGATTTGATGACTTAATGAGAAAACTACAGTTGTCAGTGTGTTTATCTTACTATCTTGTAGTTGTAAGTTGTCTTTCAGTTATGAATTATGAATCATGATTTAAATTTTAATAGATTTATCATTTATGTGACTAGTACCACTGACATTTATTTGAATTTTGTATGTACTATGCATGCTAATAGCTATAGATGAAGATCTATGTTTGAAATCAATAAATTTGTATCATTAATTAAAATTTGTGTAAGAAATATCTATTTTTTAATATATATATATAGATATATATTTTAATAAAATAATATATAACAAATCCTACGTGTACTGTTCCGGGGGGTCAACGTGTCCGAATCCGACACCATGAATCTCGAATCCTACGTGTCCCAAATCCCCGTGTCAGGTGACTTAGCTTTCATCTAACCAAGATAACTTTATATACATTGTGTTATGGTCTGATTTTAAGTCCCACATGTCCTCTCCAATCTTAACTTCATCTATCCTTTCTATCAAGCTTTGTGAACAAATAATGCAGTCAACAACACTTGCCCCATTGTATGTGTTGCAAGTGAACTTCCCAGACCTTTTCCATTTATCTAGACCATTGCAGATAATTAAGTTGAAAGCACCACACAACGTGAGCAACTCCTCTCCAAAATGATTGCTAACTTTGTCATCTTCTGAACATCTCAACCATTGGGATTCTCCTCTTCAATGAGCCAAATAGGATTGTGATCCTCTTTGCAACAAAAAATACTAGCTTGTTGATTTGTTGTTCTAGCATTGAAATCTCCCACTAAAATAACTTCTCCCTGCTGAGAATATACAACAATATCTTGCTTTAAAGCTGCATATGGGTCTTTGCTATCTAGCCCCTTATTTTTGTAAGTTTTTGAGACTTGAGGTGCAAAATAGCATGCTGCAATTCTTATGTGGTTCTCATTCTCTGTTATTTTGAACCATAAATATTGCTTATTTGTATCTTCTTTCACAAACTGTATGTGACGACCTTCTTTTTCTTTCACTAAAACTAGTATTCCTCCATACCCTTTGCCATTTTCTGCTGCCTCATTCCAAACTGCTAATTTCAAATAACCATCAAACATAGGAGTTTTACAACCATCATGTTCATGAGTTTTTGTGAGACAAATTATGTCTCTACCTTCTGCAATAGGCCCTATCCCAGGTCCCCTCCTCCAAGGGTAACCTCTACAGTTCCAACAAACTAGACTTAGGTAGACCTAGGTAGGATTTGATTGCTACGCGGCTTGGCACACAAGACTCAAATTTGATCTTGTTGATCTTGTTGCTTTCCATCCACGTTGATCTTGTTGCTTTCCTCCCTATTATAGAATTAACTGTTTTTTCTACAGCTCGATGTCTCCCCACCTCTTCTCTAGAGGTACATGAGAACTCATGGCACAATCGTCATCCTCTTCTACCTCCTTTTCTGCCTTCATTAGCATTGCCTCAGAGTCAGGCGCCTCTCCCTTATTCTTCTTCCTCGAACACTGGTTCGCATAATGCCCCAATTCCCCACAGTTGAAGCACTTTATCTTGGAGAGGTCCTTTTTCTTCCTCTTCTCCTACTTCCCCGCAGATGCCAAAGTTGCATCCTCTTCCTCCTCTTTCTTGATCCGGACTCCTTTGCTGCTACTTCCCGTCTTGGACAGTCGTCTGATCTCTTCTTGGCGAAGAGTCGCCCACAATTCTTCCCAATCTGGAAGATTTGCTCTGCCCAGAATACTCTGGACGAATGTCTCCCACTCCTCGGAGACTGCATTTAGAGCGGTCCTCACCATCAACTCCTGATCTGGCGTGGCCCCTATGGAAGTCAGTTGGTCCCAGATCTCCTTCAATCTACCAAGGAAGTGATCTATCTGCTCCCCCTTCTGCATCTGGTATGACCGCAACTAATTCTCAAGTAACATCTTCCTCTGCACGGAAGTGTGTTGATACAATGTCTTCAAGGTGTCCCACATTTCCTTGTCAGCAATATGCTGGACCACATGATCCTTGACCCCATCAAGGATTATGCATTTGGCCTTGGCCATTTCTTCGTCGTACTTTTCATTGTCAACTGGGTCAACTGGGATAGCCATTGTTCTCAAGGCAAAGGCCTTGATGCGATGTCTATCTAGAATGGACAGGATCTTGGCCTTCCAAACGACAAAGTTGGACGCCCCGTCCAACCTGTCCTGATCCCTCAGTCCATTCATGGCCATCTCTCTACTCTTCCTTTCGACTCCTCCGAGTCTCTACTTCCCTCTGGAAGTTCTCTCTTCGACTCCCTTTGAGTTGCTACTTCCCTCCTGGAAGTTCTCTGCTAGACTCCCTCTGAGTCTTGATTTCCCTCCTGGAAACCCACCTGCCAACCATCGAGTCGCACCTCTCTGATCTCCTATGCACCTGCAACACTGATCTGGATTTCTTGGCTAGAAATCCACCTAGGTAGCGACTCCCTCTACCTTGGTTTTGCCCCGTTAGGTATTGTTCTGTCTCGGCAACAACAGCACCCCACCAGCTTCACTCCTCGCAATCCGCCCACAGCGTCCTATGCCCCAGCAACTAAAGGACTAAGCCTCTAGGCTCTGCGGAATCCCGACACTGGCTGAAATGCTCCCCTAGCCAATTGCATCAACCCTCTTGGTCTATGCGTGGCTCTTTGTGAGCCTTTTCTGCCCTCCTCAGCATCTGCGCTGGCCTCTCCCTGGCTCGACCTGATGACGCAGTCTCTCTGCGTCAACCCTTCTCTACCGCTTTCTGCTAGGAACAGCTTCTATCACTTTGGACAGTTGTTTCTGCTGCAAATGCTCTGATTCAGCTGGTGCCTTCAGCTCTGTTGTGATCTGCAACCACGCTCTAATACAATGTTGAAATTTCTAAGTATTATCGTTAGAAATTTTATCTATATTTCTTTGGTTTATTTCTCCTACTTGTCAATTACAAACAAGTTATTTAATCATATAAACACTGAAACAAACAAAATACAGTCTCAACCATCTACAGATCAACAGCTGAAAGAAATAGCCAACACACAAGTGACACCGTTATTTTTGGACATCTCGTCCTGGAAAAACCCAACTTAGGAAAACCAGTGAAGCAATTCTGAGGGTTATTTTATTATGTCGTCTTTCAGAGTATAACTAGGTGCTAAATTGGCTCACTCAACAGAGAAAATAATCCAGTAGTAATACCTCTCTATTTGGAAGTAGATATTCAGAAATTTTGCCCCACGAAACCCTTTCTAGCACAATCTAAAGCTTAGCGTCAGCCCACCCGACCTCTATGTCAGCCCAAAACTCACTGCGTCAACCCTCTAAGGCTCTGCGCAGCCTCTACGGCCCTCTGCGTCACTCCTGCAGCCTCTGCATGGATGAGGCAGGCTCTGCTAGCCTCTACGCAGTCTCTTCTGCCTCTGTGTGGCTCCCTCTGGCTCAACGTCTACCTCTCTCTACTTCTGCGCTGGTCTCTCAGCACTATCTCTGCCTCTTTGTCTCGTACTCACTACCCGTCGCTGCAATTGATCACTGATTCGACTTCTCTTAGCAAACCCCTCTAGAGAACCGAATCACTGATCACTCTGGTGTGTTTTCCAACTGACCCTCAAGCCTCTTCTTATAATTTTCCTGTTGGTCCTTCAATAGCCAAGATTACATCTTTAATCAACGGCTAAGATTAGATCTGGCTTGATCCATGTCATTTGGAACCTTCTAACCCAGTTTTATATTAATACCAATTAATATTTTATTTTTCCTAAGTTTAGACTTAGGAACTCCATTAAAATATTAATTATTTTAATATCTCCTTAACTGAGTAGAATCTACCCAAACCATTTTTGGGTCTTGGAGATCTCATGTGCTTTAGCCTCTCCACAAATTTTCATGACTAAAGCACATCCGATGCTACCCCAAATCAACAGTGTTGAAAAGTAACTAGGTTTGATCTTCATAATGACATGTGTAATTGTTATTTTCTCTCATGAGTTTTGTTAGAGTCGGTCTAGTAGCCCTCCATCAGCGATCAAAACTCTTTGCATTTGCATAAGTAGGTGTCTCATCAGTGTCAATTTTTGCATTCCATTAGGCATGCAATAACCCTGATGGAGGAGCTGGTGTTTTTGTTCCCCTCTTGGCATTGCTGGATCAAAGTTGTTTCAGTCCTTAAACTCTTTTAAAGCTTACTTGTCTTGTCTTGAATTCAAAATTCTAGGTCTAGGGTTTTGGTCAAGTTTGTCTTCAAGGTCATTGTCTCTGAAGGTCAATAAGTGCCCAGCAAGCCAGAGGGATGTTTTTCAAAGTGTTTCTTCGAAATTTTCTATCTTGTACAGTTAAATTTCACCTTGGATTTAAAAACCCTGTTTTTAAAGCCAAGGTCATTTTTTAAATTTTTGTAAAAAATGGTAAAATTTCAAAAGGCTTCAAAGGACAACATGTAACCCTGGCTCCCTTGCCAAGATCCCTCAGATGTTATCCCTGCAAAAAGTATCGAGCAAAAGCATCAAATTAGTCAATTTCAGGATAAAAGGAAACCAAAAACATCAAGTTTATAAAGTGTCAAAGAAAAACATTATAAAGTGGGTTTGGGCATGAAATTAATTCAAATCAAGGTTATAAAAGCCCAATCTCCCTCCATCGAGCCTCATTGTGCATCTAAGTCATTGAGCAAGTGATTGCAAGTGAGTTCGAGGCGAATTTGTGAGTTGCAGAGGCGCGCGACCCGTCAGACCAGGCGCGCGACCCGTCAGAGGCGCGCGACCCGTCAGGCGCCCTCCGACAGTGCAATTTTTTAACGGGCGCGACCCGTCAGACCAGGCGCGCAACCCGTCAGAGGCGCGCGACCCGTCAGCGCCCTCCTTATCAAACTGCCTGCAAATTCATCCAAGGAACCACCAAAATCGCCGAATTGCCTAAGGTAGGCCCTCCAACTTAAAAATTGTTGCTTGTTATGGTCAAAGGAAATCGTGATTGCATTTTTAAAGATCTATATTTGCAAGAGAAAAGCTCCATGTGGCTGTGGTTTAATATTGTAAAAAAATGGCTAGGGTTTTATGCTGTTTTAAGGTATTCCCTTGTAATCATTTTTTCCCATTTCCCATTTCATTTTCCTTGTCTTCCTATGTAAATTTCCCTTTTAAATTTGTAAAGAAAAACTAAACCCTACCCCTCTTCCCTAAAAGATAAAAAAAAATCAAGCCCTAATCCTACCTCTCATAATACCCATGTAAACAAATTTATATAATGATGCATATGCAATGATTTTGTAATGATTTTTTCCCAAAACCCCTGTTTTATATATTTATTCCCATTTTCCCTTTAAAGTGTCCCTCCCCTAACATTCCCCTCATGCTCCTTGTCCCCTTGAAACAGCATTTTAATCAGCATTTTATCAAGCAGAAACAGCAGTACATTTCAGCCACTTTGCTCCTTAAACAATGTCAGAAACCGAAACCAATTACGAGCAAAGTGATGACCAGGCATCAGCTTCAGAGTTTGAGGTACAGAGGAGGCCTCATAAGGGTGGAAAGGGTGGTCATCATAAGAGAGAGGAGCCCACTTCTTTGACAGATTTACAGGCTTGTCCTATGGCAGTATCATGTTTCCAGTATATGTCTTGTTATGAGTTTTGCGAGAGGATCTCTCGGATTCAGCATCACAGAGAGTTGGCTCGCCTATTTGTTTTACATTTGCATGATGGACATGTCAACCTTGCCGGGGTGGACTTTACATTGACACCCGAGATGATTGCATAGACCACAGGGATACCTAATGTCGGAGAGGTATGGAATAAGCGCAAGGTGTTGGACAGTGTTCATTTTGAGCCTTTCGTTAGACCCGCACTCATGAGACACTTGACAGGTGTGTTCCCCTTCAGATTTCTCAGGAGTGAGTATGCTCCCATGATGAGGGCAAATTTTCACAGGTATATTCGTACCATATTCGCCTATTGATGCATTTCACACGGGTACGGATGATGAACATCCCTGTTTTCTTCTGCCAGAACATTGAGAGGATGGTGTCTGTGATGCAGCGGAAGAGCCCGGCACAGCAGTATAGGAGCCTTTACCATTATGGTTTGATTCAGCTTGTGGTCCTACATCAGTTGGCTCAGCAGGGCATCTCATGGGAGGAATTCATCTCTCGTGAGCTTTTCACAGCACCACCACCGCCACATCCTGAGGTTATTCACGAGGAGGGAGGACCATCACAGCAGCATGACATCCCCGTGACTAGACATGTCAGCTCCTCACCATTGGTCACTTATCAGAGAGGCCAAAGGGCCTTATTTGCAGCAGCTCGGCGAGTACTTTCTCCACAGCATGTGGAAGGGGTCTCGCCTTCTTCATCGGCTCAGCGAGTGTTATCTCCACAGCAGGTGGAAGGGGCCTCGCTTTCTTCAGCAGCACAGGTATCAGGGAGGGGCAAACAGCCCAGGATTGATGAGGGGCCATCAGGTGTTCCAGATATAGAGCTTATTGATCTTGATGTCAGTTCTCCTAGCCTAGAGTCGAAGGAGATCATTCAGCACCTTAGAGCTGAAAATGATGCATTGCAGAGGAGATTAGAGGGGGCACAATGGACAATCTCATATCTAGAGCAGCGCAACAAAGAGTTGGAGGATGAGCAAGCTCTTGATGAGTTGTGGAGGATTCGTAGTGACCGCAACTTGAATCGAAGAAGACCCGGTGATCTATTGCCCGTTGAACAAGAGTCCATGCTTATCCAGCTCAATGCTCACTTGGAGAGGCTGTTGGCTAAGGCCAACCAAGATAAGAAATTGTTGAGAAACATGAAGAACCATTATTGGGCGCGGATGCACATGTGCAAGGCGAAGATGAAGATGTTCCAAAGGCGGTTGGCCAAGGCACAAAAAAGGAGAAAAAGGCCTGATCCCCTCAACATCTTGGCCGAGGCTTCCTTGAAGGAGCAAGGCACTAAATAGCTCAACCACAGCACAAATCCCAAGAAATTTTGAGCATTTTGGGTCAATTTTGGTTTTTTCAGGCAATTTACAGGTTTTGTCCCTTTAACCGGTCTCACCCCCCGCGCGACCCTTTCTCTTGGCAACTTCATTTTGCAAAAACTCTGCATTTCCAGATTTGTCATGAAAAGTTACATATGCTCATCCATTGCCAAGAGATTTTATGAAGTTTTGGTCCTCCAGAAGGTCAAAAAATGACTTTCTGCCACATTTTTGAGACACAGAAAGCAGTCTTGGGAGATTGCAATTTTGGAGGGGCAAATGTCCACCAAATTCAGAAATTCCAGTTGGGTTGGAAAGTAGACTCACAGACCTTTCCAACAAGCCTACGCTTGCCCAATTTGGACACCTGGAAGTGTCCCAAAAGTGCCCTCAAAGGCGCGCGATCCGTCAGGCAGAGGCGCGCGACCTATCAGGCAATTTTCTCAAAATTTCACTGTACAACTCAGAAAAACGCAGATTTGACCATGTTTGACTTTTTGGAGTGGATTGTTATCCTCCTTGATGTAAATAATGTAATTTTTTGACACTTTTACACTTATGTATCTCTTCTGGAAGATTCATTCATGAGATAGGTGAAAATTAAATGAATGAATTGGTTTCCAAGTTTATAGAGGCAAGTTGTTTTGACTGCCTAGTTTTCAGTGCTTAGTTTAGAATTGGTTGAAACAGCTCCTAGGATAGTGAGCTCGACCCCTAGAGGCAGGGAAAGATGTTAGATGATCTATATTATGTACTTTCTTGCTCATTTTCATGGTTGGACTCTTGAGGGAGAAGCTATCATTGTATTATTCACTGTATCTCTGCAATTTTTTGCTAAGGAAGACCAGGGTTTTGCAGTCCTTTTTGGGATTCTTGTGGTTACATGTATTGATGGTGTGTTTCTCTATGTACTTGTAAGTGTGTTATGTGAATCATTTCCTTTCTTTTCCTTCTGCACATTAAACAAATGAAGTGTTAAAGTAGAACTCATGACTGTCATGCTCTGCTTTTAAGTTTGTTTAATTTCAATGTTTTCTACTGTTTAAGGAGAATTCAAAGTTATTGTTTGCTCTCCTTAGCTCCTCATCTGTCATTCTTAATCATCCACCTCAATCAAAGGCATCAATACTGTCTCCTACCTCGCCCCAAAGAACCCCCTGCAGAAACTGTGTCCTATCCCCGCGCCCAAAATTGTCACTCCTCAATTTGCCACCAAAAACCCTAAAAATCCCAAATCAACCCTTTTGATCAGTTTACTAGCCTAAAATCAGTGTTACCCTATTGGTTATCTCACCCATTGAAGATTTTGACCGAGATAGACCGGAGAGAGCCCTCTCCTGCCCCGTAGGGCTAGCTACGAGGCTAAGTGGTTTGATGTTGCCTTGAGGTTTACCTTTCTCAGCCTGAGGTGAAATTTCAAGCGCTAACAGGTTTCATGAGCAAGGAATTTTATTTTTAGTAATGGCTCCCATTGTGAGCCTTTAGATTTTGTCATCTAGTCATAAAAGTCAAATTGAGTCAACGACGTGTATGAAGGAACCTTCTTGGGCATGTTACATTTGTATATGAGTCAATGAAAGTGTCAAATACCCCTCCAAGACAAGCACAAGCATCTCCCTTCAAGTCGGCTTCAAAAGGAATAATAATATCTCTCCAAATGACACGTCAGCCTAGCTTGATGAGAAGTCGGCCTATTATCATGGGAAACAACTATAAAAACACCAATCGACCTCATTTGAGACCAAGTAATTCGGTCATAATATGCGATTGGAAGAAGTGCGAAAAAGGTGAAGGAATTCACATGTTGAATTTCTAAGTCTATCCGTTAGAAAATTAATCTGTATTTTGCTGGTTTATTTCTTCTACTTGTTTAAATTTGAAGAAGTTATTTAATACATTAAATATCGAAAAAAACACAATACAGTCACAACATCTACAGATCATCAACTGAAAGAAAACAAGCACACAATTGAGACCGTTATTTTTGGACAAATGTCCCCGGAAAAACCCAAAGCTGGAAAATCAGTGCAGCGATTGAGAGGGTTATATTATTATGCAGTCTATCTGAGTACAACTAGGTGCCTAACCGGCTCACCCAACAGAGAAAAATACACGGCAGCAATACCTCTATACCCGGAAAAAGGTATTCAAAAACCCTATCCCACGAAACCCTCTCCGGCACAACTAAAGCTTAGCGTTGGCCCTTGTTGGCATTATGATACAAATATTGTCCTTGATGGCAACTCTACAGGTCAACTCAGTTTTGATAAGAGGCTAACAGGAATTTTCAGAGGCAACAGGGCAGTGGTACAGAGGATCAGGAAGATGGAACTAAGGCCTATTGATCAAAATAAAGAAGTTGAAGAAAGAAGATGATGTAAGAGCAGTTTAAGAGATACACGTAGGTTCACTTAGTCCAAGCAGCGTATACACGCAGGTATTCAGATCAGAAAAAAGCATATAACGTACACTCGCACTCCCATAGAAGGCAAAGCGCATACATGCTAAAAACCATGGTTTTGGTCTAAGGTATTTGGTCCAAGGTATCTTTGGACCATGGTATTGACCCTAGGTATTTAGTCTGAGGTATTCGGTCCATGGTATTTGATCCAAGGTATTGGTCCTCAGTGGATTCGATCCATGGTATTGAGAAAGGCCAAAAACTATATAAAGAAGAGAGGATCATAAGGTCAGTGTGCAAGTGAACAAGATTCTAAGGAATACTTCTATCTGAAGTATATTTTATGTTGCAGGTTATGTTTGGGACTAGATCTAAAATATTTATGTGCACTTTGAGTTCGATGTTGGATCAGGATCATGAGACCTGAAATGACTTATTCTTGAATGATCTGATATTGGTTGAGGCTAGATCTAATGTTTTGCGCCTATTTTATTCGTTATCTATCATGATCTGGGTTTGTCTGAAGTCTAGAATTGCAGCGAAGTTCTAAGTCAATATTTGCAAATCTGTACGCAGGTTTGTCTCGACCAAAGTGTAGGAATTTACAGGGTAAGTTCCTCAGAAAGAATACCAAAAGGACACCGCTCACAACCAGATCTCAAATCAATACACCAGTATTTTTGACGTGGTTAAAACCCTCAGAGTGCAAGGAGGGAAACAGTCCACGGCCTGTCCCAACGTGGGTACAGACAATTTATTAATCAAAAAATGAAAATTTACATAAGCTTCTCTCATGCACGGATTACCCGAACAATGACCCTCCATGCGCTTTAAATAGAACTCATGGACCAATCGGGTGTCAAACCACGGATCAAGTGTCGATAATACCGAGGTGAGAGTGAATCGTCGGATCACTACATATCGTGACCGTCGGATTGTAAGTTACAATATGTACAACGGTAAAGAAAGACACTTTACCTAACTCTATACCTAACTCTAAACTAGACCAAGTTGATCTTAACTATATCCTATGTGTCGGAATATCCTAACATCCCCCCTTAAGAACAACTTGGGATAGGATTGAAGGATTTACAAATATGACACAATAGGAGAAGGAAGGAGGCACTAGAGCCTATCCCCCCTTAGTGACAACTTCCTGAACTCTAAGCATATATCGAAGTTTAGTGAACTTCGCCTCTGTGAGAGCCTTTGTGAAGATGTCTGCAATCTGATCATCTGTTGGACAATATTGTACTTCAAGAGCATGGTCATGAATGAGTTTTCTGATGAAGTGCATGTGTAGTTCGATGTGTTTGCTGCGCTGATGCTGGACTGGATCTTTGCATAGCTGAATGGCACTTTGATTATCACACCAAAGGGAGGTTGGATGCTGCTGCTCAAAGCCAAACTCTGATAGGATCTGACGAAGCCACAAGGCTTCCTTACTAGCTTCCACGGCACCACGATACTCTGCTTCTGCTGACGAAAGAGAAATGGCAGCCTGTTTCTTACAAGCCCATGTAATAGGTCCTGAACCAAGAGTGAAGACATAACCGGCAGTAGACTTCCGATCATCAGGGTCACCAGCCCAATCAGAATCAGTGAAACCAACTAACAGAGGAGCTGCTTTGGCACTGTAATGAATCCCAAACTGTACTGTACCTCGAACATAACGAAGTATTCTTTTGGCTGCTTTCCAATGACTTTCACGGGGGTTTTGCATAAAACGAGCAACAAGGCCAACAGCAAAGGAAAGATCAGGACGAGTATGGGTTAAGTACAAGAGTTTTCCTACAAGTTGACGGTATAAGGTAGCATCAACTTCAGGAGAAGAACAAGAGACTGAAAGTTTGACTCCAGACTGAAAGGGAGAAGGGGCTGGCTTACAGTCTTCCATGTGAAAATGACGAAGAATATCACAAGCATACTTGGACTGGGAAAGGGAAATACCCTCCTTGGATTGCAAGACTTGAAGACCGAGAAAATAGTGTAAGTGTCCTAAGTCTGTCATTTCAAATTTCTTTTTAAGGATAGACTTCACATGGTTTATAAGGTTGGGATCACTACCAGTAAGGATAAGATCATCAACATAAAGAACAAGGATGATAAGAGAGTCACCCACTTTCTTGGTGTAGACAGTATTGTCAGAATGACACCTAGAAAAGCCAGATTCTAAAAGAAAGCTATCCATTTTGGCATACCAAGCCCGAGGAGCCTGCTTGAGACCATAAAGGGATTTCTTAAGTCGACACACAAGGCTTGAGTCTGTTTGTATGAAGCCAATGGGTTGTTCCATATAGATTTCTTCCTGCAAGTCCCCATGCAAGAAGGCAGATTTAACATCCATTTGATGGACTTCCCATTTTAAAGAGGCAGCAAGGGAAAGAACAAGGCGGATAGAGTTCATTTTGGCAACAGGGGAGAAGGTTTCAGTGTAGTCAATGCCTTCAACCTGTGAAAAGCCCTTAGCAACAAGACGAGCTTTATGTTTATCAATTTTCCCATCTGGTCCATACTTGGTTCTGTAAACCCATTTACATCTTACAAGTTTTCGTCCCGTTGGTAGAGGAACAAGATCCCATGTATCATTTGTCATCAATGAATGATATTCTTCATTCATAGCTGCTTCCCAATGTGGATGGCCTGAAGCTTCTGCAAAAGTGTCAGGATCATGATTTACTGGAGCTTGAGCCAGTAAAGAAGAGGCTCTTTCAAACTGAGAACGTGTACGTCGCTGATCTGTAGGATCACCGGCAAGATCACCTGCTGCATCTCGAGTAGCACGGACCCATCTTGGAAGTTGAGGATCCTGAGAAGGTGGGGGAGGATTGTCATCCTCACTTTCATCATCTGAAGAAGAAATGTTTTCAAAAGTAGAAGAGATAGGAAGAGGTGGCACATCCGCCGGACTAGGCTCGCAGGCCGATTTATTTTCATCAAATTTTACATCTCTTCTAATGATAACATTTTTGGACTTAAATGGAATAAGTCTATAACCTTTTACATCTTCAGAATATCCAACAAAAGTGCATTTCTCACTCTTAGGTTCTAAAGCTTTATGCTTTTCATCTGGAATATGGGCCCATGCTTCACTTCCAAACACACGAAAGTGACTTACATCTGGTTTAATGGAACTCCAAGCTTCTTCTGGAGTGATATTCTCTAGAACCTTAGTAGGAGTGCGATTGATTATATAATTTGCACAATTAATTGCTTCGGCCCAAAAACTAAGACTGAGTCCTTTAGATTGCAGCATACAATTAGCCATTTCCTTTAAGGTGCGATTTTTCCTTTCAGCTACACCATTTTGTTGTGGAGTGTATGGAACAGTATGTTGCATTTGAATTCCATTTTCAGTGCAAAAGTTGATGAATGTGTTTTTAACATATTCTCCACCATTATCAGTTCTTAGCTTAAGAATTTGATGTCCAGATTGTTTTTCAACAAAGGCTTTGAAGGCCAAAAAAGTGTTAAATACTTCGCTCTTGAGTTTTAAGAAGTATACCCAAGTGCGTCTGGAGAAATCATCAATGAAGGTTAAGAAGTACTTGCAACCAGAGAATGAAGCAACAGGAAGAGGACCACATAAATCACTGTGCACAAGCTGTAAAGGGGCTGAGGCGTGCCAAGAGGCACGTTTGTCAAAACTGTCCCGATGATGTTTTCCGAGTACACATCCGGAACAAACACCATCTCTGCAAGATACCATAGGAAGACCTGTCACCATATTTTCTTTACATAGATGCTGAAGGGAGCGATAGTTTAAGTGACCAAATCGCTCATGCCAAAGTTTGCTCACTTCATCATTATGAGCAACAAATACTGAGGGAAGATTTGATGACCCAAAGTTGTGAAACTTATACAACCTTGTGGAATCATCAGCAAGACCAGTAGCTAGAATCTGTTTAGGATCTTTTAGATCCTTGATTACAACATCATGAGGTGAAAATTCAACAATTTTACCTTCACCTGAATGAGTTATCTGATAGACAGATAGAAGGTTGCAGGATAAGGTTGGAACACATAATACATCATTAAACTGACCATTGTCTAGATGAACAGTTCCAGTCCCTACAACACTAAGAGATCTATCATCACCAACATATATATTTTTGGTGTTACAATCTTTTAAAGAAGAAAACATGGCTTGGTTTTTGGCCATGTGATAAGAGGCTCCAGAATCAATGAGCCACTCATGAGAATGAGAAGAAGAAGAAGATACATTTAATGCATAACCAGACTGAGATGATTGACAACGACATGCAGAAAGTGCCATTCCGGAAGTTGAAGTTGAAGTAGGCTCCACATGGATGTTATGTTTCTTCATTGCGGCTTCCAAGGCTTCCATCTTCTTAAAGCATTTAGATTCTAAGTGGCCATCTCGATTACAAAAGTTACAATGTCTGTCAGTCCTCTTCCATTTGTTTTTATTGGTCTTGTCATTTTGCTGAAATGATCTTTCATCTTGAGGCTGAGTTGGTTTAGGACCATTCCTTTGAGGATAAGACTTCTTAGGATTCTTTGAATTTGGTTGCTGCTGGGCGGCTAACGCTTTCGAGGAAGAGTTTCCAAGATTAAGAAGACCAAGGTGTAAGAGTTTTTCTTGTTCTCTTATTAAGGAATCACAAAAGGAGTCAAAGGAAGGGGGTTTGTAGTCTTTGCCTTGACAAATGAAAGCTTCCCTTGTAGAATGGAAAGTGGAAACAAATACAGAGTAGGCTGGTCCCAACTTAGTAAGGATGGAATAAATAAGGTTACCATCTTCTTTCTTAACTTTAACACCTTCCAAGAGATATCTAAGGGTCTTGAATTTGGACAAGAAATCTTCAATGCAAGAAAAATTATTAGGATCCAAAGTAAGCAACTCATTCTCAAGTTGATGGGCTCTAATTTCATTTTTAATCCCAAAAACTTTAGCAAGTTTTTCTAATGCTTCATGAGGAGTTTCAATTTCTGCAATGTGGAATCTAAGATCAGGAGAAACAGACATTCCTATCAAACCACGTGCTTGATCTTGTCTATTTTCCCATTTTTCGGCCTTGTCTTCATCTTTGGGTTTCTTCTCTTGGTCTGTGGCTATTCTGAAGAGACCTTTACTTCTAAGTAAATCTCCCATGTAGGCTACCCATTGGAAGTAGTTAGTGCTGTCAAGAATGACTTGGCATGGACTTTCCATTTTTTGAAAAAAAACTGAAGCTGAAGATGCTGAAAGTAAGTGGTCCAATGGATAGATCTCGAAAAAATAGGCGGTTTTAAAAAAAACGGCTCTGAAAAAGGCTTCCGGATGAAGAAGTTATGGCTTTTTGAAAAAAAATTGTTGACGTTGCCGGCAAAGTGCGCGAATGAAAAAATCCGCCCCCACAAAATGGAGACTTGAACCCAAGACCTCTACTCTCTTAAAAAGTCTTTGAACCAATTGATCTATACAAAATATTTGAGAGAGAGAGAGAGAGAGAGAGAGAGAGGGGGGGGGGCCTCGATTTGCGTGCTTGCCTTGGGAAGGCTCTTTTCCCCTACAAAACACAAAACACAAAACCCAACACGAATATAGAAAGAAAAACGAACCTTACGGCTCAAAGTTAGCTTTAGCCAAAAAACTAGAATTTAAAAAAAAAATCTCAAAGTTAGCTTTTAACCGAAAAACTAAATATTTTTCTCAATGTTTCTGATTTTCCAAGATCACACTAAGGTGCAGGGAAAAGAGCATACGCATGAGAAAAATCCTTTCTTTCTGTTTCTGATTTGCCCAGATCGCACAGAGTCGCAGGGCAAAGAGCATACGCAGAAATGAAAGGTATAGATCCGAGAAAAAAAAGGCTAAATAAACCGAAACCGAAATAAGCAGAGAGAAAATGACAGTAAACTGCAAAAAAAACACTGTATACCTCCCGATCTGAAAAATGACGCAGCTAGGGCTACCGGAAACCTTTTCGCGTGAAACGAAAGGGGTTCCTCACTGAAACAGATGCTCCGAACGCAACAGAGCAGTCCTCTCGGCCCGAAAGCAGTCAGAAACAGCAGATCTAGGAAACGACAGCCGCATGCAGTTCTACCGGCTTCAGATTTGGATCACCAACGGACGCGGCCCTCAAATAGCTCTGATACCATGTAGGAATTTACAGGGTAAGTTCCTCAGAAAGAATACCAAAAGGACACCGCTCACAACCAGATCTCAAATCAATACACCAGTATTTTTGACGTGGTTAAAACCCTCAGAGTGCAAGGAGGGAAACAGTCCACGGCCTGTCCCAACGTGGGTACAGACAATTTATTAATCAAAAAATGAAAATTTACATAAGCTTCTCTCATGCACGGATTACCCGAACAATGACCCTCCATGCGCTTTAAATAGAACTCATGGACCAATCGGGTGTCAAGCCACGGATCAAGTGTCGATAATACCGAGGTGAGAGTGAACCGTCGGATCACTACATATCGTGACCGTCGGATTGTAAGTTACAATATGTACAACGGTAAAGAAAGACACTTTACCTAACTCTATACCTAACTCTAAACTAGACCAAGTTGATCTTAACTATATCCTATGTGTCGGAATATCCTAACACAAAGAGCGTATACACACAGATTCTGTTCTTTCAAGTAGCATATACAAAAGAAAGGCTTGATGTTCAAAGATGACTGATCTATTAGATCAGTATTGCTAATTTATTGTTGCAGCTATTTGAAGTCTTTTTAGATCTAAATGTAAATCTAAATGCATAAGGAGGTTGATATTTGATTGATTGTATAAGTGAGAAGAAGTGTTTTCTGTTGCCTGCCTGTGTAAAGTTCTATAAGTTGACAATAGATGTTCAGTATACTGTTGGTTGGTACAGTTTGTGATTCAGAGATTTTATGATTCAGAATCTTTAGAGGTATACGCAAGTTGGGCTGAAAGAAGTAGCATATACACACAGGTTTTCTTCATTGAAGTAGCGTATACAGTCTGACACATGAATTTTTGAGGTTTCAGTTGGCTCTGAATGTTGATGCAAGTTTATGGGTTTAGCACAGTGTTCTGATGACAGTGATCTGATTATTTCAGATTAACTGCATGTTGGTTGATGAAGTTTGAGTTTCTAAATTTCTGATGGGTTATTGATGAGTCAAAGTCTTCATATGTTTTGATATGTGTCAGGAGCATCCAGTGTGAAAATTCATGAAACATAGTCCCTGGTGGAAGAGTGGAGTTTTCTATAGGCCGGCACCTACGAACTAATAAACATATTGGCTAGCACAAGAGCTAGGGGGTTGTAGCCCCCTTCCAGTAGAAGCTGGAGAAAGAGAAGGTTGTAACCTTCTGCAGGTAGAAGCCTGCACACTGGTATGAATCTGCACCAATACAAGATTGTAAACAGATTTTCTTATTATTAAAAGAAGACAGAGACGATAACAACAGGTGGTTTTCACCCACATTGACTTTCCACCTTAAATCTTGGTGTTCATGTGTGTTGCTTATGTGTGATGGTTTATTATGTTTATACTGCACAGGGTTACTGTTTAATGATTGATGAAGTATTGATGCACTGATTAAATATCAACATATGATGAATTAATTGAATCATAAGTTTACTGCATAAATGCTGGTTGCCTTAAAGACAGTGGCGTGTACACGCTAGTTCCCCTATCTGAAGTAGCATATACAAATCTGATTATGAAAAAGAAAAATTATTGATCTAATAACACTAATTCACCTCCCCTCTCAGTATTATTTACAACAATTGATATCAGAGTAGGTCCTTCAGAAAAAGCTTGATCGCTTGAAGGAAGATCCATCAAGATAAATAATCACGAAAGCATGGGATCCATCAGACCGCCAATCTTCGATGGGAGCAACTTTGTTTATTGGAAAATAAGAACCATAGCCTATCTACAATCTCTTGGAACAGATGTTTGGGAAATTGTGGAAGGAGGATATAAATTTCCAACAGCAATTCCTACAGACACAGTGGGTAAAAAGCAATATGAAACCAATGCCAAAGTTGTCAATACTGTATTGGGAAGTTTGTCACAATCAGAGTTTGTCAAAGTCATGCAGCAAAAATCAGCGAAAGAGATATGGGACAAAATCGTTCAGAGCAACGAAAGAGACTCTCAGGTAAAACGTGCTAAGCTTCAAACTCTCAGAATTCAGTATGAAACTCTTAAGATGCATAGTGATGAGAATATAGCTAGTTACTTCTTACATATAGATGAGGTTGTTAATTGTATGAAGAATCTGGGTGAAGAAATAAAGGAAGTTACCTTAATTTAGAAAATTTTGAAATCCTTGTCTGCTAAATTTGAATCAAAAGTGTCTGCCATAGAAGAAAAACAGGATCTGCAGAATATCACTATGACATAGCTTCACGGAATCCTAACTGCTTTTGAGATGAGAAAAGGAGGTCCATCAGATATGAGAGAAGCCGCATTTAAAGCTTCAGCAAAAGGAAAAGAAAAGGAAGAACACAATGAATCAGGACACATTTCAAAAGAAAAAGATGAGGTAAATTTTGTCAAGAAGCTTCAATGGGGTTCTGGAAGGTTCAGAGGTCCGCTACCTTTCAAATGCTTTGCTTGTGGTAGATTCGGTCATTATGCTGCCAGATGTCCTCATAAAGATAAATATGAAAAAGGAAAGGAATATGCAAAAGGGAATAGGAAACAAGTTGTGAATAGGAGGAGTTACTATACTCATGAAGATAGCAATGGTTTATCTAATAGTGATGAAGATGAAACTGGACAAGATTATAGACTTCTCATGGCTTATGATAGCGATGATTTTTGGGATAGTTTAGAAGAGGATAGTGATGGTTTATCTAATAGTGATGGTTATAGACTTCTCATGGCTTATGACAATGATGATTTTTGGGATGCTTTAGAAGAGGAAAAATTTCATGAAGAAATCTCTGAACTCAAACTCTGTTTAGAAGAAAAGAATATGATCATAGATACCTTGACATACCAACTTGCCGAAAATGAAAAACACAACGAAAAACTAGAATGTGAAATTGTGGGTCTAAGAAAAGATCTTGAGAAAACAAAATCTCCCAATCTTAGAGTTGCTAAAGGATCAAAAACTTTAAATGAAATTATCAAAGTTCAGCGTTCTCCTCTGATAAAGACGGGTCTTCGATATACTGAAGAAGCATCTCAATCATAGAAGTCGTCAACCTCCACCAAAATCTATCTTGATGCAACAAAGACCAGTGAACAGTATGACAATCGTCAGCAAAGGCATAACGCTGATCACCAAGTAAATCATACTCAATTTGCTCCAAGGATGAATATCAATAGAAGCCACAACCAACCTCAGGCAAATCATACTCAATTTGCTCCAAAGATGAATATCAAAGAAACTACAATCAACAGGGAAATAGATTCAATAGTCGCAGAAACTTCTTTAACGGGCAATGTTTTTCATGTCATAATTTTGGGCACAAAGATGCTCAATGCGTTGCTTACAAAACCATCATGACTAGAGAAACACGAAATCAAAGGAATGTGACAAGGATCAAGAGAAGTTCCTGTAATAACTTTTCTCCTCTTGAAAATGAAATAGAATGCTCAATCTGTAACAACTTTGTTCATGAAGAATCTGAATGCAGGAGCAAATTTTGGCAAACACCTCAAAAGGAGCAAACGACATTAAATCCCAAGATATGGAGAAGGAAAGAATCTCAAACAGAAAGATGTGGTATAGCCTTGTATGCAGAAGAACAAGAAAATCAGTGGTACATCGACAGTGGATGCTCCAAACACATGACAGGTGACAAAGAGAAACTTCACTCATATAATGCCTTCGAAAAGGAAAAGAATGTTTCATTTGGAAATGACACTCCAGCTGTCATAAAAGGTAAAGGTTCTGTTTTCTTGAAAGAAAAAGTTAAAGCTGGAAATGTTATGTATGTGGATGGTTTAAAGCATAACCTGTTGATTGTCAGTCAAATGTGTGATCAAGGAAATGAAGTGGTGTTTCGATCAAACGGATGTGTTGTTCGTGAGCTTGATACAGGAGAGACAGTGATCAAAGGTACAAGAACTCCAAACAACTTATACATACTCAAAGGAGGACAACAACAATGCTATCTAAGCAAAAATGATGAAAGCTGGCCGTGGCATAGAATATTGGGACATCTAAGCTTTTCTCAAATAAGAAAAGCATGCAGACTCAAGGTTGTTCGTGATCTTCCAGATATCAGCATCCCAGAAAATACAATATGCAAATCATGTCAAATCGATAAGCAAACCAGAGTTCACTTCATGGAAAAAAAGGGTCAGCTAGTAAGCATCTTGAACTTATCCATACTGATTTATGTGGACCAACAAAGAAAAAGTCACCTCGTGGAGAAGAATACTTTATTTTGTTCATTGATGATTTTTCCATAATCTGTTGGATAGGTCTTCTAAAGCATAAAGATGAAGCATTTGAAAAGTTTCAAGCCTTCAAAGCTTTGGTTGAAAATGAATCAAATCAAAAAATCACATGCCTCAGATCTGATCGAAGAGGGGAATTTATATCGGATGAATTCTTTGACTTTTGTGAACAACATGGAATAAAAAGGGAATTCTCCACTGCAACAACACCTAAGCAAAATGGTGTAGTAGAAAGGATGAACAGAATAGTTCAACAAATGGCTCGAACCATGCTAGATGAATCTGGAACTCTCGCAACCTTCTAGGGTAAAGCTGCATTCGCTAACGTGACTATTCTTAACAAAGCAAATGTTCGAGTAAATAGCACTCAAACTCCACATGAACTTTGGTATGGTAAGACTCCTACTGTAAAATACTTTAAAGTTTTTGGAAGCAAATATTTTATCAAAAGGACTGATGAAAAACTTGGTAAGTTTGAACCCAGAGTAGATGAAGGTATTCTTCTTGGTTATTCTTCCAGAAGTAAAGGATATAAATGTTATAATAAAAGACTTGGGAAAATTGTTGAAAGGGTTGATGGTGTAGTTGATGAAGCATGCAGAAATCCAAAACAGATAAAATCAACAGAAGATTATGACAATGAGGAAGATGGGGATTACTTTCCCACATCAAATCAAAATTATATTGAAGAAGAAACCAATGAAGCACCAAAAGAAAATATAATGGTAGAAGAAAAGACTCTGTCCAGGTATTTTCAGAAAAATCATCCAAAAACGCAAATTTTAGGCGAAAAGGAGGTTGGTGTACAGACAAGAAGAACTATTACAGGGACCTCAAGCTATCTAGCATTACTATCCTCCACCGAACCTCAAAATGTAAATGAAGCATGCAAAGATGAATGTTGGGTCAAGGCCATGGATGAAGAACTTGAACAAATTGAAAAGAATGATGCTTGGGAATTAGTTCGTAGACCTCGTGATAAAAATATTATAGGAAGTAAATGGATATTGAAGAACAAGCTAAATGAAAATAGAGAAGTCATTAGAAACAAGGCCAGACTTGTTTGTAAAGGGTATGCTCAACAAGAAGGTATAGATTTTGAAGAAACTTTTGCACCTGTTGCCAGACTTGAAGCCATAAGGATGTTTCTTGCTCTTTCCAGCTTTCAGAAATTCAAAGTATACCAAATGGATGTAAAATTAGCCTTCCTTAATGGAGATTTAGAAGAAGAAGTTTATATTGAACAACCAGAAGGATTCATTCTTGGAAATGATGCAAAACTTGTATGTAGACTCAAAAAGGCTCTCTATGGTCTGAAACAGGCTCCAAGGGCATGGTATTACCGCCTTGACAAATACCTACACCAACAAGGTTTTACAAAAAGATCTGTAGATAGCAATTTATATACAAAGATTGAAAATGATAAATTGCTAATTATTATTGTTTATGTTGATGATATCATTTTTGGTAGGAATGAAGAATCCATGAGTCAGAATTTTGCTTTAGTAATGTAGCAAGAATTTGAAATGTCCTTGCTTGGTGAACATACCTATTTTCTTGGTCTACAAGTTCAACAAACTAAAGATGGTATTTTTCTTTCACAAACCAAATATCTCAAACAGATCTTGAAAAGGTACAGAATGGAAGATTCTAAACATGTATGTACCCTAATGATAACAGGATGTAGTCTCAACTCAAATGATGAATCAGCAGCAGTACATCAACCAACTTACAGATCCATGATTGGCAGTCTGCTTTATCTAACAGGTACCCAACCTGACATCATGCATGCAGTAGGAATAGTTGGAATATTCCAAGCAAATCCAAATGAATCACACCTCTAGGTAGTCGAAAGAATTTTCAAATATCTTCAAGGAACTTGGGACTTTGGACTATGGTATCCTAGAGATGCAAATCTTACTCTTCATGCATATATAGATGCAGATTCGGCAGGAAGTGTTGATGATAGAAAAAGTACTACTGGTGGTGCATTCTATATGGGTTGCAGGTTAGTGTCTTGATTCAGCAAAAAACAAAGTTCAATTGCTTTATCTACAGCTGAAGCAGAATATGTGGTTGTTGCATCTTGTTGCACACAACTACCTTGGATGATGCAAACTTTGCAAGACATTCAGATCATAGGTACTCCACCCATCTCCATTCTATGTGATAATACAAGTGCTATCAGTGTTTCAAAGAATCTAGTCATGCACTCCAAGACCAAGCACATACCCATCAAGTACAATTTTCTACGAGAACAAGTGCTTGAACAAAAAGTCAAATTGGAGTATGTCCCCTCCAAAGAACAGGTTGTTGATATATTCACTAAACCACTGCCCAGAGAAACATTTGAATATCTCAAACAAAAGCTGGGAGTTGTTGCTGCATCATCCTGTTGTTAAATCCAGTTTTTCAGACGAAGTTTACTACACGCTAGTTTCATGAAGTATATGCGCGAGTACACACAGGTTGCCTTCGCTGAAAGCACGTATATGTTTTTCTAACAGAAAAATAGTGGTTCAGACTCTGTGCTGTGTCTGATTTTTTATGACTACAATCTGCTAATATACTTTGCTCATTAAATTCTTATCTGTTGACAAAGATGTTTTGATGAATAACTTGCTGGCAATGCGCAGATAGCACAAGTTCAGGGGGAGTGTTCACATTCCACATTGTTGGCATTATGGTTGCTGAACTCAGCTTTTTCTTATTTGCATCAGTC
Source organism: Pinus tabuliformis (assembly GCA_031772625.1). Classification (NCBI taxonomy): domain Eukaryota; kingdom Viridiplantae; phylum Streptophyta; class Pinopsida; order Pinales; family Pinaceae; genus Pinus; species Pinus tabuliformis. The sequence continues at coordinate 1,880,664,847 of CM062819.1, read as the reverse complement.
ATGATCTATATTTCAGTGAGTTCTATTGGTCATATGATGTAATTTATTTCCCTAATATCCTTGGGATGGATGATGTAATAATTGTTGTATTTCTGTCATGTATCAAGTTTGGTGTATCACCGCTTGGTTGGGCAGATGAGTCAAATATAGTGTATCCCCACTTCGTTGGGTGATTGATGTATGTATTCGTGGTCATAGGGAGGTCATACTCACTTTGTTGAGTTATAGTGTCATGTTATTATATTGAATCATCTATCTGCAGACACGGCATGTACTCAGGGGGAGTATGGATAGCATCATGCAAAGGAGGAGAGTAGAGTGGTCCGCCCTTTGCCCTTGATGTCAAAGGGGGAGAGTATTTTGGCATTTTGGTGTTGTATGGTATCTCTAACAGTGTTTACAGCTTGCAGTAGTCTACACCATCATGGTTGCCATCAAGTCCAAAGGGGGAGATTGTTGGCATTATGATACAAGTATTGTCCTTGATGGCAACTCTACAGGTCAACTCAGTTTTGATAAGAGGCTCATAGTAATTTTCAGAGGCAATAGGACAGTGGTACAGAGGATCAGGAAGATGGAACTAAGGTCTATTGATCATAATAAAGAAGTTGAAGGAAGAAGATGATGTAAGAGCAGTTTAAGAGATACATGCAGGTTCACTTAGTCCAAGCAGCGTATACACGCAGGTATTCAGAACAGAAAAAGCGTATAATGTACACACACACTCCCACAGAAGGCAAAGCGTGTACATGTTGAAAACCATGGTTTTGGTCCAAGGTATTTGGTCCAAGGTATCTTTGGACCATGGTATTGACCCTAGGTATTTAGTCTGAGGTATTCGGTCCATGGTATTTGATCCAAGGTATTGGTCCTAAGTGGATTCGGTCCATGGTATTGAGAAAGGCCAAAAACTATATAAAGAAGAGAGGATCATAAGGCCAGTGTGCAAGTGAATAAGATTCTAAGGAATACTTCTATCTGAAGTATATTTTATGTTGCAGGGTTATGTTTGGGACTAGATCTGAAATATTTATGTGCACCTTGAGTTCAATATTGGATCAGGATCATGAGACCTGAAATGACTTATTCTTGAATGATCTGATATTGGTTGAGGCTAGATCTGATGTTTTGCACCTGTTTTATTCGTTATCTATCATGATCTGGGTTTGTCTGAAGTTTGGAATTGCAACAAAGTTCTGAGTCAATATTTGCAGATCTGTACGCAGGTTCGTCTCAGCCAAAGAGCGTATACACGCAAGTTCTATTCTTTCAAGTAGCATATACAAAAGAAAGGCTTGATGTTCAGATATGACTGATCTATTAGATCAGTATTGTTGATTTATTGCTGCTGCTATTTTACTGTTGTCTGTCAATGAAGTCTTCTTAGATCTGAATGTAAATCTGAATGCATAAGGAGGTTGATATTTGATTGATTGTATAAGTGAGAAGAAGTGTTTTCTATTGCTTGCCTGTGTAAAGTTCTGTAAGTTGACAGTGGATGTTCAGCATACTGTTGGTTCGTACAATTTGTGACTCAGAGATTTTATGATTCAAAATCTTTAGAGGTATACGCACGTTGGGCTGAATGAAGTAGCGTATACACGCAGGTTTTCTTCATTGAAGTAGCATATATAGTCTGACACATGAATTTTTGAGGTTTCAGTTGGTTCTGAATGTTGATGTAGGTTTCTACGTTTAGCACAGTGTTCTGATGACAGTGATCTAATTGTTTCAGATTAACTGCATGATGGTTGATGAAGTTTGAGTTTCTAAATTTTTGATGGGTTATTGATGAGTCAAGGTCTTCATATGTTTTGATATGTGCTAGGAGCATCCAGTCTGAAAATTCATGAAACGTGCTCCCTGGTGGAAGAGTGGAGTTTTCTGTAGGCTGGCACCTACGTACTAATAAACATATTGGCTAGTACAAGAGCTAGGGGGTTGTAGCCCCCTTCCAATAGAAGTTGGAGAACGAGAGAAGGTTGTAACCTTCTACAAGTAGAGGCCTACATACTGGTATGAGTCTGCATCAGTACAAGATTGTAAATAGATTTTCTTATTATTAAAAGAAGATAGAGACGACAATAGCAGGTGGTTTTCACCCACATTAGGTTTCCACCTTAAATCTTGGTGTTCATGTGTGTTGCTTATGTGTGATGGTTTATTATGTTTATACTGCACATGGTTACTGTTTAATGATTGATGAACTATTGATGCACTGATTAAAGATCAACATATGATGAATTAGCTGAATCATAAGTTTACTGCATAAACGTTGGTTGCCTTAAAGACAGTTGCATGTACACGCTAGTTCCCCTCTCTAAATTAGCGTATATAAATCTGATTATGAAAAAGAAAAATTCTTGATCTGATAACACTAATTAACCCACCCTCTCAATATTATTTCCAACAGCGCTTCTGGCCACTGCATCAGCCTCCTGCTGACCTGCGTCAGCCCTTTGACCCTCTACGTCAACCCTCTGAGGCACTGCGCAGCATTTGGGAACCTTTGTGGCACTACACAGCCTTTGGGACCCTCTACATCATTGTAGCAGCCTCTGCGTTGGATGACGCAGTCCCTCTGGCCTTTATGATGTCTCTGTAGGGCTCTGTGTAGCCTGGAAAAGCTACTGCTCTCGCTCTCTCTGCTTCTGCGCTGGTCTCTCAGTATTGTCTCAGCCTCTCTGCCTCATACTCACTGCCCCTCCCTACTGATCACTGATTCAACTTTGCTTAGCAACCCCGCTCTAGCAAAATGAATGACTGATCACTCTAGTGTATTCTCCAACTGACCCTCAAGCCTCCTCTTATACTTTCACTGTTGGTCCTTCAACGGCCGAGATTAAATCTCTAATCAAAGGCTAAGATTAGATTTGGTTTGATCCATGACTTTTGGAAACTTCTAATCCAGTTTTATATTAATGCCCATTAATATTTTATTTTTCCTAAGTTTAGACTTAGGAACTCCATTAAAAATATTAATTATTTTAATATCTCCCAAACTGGGTAGAATCTGTCCAAACCATTTCTGGGTCTTGGAGATCTCATGCGCTTTAGCCTCTCCACCAATTTTCATGGCTAGAGCACATCTGATGCTACCCCAAATCAACAAGGCAGCTTATAACCAGTGAGTGAAAGAAGAAGAAGATCGAACTATTTCAGATATGTTTTGGGCTCTGTGTTGTCACATGTGTGAAGTAAGAGGCGACATCTGTTGCAGAGGTAACTGAGGGTATTACTAGAGGATCCAAGGTTGGTAAGGTCACTTGAGAAGCTGAAATCATCAAGCCGAAGTATTTGAGTAAGACTCCCCTCTAAGCGAAGTGGTGACAAGGTGTAGAAGTTGGTTATCATACTTCTCACATGTTGCAATTAGGGCCAAAATAAAGTGCAGGTTTGATACAGAAGGAAGCCAAAGTAGAAGGGTAACCAAGAAGAAGCAAGGAGCGGAAGTTTGAATAGTATTGACTTGGGCATGAAGGAAAAGCAGTGGAAGGGAACTTTTGTCTTGGTCTTGGAGACACAAGTAGGTCAAGGGTCTTGGTCTCAGTGTTCGTCAATTGGAGTCTCTATAAGAAGAAGAATTTGTTTGGGTTTTCCTCTCAAGTGGGAGAGGCTTTGGCCTTGGCTGATAGCCTATATTCGGTGTCTCTTGTCTCTTTATGGTTTATGCATTGCTATTTGTTTGATGAAGAATAACACTATAATAACATAAGTAAAAGAAGATCATAATCTAAGAAGTAAAAAGCATTCATAAGCAGTTACTAATAGAAGAGAAATCACTTAACTTTGATGCCCTAGATTTCTCAACACAATGAACCGTTCTACCTTAAACTTTGAAGTGGGTATCCACTACTATCTCTCACACTTTATGCTCTTACCCCTTGAGCCCCAAGCAGTCAATTAAAGAAAAATCATAGAAGGCAAAGACATATAAAGAAGGAAAACAAAAAAAAAAATCAACGTTGGGGCACTTCATGTACCACGATTGCTCCCCCTATACATTATATACCCAAGTGTGGGCTCCCCTTGTATTAGCTACCCTTACACCCTCGCATGTGACCCAGGGTTGCCCCTTTCATCCCCTATTCCATTCATCCCTTTATCACATGCCACAACCTTTTCAAGGATATACTTTGGACATACTATCCCCTTTAGAAGTAGAAACCACCTAATAGGATACTTGGTTAACCCCATTTGCAGCTTGGAGACAGTAGCATATGCCAAAGCCCACTATGGAAGGACATGCCATTTTGAAGTCCCCACCTGTTGTCCATGGTTTGTAAGCTCCTTTACTTGATTTCCTTGATGGCTTGTTGTATTGGAAGGCTAGGGGATGCATTGGATCTTATGCAAGATTGCAGGTGGTCTCCATCTTGGGTTTGGTCTCCCTATACGGGGTCCTAAGCCCCCAGAGGGCTGCATTGGCACATGTAGGGTGTGTGTTGAAAGCCATGGACCTCGACGGCAGTAGATAGCACTCCATTGATCCCCAGAGATATTCAAAGATTGCTCGAGATTCACCTATTGGATGAGAAAGATGCACCTAGTTCACCTTTTCCCAGTGAGCCTCACAGTTGTACCCTGAACTTAGCAAATGACACAGGACATGTATACTGATGTGGCAACACTTACACCATTATCTAAGCCCTTAAAGATGGTCTACAGGCATCTTCAACTCTCTTGGAGACCCTTGAGGTCACGTGGGTGCCCTCACACCCACTAGGAGCACCACAAGTTTATTATGGGGAGAATTAGGGGCCAACCCCTTGTCCATTACTTTTGGAAGTCATATTCATCATTATGGCACTTATGGACTTCATCAGGCTTCTTAGAGAGCCCAACGATATGTATTATTAATCATTCGACCTCTTGAGAGGCTTGTTATTTTGTTTATGAGCTAGTTTGGTGGGCTTGTCACGAAAAATTAGTTATTTGCACATTATTTCTATTTTAGAGGATAATGTAGGCTCAAATAGCTAAATCGAACTCATTACGAGTGTATAAATACAAATGATGGGAGTTCATTTCTCATCATAACTTGGTTTGGACTTGTCTCTCTCTTGAGATTTTCGTTATTCCTTCTTGGTGGATGAAATTTTGGTGCATGGATGAATTTTGATGTATGGATTATCTTTTCTTATCTTGGAGCTTCATGATTGGCAAGCTTATTGGTGGTTGGATATACTCTTACATGTAAGTATTGAAGAAAGTGTAACTAGGTTCGGTCTTCATAAATGTACTTTTGATATTTGTATTTATTCAAGAAAAGAAATATTATTTTTGTTATATTTATCAATGAGTTTCTTGCTCATTGAAATAGGTCTAGCACATGTTAAAGTGCTATATGTGAGTCAAGGAGTCAAAAGAAAATGTTGAAAACCCTTAAGGGCATGTTACACCATGTATATATTTGTATAAGAGTCAAAAGATATCCCTCCAAGAAAAGTCAAGTCCTCTCCATGCAACGACATCTTCAAAGAAGCAAAAACGATGAAGAAAACTCAAGTCAGCCTACAGTCCTCAAGTCGACCTAAAGGAGGGACAGTCCTCTATATATCAAGGTTGTCCACTCCTCCAGTGATACATCACATCTATGAAATCAGCAAGAAAAAGAGTAGAGAAAAGAGTGAAGGAAAAGCGAGATAAGGAGCCTCTAGTGCAGCGAAGAAGGAGGAGACATAACCGAAGTTGAAGGGACTATTTTTAGGGTGAATTGCAGTCACACATGCCAGGAAAGGAGGGCAGTTTGTTGCCACTACAGCAGCCACATCACAGTTGCTCATTTCTCATCGTTTGGGCTAGAAACTTAGGCCTACAAGGCCTCCTACTTAAGCGAAGAAGACTCTCTCTCAAGCGAAGAAGAAAACGATCAAATACACAAGGAAACCTCTCACACGTGCGAGAAACTAGGGCTGCAATACTGTCACATCAAGTCTGCAACCTCACATCAAGAAAAGGCTCGGTTGGTCAAGAGAAGGAAGGTGTCTTCATTGGTAAAAGATCTCACTAAGGATCAAAGGTTAGAGTCTCTTCTAGAGCTAGTATACCAAGGACTATCAACAGTTGAAAGAATAAAGAAGGTGTCGGAAGGAGGAAGACAAAGTGTCAGAGAACAAAGTGTCAGAAGAAGCAGGACGAAGTGCAAGGCAAACAAAGTGTAGGAAGGAGGAAGGACTTGACTTGTGCTTGGAGGATATTCTTGTCAAGGGTCTAGGGTTTGTCATTGATCAATAGAAGCTTCAATAAGAGAAATTACGAAAGGGTTTTCCTCTCTAAGAGAGAGAGGTTTTGCCCTGGCAGAGAGCCAACATCTTGTGTTCTTGTTTCTTGTGTTTTGGTAGCAGTTTGATGAAGTAAACACACATGCATTAATAAGAAGAGAAGAAGATTAAGCTAACAAGATAAATTGTAAAAGTGCTTCACAAATTGTTATCAAGTCTAGAAGAATCCTACTATATCTAATTTCCCTAGATTCTTCAACATGGTATCAGAGCTAAGGTGACACATCAAGGAAAGGGCATCTCAAGAACACTCATAAGGTGACTCATCTAAGAAGGACATCTCAAGAACATCTACAAGGTTGAAGCATCAAGCCAAGAAGTCTCAATCACATCAAGGACAAGAAGGTCTACTATCTACTATCCATCAAAGAAGACTACTAAGCAAGAAGAAAAGCCTTGTATAAAGGCACCTACAAGAAGAGAAAATCAAAGAGGGACCTACATCAAGCTACACCATCTTCAAAAAGGAAAAGCACTACAAGTCAAGTCATCAAGCAAGTCCATTTGAAGGAAGAAACTTGAAGAACATCAAGATCTAAGGAAGGCAAGCCATCAAGTCTTCAAGAATAAAACAAGTTCACTACATCTCAAACTCTATCATGTAAGTATATGTCCCCCTCTGAATATACCTCAATGTCTTTTTGCAAGGAAAGCAACAAATTGGTTAGGACCACTACCTTCCTTGCAGGAAAGAAGAGGATTGATTTACTTCTCAAAGAGAATGAACTTCTAGACCTCATCAAAGGGAATATCATTATCCCCACTAAGGAACAAACTCAAGCCTTAGCCAAGTACAATAAGGATGAGACAAGAGCTCAAAGGATTCTAATAGAATCCATCAAAGACTCTCTCTCTCATTCCTTATCTCTCCAAATTTGAAACATCAAAAGAAATCTATGATAAACTAATAGAGCTATTCTCATTAAGCATAGCTAGAGCAATAATATCTCTACGAAATGATTTGTACAAGATGAGGGTATCAAAGGAAGGAATAGCTCCCTACTTCATGAAGAACTCTGAGATGAGGGATCAACTTCAAGAGCTAGGGGAAGTCATGTCTGATAGAGAAATGGCAGTCGTAGTACTCAATGCTCTACCTGAAGATTGGGGCAACTTCACATCAAGCATATATGCCAAGAAGGAAGCTACCCCAGTAAGTGAACTATGGTCTCTATGCAAGATAGAGGAAACTAGACTCAAAGCAAAAGATCATGTGGGATCAAAGGAACAAGCATTTGTTACCATGGCCAAGAGAAAGGGGAAATTTGGAAAATTTGGTCCACAAAGATCAAGCAATAGACATATGTCCAAAGTCCAATGCTTTGGATGCCAAAAACATGGACACTACAAAAGGGATTGTCCTAAACTTGAGAAGGACAACAACAACAAGAGAAAAAGGAAAAAAGCTCATGTAACTCAAGAAGTGAAAGAAGAAGCAGAAAAAGGAAGATCTTCCAGATCTCTACTATGACTAAGTCAACCTCTTTACTAAAAGTATTCTTTCAAATTTTTTAGTATAGGAGCATATAGAAATAGAATAGAATACATGTTTAAAGATATCTTCTAAAATATGGGAGCATGGTGTAGATATAGCTCAAGATATTCATGTGGAAGGAGCATCCCTATTATAGGACCTCATCCATGATGAAAGAATAATTGATCATGGTTAAAAAGGCCTCCATTGTCAAAAGGAAGAAACATTTGCAGGATAAGGGTCTTCACAAAGAAGAACCATCAAAAGAAGCTAAGATGATCAAAGCAAAATCAAGATGAGGTATGTATGCATCAAAGTTTAAGTCATGTCATCATATATATATGATTGAGTCATGGGAATAGTTCTATACTATGATCAAGTATAAAAGGATCTCTTTCACCAATGACATGCTCGAAGGCATGTACCTCAATGCAATGAAAGTCAACATGAAGAAGTGCTCCCACAAGGAGTATAAGGTGGTTGACTAATCCATCCAAGAAAAGGCAAATGAAGAAAGAGATCAAGCATGTGAAGAACACCATGGTCACAAAGAATCACTATCTGACAAAATTCATTAAAGAAATCTCTCGAAAGAAGGCATGACAACTCTGATAAAGGACGAAAAAGATCAAAGGACTATTGACACCAATGAAGGCCTTCGAGATATTAAGGTACAAATAATTGATTCAACTCTACAAAGATGTTATGATGAAGAAGCCATCCAACAAAAGCACTATTTGATGTTGAAGCAATGTCAAGATGAAGTCATGAAGGGCTACTAAATTGAAGTATGGGAACAAGCAAGAACAACTAAGAATCTATGTGACAAGTATTTTGAAGCATAGAAGGATGAGAAAGGAGTAGCTAGTGACGAAAGAACCTAACATATATCAAGAAGGCCACTTTCCACGAAGGGAGCAATGACATGCAAAGCCAAGAAGGAAAGTGATCGATGGCGGGTGCCCTACCAAGAAAAAGTTCAAACAAAGACTTCATCACATCAAAAGAAAAAGAAAAAGGAGATCAAGCAACTGAAGGACCCATGAAGAAGAAGTTGTTGATGAATGGACAAGTCCCTAGCTAAGAGGGAGTTCTAACAAGTTCCCAACTACAAAGGAGCTTGAGCAAGTTCCTTGTCAAAGGAAACTTGGGTATGTCTTCCTCAATTACGAGGAAGAGATAGACACAACATTCTTGTCTTCACTTGGGAAGAAAGAATGGGAGGATTGGGTAATCATCTGGCATCCGATACTCTTTGAGGATGTGTAGGTCATCCAAGACAAGAGTAGGCAAGAGGATCGATATTCTTTGAGGGCTAGGAACCCAAGACAAGAATAGTCCTACGAGGTCATACATAGTGAACACCCGGGTGGGTGTGTACCTTGAGAGACAATGACTAAGGTGTCTATAAGTCATTGGTCTCGCCAGCATTATGCTCTGATCTTATAAGAGATAGAGTTGTTAGTAAAGGCCTTGCTATGAACAATGTTGATTACTATGATACTATAACAAATGGATTACCAATCTGGTTTCCCTTATGTTAATTCTTCAAGATTGAAAAATAGCAAAACACCTTATAATGATTTATGAATACCTCCCTAGTTAAGAGGGAGTGTTGAAGAAAGTGTAACTAGGTTTGGTCTTCATAAATGTACTTTTGATATTTGTATTTATTCAAGAAAAGAAATATTATTTTTGTTATATTTATCAATGAGTTTCTTGCTCATTGAAATAGATCTAGCACATGTTAAAGTGCTATAGGTGAGTCAAAGAGTCAAAAGAAAGTTTGAAGACCCTTAAGGGCATGTTACACCATATATATATATATATATATATATATATATATATATATATGAGTCAAAAGATATCCCTCCAAGCAAAGTCAAGTCCTCTCCATGCAACGACATCTTCAAAGAAGCAAAAACAATGAAGAAAACTCAAGTCGGCCTAAAGGAGGGACAGTCCTCTATATATAGAGGTTGTCCACTCCTCCAACGATAAGCCATCACATCTCTGAAATCAGCGAGAAAAAGAGCCAAGAAAAGAGTGAAGGAAAAGTGAGATAAGGAGCCTCTAGTGCAACGAAGAAGGAGGAGACATAACCGAAGTTGAAGGGACTATTTTTAGGGTGAATTGCAGTCACACATGTGAGGAAAGGAGGGTTGTCTGTGGTCACTACAGCAGCCACATCACAGTTGCTCATCTCTCATCATTTGGGTTAGAAACTTAGGCCTACAAGGCCTCCTACTTAAGCGAAGAAGACTCTCTCTCAAGCGAAGAAGAAAAGGATCAAATACACAAGGAAACCTCTCACACGTGCGAGAAACTAGGGTTGCAACAACATCTTCAAAGAAGAAAAACCGATGAAGAAACTCAAGTCGGCCTACAGTCCTCAAGTCAGCCTAAAGGAGGGACAGTACTCTATATATAGAGGTTGTCCACTCCTCCAACGACAAGCCATCACATCTCTAAAATCAGTGAGAAAAAGAGCTGAGAAAAGAGTGAAGGAAAAGTGAGATAAGGAGCCTCTAGTGCAACGAAGGAGGAGACATAACCGAAGTTGAAGGGATTGTTTTTAGGGTGAATTGTAGTCACATGTGCGAGGAAAGGAGGGTTGTTTGTGGTCACTACAGCAGCCACATCACAGTTGCTCATCTCTCATCATTTGGGCTAGAAACTTAGGCCTACAAGGCCTCCTACTTAAGCGAAGAAGACTCTCTCTCAAGCAAAGAAGAAAAGGATCAAATACACAAGGAAACCTCTCACACGTGCGAGAAACTAGGGCTGCAATACTGTCACATCAAGTCTGCAACCTCACATCAAGAAAAGGCTCAGTTGGTCAAGAGAAGGAAGGTGTCTTCATTGGTAAAGGATCTCACTAAGGATCAAAGGTTGGAGTCTCTTCTAGAGCTAGTATACCAAGGACTATCAACAGTTGAAAGAAGAACAAAGTGTCGGAAGGAGGAGGATGAAGTGTCGAGGAACGAAGTGCCGGAAGAAGGAGGACGAAGTGTCGGGGAAACAAAGTGCAGGAAGGAGGAAGGACTTGACTTGTGCTTGGAGGATATTCTTGTCAAGGGTCTAGGGTTTGGCATTGATCAATAGAAGCTTCAATAAGACAAATTATTTTAGGGTTTTCCTCTCTAAGAGAGAGACGTTTTGCCCTAGCAAAGAGCCAACATCTTGTGTTCTTGTTTCTTGTGTTTTGGTAGCAGTTTGATGAAGTAAACACACATGCATTAATAAGAAGAGAAGAAGATTAAGCTAACAAAATAAATTGTAAAAGTGCTTCACAAATTGTTATCGAGTCTAGAAGAATCCTACTATCTAATTGCCCTAGATTCTTCAACAGTAAGTACAAATTTAATGTTATTATTCTTTTACTTTGTCACATGCATTAATAATGAGATTTTCTCTATACTAGGGCTAGTTGTTGCATGCATTTACTGCGAAATTGTGGAATTATGTTTCTATATAGCATATATCTATGTATGGTCCATGTATGTTGAACGAATTCTCCTAGGGATAATTATATGGTTGAATTTATCTTGACAAGCCACCTTACCTTGCAAAACAAAGTATAAAAGCTTTTAAGGTCACTCTCCTTTGCCCTAATGACAAGCGAAGTTGATCTTAGAGCCTCCTTGACCTAGAAACGAAGTCCATTTTCATATTCATCTTGACTCCAATCTCCCCAAAGGATTAGCCACTGGTCTACCATAAGGTGATCACTTAAAGGATTACTTTTCTTCACCTCTCTTCTTTTACTCTAGGTCTAGCCACATTAGGGTGCCCAGGGCATCATTTTCTCGGGAAACCACCCATTGAAAAACTTCGATCCCTTGGCCTCAACTGTGTTGGTGTCTCTCGTAGGCCTCCTCCAAATTTGAGGAAATTCCGATGGTGGGGTTGTGAGATATCCCAAGCCCTAGCCTCGAGATTGGTTTTTGCCCTAAGTTTCCCTAGGCTAGTTCCTCATAGGGATCATGTTACACCTTTGAGTGAAAATCACTTCTTTAATCGCTTTCTCCTCCTTGTTTAGGTCAAATCTATCATTGGTTGCTAGTCTCCTTCCTATTGACCTAACCTAGGTCCACTTGGTCCCAAGTGGTCCCATACCTTTGAAAAGTCAACTCTTCAAAAGCCATTTGGGAAACCAAGGTCAACAAGGATTTTAGGGTTTTGGAAGCTCCTTTACAATTCACACTCCTTAAACCTAGCCCTTAAATCATCATCCCCTTCTCCTGGGAAGCCTTGTACCTTGCTTAAGAAGCAAGCAAGTCCCATTCTTGAGCCTCCCCTAGGAAAGGGTCCCCGGGATCACTTCAGACCCATAGTTGATCTATCCTTCCTAAGTGATTCTCTATATATCGAGTCTCCTCCCATCATTGAAAGTCCGTAAAGCGTAGGAAACTTTAGTTGTGATGACTGTAGGCTTTAGCTTCATTGTTTCTCTTGACCTAGCGAGTGCCCCTCTAGGACCCCCTGATAGTCTGAGCGGTAACAAGCATCGTGCTCTGATCTCTTTCTAGAGTCAGCTTGTTTATCAAAAGATTTATATGTGCCATATGTCAGGGATACTAACTGGGTTATGGAAATTTGGTTGATGTTGGTGATGATATTGATGATGATTCTTATCTTAATCTTGATGATTCTTTCTTATAGAAGTTGTCAACTTGAGAACATCCTAAAAGTCGTTATGAATACCTTGCTAGTTAAGAGGGAGTGTTGAATTTTATAACTAGGTTCAGTCTTCATAATATTCTTATTATGATCTTTTTAAAGAGTCAAAAAGAATTTATTTGAGATGTAAAAGAAAAAAAAAATGATTTTTTTTATGTACCCTTTTGGTCAAATCCCAAACTACCAAGTCAGCGCTCCAGATGACAAGTTGGCTCAGCCTTGAGAGGCATCTTTTCGGACATGGAAACAACTATATATTGGCACCTACACTCCATCATCTTGGCATCAATTTTGCACTCTTATGTGATAGCTTATTCGAATCAATATGAGATATAAATAAAAGAGAAGTGAGGCATATGGTTCCTATTTCATATGAATTCTAAAGCGACATCTCCTGAAGATTATACTAAGTTTGAAGCTCTCTGTAAATACGAAGTTTGAAGTAGCTCACACAACTTTCATGAGGCAGATAAAAGTACATTTCTAAGGCAGCTCGCATAGCATTCCTGTGGCAGAAGCATAGTTCGGATGTTGAGGCAATATTACAATAAATTTTTGAGGCAGTATGAAAGACAGGGAAATGAGATCACAAGTACAGATTTGTGGACAGTATTGTGAGTAGTATTATGGATAGATGGAGGGGTGACTTGGCACTTGGATAATTGGTCTACTGGTTCGTTTAACTATGACTTGGAATTCTCTTGTTGACTAAGATTCTACAAGGAAAGGACTGTTGGGTTTTCCCCTTACGGGTTTTTCCCTAGCCATTGGCCTAATCTCTGGTGTCTCTTGCTTTTCTTATGCATTGTACTTTATATTTTGAATATATAATTGCTTGATGACATAACTAAATGAAGTAAATACTAAATGGAAGCATATATATTAGTCTCAAGTAATTATCATGATCAAAAATTCTAGATTACATTAGAATTTGAACAAAATCCACAAGCTCAAGTTTGTCTCGAAAGTACTCATATTCCCCTTATGTCAATTACCTATTCAATCGTGGAGATTGGTTGTAGCTTCATTGGCTCCTATTTGCACCATGCTCTCGAATCATAAAATGCATCGACCTTCCATAGAAATCGGATTCTTGACAATCATCATACAACTTTTGATTATTACAGAGTATCATGATCAAATCCAACACGTCATCAAATAGTCCATCAAACATTTTACGGAGCCAAAACTACTTCACAGCTAACTGCACAAACTGCCAAATCTTCTACCTCTGCAGTGCTTAGTGCAACAGAATCTTGCTTTATGTTCTTCCAAGAAATCATACCAGATCTCAAGCAGAAACAACCACCAATAGTACCTTTTCTCATCATCAACATTGTCAGCCAATCAATGCAACCTTGAATCAAATGTATCAAGGAACGAATCAACAACCGATACAATGATGGATCAACAAGATCAAAACTTCTCAGCTTCTTCATATTGTTTTACAATCCATTATTCCAAACTTCTGGAGGATCTTGATTACAAGCTTCCTTTGATCAAGGAAGATTTCATCAGTTTTCTGCCAAAACCTCAAGTCCCAAGAAGTGGAGTATCACTCCAAGATCCTTCATGTCAAATTCTGCTTCCAAGTCCCTCTGAAGGAAACATCTTTTCCTCTAACTCAAGAGTTCTTCTAATGTCAGAAAACAAATTATTAAGACCATTCTTAATCAACCAATCTCTAGCTATGAGATCTACTGAGGTGCTCTCAAAAATCCATGGTTAACTCTTCCAACTGAGACAAGCATCTTATCATGATCCTCTCCCTCTTACTGGGAGAATCGTTTTTCTTTCATGTTGTCATCTAGTACATGCTAGATCTTGAGTCTTCTTGGATAAGGAATATTTTAGACTTCCTGCACCTCTTTCATTCCAGACTTAGAAAGTCTCTTTGCTACATTCATCCATTTCCTTCATTTGTTGTCAAGACCCTGCAATCCTCATTATCTGCTTCCTCTTAAACCGAAATGTTCTACATTAGTCAACATATCTATATATTGAGATCATTGGTTCACTCTTACATTTGAATCATCTTCACTGGAGTTTGGAGTAGATGTCTCATCAAAAATTAATTCCTTCTAGCTAGAAGAATCTTCATAAATTTTTCCTTGGATTTCTATCTTGCTGCAAGCTACATCTTGACTTTTCTTTAAAGAAAATAGACCATTGATTTAGAGATAGACTTCCTAACACATTCTTTGTTTTGCTCTTCTACTATCTCCCAAAGCCTTGAATATCTTCATTATATACTTGTAATCCTTACTTCTTTGAAAGAAATGTTAGCTTCCTTCGAATCTTCATGACGAGATTGTCTTCTTACAGAAGTTTCAATCATGCAACTGCTTTCTTTGATGAGGATACCACAAATGATCAATTCTTTTCATAGATGACCTAAAACTTTATCTTAATTTTAATCTCCTTGAATCAATCTAGACAAACTTCAAATCCCAAATATACTAGCTTTTGTAGCTTATCTTGTCCTTATTAGATTCTATTTTGACTATCATCTTGTATTCATAAAAATGAAAAAGTAAACTTTTACTTCAAACCTGGTGTAAGGATGGATGCAAGTTACACCAGCCATATTCTTCATGATCTTCAATAGTAGAGATCCTTGGGATTTTCTTCCTTCGGTTTCTTTGGAGCTTCTTCATCTTCAGTTGTTGATGCTTCATGTTTTTCCTTCCTCTTGTTGTTCTTAGGGTTCTTAGGACAATATTTCTTGTAGTGCCCATATTCATGACAACCATGTTAAGATATTCCAACACATAGGAAATAGTTAAGTATAACTTGGTCTAGTGTATAGTTATGTAAAGTGTGTTTCTTTACTATGTGCTTTTTGTAACTTACAATCTGACGGTCACAATATCTTCTAGACATGAAGTAATCTGACGGTTCATTCTCTCCTTGGTATTACCAACACTTGATCCGTGGCTTAACACCCGATTGGTCCATGATCTCTATTTATGGTGACCGTTCATGAGAGAAGCTTATGTAAATTTTCTTTCTTTTACATTAATAAATTGCCTGAAGTGGCTGCGTTGGCGCAGGACATGGAATGTTTCCCTCTTTGAGGGTTTTAACAACGTCAAGAATACTGGTGTACCGATCTGTGATCTATTTGTGAGCGGTATACTTTGGTGTTCTATCTAAGGAACTTACCCTGTAAATTCCTACATGGTATCAGAGCTATTCGAGCGTTGCATCCGTTGGTGATCCAAATCCGAAGCCGGTGCAACAGCATCCAACTATGATTTCCTAGATCTATTGTTTCTGACCACTTTCGGGCAGAGAGGACTTCTCTATTGTGTTAGGAGCATCTATTCCAGTGACGAACCCCTTTCGTTTCACAGGAAAAGGTTTCTAGTAGCTATAGCTACGTCATTTTTAAGATCTTGAGGTACACAGTCTTTATTTGCAGTTATAGTTATTTATCTCTCTGTTTGTTTCGGTTTATAGTCCTCTAATTTTTTTATTATCAGATCTATACCTTTCATTTCTACATATGCTTTTTGCCCCGCGAGTCTGTGTGATCTAGGAAAACCAAAAACAGAAATACAGGATTTTTTTCATGTGTATGCTCTTTCCCGTTGCGCCTTAGTGTGATCTCGAAAAATCAGAAACATTGAGGAAAATATTTAGTTTCTGGTGAAATCTAACTTTAAGCCATAAGGGTTCGATTTCTTTTGCATGTTCGTTTTGGGTTGTGTGGGTTTTTTTTTGTAGGGAAAAAGAGGTTTTTCAAGTAAGCATGAACTCTAAAGCTTCATTGTGAAAAAGCAAAAGCAAAAAAAAAAAAAAGAGAAAAAAAAAAAAAAAAAAAAACCTTCCTCCTTTCCAAAAATTACTAACGTTTTAAACTGTCTCACTTGGTCCAAAGTTACTTTATAAAAATAGAGGTCTTGGGTTCAAGCCTTTCTTTTTGTTGAGTTACTTTTTCAAAAAGCACATGTAACTTATGTTTAAAAGTTACTTTATGTAAAAGTGTTCTCACTCATTATAAAAAGTGAGTCACTTATTTTTTATTTCAGTTACAATTTAATGGGTAGTTCATAAAGTACCATTGTAAAAGTGACTTTCACTTATTTATAAAAGTGGGTCACATAAAGTAATATTTTTTTAAAAGTGAGTTAATTAGATTAAGTTTAGAAAGGAGGGGGACGGGGGGGGTATTTCTTTTAAATATAACATTATCATTCATTTCCCAACATTCATGTAGTTCGTTGGCATCTTCAACAACATTTCTTCAAAAAGCCATAACTTCTTCATACGGAAACCATTTTTAGAGCTGTTTTTTTAATCGACCTAATTTTTCGAGATCTTTCCATTGGAACACTTAGTTTCAGCATCTTCAGCTTCAGTTTCTTTTAAAATGGAAAGTCCATGGCCAGTTATTCTTGACAGCACCAACTACTTCCAATGGTTATCCTACACTGTGGATTTAATTAGAAGTAAAGGTCTTTATAGAATAACCTCAGGCCAAGAATCTAAACCTAAAGATGAAGATAAGCTAGCCAAATGGGAAAATAAGCAAGATAAAGCATGTGGGTTGATAGGAATGTCTATTTATCTAGACCTTAGATTTCATATCATAGAATTTGATACCCCTGATGAAGCAATGAAATAACTCAATAAGGCTTTTGGAATTAAAAATGAAATTAGAACCCATCAACTCGAAAATGAGTTGCTTACGTTGAACCCCAATAATTTTCCTTCCATTGAAGGTTTTTTGTCCAAGTTCAAGACCCTTAAACTTCTCTTGGAAGGTGTTAAAGTTAAAAAAGAAGATGGTAGCCCTATCTATTCCATTCTTACTAAGTTAGGACGAGCCTACAATGTGTTTGTTTCCACCTTCCATTCTACTAGAGAAGCCTTTATTTCTCAAGGACAAGCCTACAGGTCTTCCTACAGTATCTTGCAGAGATGGTGTTTGTTCTGAATGCGTACTCAGAAAACATCATCGAGATAGTTTTGAAAAGCATGCCTCTTGGCATGCCTCAACCCCTTTACAGCTTGTGCATAGTGATTTATGTGGTCCACTTCCAGTTGTTTCATTCTCTGGCTACAAGTATTTCTTAACTTTCATTGATGATTTCTCCAGATGCACTTGGGTATACCTTTTAAAACTCAAGAGTGAAGTCTTCAACATGTTCTTGGCCTTTAAGGCCTCTGTTGAGAAACAATCTAGACATCAAATTCTTAAGCTAAGATATGATAATGGTGGAGAATATGTTAACAACAAATTCATCAACTTTTGGACTGAGCATGGAATTCAATTGCAACATACTGTTCCATATACTCCACAACAAAATGGTGTAGCTGAAAGAAAGAATCGCACCTTAAAAGAAATGGCTACTTGTATGCATCAATCTAAAGGACTTAGTCTTAAATTTTGGGCAGAAGCAATTAACTGTGCAAATTACATAGTAAATCGCACTCCTACTAAGGTTTTAAAGAATCTCACTCCAGAAGAAGCATGGAGCTCATTTAAACCAGATGTAAGTCACTTTCGTGCAGTGTTCCACGGGGACTCGCCCCCCCCCCCCCCCAAGGGGTCTAGTTTCCTAGCTCCCCCGTGCTCCGAGGACTTGGGGACGAGAAGGGGTTGTTTCCCCACGCTCCCAAAAAACAGGTTATGCATGGGGACGTGCTAGGGGGTCGTTTCCTTTTGCTGAAGAGTCATTTCCGAAAAAGGGGTCGTGGGGGGTCGAGGGGGGACATCGGGGGTCGAGGGGGTTCGAGGGGGAACGTGGGGTCCAATTTTTTTAAATGAATTTTTGTTTATAATCATAAATTAAAATTTAACATTCGTTTTATAACTTTAGGGTAAAGAATGACTTCCTATTGATGATCCTGAGGTAAAGAATGGCTTCCTAGATGCAATTGCAAAGAAGTACAATGAGGAGGAGGGGGGCAAGATTTCGAAGACTGTTTGTTCAATTTGCATCTTTTAGTGGCCCCTTCAACACACGTGGTGCTTGGGTAGATCGCATTGATCTAGCCCAAGATGACCTGATTGGTTGGTGGAGGATGCATGGGGATGGTTCTCTAGGGCTCAAAGATCTAGCTATGCATTTGTTGTCTCAGATTGCTAGTTCGTCTACAACAAAGACGAATTGGTCCACATATAGCTTCATCCACTCTATCAAGAGGAACAAGCTTACCTCTAAAAGAGCGGAGAAGTTAGTTGCTGTGCACAGTGCCCTACGTCTTGAGCATTGGAAGACACCCGAGTATGTGAAGGGACCAGCAACATGATGGGATGTTGATCCAGAGGATGATGCACAGGTAGATATGGAGGAGAGACTTGATGAGAGACAGATGGAGTTGGTTGGTGTGCCACTTAGCATGTTTGAGAATGCTAGTGATTCAAATTCAGATGGTGATATGGTTGATCCTAATTTATTCATGTTGCAACTGGATGCAGAGATTAGTGGGGCATTACCTTGAGGCTTGAACAAAATTATGCTCGTTTATCTTTTGATATGTTGATGTTCTTATGTTATTCTGACTCTATAAAATTGACTCTTGATGATCAGACTTGACTTTAGTCTTTTATAATTCTATAAAATTTTGACTCTCGATGTATCAAACTTGACTTTTATAATTTTATGTCGATATTCACAATTCAGTATTCAATGTTCATAGTAGAAAGTGGAACA
This sequence comes from Pinus tabuliformis, assembly GCA_031772625.1. Lineage (NCBI taxonomy): Eukaryota > Viridiplantae > Streptophyta > Pinopsida > Pinales > Pinaceae > Pinus > Pinus tabuliformis. The sequence goes on along the minus strand of CM062819.1, from coordinate 1,880,645,741 downwards.
TCAATATGGTTTAAACTTTAATCATAATGTATGATGTATGATTATAAATTAGAGTTTTAAATTTATATCATATTAGATAATGGTATTCATATCAATGGTCATGCTTTGCATCTTTTCAATTCAAACACAATTGTCATAGTGGACTCAATTTATAAATTATATTTTATATTTATAAGTTTTTAAGACCCTGACATCTCCCCACATTTCCTAAAATTTGGTGGGGAGCTTTTGCATAGGCTGCTCCCGCGTATCCTCGCCCCCTCGTCCTGGAACCTTGGTGGAACATTGCTTTCGCGTTTTGGGAAGTGAAGCATGGGCCCATATTCCAGATGAGAAACATAAAGCCTTAGAACCTAAGAGTGAAAAACGTATTTTTGTTGGATATTCTAAAGATGTCAAAGGATATAGACTTCTTCAACCTAAATCCAAAAATGTTATCATTAGAAGAGATGTAAAGTTTGTTGAAAATATATTGGCCTACGAACCTAATTCGGTGGATGTGCCACTTCTCTCTATCTCTTCTACTTCTGAAAATATTTCTTCTTCAGATGATGACAGCGAGGATGACAATCCTCCCCCACCTTCTCGGGATCCTCCTTCAGCTCCTCAGCTTCCAAAATGGGTCTGTGCTACTCAGGATGCAGCAGGTGCTCCTGCAAGTGATCCTACAGTTCAGCGTCGTACACGTTCTTAGTTCGATAGAGCCTCTTCTTTACTGGCTTAAGCTTCAACAAATTATGATCCTGACACCTTTGCAGAAGCTTCAAGCCATCCAGATTGGGACGCAGCTATTAATGAAGAATATCGTTCACTATTGGCATATGATACATGGGACCTTGTGCCAATTCCAAAGGGACGAAAACTTGTTAGATGCAAATGGGTTTACAGAACCAAGTTTGGACCAGATGGAAAAGTTGATAAACATAAATCTTTTCTTGTTGCTAAGGGTTTTTCACAAGTTGAAGGCATTGACTATACTGAAACCTTCTCTCATGTTGCCAAAATGAACTCTATCTGCCTTGTTCTTTCCCTTGTTGCCTCTTTCAAATGGGAAGTCCATCAGATGGATGTTAAATATGCCTTCTTGCATGGGGACTTGCATGAAGAAATCTATATGGAACAACCTCCTAGCTTTACACACACAGACTCCAGCCTTGTATGTCGATTTAAGAAATCCCTTTATGGTCTCAAGCAAGCCCTTCGAGCTTGGTACATGAAGTCTAGCCTTAAAAAGCAGTTTGAAATGACAGACTTAGGACACTTGCATTATTTTCTTGGTCTTCAAGTCTTGCAATCCAAATAAGGTATTTCCCTTTCCCAATCCAAGCATGCTTGTGATCTTCTACACCACTTTCACATGGAAGACTGTAAGCCAGCCCCTTCTCCCTTTCAGTCTAGAGCCAAACTTTCAGTCACTTGTACTTCCCCTGAAGTTGATGCTACCTTATACCGTCAGCTTGTTCGAAAACTTTTGTACCTGACCCATACCCATCCTAACCTTTCCTTTGTTGTTGGCCTTATTGCTCGGTTTATGCAAAACCCACATGAAAGTCATTAGAAAGCAGCTAAATGAATACTTTGTTATGTTCGAGGTACATTTCAGTTTGGTATTCATTACAATGCAGAAGCATCTCCTCTATTGGTTGGTTTCACTGATTCCGATTGGGCTGGTGACTTTGATGATCGAAAGTCTAATGCAAGTTACGTCTTCACTCTTGTTTATAGACCTATTACATGGGCTTGCAAGAAACAAAGTTCCATTTCTCTTTCTTTCGCAGAAGTAGAGTATCGTGGCACCGTAGAAGCTAGTATGGAAGCGATGTGGCTTCCTTAGATCCTGTCAGAGTTTGGTTTTCAACAGCAGCATCCGACTACACTTTGGTGTGATAATCAAAGTGCCATTCAACTATGCAAAGATCCAGTCCAACATCAGCGCAGCAAACACATTGAACTACACATGCACTTCATTAAAAGGTTCATTCATGACCATATTCTTGAAGTACAATATTGTTCAACCGATGATCAAGTTGCAGACATCGTTACAAAGGCTCTCACAGAGGCGAATTTTACTAAACTTCGATTTATGGTTGGAGTTCAGGATGTTGTCACTAAGCGGGGAAAGGCTCTAATGCCTCCTTCCTTCTCTTCTTGTGTCATCTTTGTACATCCTTCAATCCTATCCCAAGTTGTTCTTAAGGGGGGATGTTAGGATATTCCGACACATAGGAAATAATTAAGTATAACTTAGTCTAGTGTATAGTTAGGTAAAGTGTGTTTCTTTACTATGTACTTTTTGTAACTTACAATCCAATGGTCACGATATCTTCTAGACATGAAGTGATTCGATCGTTCATTCTCTCATCGGTATTATTGACACTTAATCCGTGGTTTAACACCTGATTGGTCCATGATCCCTATTTAAAGAGCAAGGAGAGTCATTTGTAAGATGACCGTTCATGAGAGAAGCTTATGTAAATTTTCTTTCTTCTACATTAATAAATTCCCTGAAGTGGCCGCGTTGGCTCAAGTCGTGCACTATTTCCCTCTTTGAGGGTTTTAACCACGTCAAGAATACTGGTGTACCGATCTGTGATCTGTTTGTGAGCGGTGTACTTTGGTGTTCTATCTAAGGAACTTACCCTGTAAATTCCTACAAACCATAGTATTGGATTTTAAGCATGTCTTTATTTCCTTGAGATATGTTATCGACATTTTTGTTTTTCTTCTTTCCAAATTTCTTCTTTGATCTAGATGCAAAAGCTTGAGAGTCTTCATTAAGAGGTTAAGTATTGCTTCTTGCCTTTAGTCTTAATTCCTCTAGAGTGCACGATGGCCTTAAATCTTCAAAAGAAGGAGTTTCCTTTCGAACATAAATGCCTCCAGCAAGACCATCCCATTCTACAGGTAAAGCATTAATTAAAACGGTAATAATTTCTGAATCAGATATATTTTCAACAACCCCATGAAGTTGGTCTCTAATCCTTGATCACTCCATAAAATATGAAGCTACATTATCATCCTTTGTCATCCTTGTTCAATAGAGTTGATTTCGTAGGGATATCAATAGAGTTGATTTCGTAGGGATATCTTGTGTCTTGTTGTGTTAATAGAGTATAAGTTCACCAAAGCATCATAACCTTCTTTTGATGTAGATAATTCCGAAACAAAGGTGATGAGATGATTTTTGATGGATTTCAAAGAGAAACCTTTGAGCTCAGACTTCTCCCTTATTATACTTGGCTACTTCTTGAGCATTGTTTTTATCTAGTGCTAGAACTTTTCCTTCAACGAATTGCATGACCTCATTTTCGATGAGAACTAAATCAATTCTCTTCTTCCAAGCTTTAAAATTGGATGCACCTTCAAGCTTGTTTCCCTCTTTGCATAAAGATGCCATTTGATTAGAAGTGTTAGACATAGAGACTTGGAGGAGTACTTACTTGAAAGAGAGCTGCTACAAAAATATCTTTCAAGGATGTCTTTAAGTAAGAGAGAGTTACTACTTGAATGGTGTCTTCAAGAGTGTGATCTTCAAGCTTTTCTTTCTTCACCTTAGCTCTGATACCATGTTGGAAAAATCAAGTGCAATATAGTTCAATACTTGTTTCCTCTTCTTGATAATTACTTGTGAATATTAGATATTTTCTTATTACTTCTTATGTATTCTTCATCAAGCAATTATACAAATGTTCAATCTTTCAGGAAAATATAGAGATGACAAAGAGACAAGAGACACCAAAATTAAGTTGCTAGCCAAGGCAAAACCCACAAGAGGAAAACCCAACAATCGTTCTCTTATAGAATCAGATCAAATGAGAGGCCAAGAAAAAATTGCTACCAAGATACCAAGTCCAACCCTCCTCCAAGTCACCTTCAAATAGTCAAAGTCAACACTCGTCAAACTGCCCCAAAACTAATCAAAGTTCTGAAATTTGGATCTACAACAAGGAGGCCGAAATTCAGCCTATGGTCACCTCAGGAATTTCAGCCTTCTTCCACATAAATCAGGCCTCTTCAAATGTGCGAATTCTAGTAGTCAAATATTCGATCAAATGAAAGAATATTCTTCTTCTTTTTTACTTCGTCTTCTCTCTTCTTTGACTCGGCTTCTATTACTCCTTTGCTTGCTTCAGAAGTTCTTGTTGGTAGAATTAATGAGCTCCAAGTAGGTCTAACTTGCCTTTTATATATATTTGTCCAGGCAAGTCGAATAAGTGTCTTTTGAAGGACTAGGTCGACTTGTCCAAGCAGGGCCGACTTGGTCAACTTGTGGACTTGTGACTCAACATAAAATTCAATTTTCCTTTTCTTACAAATGTCCAAATGGGACATGACCCGAATACATTTTCTCGAGTCTTTTAGACTCTTCAAGCATGAAGAACATACTTTGACAAAAATATGTTAAATACAATAAATACATCGATGATAAGTTTACATTATGAAGACCGAAACTAATTACAATCTCCAACATAAATATCACAATTTGTAGTCCACAAGGAGTATACCGACTGAAATAAATATTCGCTTTTTGGCCAAAACCCATTAAAACGCCAAATCAAAGCCATAGTTTATAGTTCATCAAAATATGATTTTACCTCTTGTTGACCACTACGTGTTAACGAGCCATAGCAATACAACCCCTTTTTTCACAAAAGGGATAGCGCCTGATCGATGTGGCTGTGTCATTCAGCTATCATCATCAACCTGATTATCATGTTACAATGCAAACCCATTCTGCATGTATATGATGTAAATAATCTCAGCAGATCTGTTTCATGTATGTAATTGCCTAGGTAAACCTATTTTTCTGGTAACGATCTACATTCTGGGAGGTTTTTTGTCTCACCGATCGATTCTCGGATGGTCGGCAGAGTTTTCCTTCGGTCTTACCCCAAAGCCGAAATGTATTTTGTCACTGGGATCTTAAGTGATTCCTAGTGTTATAGATCGAGTCTATGTAAAGGTGATTTGGGAATAATCCTAACTATTTGGTTAGGTTATTTTATTACAAATTGCTTAGTCTGCTGGATTATATTTGTGTCGCAAAAATGTGTGGTCTGTGAGAGTCTATTTCAGATGGGTTTTCCCCCTTATGATGTAAAAGCTATGAAAATAATGATATAAAGCATTCTGAGGGTTGGAAAAATAATTTATCCTCTCATAGGTTAGTTAAATAAATTTTCTGGCCAAAATTAATTGAAATCCTAAGCCAGAAATTTAATTGATTCTAGTCCTAGGTAAATTTAAATTTTCCAAAGCCAAAATTCTTTGGTCCTTAAAATTCAAATTTTAAAAGGTTCCGAAACTAAGGTAAATTAATTATTTTGCTAAAATTTAAGCCTTTGGTCCCTGGGGATTAAGTCAAACTCAAATTTTTGAGGAAATTAACTCAAAAAAATTATTTTTGAGTTAATTAAAATGCATTTAATTTAAAAATTCGAATTTCCTCAAGAATTTAAAATTTCGACAGATGAAATTAAAAGAAATTTTGATCCTCATCAACGGTCGAGTTTGCTTTGAAGAGGATCACTCGAACTAGCCATTGGAAGATTCATCTTTAAATAGGAGGTCATTTGTCAGTCAAATCATCCGATCTTTTGATCGTGTGCTAAGCGAAAAGCTCTCATGTAATTTTTATTCGTATAATAAAGAAAGACTTTGGGGTTAATTTTTTGTCGGTGTTACTCTTCATGGAAATACTGTAAGATGTGTCATTTTCATGCGTAATTTTTTTAGCCATTGATAATAGCTTCTGAAGAGTGATTTGAGTACAGATATCTTGCTCAGTCGTTGGGGTTTGAATAATAATCTAAATTTTGAATGTAATAGCAAGTATCTCTATGTGTCTGAGTTCTATTATTGTTTTCTCGCTCTATGTTGATAGCTAAATTGAGTTTTACAGGAAAGTCTTGATTGTTAGATCATCGGGCGTTCGGGGAAGTTTTCAGTTGGACCAGCCAACTCTCGATCCGTGTTTTCTGAAGAGCCCAGCTTAATTTGATCCCGGGCTTATCATAAGATATTTTTTATGGGTGATGCATGAAAGGTTTTGAGCTTAGCACCTCCTTTAAACCTTAAAAAAAAATATTTTTTACGTGCTAAATCGATAGATCTGGTTGTTGAGAGCCTCAAATTATCAGATCTGGGAGCGGAGTCGGACTCACACTCCCTAGATCTGATAGATCTGCCATTTATGTACATAAATCTATAATTATTTTTGGTTTTCTAGCTTGGGTTTTGTTGGGTTTTAGTTTTATCATTGTATATATTGTTTGGGTGTTTTTTGTTGCCTTGCAGCCACAGATCTAAAGAAGAAATCTTTGTAGAGTCCAGATCTAGGCCCTGGAGGGTAAGATCTGGATCTCTAGGGTTCTACAAAATCATTTTGCAGGAATATTTTTCGCAGTCTAAGGGTTTAAAGAGTTTTAAATCTAGAAAATTTTATAAGGGTTCCAAATTTTTTAGATCCAGGTTCTTTTTCTTGAGTTTAGGGTTAAATCTGAAGCAAGTAGATTCAAAGTTTTAAATTAAGATTTCTGGAAAAAAAATTAAGAGGTTCCGGTGGATTTAAAGGGGTTCTGGGCCATCAATTTTGTAGATTGATTTGCTGTCTGGTTTTAGGGTTTACTGTGAAAATTCCAATTTTTTTAATGAAACCCTTCTCTTCTCTCTGCTGCTCGTTTTTCCACTGCTTTGTCACCGCTCAAACAACCCATAGCTGCAAGCACCAGCTCTCTTTCCCTCTCGTTGTGCGTCCTCTCCTTCAACCTGCAACAAACTCGCTCAGACTTGCGTTCTTGCTACCCGTAGTCCCATCATCTACTGCCATCCAGCGCTACAACCCTCAAATGCGGCTTCCTTCGCCCTCCATACCCTCGATTCTGCCTACACTGCTTCTTCTCCTTTTCCATTGCCACTGCCATAGAAACCCGCTCCTCACTACCATTGTGTATGCATGCCTTTCCCTCTGCCACTCCCTCAAACCTTTGTCAATTCCCTTGCTAAGCCTCGAACCCCTCCGCGTAGCTGTATCCAACCCTCTTTTCTCGTCTTGTCCTCCTCGTTGTCCACCCTCACTGCTCGTGACCTACATTTGTAGCTCCAAACCCTGACTGCAAACCCTCATACGCTGCTACCTATCTCCCTAACCCTCTAATCTTTGTCACTCATTCTGCATCCATCCCATCTCTCTGTTGTCCTTGCTCCACATTGCCATAACTGCAAAACAGTCCTCCCATTGCAGCGTCCTTCCTCCTCGGCCTACTCCTTCCTCCATTTCGTCGACCTCCTCTCTGTCGTCGGGCTCACCTACACATAGTAAACATAAAAATTCGATTTTTTTTATTATGCATGGGTTTAGTTAGATTTAGTGCATTCACATTTTTTTTAAGTTTCATTTGATTTTCGACTTAGGTTAGGCCCCTTTTATTTTTTTCTTTTTAATTTCGATTTCATTTTTTCATTTTGTTTTATTTTCAATTTGTTGTTTTGACTTTTATTTTTATTTTTATTTTTTTTATTTTCTTATTTTTCTTATTTTTTTAATTTCGATTTTGGTTTTGGTTTTTTTTTCTTTTAATACTTTGATTTTATTTTATTTCTTTTATTTTATTTTTAACTTTATGAATTTGATTTTCATTTTTATTTACATTCAAAAAAAATCTAAAAAATTTAAAACATTTAAAAATTTCTAAAATCATAAAAATTCTAAAAATGAAATAAACTAAAGTAAATTAAAGGAATTGCGCTTAAACATTATAAACTTTTAATGTGGCCTATGGCCCATTAAAAACTCAATTCATTGACCCTTTGATTTATTCATCAGTTATCATTGAAGTTATTGCCTAAGGAATAATTTAAATTTAAATTTGAAGTCCCTTAGTGTTTAAAATTTAAATGCATTTTTGATATTTCTCTATTGTCAAGTGCGATAAACGTTTTAAATCATATTGACTGTTGGAGAGCGTTAATTAAACCTAGATCTGGGCAGTTAATGAAAATCATTTTAAATCTGGAATCTCTTGCATGTTAAATTTTTGGGCGTTTATATTGATCATTCCTGATTGTCACTATTTGTCACATATTGGAAAATTATTCTAGATAGCTTGTTTTATTTAGTCTATGGTTAATACAAATATTAAAGGCACTGGTCTGTAGTCGTTTATATCTTGTAATTGTGTCTTACTTTAATCCATCTATTTTAATTGACCGAGACTTGTTACACATTCGTCAAGTTGTCCATCATCAAAATCTCCTAGAGCCTGTATTTCACAAGCTATCCTCATCCATTTACCTTAGGGACCACCACCCTTGACTTGTCTAGGAGAGAGTCTAAACAGAGTGAGTAAAGATTAAGAGTGACATCCCTTACTCTGAGCATTGTCACGGTGCCTAGACACTTTGTGCAACAACATTTTTTGGCGTCGTTTATATCTTGTAATTGTGTCTTACTTTAATCCATCTATTTTAATTGACCGAGACTTATTACACATTCGTCAAGTTGTTCATCATCAAAATCTCCTAGAGCCTGTATTTCACAAGCTATCCTCATCCATTTACCTTAGGGACTACCACCCTTGACTTGTCTAGGAGAGAGTCTAAACAGAGTGAGTAAAGATTAAGAGTGACATCCCTTACTCTAAGCATTGTCACGGTGCCTAGACACTTTGTGCGACAACATTTTTTGGCGTCGTTGCTGAGGACCAATTTATTGGGCCTTGGCTCTATGACATTCATCTTTCATCTTTCTATCATTCATTTTAGCCGACAACAAAAATATTTTTTGGCGTCGTTGCCGGAGACATTTTATTCTCGGCGTTTCATCAACATTTCCTCATCATTCTTCTCATTTCTCATCTTTTCATTTGAGCCGACAATGACAACATTTTTTGGTGCCGTTGTCGGGGATAGATTTTTTTGTCCTTGGTCCTCATGACATTTTTCTAATCTTTCGTCATTTCTTATCCCATGAGCACAACAGTTCCTGGCACCATTTGATCTTTTCATCGCCCTATCTTTCGTCATCTCATTAATCGTTTCATCTGCGCTTTTAGCACCTGGGCATTTCGGTTCGTTTCTTGTTTGGGTAGCGACTCCACTTCTTTCATTTATTAATTCTCAGACAAGAATTCCTCCCTTATATCCAGCTATTTTTGCCTTTTGGATCCTAGAGCTAGATTCACATTCAAGTGGCGACTCCACTTCTTTCATTTCTTACAACAATTTCAACTAGAAGCTCACTTCTTGTGGATCTCTTGATTTTCTTGAGTAAGGGTCTCTCTCTAGCATCCATTTGGTCCCTCCTTATCCCTTTAAACAAGTCATCATGGATGATTCGTTTACCCTGTGTCAATTTACTAATTTTCTCCATGATATGCCGAAAGAGGCCATTCATAAATTGCCTTTGTTCTCGGGTGGTGATTCAGTCGCTGTTAGAAAGCATCTATGCAGGTTTACTCATACAATAATCAAATATTGTAGTTCTCCCCAATATAAACATGAAGATGTCAAAATGCGTCTATTTTCCTTTTCTTTAGAGGGTGATGCTTTGAATTGGTTTAATAATTGTCCTGAAGATTCTTTCACTTCTTTACAAGACATCATCAATGCTTTTACAAATAGATATGGTAATCAAGGTAGCTCGCCTTGTGCCCCTAACATTATGCAACAGAATGAGAGTGATCTTGTAAAGGATCTAGCTGTCAATGAAAGATTTCAAGACAATTCTCCATATCAGAATGTGCCATCCACTTGTACCGTTGCAGGACGAATCCATGATAGTGGAAAAGCAGGAACAAGTTATCAAATCAGTGTCGACAATGAAAGGGAGAATGATAAGCATCTTATAGAAGAACTAAAGCAGTTGGTTAAAGACATGCAGTTCAGTCAAACACAGCTGGTAAAAAATATGGAGCTTAATCAAGAAAAATTTATAACTGATTACGTCAAGGATATGAGAACTTTGTACACTCAACTGGAAAAACGTGACGAGGAAATGGAAACCATGCAAGCTAATCATGACAGGGAAATTAATTCTATGCAAAGCAAGTTATTAGCCCTAGAGGAAAATATGACGATCATGGAATTTAATCATTCAAATCACGTGACTACCATGGAAACAAGTTATCAAGAAGAAATAAGTTTGATTCAGAACAGATTGTCAACTATGGATGAAGAAATGACCATCATGAGATTCGATTATAATAATCAATTAGCTATCATACAAGCAAATCATGAGAAAGAGATAAACTCTATGCAACATTGCTTGATGACCATAAAAGCAGATAATGACAAAGTAATAAAAAATATGGAAGCTGGTCAGATATGTCTTTAGAATAAGTTATTGACCATGGAGGAAAACCATGCCAAGGAAGTCAGTGCTATGAAGGTTGAACACTCTACCCAGATGGATGCCATAACAATACAGGTACAGAAACTTCAACATTAGTTAGAGGATGAAAGAAACAAGGAAACATCAACAGATCATAAGCCTCCTTGTCTACTACAGCAAGCTCTATCTTATTATGAGGAGGTCATTTGTTCCATTGAAAAGTGGCTAATTGAAGGTGACCTAGATAAAACAAAAATTGATAAGAATCAGATGCAGAATGAAGAAAGACATGTCATGCATACCCTACATACTTCATCTGAGAGTTTTGAAGCAGAATGTTCCACATCATCAGTGATACAGCCTGCCACAAAGAAAAAACGCAAGAGAAAGAGAATGAGAAAGCGATTTGATGCATCAAATGACCGCAAGAAGCTTGATTTTCAGATAGGAAGAAGTCCTACCATGTGCAAGATTAGACATGGCACATCTAAGAAACAGCCGACAGATTTGCCTGAAAGCAAGCAAATGCTCAGTATGCACTATATTGAACACATCTGATGTCATGGGGCATCTTTGTATTGTATTTCTAACCATATGCTTGTTATTTTTGTATTTCATTTTGTAGTTAGATTTATGTTTTTCATGTTGTTAGACTAGTTAATAAATGAAGAGCTTATATCTTCCCTATGCTTATTGTTATATGATGATTTTTGGATGGACGCTACTTATGTTATATTGTGTGTTGCGTGGATGCAAATTCTGGATTCTCACATTCCTCTGTTGCAGCAATGTGTCCCCAAGTAGAGCTAAATGTTGACCACTACGTGTCAACAACCCATAGCAGTACACCCACTTATTTCGCAAAAGGGATAGCGCCTGATCGATGTGTCTGTGCCGTTCAGTTATCATCATCAATCTGATTATCATGTTACAATGTAAACCCATTATGCATGTATATGATGTAAATAATCTCAGCAGATCTGTGTCATGTATGTAATTGCCTAGGTAAACCTACTTTTCTGGTAAGGATCTACATTCTGGAAGGTTTTTTGTGTCACTGATCCATTCTTGAACGGTCAGCAGAGTTTTCCTTCAGTCTTACCCCAAAGTCAGAATGTATTTTGTCCCTAGGATCTTAGGCAAGTCCTAATGTTATAGATCGAGTCTATGTAAAGGTGATTTGGGAATAATCCTAACTATTTGGTTTAGTTATTTTATTAAAAATTGCTTGGTCTATTAGATTATATTTGTGTCGCAGAAATAGGTAGTCTGTGAGGATCTATTTCAAATGGATTTTCCCCCTTCTGATGTAAAAGATATGAAAATAATGATGTAAAATGTCTTGAAAGTTGGAAAAATAATTTATCCCCTCATAGGTTAATTAATTAAATTTTCTAGCCAAAAATTAATTGAAATTCTAAGCCAGAAATTTAATTAATTCTAGGTCCTAGGTAAATTTAAATTTTCCAAAGGCAAAATTTGTTGGTCCTTAAAACTCAAATTTTAAAAGGTCCCGGGACTAAGGTAAATTAATTATTTTGCTAAATTTTAAGCCTTTGGTCCCTCGGGATTAAATCAAAATCAAATTTTTGAAAAAATTAACTCAAATTTTTTATTTTTGAGTTAATTAAAACGCATTTAATTTAAAAATTCGAATTTCCTCAAAAATTTAAAACTTCGACAGATGAGATTTGTTGACCACTACGTATCAACAACCCATAGAAGTACACCCATTTTTTTCGCAAAAGGGATAGTGCCTGATCGATGTTTTCGTGTTGTCCAACTATCATCATCAGCTTAAAGATCATGTTATAACGTAAACCCATTTTGCATATATATGATGTAAATAATCTCAACAAGTATGTGTCATGTACGTAATTGTTTAGGTAAACCTACTTTTCTCGTGATGATTTACACTCCGGGAGGTTTTTTGTCTCACCAATCCATTCTCGAATGGTCGGCAGAGTTTTCCTTCAGCCTTACCCCAAAGCCGGAATGGATTTTGTCACCAGTATCTTAAAGGAGTCTTAGTGTTCTAGATCGAGTTTATGTAAAAGTGATTTGGGAATAATCCTAACTATTTGGTTAGGTTATTTTATTACAAATTGCTTGGTCTGCTAGATTATATTTCTATCGCAGAATTGGGTAGTCTGTAAGGGTCTTTTGCAAGTGGATTTTCCCCCTTGAGATGTAAAAAATGTGAAAATCATGATGTAAAGTGCCTTGAGGGTTGGAAAAATAATTTATCCCCTCATAAGTTAATTAATTAAATTTTCTAGCCAATATTAATTAAAATCGTAAGCCAAAAATTTAATTAATTCTAGGTTCTATGTAAATTTAAATTCTCCGGAGGTAAAATTCGTCGATCCTTAAAAATTAAATTTTAAGAGGTCCTGATATTAAAGTAAATTGATTATTTTGCTAAATTTTAAGCCTTTGGTCCCTGGAGTTAAGTCAAAGTCAAACTTTTGAGGAAATTAATTCAAAATTTTAATTTTTCAATTAATTAAAATGCATTTAATTGAAAAAATCGAATTTCCTCAAGAATTTGAAATTTCGACGAATTAGATTAAAAGAAATTTTGATCATCATCAACGGTCGAGATTGCTTTGACGAAGATTACTCGAACTAGTCGTTGGAGGATTTATCTTTAAATAGGAGGTTATTTGTCAGTCAATTCATCCCACCTTTGAGTCATGTTCTAAGCGAAAAGCTCTCGTGCAAATTTTTATTCGGATAATAAAGAAAGACTTTGGAATTAATTTTCGTCAGTGTTACTCTTCATGGTAGTACTATAAGATGTGTCGTTTTTCATGTGTAAATTTTTTTTAGCCATTGATAATAGCTTCTGAACACTGATTTGAGTACAGGTATCTTGCTCAGTCGCTGGGGTTTAAGTGATAATTAAAATTTGAATGTAATAGCACGTATCTCTATTTATTTGAATTTTATTATCATTTTCTCGCTCTGTTTTAATGGTTGAATTGAGTTTTGCAGGAAAGTATTGATTTTTAGATCATCGGGCGTTCAGAGAAGTTTTTAGTTGGACCAGCCAACTCCCGATTCGTGTTTTCTTAAAAGCCCAACTTAATTTGATCATGGGCTTATCATAAGATATTTTTTACTGGTGATGCATGAAGGGTTTTGAGCTCAACACCTTTCTTAAACTTTAAAATTTTAAATTTTTTACGTGCGAAATTAATGAATCTGGTTGTTAAGAGTCTTAGATTATCAGATCTGGGAACGGAGTTGGACTCACTCCCTAAATCTGATAGATTTGTTATTCATGTGCATAGATCTGTAAAGTTTTTTGGGTTTTCGGACTAGGGTTTTTCTGGTTTTCTAATTTCATCATTGTATATATCGTTTGGTGTTTCTGGGCTAGTACCTCATCTAAATTATTTAGCTCCATTTTTATTTTATTTTATTTTATTGAGCTTTAAATGATCTATTTGTTGTTTCTAGAGCTACTCTATCTGCTCTATGGGCAGAGGCGACCTCATACATAAATTAGATTTGTAGATTATCTTGAAAATACTTATAAATATTTTTTAGATTTCATTTAATTTTGCAGTTTAAAATTTAACTTTTAATTTTTTTCAAGTGTTTTTTTAATCCCACATTCAAAATTTGAAATTAGTTTTTCACATTTGTGTCTATACATACTAACCCTTTGAATTTTTCTTTTGTATATAATTATTTTAAATCTTTGATTTACTTATGAATGTTGTAATTAATTTATGAATAATTTTGTCTAACCCTTTCATTTTCCATTGTCTATATAATTAGTGGGGTTTTCTCTTACAAATTTAATTGCACGGCTAGCTCCTTCACCATTTTGCAGGTATTATGTCCAAAGGAAAAACATTTCATTGAAGTTTTCAGTGTTCAAAGGAAGCTGTCTAGGCATTCAGAGAGGACCGAGGGAATTGAGAGGTCCACATTGATGAACTCCTTGAAGGCCGAAAGTCTGAATCTGATGGGGTTTTCATTAAATTTTTGAGGGTCGTTTTCCAATCTGACAAGGCCACAGGAGTTTGACGTTTTTCTGGGCTCCCACAGGCCTTCGATCTACAATCTGGTGACCCCGTACCCTCACTAAAATTTTTAAGGCAGCCGCTGGTCTAAAATCCTGAACCTGAATGCAAATCATACTTCTGTCAGGGGTTTCGTATCTAGAAAAAAAAAGGACTTTGCAAAATAAATGATGAGATATTTCTCCATTTTTTACCATAAAAAATTTGACTCAGTTTGACTATTTTGCAGGTATATGGCCAATTTTTGGGCATACTTTTGATTGCCGAGCTTTCTTGAGCCTATCTTGCTCTAGCCATAGGCATTTTAAAGCTTTTTCCTTTCTGAATATAGTCTAGGGTCGATTATTTATGATTGCGGGTCAGCGTTATAGCATTGGAAGGGTTTCATCACTGGTTTGGAGCCAAGAAATTGCCATTTGATCACCACACCTGATATATCATTTGCAGGAGGGAGGCCGCAGGGCCCAGAGGGTTCAAATCTTCTCCAACATTCACCTGTTGCAGACTGTCTATCACTCGGATCTAAAGCGTGATATCTGGAGGGTATTCCCACAAAATTTGATAATTAAAGGGCTTGAAATCATTTAAATTCACCACATATAATTCATCAAGATTTTTAACAGGTCTTCTAACTTCTTATCTATCTTACCCAAAATTGTCGGGACTGTTTTGCAAGTAGACTTTGTCACTGATTACAAAATTTGCAGTGACTAATCTCATCTTAACAGCGGTGTTTTTAAGGACTGGTCCAGGTAGCTGAAAGCTGAAATCCATCTGCCAACAGTCACCGTTGTTTACATTCTCAGGGAGTGCTCTTGTTTGAATAAAAAGTAAAGAGGATTCTGTTTTTGTCTAAACATAGCATTGTTGCCTCTAATAACAAATCTGCCTTGACTGAAATTGCATATTGTCTAAACAATAATTTCTGCACCTACATACGAATTACAGTGGCTAAGGCATGACATTGAACTGATCTGAAACATTATTCTGGCAATCTCATAATAACCACCATTTCACTCTTGCATGAACTTGTCTTCATGGGTCTCTCATTGTTCGGCATCTCATTATTTTAGACTGTTATGGTCATTTTCTTCTGTCCCAAAATAATCGTGGTTTATTTAAAATCATTGAAATACAAGTTGCATACAAAAGGCTCATTGTTGTTTGTCATGGTTATATTGGAATGAGTTACTATTGGTTTGCCATCCTAACACGTGTTGCAAGCTGCCGAAAGCTTCAAGTTTCTGCATTAAGAACACTCTCTAAAAGACACCCAGCAATTCTAAAGATCCAAGGCATTGGTGTTTCTTGCATTTATTACATATTGCTGAATGGTCACTATTATTCTAGCATCTTGTCGCTTTGGATCTAAGCTGCTCTTTGTGTTTAAAATTGATTATCTAAGCAATATTGTCATTGACATTGTCTCTAGAGGATCTTTGAATAAGTGCTTTAATCATTCATGGTGCTTACCTATTGTGAAAATTCTCTATTAGTGAATCATTGTGAAACACATTTACTTTATTCTTAGACAAGTGTATCTTTTGGTTATCCATCATATCATTGACTTTTTTTGTTCATCTAGGCCATTCTCTTGTGTTTAAGGATTGTCCTTTAATTTCAATTAATAAGTACATATCGTCATAATTGAAGAGTAACCATAACTAAAGTACTTAACACAAGCAACCTTAAACCAGGCATCACTCATCCTTTGAGTAAGAATCCAAGCAGCAGTTTTCCGTCATGTACTTGGTCCTAATTTCTTAGCAAGTTAGTTGACTCCTCAAGGCACTGGTATCAATTGTATAAATCGAATCATTTAAGTCTTGCTACATCTAAACAAGTATTTGGTCGCTCAACTATGTCTCTCGGACTGGTTCGTTCCCAACTAGTCCTCCATTCCATTTCCATAGGGTCCACCCCCCTTAGCCTACGGTAGGGAGACAGCTTAAACGAAGATATTGGGGATCAAGGTGACAGCCCCCGATCTGAGCCGTTGTCGTGGTGCCTAGACATTCTTGCGACAACAAGATTAAAAGAAATTTTGATCCTCATCAACGGTCGAGATTGCTTGGACGAGAATCACTCGAACTAGCCGTTGGAAGATTTACCTTTAAATAGGAGGCCATTTGTCAGTCAAATCATCCAATCTTTTGATTGTGTGCTAAGCGAAAAGTTCTCATGTAATTTTTATTCGGATAATAAAGAAAAACTTTGGGGTTAATTTTTCGTCAGTGTTACTCTTCATGGAAATACTGTAAGATGTGTCATTTTCATGCTTATTTTTTTTTAGACATTGATAATAGTTCCTAAAAAATTATTTGAGTACAGGTATCTTGCTCAGTCGCTAAGGTTTGAATAATAATCTAAATTCTGAATGTAATAGCAAGTATCTCTATGTGTCTGAGTTTTATTATTGTTTTCTCGCTCTATGTTGATGGCTGAATTGAATTTTGCAGGAAAGTCTTGATTTTTAGATCATCGGACGTTCGAGGAATTTTTCAGTTGGACCAACCAACTCCAGATCCATGTTTTCTGAAGAGCCCAGCTTAATTTGATCCCGGGCTTATCATAAGATATTTTTTATGGGTGATCCATAAAGGGTTTTGAGCTCAGCACCTCCTTTAAACATTAAAATAAAAAATGAAAAAATTACGTGCTAAATCGATAGATCTGGATGTTGAAAGCCTCAGACTATCAGATTTGGGAGCGAAGTCGGACTCACACTCCCTAGATCTGATAGATCTGCGATTTATGTACATAGATCTATAATTGTTTTTGGTTTTCTGACTTGAGTTTTGCTGGGTTTTAGTTTTATCATTGTATATATCGTTTGGGTGTTTTTTGTTGCCTTGCAGCTACAGATCTGAGGAAGAAATCTTTGTAGAGTCCAGATCTAGGCCCTGGAGGGTATGACCTGGATCTAAGGGTTCGTCAAAATCATTTTGCAAGAATATTTTTTGCAGTCTAAGGGTTTAAAGAGTTTTAAATATGGAAAATTTTATAAGGGTTCCAAATTTTTTAGATCCGGCCTTTTTTCTTGAGTTCAGGGTTAAATCTGAAGAAAGTAGATTCAAAGTTTTAAATTAAGATTTTTCGAAAAAAAAAATTAAGAGGTTCTAGTGGATTTATAGGGGTTTTGGGCCATCATTTTTGCAGATTGATTTGATGCCTGGTTTTAGGGTTTACTGTGCAAATTTCAAATTCTTTTTAAGGAAACCCTTCTCTTCTCTCCGCTGCCCGTTTTTCTGTTGCTTTGTCACCGCTCAAACAACCCGTAGCTGCAAGCACCACCCCTCTTTCCCTCTCATTGTGCGTCCTCTCCTTCAACCTGCAGCAAACTCGCTTAGAGCTGCGTGCTTGCCGCTCGCAGTCCCATCATCCACTGCCATCCAGCACTACAACCCTCAAACGCGGCTTCCTTCGCCCTCCATACCCTCGGTTCTGCCTACACTCCTTCTTCTCCTTTTCCATTGCCGCTGCCATGGAAACCCGCTCCCCACTGCCATCATGTATGCATGCCTTTCCCTCTGTCGCTCCCTCAAACTTCCGTCGGTTCCCTTGCTAAGCCTCAAACCTCTCCGCACAGATGTATCCAACACTCTTTTCCCATCCTGTCCTCCTCACTGTCCAACCTCGCTACTCGTGACTTGCGTTTGCAGCTCAACCCTGACTGCAAACCCTCATACGTTGCTTCCTATCTCCCTAACCCTTTAATCTCTGTCACTCATTCCACATCCATCCCATCTCTCTGTCATCCCTGCTCCACGCTGCCATAACTGCAAAATAGTCCTCCCATCGCAGCCTCCTTCCTCCTCGACCTACTCCTTCCTCCATTCCATCAACCTCCTCTCCGTCGTCGGGCTCACCTACACACAGTAAACATAAAAATTCGATTTTTTTTTATTATGTATGGGTTTAGTTAGGGTTAGTGCATTCACATTTTTTTTAAGTTTCATTTGATTTTCGACTTAGGTTAGGCCCCTTTTATTTTATTTTTTTTAATTTCGATTTCATTTTTTCATTTTGTTTTATTTTCGATTTGTTGTTTTGACTTTTATTTTTATTTTTATTTTTTTTACTTTTTGATATGATTTTCTTATTTTTTTTAATTTCGATTTTGGTTTTGTTTTTTTTTTTTAATGCTTTGATTTGATTTGATTTTTTAATTTTATTTTTAACTTTACGAATTTGATTTTCATTTTTATTTACATTCAAAAAAATCTAAAAAATTTTAAAAAATTTTAACATTTAAAAATTTCTAAAATCACAAAAATTAAACAAAGTCTTTTGGTATCACATGAGAGAATTTTTTGGCCGACGCGTTTCGAACCAACAAGTGTGGTTCATCATTAGGACCAGATGAAGAGGCAAACCATGGCAAAGGCTTAAATAGAGAGCAATGTAGAGACATAATTTCAGGTAACGGCTATATTTGAACAATAATGTTTAAATTATAATATTAATATATTAATATATTAAAAATAAATATGATTAAGTAACGGCTATATTAAGCGGCTAGCTTTTGAAAAAAAATATTTAAATAATGATATTATTTCATTAATTTATTAAAAATATTAATAGGTGACGGCTATATTAAATGGTTAGTTTTTGAAAAATAATATTTAAATGTCCGCATGGGGTAGCTCAAGTGGCAATGGCCGTGGAAATGAAGTCTCACTGAACCGGAGATCTTGGGTTCAATTCTTGTGCTACCCTCCCCAAAAATGGGGTGAATAAGGGGCATGTAAAAACTTGAAAATGAGAGGGTCCTACCAAGCTTACAAAAAATATATATATTTAAATAATGATATTAGTTTATTAATTTATTGAAATATTAATATGTAACGGCTATATTAAACGGCTAGTTTTTGAAAAAATATTTAAATAATGATATTAGTTCATTAATTTATTAAAAATATTAATAGGTAACAGCTATATTAAATGGCTAGTTTTTGAAAAATAGTATTTAAATTAATTTATTAAAACCAAATATCACTAGTTCTTGAAAAATAATATTTAAATAAAGATATTAATTTATTAATTTATTAAAATATTAATATGTAATGGCTATATTAAACGGCTAGTTTTTGAAAAATAATATTTAAATTGATTTATTAAAACCAAATATTACTCATTTTTGAAAAATAATATTTAAACTGTGATATTAGTTTATTAATTTATTAAAAGCAAATATTAATAAGTAACCGCTATATTAAACAGCGAGTTTTTAAGATAAATAAATAAATAATCAAAGTCAAACTTTAAAGGAGGGGAGTCAAAAAATATAAAAACGAGTGAAGACCTTAATCAACACAAGATCATTTGATAAATAAAATAATTAATGGAAATAAAATAAAATAAAATAAATTAAAAATAATTAATGGAAAAATAAATAAAATAAAACAAAATATACACAGGTCAAAATAAATAAATAAATAAATATATATATATATATATAATAGAAATAAATAAATAAACAGAAACATATATATATCCAAAGAAAAATAATCAATAAATAAAACGGGGTCAACAATAAAATATGGGGCTCAGGCCCATTAAACAAATAAAAAAAATACTAAAAGGAGTTAAGAACGAATAGGATAATAAAATACATAAAAAACCCGAAGGATCAAGAAAATAAACTCTAATGAAGAATAAATCAACAATAAATACTATAAAAAGGATGCCAATACCTACATACATAAAATTAAACAAAAAAAAACTAGGAGAACAAGACAGGGACCCAACTTCTACTAATATTCCAACCATCATCTTTATTCAAATTATTGGGTCTTTTTCAATTTCTAGGGCCTCCCTCAATTTACGATGATGAAAATGACTAACCTTAGCAACAACTTGGGCCTCCTCAATGCAGATGTGATGCTTAGATTTATCTGCATGCTCCGCCAAAGCAGAGGAGCGGGTCCTACCATGCTTGATGTCAACAACATGCTCACGAATCCTTTGATTAATCGAGCGACCAGTCTCACCAATGTAGGGAGTCCCACAAGAGCATGGGATAACATAAACACCCTTCATATTCTTGGGGTCCATTGGGTCTTTTACAGATCTAAGGGAGCTCCATATGGTATTTAAAGGCCGAAAGGTTGAAGCCACCTTATGCTTCCTTAGGATCCTTGCAATCTTGTCAGTGGTCCCTTGGATAAAAGGAAAATGAACACCAGAAAATCGATCCTTGGTATCTTTCTTAGCACTAGGACCTTTTTCAGCTCTAAGGAAAGCCTTAGTACATTGGTGTCTACTATACCCATTATTAAAGAAAACACTTAGGAGATGTGCTTTCTCTTCCTTGAGATGGTTCTCATCAGAAACTCTTAAAGCTCTAGTTGCTAAGATATTGAGAACACCAAGCTTTTGAGCTGGGAAATGATGAGAATTAGCATGAGGATATTGTTCCGTATGAGTTTTCTTATGATATAAAACCTAATTGTTTAATATAGCGGTTACTTATTAATATTTATTTTTAATAAATTAATAAACTAATATCACAATGTAAATATTATTTTTCAAAAACGAGTAATATTTGGTTTTAATAAATTAATTTAAATATTATTTTTCAAAAACTAGCCATTTAATATAGCCGTTACATATTAATATTTTAATAAATTAATAAACTAATATCATTATTTAAATATTATTTTTCAAGAACTAGTAATATTTGGTTTTAATAAATTAATTTAAATACAAAAACTAGTCGTTTAATATCGCTGTTACTAAAACAGTGCGAAACACGCATATGGATTTCCAATGAATGAATTGAATAACATGAGCAGAATGAAGCTCAATAATAATACAGAGATATTTACAGTAATAGAAACATCAAGTTTCTATTAGGAAATAGAAACAACCAGTTTCATCTAAGAAACTGCTAAAAAGATAAAAATAGCAACAGCTAATAAGAATGAGCATTAAACACTAAATAGTATTATTCTAATACCCTCCCTTAATGCTCAATCTATTTACAACACCAATAGACCCTCTGAATTTTACAAACTTATCAGGACCAAGAGGCTTGGTGAAGATGTCTGTGGGCTGCTCCGTTGTGGGAACATATCGCAACTGAACAGATCCGTCTTCAACAAGCTGGCAAATGTAGTGGCAATGGGTTTCCACATGCTTTGTTCGTTCATGAAAGACTGGATTCTTGGCAAGTTTGAGCACTCCCTGATTATCACAAAATAAGGGAGTAGGACCTGTCTGGGAAACATGCATATCCGCAAGCATACGTCGAAGCCAAACTGCCTCACAAGATGCCTTAACTGCTCCCCGATACTCTGCTTCTGTTGAGGAGAGAGCCACTGCCTGCTGCTTCTTACTAGTCCAGGTGACAGCACCGGATCCTAGACTAAACACATACCCAGTTGTAGATTTACGGTCATCAACCGAACCGGCCCAGTCAGAATCTGTGTAACCACTGAGTATAGGATCAGAACTTCGAGTGTATAGGAGTCCATAATCAGGAGTGCCACGCACATATCGTAGCACACGCTTTGCTGCTATCTAATGATCAGCCTTAGGAGCTGACATGAAGCGGGAAATGTAGCTCACTGCAAAACTGATGTCAGGTCTAGTGGCAGTAAGATAGATGAGGCTGCCCACTAATTGCCTGAATAAAGTTTCATCCACAAGGGGGGAGGATGACTGAACTGAAAGTTTGAGCCCTGGTTCCATAGGAGTCGTGGCCGGTTTACAATCCTGCATTCTGAATCTGTCCACAAGATTTTTTGCATACTTGGACTGAGAGAGAAAGATGTTGTTCTCAGTCTGCCAGACTTCAACCCCCAAACAGTAATGAAGAAGTCCCAAGTCTGTCATATCAAAGGCGCTGCATAAGTCTTGTTTGATCCCATGGATCAAATGTGCAGAGCTGCCAGTAATGATAAGGTCATCCACATAGACAACCACAAACAAAATATCATTACCAGTATGCTTGATATACAGGTTTGCATCAGATGGGCTCCGCTGAAAGCCATGATCTGTCAGGTACTGATCAATTTTGATGTACCAAGCCCGAGGAGCTTGTTTTAATCCATAGAGTGCTTTAGCTAATCTACACACTTTCTGTTCTTGGCCGGCAACCTTGAATCCTGGAGGCTGCGTCATGTAGACTTCTTCCTATAAGTCACCATTTAGGAAAGCACTCTTTACATCCATCTGATGAACTTTCCAATTGAACTGAGCTGCTAGAGCAAGGACAAGCCGTATGGTACTCATCTTGGCTATAGGAGCAAAAGTCTCCTCATAGTCGATGCCTTCCTTCTGTGAGAACCCTCGAGCCACAAGACGAGCTTTATACTTGTCTAGAGTTCCGTCAGCTTTGTATTTCACTTTATACACCCATTTGCAGCTGATGGGCTTTTTCCCTGCAGGAAGATCAGAAAGGGTCCACGTGTGATTCTTCTGAAGACTCTGGAATTCAGCTTCCATAGCTTGTTCCCACTCAGATGTACCCTTAGCCTCTGAATAGGTTTGAGGCTCAGAAATACTGTGTAGGTTAGCCATAAGAGCAATATTTACTGTAGACTGCTGTGTGCTCTTATGTCTAGAAGTTCTACCTTCAAGGAGCTCATCATCCCGGAGATCACCAATGGTTTTAGCCCACCATTTAGGCCGAAGAGTAGAGGAACCAATATCAGGAGGGGGTGGAGAAGGCTCAAGAACAATAGGGGCAGCAAGAGGAGGGTTATTTTCCGGAGGAAGCTCAGGTAGTGTATTATCAAACACTGATGTTGCATCATCCCTCCCATCAGGTGGACCTACCGGAAGAAGAACACTGTGAGGCTGATCCTCAGAACACTGATTAGAAGGAGAAGACTGAAAGAATCCTCTGTCTTCATCAAATACGACATCCCGACTGAAGCTAAGATGACCAGTGGCTATATCTATCAGTCTATAGGCCTTGTGATGATCACTGTACCCTGTCATCATGAGTTTCTGGCTTTTGGAATCCAACTTAGAGCGCTTAGCAGTTGGAATCCAAACATATGCAACTGAGCCAAATACTTTGAGGTGACTGATCTTAGGCTTACGGCCAGACCAAACCTCTTCGGGAGTCTTCCCCTTAACAGCCTGAGTGGGTGATCGGTTAAGAAGATAAACAGCAGTAAATACTGCTTCAGCCCAGAATTTGTTCGGAACACTCCTGTGTTGTAACATGGAACGAGCCATTTCAACAACCGTACGATTGCGGCGTTCGACAACACTGTTCTGTTGAGGAGTGTAGGGTGTAGTTAACTGGCGTTTGATGCCATGAGTATCACAGAAGTTGGAAAAAGCAGAAGAACAAAATTCCCCCCCCATTATCTGTCCTAAGAGTCATGATATTACAGCCAGACTCTTTTTCAACTTAGGTTTTAAACTTCTGAAAGGTACTAAATGCATCAGATTTATATTTTAGAAAATACACCCACATCTTTCTACTGAAATCATCTACAATAAGCAAAAAATATTTGCAAGCAGTGATAGAAGATGTATTCATAGGACCACAAATATCAGCATGGATTAACTGGAGTACCTTAGATGCGCGCCAAGATTCTCCATCCTTGAATGAAGACCGATGTTGCTTGCCAGCTTGACAGGCGCCGCATACGCCCAATTGCTGAGTCTGAATATCAGGTAATCCTGACACAAGTCCCTCCCGAGAAAGCTGAGAGAGATACTGCATGTTTAGATGCCCATATTGCTGATGCCACAGAGTGCTGATGGGAGAAACACGAGCTGCTAGAGCCACTTCTGGAGAATCACCAGTGTCAAGAAGCCTGTATAGACCATGATCTTCTAGGCCAACAGCAACCATAAGACTAGTCTCCCTGTCGATAATAGAACACTTGTGCGCACTGAACACTACATCAAGCTGAGGGGAGTTCCTCATAATCTGGCTGACCGACAGCAGATTAATTTCCATACCAGGAACATAGTACACATTCAGGAAGATGAGTGTGCGCCCACCAGACTGGATCTGAACTGTACCTCTGCCAACCACTGTGTACTTTTCTCCTCCGCCAAATACCACGGAATCACTGAAAAGTGAGAAGTCAATAAACCAGTCACGCCTGTGAGAGAAATGGCGTGATGCGCCAGAGTCAATGTACCAGGCAGAAGACGGAACATGATCTGAAGACCTTTTAGCCATAAAGGCGTAAAAGGCAGAATCTGTCTGCTCGGAATGTTTTGCAACATTTGCTGTCTGATGGAGCCCTCCCTGTTTCTTCTGTTCAGAGGCAATCCTCTGTCAGCAATCTTTCTTCATGTGGCCGAACTTGTGACAGTAATTACACTGCACACTTTTCTTCCTAGCAGGATCAAAAGGCTGAGAAGAAAC
The DNA here is from genome assembly GCA_031772625.1 of Pinus tabuliformis. Taxonomy (NCBI): domain Eukaryota; kingdom Viridiplantae; phylum Streptophyta; class Pinopsida; order Pinales; family Pinaceae; genus Pinus; species Pinus tabuliformis. Next base: position 1,880,621,029 of record CM062819.1, on the reverse strand, counting down.
TTTCTGCTGAAATGACTGAGAAGACTGATATTTGGCAGCAAAAGCATTTTCTGAGGAGGTTGATGCGGCACCACTACCAAACTGTTGTTTCCAACGATCTTGTTGCATGAGTTTGGTGCATAACTCCGGAAACTTCAGATCAACATTAGTGGAGGTAATGTTGAGTGTTTCTATGAAGTGCTCATAAGATTTTGGTAGACTTTTCAGAGTGATGACTACCATATCTTCTTCCTCCATGGTGCGACCAATGGCTTCGAGCTGATCTCGAATGTCTTTAATCTTGTTGAGATGTTCCTGTAAAGACATATGTTCGTCCATCATGATGGAGAACAACTGATTTTTGAGAAAGAAAGCTCTGCTCTTTTCAGATGTCTCATGCAGTTCTTTCAACTGTTGCCAGATCTCGGCAACTGTCTTGCCAGAAGGAATCTGCGATAACTGATCATCAGTCACAGAGAGCTTGAGGAGCATAACCGCCTCTCGATTTCGATCATCAAACTTATCTTGATCGGTACCAGCTGTACCGGGACGGAGCTCTTTGCCCAAAATGAGCTGATCAAGACGCCTGTATTCAAAAATGGTCAACATTCTTTGTTTCCAGATGTTATAATTGCTGCCATTAAAGCGTTGACTGCCTTCCAACATCAGATTGGTTAGCGAAGCCATCTGCACGTTTCTCAAGGTACAGAAAACAGCAAAGGAATCTGTCGAGGATTATAAGGGCAATTTATCTGGCACGAATTTTAATGCAAATGCCGGCTGATCTGGTGGACCAAAAAAACTGATTCTTCCACGTAGATGACTGAAAAGAGAAAAATTGTTACGTGATACCCCCTTGGCTCAGAAAAACTGTTACGTACTTACTGGATTGAAAAAGTGAGAATCACTTCCTCCCATCACGTGTCAGATAAAGAGAAACCATTGGGCGGCGGCGGAAGAAGCCTCAGGAACGCCGCAAAGGCAAAATCGTGGTTTCCGCAGAGGAATACGTGCTTCTGTGCAAGATAACGCTCACGAAGGGAGACGAGGAAATCTATTACCTTCGCTGTGTCGGGTCCTCTGTCGCAGTAATCTCCCAAAAATATGACTGTTGAAAGAGAACAAACCTTTGCCAATAATTTTCCGCGGCGATAGATCTGTCTGGATAATATACTTGCTGGTTATTGTATCATGGCCCCATCATAATACTGTTGCAAAACTCCCTGCAGCGTATTGACGTCGGTTTCCAAGGAATATTCAAGCCCATAGAATATTCAATACACTCTGAAATGCGACCACTCGTCGTAAACCCCGCGTGCAAATTTCTCCGAGACAGACCCCGCGTGCAAATTTCTCAAAAACCCCGCGTGCTCGTTGCCTGCGAATTTCTCCGAGACTTTCTATGACTTTCTGTCGCTTTCCTCGCCGCTCTGATATGAAGACGCTGAGCTCTGATTTGAAGGGACGACTGTTGGTTTTGTGGCCCGATTACAATTCCTCGGTGGTTAATCTGTTGACTTATGTCCGGTGGTGAATTGGATTCAGATCTGCTCTGATTATCCAAAAAAAAAAAATCCACTGCCTCTCCAATGCTGCCACGGTGTTACTGGTAGTGTGTAGAATGAAACCCAGATTCTGAGGAAGAAAAAAAAAAAAAAACTGAATCCTGGAGCAGAACAACTATGATCAAATGGAGTCCAATGTAGGCATGTAGCAAAAAATCCCGTAGAAAAACCAACGTTCGCACGCTGAATTGTTTTAAAGCAACCACAATCAATCGATTGCAGTACCAGTTTCCACGGAATGGCCCAGATCCACTGAAGAAGAGAAAAAATTCTCTACAGAAGAGCAATTTCGAAATAAAGCAAAAAAATACCTTGCTCTGATACCATAAAACAGTGCGAAACACGCATATGGATTTCCAATGAATGAATTGAATAACATGAGCAGAATGAAGCTCAATAATAATACAGAGATATTTACAGTAATAGAAACATCAAGTTTCTATTAGGAAATAGAAACAACCAGTTTCATCTAAGAAACTGCTAAAAAGATAAAAATAGCAACAGCTAATAAGAATGAGCATTAAACACTAAATAGTATTATTCTAATAGTTACCTCCAGCCCACGAGGCTTTGGATTGACGGTGAATGGGTGCACTGTTAAGGCACTCCTCGCGATAGGTCACTGGTTCAAATCCCCCGTGGGTGCTTACCTACCAAAAAAAAAATAGTTGTTACCTATTAATATTTTTAACAAATTAATGAAATAATATCATTATTTAAATATTTTTTCAAAAACTAGCCATTTAATATAGCCGTTACATATTAATATTTTAATAAACTAATATCATTATTTAAATATTATTTTTCAAGAACTAGTAATATTTGGTTTTAATAAATTAAGTTAAATATTATTTTTCAAAAACTAGTCATTTAATATAGCCGTTAGCTATTAATATTTTTAATAAATTAATGAAAAAATATAATTATTTAAATATTTTTTTCAAAAACTAGCCATTTAATATAGCCGTAACTTAATAATATTTGTTTTTAATATATTAATAAATTAATATTATAATTTAAACATTATTGTTCAAATATAGCCATTACTTGAAATTATGTCTCTACATTGCTCTCTATTTAAGCCTTTGCCATGGTCTACCTCTTCATCTAGTCCTGATGATGAACCACACTTGTTGGTTCAAAACACGTCGGCCAAAATATTCTCTCATGTGATTTCTATTGAAAGACTTTGTTTAATTCATTATGGATCATTGTTTAAAGATTCGGTCGGCTCGGAAACGGACTCGATCGAGTTGGTCGGAGCCAGGAAAAAAATTTCAACCCGGCAGAAAATTTGGTTCGGTCAGACGAGTTATGACTAACCCAGCCAAGTCATAGCATGACTCAGCCAAGTCAGTCATAACTCGGTCGACTCGGCCGGATCCGTAACTACTCGGCTGGGTAGCTGACAGTGGCCAGTGAACCATAAAAACATGCCTTTTTTATTTATTTTTTTATTTTTCTAAGTGTGGGGGACTCCAAAAGGGCTTATGAATTAGTTTGTTGGTCTTTGGGATCCATTCCCCTCTCCCAAACCCTAGTATTTGATCATATTGCCCTATTAAGGCTATGTTATTCATGGTAATGTTAAATTCTTAAAGTATTTTACTTAAATTTTTAACATTACCATGAAATGACTCATGATGTTTGAGAGTGGTTCCGGCCTCATTGGATTTCATATCGAGAAAGTAGAATTTTAAATTTCATTCAAAATCTAGCAGACTTATCGGTTTTCAGGATTTCAGGATTGGGGGATTGCAATGTTTCCATTGAATTTTGTCATGTATTAGGGTATGGAACTCGTATTTAATCAAGAGCACCAATCCCTCTATGTACCTTGATGTTAGTGACATTGGTTGTCGAACTCCTCCGAGATTCGCTCCCAAACCGGGAGCTTCCGAAAATGTCGCTCCTGCTCCCTTTCTCGCTCCCGCTCCCAAGTAACACTGCGCTAGATGATGTTGGAAACTCTAGTTGTAGCCAGTAGTACTGGTTACAGACTTTTGTTGTAGAGGCCATTTGTAGCCTCCTTGGTTATGTGTTTTTGTTTTGATCTCTATGTCATCATCGTGTATGTATTGGACAATGCACTGGGTGCCATTTTAATATAATGGATATATTCATGAGCCTACTTTGATCATATGTTTTCTTCTATCTATATTCTAATGTTGTGTGATTGGAAACATGAATGAAAATCTTTAAAATTATGTGTTTTTATAGAAAATAAATATTTAATGTATTTTTTTACAACGACCGAGTCATTAAAATCGAACCGGCCAAGTCGATACCGAGTCGGAGTCAGAGTCGGAGTCGACCCTCGGCCGAGTCGAAGTCTGAGTCGGAGTTTTAAAACATTGTTATGGATCACAGAAGCTTGAATACAGAAATCATAAAATTTCTAAAAATGAAATAAACGGAATTGCGCTTAAACATTATAAATTTTTAATGTGGCCTATGGCCCATTAAAGATTCAATTCATTGACCCTTTGATTTATTCATTAATGATCATTGAAGTTATTGCCTAGGGAATAATTAAAATTTAAATTTGAAGTTCCTTAGTGTTTAAATGCATTTTTGATATTTCTCTATTGTCAAATGCGATAAACGTTTTAAATCATATTGACGATTGAAGAAAATTAATTAAACCTAGATCTGGGCAATTAATGAAAATCATTTTGAATCTGGAATCTCTTAAATGTTAAAGTTTTGGGCTTTTATATTGATCATTCATGATTGTCACTATTCGTCACATATTGGAAAATTGTTCTGGATAGCTTGTTTTATTTAGTCTATGGTTAATACAAATATTAAAGGCACTGGTCTGTAGTCATTTATATCTTGTAATTGTGTCTTATTTTAATCCATCTATTTTAATTGATCGAGACTTATTACACATTCGTCAAGTTGTCCATCATCAAAATCTCTTAGAGCCTGTGTTTCACAGGCTATCCTCATCCATTTACCTTAGGGACTACCCCCCTTGACTTGTCTAGGAGAGAGTCTAAACAGAGTGAGTAAGGATTAAGAGTGATAGCCCTTACTCTGAGCGTTGTCACGGTGCCTAGACACTTTGTGTGAAAACACCTCTGTGGCTTTTACATCCAAAGTTGGGACTTTGTCCATTTGCTCAGCGATGTAACGGCCTAGTAGATTTTGGGCTTGATCAACTGATGTGACAGGTTTTCCCTTCAATGCATCCTTGAACGTAAAAGAGCCCATAGAGTTTCTAGGGTTTGTAATATTGTGGCTACTCATTTTTAGACTTCCTCCCCACAACCTCAAGTTTATGATGATGGTGGGGTTATGTTTGATGTCGTAGTTCTAGAGTCAAATGTCGTCTTGTAACAGTTTGCCTTCACAAATCAAGCTCTAGAGATTTGTCGGAATACCCATGGTATTTTGCATTTTCTTTTTCAAATCTCTTATTAGATCTAAGACTCGTACCTCTAGGAGATGTGATTTCCCATTTAGGGTTTTTGCAAAAATTTGGAAGGGCTCCTTCAGATCTTGATTTATTTTTTGAGAAATGGGTTTTTGAGCATAAGGAAGCAAAGGCCCAAAGCCCAATCTGAAATAAGGTTGGACCTGAGGCAAAGACAATCGACTGTGCCCATAAGTCAATTGCAGTTGGTTACAAACCACCCCCTTCGCTCTTTGATTGTAAAAGAGGTAATGCATGATCTTCATAAAACTCAGAGCCCCCACATCTTAATCCTAATAACTAGGCAAGAAAGAAAGACAATCAAGCCGCCACAGTTTCCCCAAGCCTACAAGCTCCACAACTCCACCAAAGCCAAATCCTGCAGAGAGACATAATAATAATTGCAGATCTAAGATTGCAGAGCCATGATCTATTACATGGTAAATAAAACCTCCACCCAAAACTAATATATCCGTGTAGAGTTGTTTTATGCCATATACTACAAGAGAAACACCAAGGGATGACAAATCTAGGATCAAAAAGAAAAGATCCAGCATGGGAGTGTACCCATCAGAGAAAGAGTTTGCAGGAACCAAGGGTCCACTACCTACACAAGACGTTGGTTTTAGACAACCTTTATCCAGCCCCAACAGAGCTATCTCAAAATATCCATACCCCACTTCCATCACCCAACAAAATGTGAGATCCTCGGTTCGCAAATTGCCACGAGAACCAAGGACAAGCAAAACCTCTGTGGCGATGCATACTGCATTGCAGGAAACCCTAGCACTCCTATTCGCCATCGACCTTGATCAAGATCTTTTAACTTCAAGGATGCATAAAGAATTGCATATAAAAGAGCATATTAACCAAGTAACTTAACACATGGAAAAGAAGAGGAAAATCATAAAGCAACCATGCGATCAAAGGCACACAAACGATTTGATTACGGAGTTCACCCAATGTGGGCTACGTCTCCGGGCCCTGCTCACTCTAGAGAGGACTTCTTTCATTAAATGGCAGCAAAGAAATGAATTACAAGCAACTTTACAAAAATGACCCTTATACCTACATTTCTAATAATAGCCTAAAAATGGAGACCTCGACTCGAGAAACAAACTGTATGATTGGACTCTTGGAGAGAAACGTGCAAAAATGACTATAAACTTGTCAAATTCTGACAGTGACACCTTTGGCCCCCTAAGGGAATCTTTTCAGCATCTAGCAAGATCCCTCGATCATGGTTCCAACCCTCTTGGATTCTCAGGGTTCCGTGCTTTGCTCCTCTGCCCATCTTAGTCGAATGGCATGAATGAGGTTTAAGTAACGTAGGTGCGTGAAGCCACCAACATATGAGTCGTTGGCTTGCTGGTGGCAGTGGCGCATAGCACAAGGGCGGTACCGATTCGAATCCCATCACATCCGTTCAACATAGTCACATTTCGTTTACTGTTAAGCAGATTTGTTGTTAAGTTTTGGCATTATTTGATAACTGGGGCCGGCCCACATGGGTCGAGTGGGTTCTAACCCAACCAGCTCTATCAGATACGTGGCTTGCATTGAGTCATCGGGCGGGTCCATCGGGGGTGGCATGCTCACACACCATTTTAAAATATGTGCCATATATATATAACATTCGCCATTGGTTTTGTTGGGGGTTGGCACGGGTGGCAGCTCACCACCCCATAATATATTTTTTTATTTTTTTAGAACCATATAGTTAAAAAAATTCTGCCATAAATTAAGGGTTACTGGACAAATTCGCCCTTTTCGACCGATGTTTTCCATGCGTCGTCCCTTAGCCAAATTGTTGCCTCGTTAGTAACTGCCACTTGGCCAAGTTTGACTTGAACTTTGACTAGCTATAACTTGAGCATCCAAACTCAGATTTGAGTGTCGTTCGCACTGTTGGAATCAAGGTGATGAGCACCACAATCTGGTCCTGGTTTCATTTCCATCTGATGACTTTGATTTTTGAGCCATTTTCAAGGTCGCTTCTATTTTTGGATCCACCCAGATCAGTCCTTCTCTTCTTCCTCTAGTTGTCAACCTAAAGTCGATATATATATCATTACTCTAATATAGTTTATAACCTAAACTAATTCAATTCAGTTAACATTATAATTTATATCATATATTTATATTTGTAATCTATTCTAAGGGTGGATACAGATCTATATAATTTTAAAACAAGCTCTCGTGTGAATGGTGATTCGAGAAAAGGTAGGATTTGAGGTGGGTTTTTGTGAATGGACAAGTTAACCAGGTGAATAGGGTGAACTTTGGTCGAATAGAATACGTAGGGATTCGTAAACTATCTAATTTTGTCATCCATGCTTTCCAATTCTAGCAAAGTCTAGTTTGTGAACACATTTTAGCAGCGACAATTTCACCAATTTCAAATTTCATGTTAGGTAGTTGGACATAGTGACTTATCTCGAGCAACACAGAGGAAACTGAGCCTAAATCGAACTTGAATCAAAACTCAATCGAACCTAAACATTTTTTTAGGTTCACTGAACTTCGAACCTCAAGCTTCAAATCTAGTGAACCTCGTGACTTAGGGTCACCCTTACCTCTCATATATATATAGAGGAAGGAGAGAGTCTCTTCATTTATACAATCTTCATCTTGTGTTTAGAGGTTTGAGGAAGAGCACTTTAGTCTCTCTCTCTTGGAGATTCTTATTTGTACTTTATCTCTTGTCTTCAAGTATAGGGGTATAGTTTCTACCCTAAGATGCAAGAAGCTAGGGTGTGGTGATAAATGTTATAGTTGTACTTGTTAAAGAGGAAGATGAAAAGAAACATCTTTCATTGAGCCAAAACATCTTGTAGTGTTTGATCCAGGTCGATATCGATGGCCACCCACATCTTCCATTAACTCAACAGTTACCTATCTTCTTGGTGCTTTTTCTATGGTATTTTGGGTCCTATTACCTACCAAAAAGTGGGTAACCCCTAGGAGAAAAAATTTTCCCTCATTTGATAGCCAACCAACCAATAGCCACATGATGGTAAACACATAACACTATGCCATAATTCTCCATCTAATGCTCTGATCACATCTCTCTCCCATCTAGCATTTCTTCTTGAATGAAGGTGGGTCATCTATCAGCAGATACTCAAACCATTCTTGCAATTATGTGCTTTCATGTAATATTATGGGCATATTAAAATAGATCATGAGGTAAATTGGATGATTGATCAATATTGATTGTATTTCAGTCCCCATACTTCACTTGGGAGTTTAGTCTTTGACTCTAATGTGGTGAGTCCCCCTCTGAGGCCTTGGGTTTAGGAAGGGCACTACTATTGAGGCATTTACTGATATAGCATGTCCAATGTAATCCATACTTACGATTTTCCATCTCTCTCGATTATCCATCTCCATTCTTTGGGTTGGTAGTCATTAATCATTGGGATTGGCACCCTTCATCCACATCCTTGAGTCAAGGCCCAAAAACATGGCAGCAAAAGTTCATGTTGCTAAAAGAATGTTAAAAGCATGCAAAGCCACAATGAAAGAAAATGTAAAATGCAAAAGATAGTTGGGACAATATTTAGTGTGTGGGCAAAAGCCTAGCATGAGCTCTACCCCCCTCATTAGCCATCACCCAGTTCCTCAAGCATTTAATGCTTCATTTCAAATAAAGGACGTCTTGAATGTCCCAACCTTGATGTGTGAGAAACTACATCTTAAAGGGGTATTGAGATACACAAGCAAGTTTGGGCTCCTAAGCTATGCACCAAATTAGACAAATCATTAAATTAAAAGGTGCACAAGAGGGGTGGAAAAAGCAGGTCGAGGAATGAGGTAACGCATGCCATCATAATCACTCTCTCCTTACATCATTACACATAGGAGATTGGACCCTCATTAGTTGATATCATGGCTATGGCACCTGCCTTGAAGTCTCTCCCACTCCATGACCATCATTATCACACACACATAGATTTATTGGCTAACCTTAGACATGTCACTCCCCTTGGGGCATGGAACACCTAATAGGGTTGTTGACATAATCATCCATAACATAAGTGAGGTGACTTGTTTATAGGCCCTGATCTAGTTAGACATTTGAAGGTGAGTTTTGTGTGAAGCATTCTTGTGCCCTTACATTAGATATGGTCCATTATGATTCTTTAATGGTTTTTATCCCTAACAATGTTGATCTCACTTGATCTTGACAGGTTTGTTTCACGTGGTATTCGCACAACAACAAAGATCCATTGGGGATGGCCCTGACACTCTTTAGCACAACTAAAAAGGATGTTTTTCCCCATTCCAAGGGTAGATACGACCTTGATGCATTAGCATTGCCCCTCCAAAATGAGCATTGGGCATTGAGATGATTCAACATGGTACTACATTCATGTTGGAAAAATTATTACTGATGTCAAAGGGTGAATGGGCTAGCATTAGTTTGATGATTTGCGTGCTCAAATCAAGCAAATTCAGGTAAAAGGACCTGTTGGAAAATGTAACTAGGTTTGGTCTTCATTATTGTACTTGAATCAAAATGTAATTTATTTGTCAAAAGAAAGTGGAAAGAATTTTATTATTAAATTGAATTAACTTATTAAAGCATGGGTTTCATGCTTGGGTCAATTATAGGTCAAGCCGCCATTGTAGGCTTTAGGTTATTGTCAAAGTCATTTATTGTTTGACTCCTCCATCAAGTCAATCTACTCATCAAAGACAGCCTCTTGAAAGTCGGCTTCAAAAGAATTATTATCAAAAGAACACATGTCGCCTCAATTAAAATACACCTCTTCATGATACATGTCGACTCATTTAAGACAAACGAACCACTATATATATACCAACCTGGGATCTTCGCATTTCATCAACTCAGAGCTAGAAATTTTAGATAAACTTCGGTTATCACAGAGAGGAAGTTTCGATGCATCTCAGAGCAAGCTTTTGTTGAAATCTCAATGACAATTTCAATGCTAATTACAATGAGAAGTTCAGATCTCAGTGAGACATACCCTCGGTGCTATCACAGTTAAGGAAATGCGGATTGTTCAGTCTACAACAATTCTGTGCTCCCACGTTTTGATGCTATCACATACTACAGTCTCGGTGCCAATATTGTCTTGGTGTAACTATAGTATGGTGGGCTCGGTGCCATCACAAAAATGAAGTCTATCGTTGCTATGACCTCATAGATATTGCAGTGATGATGTTTCAGTGAAAACTCAATGGCAAGTATTCGATGCTAACACAGTGAAAGGAAGAAGGGTGACTTGATGGAGGTAGTCTCGAGTCTAGATTGTAAGGGTCTTGGTCGTCTCATCTTTTGAATCTACTGAAGGAAGAATTTTTTACTGGGTTTTCCCCTCGAGGGGGTTTTTCCCTGATAGTGTGTCTATATCTTTTGTTCTCTTCTTTTGTTGTTTGGCATTAATCTTGATGATAAGAAAAACAATTAAGAGATCTAATACTAATAATGTAAAACATCGCAAGTTAATGTCATAATAAAGGAAATCGCTTAAACTGCCAACTCCTAGGATTTCCCAACAGGACCCTCTAGATTGGTAGCCCTTGTCACGCCGTTTCGTTTGATAGGTCGCACACCTTGTGAGTCCTCCTGGTTGGAAAGATATTAATTTTTTAATTTTGGTTCCCCAATGATGGGTTTAGCACCAACGCTTTGCCCCAAAGTTTATGGCCTTAATCACTTAGTTTTTGCCCTCAAAGCAGGTCAAAATCATAATTTAAATTTGTCTAAAATCATGTTTCCTAATCAGCCCCCTAAAAGGAGAGCCTATGAAATACAAAAGAAAAAAATTGAATTTTTAAGTGTTCAAAATCCCCTCTCACAAGTCAGCTTGATATAGGCTCAAGCAAACCCCTAAATAGACGTGTTCGTTCAAAGGAAATTTTTTTAATTGAATAAGTTCAAGTCGGACCCAACTTAGGCTGTCCTCTATCACTATATATACCCTACTCATGGAGCAACAAAACATCACCAACTCGACTTTTCTGAGGCAAGCAGATCTGTGGAGGAATCTGAAGGAGGTGTAAGACAAATATTTGGACATGAAGCATAATGACCAATGTTGAGAGATCTAATTCTTTCTTCAAGCATTGTCTAACCAAGCCGACTGTTCAAGGTTTCTGGATTTAACCAAGCTCGTTGCACAATTACAAGCATATTATGGAGCCCTAGATGAATTAACTGAGACCTATTTTTGTTGGACTTGGATAGACATCCTGTGTGTTGAATTTTGTAGCTACTGTCAGTGTTCATAATTAATATTTTTCTCTTGATGTATTTGTAAAAAATATAAAGCATGTTCTTCATGCTATTTTGAAAAGAAGAAAATTTTTCAAAAGAGAAAAACTTGAATTTTTAAAAATAGAATTTTTGGCTCCAAAGAAGCCAAGTCAGCCCACCTCCTAGTCAAGTCGGCCCCACTACAGAGGCACCCATTTGGATAGCGTAATCACTATATATGAGGCATTCGACCTCCCTCCAAGAGCAATTCGGATCTCCAGTTTAAGATTTGTCTAAGGCAAGCAAAGAGACTAATTGAGGCTAAACAAGAAATCAAATCTGAGATAAGAGGGAGATAGATTTAAGGTTAATGCAAAATTTATCTAAAGCACAGATATCTATTGAAGAGAACATCGTATCTCTGAGAAAAGCGCAGAACTGAGATTCCTAAGGCAATGTGCAAAGCCTGAGTTCCAATGACAAGTTGTAGGACAAAGGTTCATGGTGAAAAAGCAGATTGAACTTCTGAAGTATTGACTTGACTAGGAGGATTTTTTATCCAGGTTTGACCTAGCTATTTTGTTGGCCTGTTTGATCGTGTATTTGATTGATGTATCTCTGTTGAACTTGATGATTTCTCTAAGGAAAAGGTTGTCGGGTTTTTAACCTTTTTCCCCATGTGGATTTTACCAAGGTAAATTCTTGTGTGTTGTGCTTAGCTATCTCTTTATGATCCCATCGTCACATGTGTTATATTGTTGATGTCTTATGTATAATTGCTTGATGATGAATAAGAATATGTAAAAGGAATGAAATCATTTTAAGTAATTATCCATTCAGAAGACCCTATAAAAAGTCAACATGGTATCAGAGCTATGGTATAAGAGCAGCCTTGTTGTAGAGATTAGAACAGTAACCCTAGATCTGTCCACAATGTGTTTTGACCAAAAGAGACCTAAATTGTGCTAGTGTAAGAAAAGTTCTTGAAGAGGGCAAAAGCCCAAAATCCTAGGTCTCAAACCTAACCTCAGTACCGAGCCTCAAGGTCTATTACATAGTCCAAAAAATTTCAAAATATCTGAAAATGACCTCACGAAAATTTCAAGAACGCCGAGAAGGCCTCAGGATGACCTCAGAAAGGCTGAAAGATTTCAGTATAGCATCCTCAGTCACCGAAGTAATCTTAGGCATGAAAAGGATTACAATTCTAATGTTTGATCTAGGTTTGACCTAGCTATTTTGTTGTTTTGTCTTACCGCTCAAACTAGCAGGGGGGCTAAGGGGAATCCCTAAAGGGAAAATGCTAGGCCAAGGGCAACAAATGGAGTCTTGGCCCACTGTCACCTCAGTTAAGGCTTCCTTCTATTTACAGACTTTCACCGATGGGAGGAGACCTGGTATGTGTGGAATCACCAATGAGTAACAATTCAATGGATATGAGTGACCCAAACCCTTTCAAAGAAGGTTTTGAAGAATGGGACTTGCTTTCTAAGCAAGGGACTATGTGCTTCCAAGGAAAGGAGGATGATTTGAGGGGGTGGGGGGGAGGGGGTTTAGGTGTATGAAAATAGACCTTGAAGGAGTTTCCACACCCTAAAATCCTTGTTAGAATTGGTATCCCGGATGGCTCTTGAAGAATGGTATTTCAAAGGAGTGGGGCCACAAGGGGCCTAGTGGACCCGGTCTAGTGTATGGGGAAGGAATGTAGCAACTAATGATATTCTTACCCTAGACAAGGTGGGGAGAGGATCAAAGAAAATATATTTACTTAAAGATGTTGGTTTAAGCCCTAGGAAGTGCTAGCCTTGGGGATGGGAGGGCAAGTTTTGGTCCCAGAGCTAAGGCTTGGCTTTTCTCCTAATTCCACCCTCGGAATGTCTTCAAATTTGGAGGAGGGCTAGAGGAAAGGCCAACGCAGAACCCTAGGATATCGAATTCTTTTAGTGGCTAGCTTGTCGCAAAATTGATGCCCTAGGCACACCAATGTGGCTAGAGTTGGGAGGAGGTGAAAGAATAAGAGTTTCAGTGACCACCCTTGGTACATCAGTGCCTTAATCATTTGGAGAATGGAGTCTATGTTAATTATGTGTAAGATTTCTAGGTTCCCAATCAAGGAGGCCTCAAAACAACTTCACAAACCCTCTAGGTCAAGTGAAAGCAATTTTGGAGCTTTTATACTTCAAATGCACAAGAGGAATGGCTTATCAAGGTCCGATTTTACCACTAGGTGATTTTGCTTACGCTACATGGCCCATACATGGAGAGAACTTCATAATAGAGACAGTCCCACAATATTAAGCAATAATTTGCAGCAATTAGCCCTAAAACAATGAAAATCCCATCTAGCATATATGACAAAAGTAACAAGAATAACATCGAAATTTTGTACTTACATGCAGTAGAGTATATCCAACCATTCGCAAATGACAATACAAAAGCTCCAAAAGAAGATAGACCAATCACCATACATCAAAATTCATGCATAAATGGTCAAATTCATCCTCCAGAAAAAGTGCGAAATTCTCTAAAGAAGAGAGAGATCCAATCCAAAGTGATAATGAGAAATGACCTCACCCCACTTGAAGTTGTATCTATACACATCTAAGGAGTTTGAATTAGCCTCCTTGGCATACAATAGCCCCAAAAATAAAATAATGTGCTAATAATACAACCTTTTGGTGACAAGCCCACCAAACTACCTCACAAATGAAAAGTTAGCCTCTTAAGAGGTCAAATAATAATCTATGCATCTAGTAGGGCCCTCTAAGAGGCCTAATCAGGTCCATGGGTGCCATAATGAAGAATAAGACCCTCAAAAGCAGTGGACAAGGGGTTGGCCCCTTGTAATACCCTGTGGTGTTCCAAATGATTGTGGGGGCACACAAGTGTCCTCATGGGTCTCCAAACAAATTGAAGATGCCTGTAAGTTGTCCTCAAGGGCTAGGATGATAATGTAGAAGATGCCACATCATCGTAGAAGTCTTGAATCATCTGCCAAGTGTATGGTGTAGAACTGGGGCCAGCTGGGCAAGATAGATCAAGTGCATCCTCCTCATCCAATAAGTCAACCACAAGCAATCTTTGAATGGTTGTGGGGATCCATGAATTTCAATTTGCTGTTGTGGAAGCCCATGGCTCTCAAAGCTCACCCTATATGTGCCAACGTAGCCCTCAAGAAGATTAGTTCCCCATATAGGAGACCAAACCCCAAATGGAAACCATCTATAATCCTACTTAAGATCCAATGCATCCACTAGACTTCCAATACAAGTCATTAGAGAAATCGAGCAAATGAGCTTACCTAATCATGGACCACAAGTGGGGACTTCATAATGGTCTACCCTTCTATAATGGTCTTCAGGTTGTGCTAATGTCTCCTAAAGTCCCAATGGGGTTACCCAAGTACTCCATTAGGTGGTTTCTACTTCTAAAGGGGATAATATAGTCAAGGTACATCCGTCAAAAGGTGGTGGGATGTAACAGATAGATGAATGAGGAAGGGAATGAGAAGGGGCAGCCCTGGGTCACATGTTGGGGCACAAGGGTAGCTAATAAAAGGGAATCCCACACTTGGGTTTATAAGGTATAGGAGGGAGCAATCGTGGTACATGAGGCGCCTCGACCTTGATTTTTCAACCTTTCTTTATATGCCTTTTGCCTTTTTATGATTTTCTTTGATTAATCGCTTGGGTCTCAAGGGGTTAGAGCGTGATCTATAAGATATAGCAGTGAATTCCCCCTTTAAGAACTGGCGGTTCATCGCCCACCAAGGGTTGGGACAATCATGGGTTCCTATAGGATGAAGAAAGCTCATAAAACCTGTTGGAACCAGGGTGATGGCCATGATAATGGGGTAGAGCTCATGTATTGGCTTTTGCCGACATGCTAAATATTTTTCTCACGGCCATCTTTTGTATTTTGTGGTACTTTTCCTATTGAATGTGGCCAGATATGTTTTTAACTTTCTTTTTAGCTACATCAACCTTCGAACTTCATTCCAGGACATGAACCAAGGTGTGGGCAAGGGGAAGGGGCGAGCTAACCCTATGTGGACATGATGGAGGAATGTGGACCCAAGTGGGAGAAATGATGGATGGAGTAATAATGAATGGAAAGAGCATAATATGAGCGGATAAGAGAGTGGGACCATGCAACCAAAATTGGGGTTGCCCGTGAAATACCATCCTTGGAACCAAATGCTCAGTAAAGGACATCCCGCGGGACTAGAATCTAAGGTTAATTCCTAAAAGGAGTCTAGGGGACAAAAGCACAGACCTAGCCCATTCTTTATGTTGATCCATACCCAGAAGTGTCCATGATAAGCAAACTACAATACTCAATCTCCAAAAGACAAGGCATACCTTTAGATTCGGAAGGCCCACCTTCAAAAATACAATCATGGCAGATGGGCGAGGGACCACATGGCTGGCTCAGGTGGCAGAGAAATGGCACAATGAGCTAGCTGGTGACCGCAAGGGGTTGTTGGCTACCGGCTAAGAACCATCTTGGAGAAAACATTCCTCCTAGGGATATTACCCACAAAGTTGTGGGTAACATTTGGCTCCAACTTGGACATGATCTCTCGAAGAAGTGGGCGAAGCTACTCAAACGGGAGGTCACAAAAACTCTGTGAAAATTCCACAAGAGGAACCCCTACTGCAGGAAACTGATGTTATTTCTCCTACTTGTTAATCCATATAAGTTATTTACTATGTTACAGCAAACATTGAAGTAAATACCACTGCAACCTTCATTTAATTAAATTATAAGCAGAAACAAGATACTGAGAAAGAAAGAAAATAAAACACAATAAACATCATTATTTTTGGACAAATGTCCTTAGAAAAACCAAATGCGGGAAAATCAGTGCAACTCTAAGGGTTTATATTTATTAAGCAGTAGTTATGAATACAACTCTAGATGTCGTTCCGGCAATCCAATTATAGAGAAAAAGACACTGGCAGAAAACTTAGTGATATTACCTCACTTCACCCGGCAAATCCCTCTGATCCGGCAACTGAACTAACTATCCTCAACTACAACTGTGTTGCCCCTTTGCAGTAACTGCATGGGCCTGTATGGAGCTCTCTAAGGCTCTGTGTCAGCTCTGCGTTGGGTCTCCTTACCTCCTGGAGCTCTGATGTCAACCCTTCCGGCTGATCCCACAACTCCCTGGCAATTTCAGACTTCTACTAGAAGGAAATTCTGCCTCTGTGCTGGCCCTTTTGGCTCTGCATCAAGCACTATGTGGGCCCTCCTAGCCCAGCATCAGTCTTTCCTGGGTCTGCACTGCCTCCACTAGTGCTTCTTTGCCTCTCTATTGAGTAGTTAGGGTTCTGTAGAAGATCCTCCAACCCAAGTATCCATGCCCTGCAACCACAAGAAATCTCCTCAATCGAATTTTCCTTCAGAGAACTTCAGAAAATCGATTTCTTGATCTCTCTTGGTGTGTATTCCAAATGACCCTCAAGCCCCTTCTTATATCTCCCTGTTGGACAACCAACGGCCTAGATTAACTCCTAATCAAAGGCTCAGATCGTTTTGACTTGATCTCTTTTCTAGAAGTTACACCCACAATTAGATTAATACCCATTAATATTTTAATTTTCCTAAGTTTAGACTTAGAAACTCCATTAAAAATATTAATTACTTTAATAAAATCGTCTCTGAGTGGAATTTCCCAAAACAGTTTCTGGGTTCTTTGGAATATATGTGCCCAAAACTCCCTGCAAAATTTGAGGCTTAGAGCACATCCGATACTACCCGAAATCAACACTCCCTCTTAGCAAGGAATGTGCTCTAGCAATATATTGCTACTGCATACTTCTCTAATTTTGAAGCATCGTCCTCTGCATTGTTGATGTCTGACATGTTGTCCACCAACTACTGCGCTATTGCTGCAAGTGTACTATGGCCTTTGACACTGCCACTGCCAATGCTACCTCTGTACTATAGCTCCCTCTCAAATGTTGCATCTGCTATGCTGCTAGTACTACCACTACTAACATTGCATTCATACTACAAGTCAATTGCTGAGAGAACTAACCGAAAAATATCCAAAACTACTGAACTAACTATGTTCAGTATGATACCACGTGAATGTTGGAATTGACTACTGCTAGTCTCTGCGCTGACCCTCTAAATCTATTGTGTTGTTGTTGACCTCTACTCTGTCCCATCTGCATTGTTGCCAACTCTGCTCTACGTTGTTGCTAACCTCTGCTCTGTGCCATCTGCACTGCTGCCAACTCTACTTTGCGCTGCTCAAACTCTGGCGCTCCTAGCCACTGCAACTGTCTCCTCGACACTCCTTTGCACCATCTGACACTAGTCCATCCTACTACTACAAAACCGGGCTCTCATAGCAAGGTATTGATCCAAGAGGTGGATTCCTCAAGGATCCTGCCCATCTGTAGCTCTTTCAAACTACAACTCCAAATCATCCCACCTCCCTCTTGGAGGTATCTCAGCTGTCATGGCGAACTCCTCCTGTTCGATCTTCATGGCTGCAACCTTAGGATCGTGCTTCTCATCCTTGTCCTTTTTCTTCAAAGGACACTGGGATGCATAGTGGCCCATCTCACCATATCTAAAACACTTCACCTTGGAGACGTCCTTCTTTCGTCTTTGTTTCCCTTGTTGTCCCTTCGATGCAAGGGTTGCATTGTCCTCCTCCTCCTTGAGCTTCGACCCACTGCTACTGCTACTTCTGTCAAGTTTGACTTTGACCAAGTCTCTCCTCAGCTCCTCTTGTTTTAGAGTTACCCACATCTCATCCCAATTAGGCAATGTTGCTCTGCCCAAGATACTCTGGACAAAGACTTGCCACTCATCTAAGACAAAATTGAGGGCCAGTCTAACCAACTCTAAATCTTGAGGTGTATGCCCTGCAGCAGACAACTCATCACGGGTTTCCTTCAACTTTGTGAGGAATGGATCCACATGCTTTCCCTTCTGCATCTAAGCAAATCTCAGCTTCTACTCTAAGTACATCTTTCACTGCTCGAAAGATCCCTGATATAACGTGCCCAAGGCATCCCACATCTCCTTAGAAGTTCCTCTACTAGCAATATGACACACTATGTGATCCTTGAATCCATCCAAGATCATCCTCTTAGCCTTTTCCATCTCAGCTCTATACCTCTTCAGCAGATCTGCATCCGCAAGTTCAACCACCACGCTGTCGATGTACGTCTTGAGGGCATGCTCATCTAGAAGGAAAGACATTCTAGCCTTCCAGATGACGTAGTTGGATGCTCCGTCCAACCTGTCCTAATCCCTCAAGCCACTAGTTGCCATATTTGCCAAAAATGTCGAAAATCCCCTCTGCTTCTCAATTATGCTGCATAGCCAACAAGAAAACGGACTTCTCGGCGAGAAGTCTGCTGAGGAAAAGTTCCCTCAAAGTGCTTCTCTTCCTTCTTCTGACATTTTTCAGCCCAGCAATCTGCCTGCTGAAAATCTGCGTCCCACCAGCTCTCTCACGCTAAGGCTTCAGCGTTGCTCCCTCTGCCCCGACAAAAAATTCGAACTGTAAGTCCTTCTCTCCAACGGCTCATTTGAAAAGAGACTGCCTCAAAAATCTGCCCTCCTGGCTTGGAACTGTGTCAATCCTCTAGGAGTTTCGAATTGCTGCCTCCCGTAGCTTTTTCGAACTCCCTTCTTCTGCTCAGCACAAGATCTACTAGCTCTGCTCTTCTTGCTTCACCTCTTATACTATGTGAAAATTCCACAAGAGGAACCCCTACTGCAGAAAACTGATATTACTTCTCCTACTTGTTAATCCATACAAGTTATTCATTGTCTGCTACGGCAAATATTGAAGTAAATACTATTGCAACCTTCACTTAATTAAATTATAAGTGGAAACAAGATACTGAGAAAAAAGAAAATACAACACAATAAACACCGTTATTTTTGGACAAAAGTCCCCAGAAAAACTCAATGCAGGAAAACCGATGCAGCAGCTCTAAGGGTTTATTATTATTAAGCAGTAGTTCTGAATACAACTCTGGATGCCTTTCCGACAATCCAGTTACAAAGAAAACGACACTGGCAGAAAACTTAGTGAGATTACCTCACTCCACCCAGCAAATCCCTCTGATCCGGCAACTGAACTGACTATCCCCTGCTACAACTACACTGGCCCTTCACAGTAACTGCGTGGGCCTGCGTGGAGCTCTCTGAGCCTCTATGTCAGCTCTGCGATGGGTCTCCCTACCTCCTGGAGCTCTGGCGTCAACCCTCTCGATTAATCCGGCAGCTCCCTGGCAATTTCGGACTTCCGCTAGAAGGTAATTATGCCTTTGCGCTGGCCCTTCTGGCTCTGCGTCAAGCACTGCGTGGGCCCTCTTGGCCCAACATCAGTCCTTCCTGGGTCGATGCAGCCTCCACTAGTGCTTCTTTGCCTCTCTGTTGAGTATTCAGAATTCCAGAGAAGATCCTCCAACCCAATGATCCCTGCCCCTCAACTGCAAGAAATCTCCTGAATCGAGTTTTCCTCCTGAGAACTTCTCACTTCAGAAAATCAATTTCTTGATCTCTCTTGGTGTATATTCCAAATGACCCTCAAGCCCCTTCTTATATCTTCCTGTTGGACAACCAATGACTTATATTTACTCCTAATCAAAGGTTCAAACCGTTTTGACTTGCTCTTCGTCTTTTTCTAGAAGTTACACCCACAATTAGATTAATACCTATTAATATTTTAATTTTCCTAAGTTTAGACTTGGGAATTCCATTAAAAATATTAATTATTTTAATAAAATTGTCTCTAGGGGAATTTCCCAAAACGGTTTATGGGTTCTTTAGAATACCTGTGCCCAAGCCCCCCTGCAAAATTTGAGGCTTAGAACACATCCAATGCTACCCCAAATCAACAAACACCAGCAATCTCTTGGTTACCGTAGACCTGTCACATGCACATATAATAGATGGCAAAACACGGGGCAACATGCTTTCACGATGTCTCATGATCGCACATGCTAATATGTTAGGCCATAAAATCAACACAAAATAAAACATGCAAATATGCATCTATCTATCATGATAAATATCATATGACGTAAGTTCTAATGCAAAATTAACATGTGATGCAACCTACTATACCATGCATGTGATACAATGTCGAGTGCTAGGTATAATCATAGACCCAGTGCAACCAACATTTCATTGGATCAATACAAGAATGCATGCTTCCATGATTATTTTTGCAATGGACTCGACACTATAACTGGGGATAATGATGCGAGGAGGTACGAGGGTGGGAGGTGGAAAAACAAGAGACCCATATCATATAAAGGGGAACGCTAGAAGAAGGGAAAGACATCAACCGAGAAGATTGAATTTGGTCTTCTAACCCAGAGATATAAATGTCAATGATCAAGTACATGAATCTTCGATGAAGAACTATCTCAGGCCTATCACCCTCTAGGTAAGAAGGATTGAATGTCTTGACCATTTTTAGGATGATATCATTTTGGTCATTGGGAAAACAGGAAATGGACTCATCATCATATTTTGGGAAAAACCATGATTCTTGGTTCTTTGTAGGAGAAAGCAGCTCTTCATCAAGACTAGGGAAATGAACATAATCACAAACCTCTATTTCCATGGCAGGGGAGGAACTCTCAAACATGAAGAAAAACCCTTTATCGGGGTCATAGCCTAAGGAAGCATCTTCCTACATTTCTTCTAAACTAGAGTCATCAGAATTTCCCACAATCTTCAAAAGGATCTTCTTTGATTGAATCATCCTGGAACATAAAGAAGAGACCTCTCCAATCACTAGGAAGGGCTTCATAAGGACCATCATTGTTATTCAGAAGGGGCGGAGTATTTTCTTCTTCTTTGAGCTCATTCTTATGGACTTGACAAACCATGGGGTCTTCATTTCTATAATCATATCTAATTCCCCAATCAACAACCCCAAAGTCACTCGTAGATTCTCTGTTTATTTGACTATCATGATCTTCCTTAAAATCCTCACATTCTTCACTATATATTTGGTGTTGGTTAGGATGCCATTCATTCTCTTCTTTATATAGGGAGGTCTTTTCCTCCTTCATTTGTTCTCGAAGAATGATCTCCAAGGTATTTACTACATGATTTTGATAAAATACCTCGAAAAGAAGGTCATCAGTAGGACTCTTTATATTCTCTCTTCATCTAACGGAGTCTTTCCGATTGCTCACAATAGTGGGAGAAAATCTCTTGGGAGTTATATGTGGCCATCAATTTCCTGCAAGACTTTTCATATTTCATCATCCATTCTTGC
The DNA here is from genome assembly GCA_031772625.1 of Pinus tabuliformis. Lineage (NCBI taxonomy): Eukaryota > Viridiplantae > Streptophyta > Pinopsida > Pinales > Pinaceae > Pinus > Pinus tabuliformis. The sequence continues at coordinate 1,880,599,562 of CM062819.1, read as the reverse complement.
AATGTCTGAGGGCTCTCGAGATTGAAATCTTCTTCACTGTCCTCAAAGGATATGCTTTTCAATTCATGAGTCTCTCCATTGGCATATTATTAAAGTACACATCAATAAGAGGACCTTCTTCAAATATAAAACCATATTCAATAATCTCCTCCTCTCAAAGGGCCATATCTAACATTTCAATGAAGGACATTTTGGGGTCCCTATCATATCTATGGCAAGAATATATGTGGTCAACATGTTATTGGGTCCTTAATGACATGGGAGTCACCAAGGTGACTGAAATCGCTTTAACAAATGCTTGTTTCACCCTACAAGCATTGACTTTGAAGTTCAATGAAGAACTAGGGCTTCGTTATACCAATGGAGTCGCCAATAATGATATGTCAATATGTTGTATGGCAAACAAAACACACATTTCGTGTCCCAAGGAACGACACGAAAATGTTACCACTCGAACTAGCAGGGGACCTAAGGGGAATCCCTAAAACGCAAATGCTAGGCCAAGAGCAACAAATGGAGACTTAGCCCACTATCACCTCAACTAAGGCTCCCTTCCATTTACAAACTTTCACCGATGGGAGGAGACCCGGTATGTGTGGAGTCACCAATGAATAACAATTCAATGGTTATGAGTGACCCGGACCCTTTCCGAGAAGGTTTTGAAGAATGGGACTTGCTTTCCAAGCAAGGGATTATGTGCTTCCATGGAAAGGAGGATGATTTTGGAGGGTTAGGTGTATGAGAGAAGACCTTGAAGGAGTTTCCAGCACCCTAAAATCATTGTTAGAATTGGTATCCCAGATGGCTCTTAAAGACTGGCCTTTCAAAGGAGTGGGACCACATGGGGCCAAGTGAACCTGGTCAAGGGTATGGGGAATGAATGTAGCAACCAATGAAATTCTTACCCTAGACAACGTGGAGAGAGGATCAAAGAAAATATAATTGCTCAAAGATGTTGGTTTGACCCTGGGAAGTTCTAGCCTTGGGGATGGCAAGGCAAGTTTTGGTCTCGAAGCTAGTGCTTGGCTTTTCTCCCAATTCCACACTCGGAATGTCTTCAAATTTGGAGGGTGGCTAGAGGAAAGACCAACACAGGAGACCCTACAAGATCGAATTCTTTTCGTGGCTAGCTTGTCGGGAAATTGATGCCCTAGGCAGCCCAATGTGCCTACACTTGGAAGGAGGTGAAAGAATAATAGTTTCGGTGACCATTCTTTGTAGATCAATGCCTTAATCCTTTGGAGAATGGAGTCTATTTTGATTATGTGTAAGATTTCTTGGTTCCCAGACAAGGAGGCCTCAAAATTACTTCACAAACCCTCTAGGTCAAGTGAAAGCAGTGTTGAAGCTTTTATACTTCAAATGCACAAGAGAAATGGCTTATCAAGGTCTGGTTTTACCCCTAGGAGATTTCGCTCACACTAAATGGCCCATACATGGAAAGAACGTTTATAATAGAGAAAATCCCACAATATTAAACAATAATTTGCATGCAGCAATTAGCCCTAAAACAACGAAAATCCCATCCAGCATATATCACAAAAGTAACAAGAATAACATTGAAATTTCGTACTTACATGTAGTAAAGTATATCCAACCATTCACAAATGACAATAGAGAAGCTCCAAAAGAAGATAGACCAATAACCATACATCAAAATTCATCCATAAATGCTCCAATTCATCCTCAAGAAAAAGTGTGAAATTCTCTAAAGAAGAGAGAGATCCAATCCAAAGTCATGATCTCACGTCACTTGTATTTATACACATCTAAGGATTTCAAATTAGCCTCTTTCGCATACATAAGCCCCAAAACTAAAATAATGTGCTAATAATACAACCTTTTGGTGACAAACCCACCAAACTAGCTCACAAATGAAAAAGTAAGCCTTTCAAGGGGTCAAATAATAATCTATGCATGTCGTAGGGCCCTCTAAGATGCGTAATGAAGTCCATGGGTGCCACAATGAAGAATAGGACCCTAAAAAGAAGTCGACAAGGGGTTGGCCCCTTGTAATAACCTATGGTGCTCCAAATGATTGTGGGGGCACACAAGTGTTCTCATGGGTCTCCAAACAAATCGAAGATGCCTGTGGGTTGCCCTCAAGGGCTAAGATGATAATGTAGGAGATGCCACATCTTCGTAGAAGTCCTAGATCATCTGCCAAGTGTATGGTGTAGATATGGGGCAGTTGGGCATCATGGATCAGGGGCATCCTCCTCATCCAATAAGTGAACCACAAGCAATCTCTGAATGGTTGTGGGGATCTATGAAGTGTAATCTATTGTTGTGGAGGCCCATGGCTCTCAACGCTCACCCTATATGTGCCAATGTAGCCCTCTAAAGGATTAAGACCCCACATAGGGGGACCAAACCGCAAATGGAAACCATTTGCAATCCTACATAAGATCCAATGCGTCCCTTAGGCTTCTAGTACAACAAGTCATTAGAGAAATCGAGCAAATGAGCTTCCCTAATCACAAACCACAAGTGGGGACTTCATAGTGGCCTGCCCTTCCATAATGGGCTTCGAGATGTGCTAATGTCTCCTAAACTCCCAATGGGGTTAACCAAGTACCCTATTAGGTGGTTTCTACTTCTAAAGGGGATAATATAGTCAAGGTACATCCGTCAAAAGGTGGTGGCATGTGGCAGATAGGTGAATGAGGTAGGGAATGAGAAGGGGCAGCCCTGGGTCACATGTTGGGGCACAAGGGTAGCTAATAAGAGGGAAGCCCACACTTGGGTTTATAAGGTGTAGGAGGGAGAAATTGTGGTACATGAGGTGCCCTTGCCTTGATTTCTCCACCCTTCTTTAGATGTATTTTTCCTTTTTATGATTTTCTTTGATTAACTGCATGGGGCTCAAAGGGTTAGAGCATGATGTATAAGATATAACAGTGAATTCCCCCGGCTAAAGTGGGGCGGTTCATCGCCCACTAGGGGTTGGGACAATCATGGGTTCCTATATGATGAAGAAGGCTCATAGAACTTGTTGGAACCAGGGTGATGGTCGTGACAATGGGGTAGAGCTCATGTATTGGCTTTTGCACATGTGCTAAATGTTTTTGTCCCTTCCATCTTTTGCATTTTGTGGTACTTTTCCTGTTGAATGTGGCCATATATGCTTTTAACTTTCTTTTTAGCTACGTCAACCTCTAGGCTACATTCCAGGCCATGACCCAAGGTGTGGGCAAGGGGAAGGGGCAAGCTGCTATGTCGACCCGATGGAGGAAGGTGGATCCAAGTGGAAGAAGTGATGGATAGGGTAATAATGAATGGAAAGAGGGAAATATAAGCGGATAAGGGAGTAGGACCACGCAACCTAAATCGGGGTTTCCCATGAAATAATATCCTTGGAACCAAATGGTCAGTAAAAGAGATCCCACGAGACTAGAATCCAAGGTTAATGCCTAAAAGGGGTCTAGGGAACAGAAGCACAGACCTAGCCCATTCTTTTCGTCGAATCCCCTTATTAATCCATACCCAGAAGTGTCCATGATAAGCAAACTACAATATTCACTATCCAAATGACAAGGCATACCTTTAGATTTGGGAGGCCCACCTTCAAGCATACAATCATGGCAAATAGGCGAGGGACAACATGGTTGGCTTAGGTGGCGGGGAAATGGCACAATGAGCTAGCTAATGGCTACTAGGGGTTGTTGGCTGCAGGCTGAAGACCATCTTGGTAAAAAATCCCTCCTAGGGATATCACCCACAAAGTGGTGGGTAACAACTGGCTCCAACTAGGACGTGAACTCTCGAAGAAGTGGGCAAATCTACTCAAACGAGAGGTCATGAAAACCCCAGCAATCTCTTGGTTACCGTAGACATGTCACTTGCACATATAACTGAGGGCAAAACACGGGGCAACATGCTTTCGCGGTGTCTCATGATCACACATGCTAATATGTTAGCCCATAAAATCAACAGAAAATATAATATGAAAATATGCAGCTATCTATCATGAGAAATATCATATGATGTTAGTTCTAATGCAAAAATTAACATGCGATGTACCCTACTCTACCATGCATATGATACAATGTCAAGTGCTAAGCATAATCATAGACCCAATGCAACCAACATGTCAATTGATTAATACAAGAATGCATGCTTCCATGATTATTTTTGCAATGGACTCAACAATATAAATGGGGATAATGATGCGAGGAGGTACGGGGGCGGGAGGTGGGAGAACAAGAGACCCATATCATATAAAGGGGAACCCTAGAATAAGGGAAAGACATCAACCGAGAAGATTGAATTTGGTCTTCTAACCAAGAGATCGAAATGTTAATGATCAAGTACATGAATCTTTGATGAAGAACTATCTCGGGCCTATCACCCTCTAGGTAAGAAGGATTGAATGTTTCGGCAATATTTAGGATGATATTATTTTGGTCATTGGGAAAACAGGAAATAGACTCATCATCGTATCTTGGGAAAAGTCATGGTTCTTTGTAGGGAAAGCAACTCTTCATCAAGACTAGGGGAATGAACATCATCACAAAACTCTATTTCCATGGCAGGGGAGGAAGGCTCAAACATGAAAAAAAACCCTTTATCGGGAGCATAGCCTAAAGAAGCATCTTCCTCGATTTCTTCTGTACTAGAGTCATTAGAATTTCCCACAATCTTTGAAGGCTCTTCTTTGATTGAATCATCCTGGAACATAAAGAAGAGACCTCTCCAATCACTAGGAAGGGCTTCATAAGGACCATCATTGTTATTCAAAAGCGGGGGAGTATTTTCTTCTTCTTTGAGATCATTCTTATGGACTTGACAAACCGTGGGGTCTTCATTTCTATAATCATATCTAATTCCCCAATCAACAGTCCCAAAGTCACTAGTAGATTCTTCGTTTATTTGACTATCATGATCTTCCTTAGAATCCTTACATTCTTCACTATATATTTGGTGTTGGTTAGGATGCCATTCATTCTCATCATTAGATAGGGAGGACTTTTCCTCCTTCATTCATTCCCCAAGAATGATCTCCAAGGTATTTACTACATGATTTTGATCAAATGCCTCGAGAAGGAGGCCATCAGTAGGACTCTCTTTATATTCTCTCTTCGTGTTATGGAGCCTCTTCGATTGCTCACAATAATGGGAGAAAATCTCTTGGGAGTCATATGTGGCCATCAATTTCTTGCAAGACTTTTCATATTTCATCATCCATTCTTGCAATGTTTGAGGGCTCTCGAGGTTGGGATCTTCTTCATTGTCCTTAGAGGATATGCCTTACAATTCATGAGTCTCTCCCTTGGCATTATTATTAAAGTACGCATCAATAAGAGGACCTTCTTCAAACATAAAACCATATTTAATAACTTCCTCCTCTCGAAGGGCCATATTTAACATTTGGGATATGTCTTCATGAGATTGGAAACTCGGCCCTTCATGCAACAAGAACTACGTGGTCAACATTGCAAGAGAAGGAATGCTTTTAGGTTTACATGATTAAAGCCAATCGGTATATGGGGCAATTGATAGGACAAACAATTCCATTTGGTCACAATGTTGAGTTATATTTTGCTTTGAAAGCTACCTTATGAACCTTACCAAGTGGTTGGCTGCAGAATGTGGATCCCAATCGAACATTGGCATATTCTTCAAGGATTTTGATGAAGGATATTTTGGGGTCCCTGTCATATCTATGGCAGGAATATATGTGGTCAACATGTTGTTGGGTCCTTAATCACATGGGAATCACTAGGGTGAATGAAATTGCCTTAACAAATGCTTGCTTCACCCATCAAGCATTGACTTTGAACTTCAATGAAGAACTAGGGCTTCGTTCTTCCAATGAAGTCGCCAATAATGATATGTTAATATGTCGTATAGCGAACAAAACACACGTTTCGTGTCCCCGACAACGGCGCCAAAATGCTACTACTCAAACTAACAAGGGACCTAAGGGGAATCCCTAAAGGGCATATGCTAGGCCAAGGAAAACAAATGGAGTCTTAACCCATTGTCACCTAGCTAAAGGCTCTCTTCTATTTACAGACTTTCACTGATGGGAGGAGACCCGGTATGTATGGAGTCACCAATGAGTAACAAGTCAATGGATATGAGTGACCGAGACCCTTTCCGAGAAGCTTTTGAAGAATAGCACTTTCTTTCTAAGCAAGGGATTGTGCTTCCAATGAAAGACAAAGGACTTTGGGGGGTTAGGTGTATGAGAATAGACCTTGAAGGAGTTTCTTGCACCCTAAAATCGTTGTTAGAATTGGTATCCCGGATGGCTCTTGAAGAATGGTCTTTCAAAGGAGTGGGACCACACAGGACCAAGTGGACCCAATCCAAGGAATGGGGAAGGAATGTAGTAAACAATGAAGGTGGAGAGAGGATCAAAGAAAATATAATTACTCAAAGATGTTGGTTTGAACTGGGGAAGTGCTTGCCTTGGGGATGGCAGGGCAAGTTTTGGTCCCGAAGCTAGGGCTTGGCTTTTCTCCCAATTCCACAATCGGAATGTTTTGAAATTTAGAGGAGGGCTAGAGGAAAGCAGACCCTAGGAGATCGAATTCTTTAAGTGGCTAGCTTGTCAAGAAATTGATGCCCTAGGCACCCCAAAGTGGCTAGACTTGGGAGGAGGTGAAAAAATAAGAGTTTTGGTGACCACACTTGGTAGATCAGTGCCTTAATCCTTTTGGAGAATGGATTCTATGTTGATTATGTGTAAGATTTCTTGGTGCCCAGTCAAGGAGGCCTCAAAATTGCTTCACAAACCCTCTAGGTCAAGTGAAAGCAATTTTGTAGCTTTTATACTTCAAATGCACAAGAGGAATGGCTTATCAAGGTCCGATTTTACCCCTAGGAAATTTCACCCACACTACGTAGCACATACATGGAGAGAACGTTTATAATAGAGACAATCCCACAATATTAGGCAATAATTTGTATGGAGCAATTAGCCCTAAAACAACGAAAATCCCATCTAGCATATATCACAAAAGTAACAAGAATAACATCGAAATTCCGTACTTACATGCAATAAAGTATATCCGACCATTCACAAACGACAATAGAGAAGCTCCAAGAGAAGCTAGATCAATAACCATACATCAAAATTCATCCATAAATGCTCCAATTCATCCTCCAAAAAAGTGAGAAATTCTCTAAAGAAGAGAGAGATTCAATCCAAAGAGATGATGAGAAATGATCTCACCTCAATTGTATTTATACACATCTAAGGAGTTCAAATTAGCCTCCTTGGCCTACATAAGCCCCAAGAATAAAATAATGTGCTAATAATACAACCTTTTGGTGACAAGCCCACCTAACTAGTTCACAAATGAAAAAGTAAGCCTCTCAAGAGGTCAAATAATAATCTATGCATGTCGTAGGGCCCTCTAAGAGGCATAATGAGGTCCATGGGTACCACAATGAAGAATAGGACCCTCAGAAGAAGTGGACAAGGTGTTGGCCCCTTGTAATAACTTGTGGTGCTCCAAATGACTGTGGGGCACATAATTGTCATCATGGGTCTCCAAACAAATTGAAGATGCCTGTAGGTTTCCCTAAGGGTTAGGATGATAATGTAGGAAATTCCACATCATCGTAGAAGTCCTAGATCCTCTGCCAAGTGTATGGTGTAGATCTGGAGCCAACTAGGCATGTTGGATCAAGTGCATCCTCCTCTTCCAATAAGTGAACCATGAGCAATCTCTGAATGCTTGTGGGGATCCATGAAGTGCAATTTGCTGTTGTGGACGAGCATGGCTCTCAACGCTCACCCTATATGTGCCAATGTAGCTCTCTAGAGGATTAGGACCCAATATCTGCAATCCTACATAAGATCCAATGCGTCCCCTAGGCTTCCAATACAACAAGTCATTAGTGAAATCGAGCAAATGAGCTTACCTAATCATGGACCACAATTGGCGACTTCATAATGGCCTGACCTTCCAATATGGGCTTCAGGATGTACCAATGTCTCCTAAACTTCCAATGGGGTTAACCAAGTACCCTATTAGGTGGTTTCTACTTCTAAAGGGGATAATATAGTCAAGGTACATCCATCAAAAGGTGGTGGCATGTGGCAGATTGGTGAATGAGGTAGGGAATGAGAAGGGGCAACCCTTGGTCACATGTTGGGGCACAAGGGTAGCTAATAAAAGGGAAGACCACACTTGGGTTTATAAGGTGTAGGAGGGAGAAATCGTGGTACATGAAAGTCCCTGGCTTTGATTTTTCCACCCTTATTTATATGTCTTTTCCTTTTTATGATTTTCTTTGATTAACTGCTTGGGGCTCAAGGGGTTAGAGCATGATGTATAAGATATAATAGTGAATTCCTCTGGCTAAGGTGGGGCAGTTCATCGCCCACTGGGAGTTGGGACAATCATGGGTTCCTATATGATGAAGAAGGCTCATAGAACTTGTTGGAACTAGGGTGATGGCCATGACGATGGGGTAGAGCTCATGTATAGGCTTTTGCCCATGTGCTAAATGTTTTTGTCCCATCCATCTTTTGCATTTTTTGGTACTTTTCCTGTTGATTGTGGCCATATATGATTTTAACTTTCTTTTTAGCTGCATCAACCTCCAGGCTTCATTGCAAGCCATCACCCAAGGTGTGAGCAAGGGGAAGGGATAAGCTGACCTTATGTGGACCCAGGTGGTAGAAATTATGGATGGGGTGATAATGAATGCAAATAGTGTAACATGAGTGGATAAGGGAGCGGGACCATGCAACAAAAATCAAGGTTTCCTGCGAAATACCATCCCTGGAACCAAATGGTCAGTAAAAGAGATCCCACGGGACTAGAAACCAAGCTTAATTCCTAAAAGGGGTCTAGGAGACAGAAGCACGGACCTATCCCATTCTTTTTGCCGAATCCCCCCATTAATCCATACCCAGAAGTATCCATGATAAACAAACTACAATACCAAGGTCCAAATGACAACGCATACCTTTAGATTCGGGAGGCCCACCTTCAAACATATGATCATGATAGATGGGCGAGGGACCACATGGCTGGCTCAGGTGGCGGAGAAATGGCACAATTAGCTAGGTTATGGCTGCAAGGGGTTGTTGGTTGTCAGCTGAGGACCATCTTGGAAAAAAAAAATCCTCCTAGGGATATTACCCTCAAAGTGGTGGGTAGCAATCTGTTTGATTTTGTATTCGATTGATGCATCTCTATTTAAGGAAAAGGTTTTTAGGCTTTTAACTATTTTCCCCATGTGGGTTTTCCCAAGGTAAATTCTTGTGTTTTGTGCTTAGCTATCTCTTTATGATCCTACTTTCACATGCGTTATATTGTTTCTTATGTATAATTTCTTAATTATGAATAAGAATATGTAAAAGGAATTAAATCATTTGAAGTAATTATCCGTTTAGAAGGCCTTGTAAACGAATCAACATGGTATTAGAGCTATGGTATAAGAGCAGCCTTGTTCTAGAACAGTAACCCTAGATCTGTCAACAATGTGTTTTGATCATAAGAGACCTATGTTGTGCTGGTGTAAGAAAAGTTCTTGAAGAGAGCCAAAGCCCTAAATCCTAGGTCTCAAACCTAGCCTCAGTGCCAAGCCTCGGGGTCTGTTACATATGCCGAAAAATCTCAAATGATCTGAAACTGACCTCACAAAAATTTCAGGAAGGCCGTGAAGGCCTCAGGGTGACCTCAGAAAGGCTGAAAGATTTCAATATAGCATCCTCAGTCACCGAAGTAGTCTTAGGCATGAAAAGGATTATAATTCTGATTCAAAAAGCTTTGAATCATACTGCAATAAAATCTATGTATGTGTATTTGTAATCAATATTTTTGACGAAGCCTAGGTCAAGAAAATATTTTGACAAGCTAAGGACTTAGTCAAGCCTAGAGAATGTGAGAACACTGGAAAGATTACCTCTCTTATCTCAATCGCACTATTGTTTGAAATAATTCAAACTATATCTGTCAAATTCTAAGATAATCTGATATACGTACTATAAATATTTTTTATGTCATCCGTCTCTCTCTTTGAAAAGTTGCGAAATAAAATATCGTTCAATATGCTAATGCGTTTATGAATTCTTGAAGCAAGATATTATAAGAAAATAGTTTGAAGGAGTCTTAATCAATCATCCTATAATTTGCGAAGGCCTGTACTCCATCTAAGAACAGATGAAAGGCAGCGGGATGTCATGATCTCATCCTTCACCTTGTTGACATGATAACTAGAAGATTGATTTCCTTGCTATACTAAGACAATGGGATCCTATGACACACTCTTTTGATTCTGATATATTTTGAACGATGATTTCCACTTCCGAGCTTCGGAAGATCTGATAACATATAAGTCAATGATATCACAGTTTTTGGATTATGATAAAGCCGCTTCGCACCCTTAAGCTTGATTTGATTGAAGTTAAGGTTCAGACCTGTGTAAGGACATTCCTTTATGATTGTGAGCAATTACCCCGGATGCTACATTCATTGCTTCATTACTACAATCAAAATGGGTAAAAGTAAACCCATGGTAAAATGGTGGTAAAAACACTTCATACCATACAGCCTCTAGATGACCCATTTTGGAGCACTTTACAGTTATCATCCACCAAATCTTGACACTGATAGTCAAGCTAGTACAAAAGGTTTAAGTGAAGGCGGTCAGACCATACTTCAAGGCCCAAGATACCTTAGCACTTCTTAAGGACAATCTTATGCTGGTACAAAACCAGATGAAACAGCTCTCTCATAAGAAACATTCAGAAATGTAGTTTGATGTTGTTGACTGGACTTATCTTCGCCTTCAACCTCACAAACAATTATCCATCAAGAACAAGTGAAACCAAAAGTCATTGCCAAGGTTTTAAGGACACTACCAGATTGCCAGCAAAATTGGGGAGACAACACATGCCTTAGAGTTGCACTCTTGTTCATGTATCAACAATGGCTTTAATGTTTCTTGCCTGAAAATGTCCAAGGGGAAGCACATTACTATTCAAACCATATCAGCTGAGTTAGATGAAGAAGGTAAACAGATTTTGGAGCTGGAATTAGTTATAGACACCTGAAGCCGACAGTTGTGTCACAAGGCTGTCACTGAGTATCTGATCAAGTGGAAGAGTATTCTTCCACTTTCCTTCCTTTCAATCTTCAAATTAGACATCATATGTATTGAGGGCATGTTAATTTAAATGAAATCATCTGGAGGTCCTCCTTGAAGTACTCAGCAACATAATCCTCTATTTTGCCTCATCATTTGCCACTTTTTGTAGTGCACTCGTATTGATTATTTCTTCATGGTGGATGTTAATGGCATAATTTTCTCTAGGCCATTATCTGTAAGTAAAGTATCCTTCCAAGGTACACGCATTTACTCATGTACATGCATCAAATAATGCACTCAAAAACAATGCCAAATTTCCTTCGACCACCACATTCTTTGGAAAAAAATTCATTGATTTCAATCAAATTCCACCAACCTTATGAGCCATATTTTAATCTTGGGATTAGAATTAACAGCAGGCAAATTGCCTAAACTGTCATACTTCATATATAGTTCAAAACAAAATCAGTTTACATTTTCAAACACGAAAAGCAAACCATAACCTACAGTGGACTATTTATGATCATGGAATTTTATAATTTCTTCGCCAGATCACATTCAAGCAGAGGATCATGCTTCTCTTTTCCCAAACCTATAAATCTGTATTTACCAAGCATTATAGTAGATTGCAGATAATAATGTACTTTCATCAGAAAAAATTCTAAATGCCTAACTAGTGTACGACATATCATGCAAGATATCCAAGACAACTTAGCTATTTCAAACCACAATCAAGAACACTAATCTGTTTGACATAAGGAAAAAAAAGGTAATATACCAGATTACTTTCTGCAACAAGGGCCTCAATGTTTTGCTGGTTAAGTTCCTCTGGTCGCAGGCGTTCAGCATCTTGAATCTTTTCTGTGTCAAATAAGCAGGTTAAGAGCTAATTCAGTTAGAACAAATCCACTGCTGATCATGAACAACAACAAAAGAAAATCAAACATTAGGTTATAGAGGGCTATCAACAAACTCCATCATATGATTCAAATCCACTTTAAAACATAACATCTACATTGAACTTCATATCCATAAGATAAGATAAGATAAAATAATAGTACTAACATCCAACAAATGACCACAAAAGTAAGTCAATGGGACTGAAGAGTACAACCAGTATGAATACAATGTGGGAGTGCTAGTGCAACTCCTCAAAAATGCCGAAAATAATTGAAGGAAAAAATCATAAATAATAATGATAATAAAACAAACAAAAGCTTACATAAGTATAACATCAGAACATTTGTATAAAACAGTGACAAAGGTAAAAAGTAATACAAAAAACTGAGTTTGTCCAAGACTAGAAAGCTGAACAACCCTACTCCAAAACATGTCAAGAGAGAGAATGACAAAGAGAGATCAGGCAATGAGGCCTGTTACCCACCAAAAGTGGGCAACCCCATAGGAAAAAAAAATTCTCCTATCATGGACAGCCAGCCAGCCATCAGCCCTATATAATGCTCAGTTATGATGACATGCCACATTTCTCCGCCATTTGCACCAGTCAGATACCTCTTGTTAATTTTTTGGGCTAGATTGTTCTCTGTTGTAGATAATTGCATTTTTTAACTTTTTCAACATTATTACATCCCCCCATAACATCATATCATCATTAGCAACTACATAGAGAGAACAATAACATCAACAATGCAGCGGAACAGTAAGGAACTATAGAAAAAAAGCATACACAATAGAGACACCAGGATTTTGGTCAGAGACCAAGGCAAAACGCCACAAGGGGAAAAAACCCATAAATCAATTCTTCTTCTTCTATTAGATATTCATCAAAGTTCAGCTGAGATACAAAGTACATTAAGTATGAGACACATCTTTCAACACTGAATACATTAGGCCTCCTAACCCATACCTGGCAGCAGACAAGTGTAGGGACGTAGATCTCCAAGTAACATATTTCTTTGTTTAGTCACTGTCATAGAGACAAGGCATACATCATAGATATACTGCCATGCATCAGAGAGTCACTGCCATATCAAGGTCATTGTCATTGTCACTATCATTCATCACTGTTATGCAACAAGGTCACTGTCATAGTCAAAGGTCCCAGCCACACAAGGTCATTTGCTTCTGTTGCCAGGTACTCTTCTATTAGATCTATTACTGCTCTTGCTTCTATTACAGGTTAGAAACTGCATCAAATGGATGTCAAAACTTCTTTTATTAATGGAGTTATTGAAGAGGAAGTACAAATTGAACGCCCCCGAGGCTTTGAGATTCATGATAGAGAGACACATGTTTGTAAATTAAAGAAAGCCTTGTGTGGGCTTAAGCAGGCCCCTCGTGCATGTTACTCTCAAATTGATGGCTATTTGTTGAGTCTTGGTTTCACAAAGAGCGATGTTGATCCTAATCTGTACTTCAAAGTTGTTGAAAGTGAACCCTTGATTTTGCTAATGTATGTCAATCATCTATTTCTGAAAAGGGCTGAGAATCACATTGTCCAATGTAAGAGGGTGTTGATTCCTAAATTTGAGATGAAGGATCTTGGTCCTATGCATTACTATTTGGGACCGGAAATATGGCGAAATCCTGGTGAAATCCTTGTTGGGCAAGGAAAGCACATAATTAAGATCCTTCAGAAAATTGGCATGATGGATTGTAAGTCCATGGATACTCCAATGGTGAAAAATTTGAAGAATCTACGAGACTGTGATTTTAATTTTTGATATGGTTGACCCCTCTATGTATAGTAAATTGATTGGCTCATTGAACTATTTGGTTAACACCAGACCTGATATCTTCTATGAGGTGAACACATTGAGCCAATTCTTGGTCGAGCCCCGACATGTGCATTGAGTTACAGTGAAACATATATTGAGATATCTACGATTCTACATGGCACCATTGATTATGGTTTGAGATATCTTTCCAATGGAGAATGGCAGTTGCATGGTTTTACAGATGTTGATTGGGATGGATGCACTGGAGATAGAAAGAGCACTTCTAGTTTCTGTTTTAGCTTGGGCTTTGTTATGATATCATGGTCAAGTAAGAAGCAGACTTTTGTTGCTCTTAGTACGGCTGAAGTTGAGTATATAGCTACCTGTTCAGCCTATTGTGAAGCAGTTTGGCTTCAAAAACTATTTGTTGGTTTGCTTGATCAAGTGTTGAAATCGACTGTGAAATATTGTGCATAGCTATGTAAAGCTTTCTAAGAATCCAGTTTTTCATGACAAGTCAAAGCACATTGAGATCAAGTATCATTACATCAGAAAGATTGTCCAGAGAGGAGTTGTGAGGATCAAGTACATCCGTACTAATGAGTAGGTTATTGATGTTTTGGCAAAGCCACTGTCCCAAATGAGGTTTGCTTATTTCAAAGAAAAGCTTGGAGTGGTTGAGAATCCCTCTCTTGGAGAGAGGGAGCATTGATTGTATAGCATCATGAGATTGACAATCTTCCTTGGGCTTAGTTGAGAGACCATGGTTTATGGTCAAGAAGATTGTCCTGGTTACTCCCTTGGGTCATTGAGATTGACTAAGAAACCAATATGGTTGGGGAGTTTGGTTTTGAGGCTTGGAGTGATCCCTTAAGTCATTGTGTTTGCCTAAGAGACCAGTGGCTTTGTTCGGGGACACTGATTTTGAGTCCTCTTCCTTGAGTCATTGTGTTTGACTGAGAGACCAAGTGGACTTCGTCAGGAAGATTGATTTTGATTACGTGCTTGGGTCATTGCGCTTGACAGAGAAACCATTTCATATGGTTGGAGAGTTTGGTCTCATTCATTAATCCCATGGTCAGTTGGGTTATGACCTCTATGCCATTGGTTTTGTCTTGTGGGATGAGTTTGATGCTATCTATATTTCCTTATGATGAGACTTGTACACTTGAGAGAGAGAATGAAAAGTCCCTCTGTAGATAAGTGGGAGTGTTGAGAAATTTGCTTGCGGACGGTATTTTCACGGTCAAAATCAAAGGAGAAATGATTTGCTTTCTTGTTTTCCATGTTGGCCTCAACTAGACAAGTCGTCCCCATCCCTTGAAGGGGTTTGACCCCAAGGTCAAAACCCACCTCTTGACACACATATAAATTGGCATTCATTGTACCTCATTTGGCATCACTTCACAACCTAAGTCATAGGACACGTCCCTCAGGGTCACATGTCATGTATTTCACGTGTCGAACACGAAATACGACCCAAAATGTGTCCAAACGGTTTTATCGTGTCCTCCATTCGCGACACATGTTTAAAATGTGCCCTAACGTTTTTGCCTCTTAGGACACGTGTCCCACAAAAAGTCACTCATAAATCCTGCGCATGGTTCATTTTTTTGGCTTTTTCGATCATTTTTCGTCGTCCAAGCTCACTGGAGTCATTGTTGTGTTGGAACTTGGTCATTGTTTGCTCGCTGGAGTCATTGTTCTGTTGTGTTGGAAGTTCAATCAGTGATTCCCAACTGTCAACTTCACATCGACCTGGGTCCTGGATAATAGCATTCATGGTTTGGAACTCGTGGTTTAGGGCTTAAATTTTTTGTTTTGGAGCACGCGGGGCTAGGGCAACATTTTCTTGTATTCCATACGCCCATATCTATATAATTTGTATCAATGTATTCAAGTGCCTTTTTAGGTGTTGGCTACCATTCATGATTTTTAACTAATGAAATAGCTTTCATCATGGTCTCTAAAGCTCGATTCATTTGCTTGTTCTCTAGATATCCATCTAGAAACATTTCCCATGTTTTGAAATTTGGTTTTCCTCCTTTTTCTAAAACAAGTTCAAGAACGACTCTGCGGCATGTCTTTTCAATCATTCCTTTTGTGATATAGGCATCAATTAGTACATTGGGCACTCTGATATCATAACTTAGGCCATCGAACTCCCACTCTTCAAAATATCTTTCAACTCCTGCATATCTACAAGTTTGACCAATGAAGAAAGCATGCATATATAGCCATTGTATTGTTTTAATTGCAAATTTCAATGCCTATAGCTAGTTGACTTAAATATATAGGACTCTACCTAGTTGAGTCTATCTTGCAATTGTCCACATTTTCCAAGATGTGCAACTTGAGTAAGTCAGATTCATATACTAGTCAACAAGAGAGCTAGAACTACTGAGAAAGAAAATATCAGTCTAATGTCACATGTGCAATATGCAGAATGCCCCTGTTGAGATCCTTGATTTGGTTCTCAATCTATTTAATAAGTTAATAACATGAAGATTCAAGAATGAACATTGAACTGTGAGCAATGAACATCATTGATGTAGTAAATTAATAAACTAATACTATATTTCAGTAACTTAATACGGATCAAAACCTATATTTTAGTATTTTATACACACACACACATATATATAAAATGTGTCATTCATGTCTTGTTTCTGTGGTCATTGTGTCTCGTGTCGAATACTCATATTTATGGGTCCTCCGTGTCTCGTGTCCTCAGGTCATGTCACTTAGTTCACAGCTTAGTCATTTGACCTATCACAAGGAGATGTTCACACGTGCGAAGAAGAAGAAGAGGATTTATCTATGTGTTGACCAACAAGTTTTGATTTCTGTTAACCAGAGTTTGTTGAGATTTGTAGCTTGGGACTCGGAAGGTACTCCAAGCCCTAGGATTCAAGGGTTTGGAGGAAGGAGCTCCACAAGTGACCTTGTGGGCTTAGAACCCAAGCTTGTGGGCTTTGCACCCAAGCATGTGGGTGTGAATCTGTGATGAGATTTGATTATGAGAGTGATGGAGATGATAGAGGACTTCAAGAGCAACCAAAGGCAATGAAAATCATCGAAATCCGAGTTGTAGAAATGAAGTTATGAACTTTTGAAGTATATGTGTGGGCTTGCACAATGAGATTTCAAGTCGACCTAGTGTTAAGAGGCCTAATGACAACTAGACAAGCCCATTTGGATGATTTGATGGAGCCCTTATATTTGGTGTAAATATAAGGTGATTGTGTGCACTCATTTCACATCCCAAGTGCATCAATTCAAAGCATTTCTTCATCTAAAGTTGGTCGCAGCCCTAGGAGACCAAGCAAGAAGATTATTGGAGCCCTGTATGAGGTGATTCTATGATTATTTGAAGTCTATTTGGGCCACAGATCTGGGCAGACCCCAGCGAAGGAGGAAGAGGGTTCTTGGAGCACCTCTTGGATGTTGTTTGGGGGTCGAGATGATTAGATGCAAGGGTCGAGGTTGATGGAATAGTTCTAGGTTGTATAATGTAACATTAGAGTGGCATATCTCTTGTTTCGCACGCCGCAAGCTTCCTATAGCATCGCAGAGAGGTCGAGTTCAAACTAGATAGCTACAAGAGGATCGTGACCTCTGTTTTAGAGTATAGAAGGGCCATACTTGTATAGACAAGGAAGTCGTAGTTGTTGAATGGATTGTTTGGGCATATAGAAGAGAGGGTCTAACAGTGGTTGTTATAAGCCCTAACCAGGCAACAAGGTACAATAGTCTACATTAGCCTAGAAGGTATGTCAAGATATCGAATTTGTAGTTGTTTTCATGCAGGTGAATGGTGTCCTAGGAGAGGACAAATTTGTGAAGTTCGTTGGCAACCAAGAGGAAGGGTAACCAAAGGTGTTGGATGCCCTAACCAATGAGCAGATTCTACAACAGTTTGTTGGTGCCTAGATTTGTGCAATAGCTCCTCTATTGTGGAGCAAAGGGCAGCATTCACAGAGCTCTAGATCAGGCCTAGTTTGGATGTCGTGTGAGCAGATCTGAAGGACAATGTCTTGGACACTGGTGGTCTGATGGAGGCTACCGCAAGAGTGGACCAAGTGTGGGCCTAGATAAGGTAGAGTTGGTGCAGCCCAAAGAACAACTTGGGAGGATAGTGGAGGCTTGCTTCAAGCCCAAAGAAACAAGTCTCTTGAAGGACTAACAGACTGTTAGATGTGGCAGAAGAAGAAGCTCAAGGGTCTAATCAGCCAGGAGCAGTTTGAGCAGCCCTAGACTTGCCTTGTGGAGAATGACATCTACAGCAGAAGAAGGGCAATCCTCCTAGCTCGTGTTCATTGTGGGAGAAGGGCATCTTGTAGTGATAGGTGGCAGCTCTTCGTGCCCTATATTAACCTTCATTGGAGCAATGAAGGAAGACTATAGCGGGTTGAAGTCCTTGAGTAGTTGAGGAGCAATAGTGGGTAGTTGAGAGTTGTGAACAACTCGATAGGAGTATTAATGTGTTGATGCATTGAAGGACGAACAATCGATTAGAGAGCATATTGGAACCGAGATTCAATGGCCAAATGAACCTGGTGCATTGATAGAGTCAGGTGCTACAAATCGAGAGCCGAAGGACTGGGCAGGTGTGTTCAGGGTATGACCGGGAGAGCCGAGAAAGCGTGCTACAACCAGATGGTTAGAGTATCTTGTTCAAGGTAGATTGGTGGTCATCACCAAGCCATAGTTGTTGTTGTATTCTTGTACTAGAGGATATTTAAGGGCCATTATCGTTGGTATGGGAGCCCTAGACTGTTGTATTATTCAGTTGGATTAATATAACAAAGTTGGATTGTAAAATTTGTAAAAAGTTTTCTATATTGTCCATGTGTTAATTTACGGTCATATTTTATTTCGTTGTTGCAAAGTAGACCCGTTGTGATACTCGGTTTGGTAGCGTCGATGATTTAAGATTCTATCAGAGACATGAGTATCATGGAAAAACAATATAGTATCAGAGCCAGGTTTGAAGGGCCAGTGAATCAAAGTGTGCACAACAAAGCTGCTCAAAGTGAGTTGGGATTGTCTAGATCATGGAGCAAAGGGTTCAACTGAATACATGGAGATGTGGTCTCGATAAGGTACATGGTGAGATGGGTTGGGAGTTCTGGTGGATCAGTTATGAACCTAGTGCACTGTGCACTATAGTATGTTGTGTGACGGTTTGCAGATCGTGGACTTCCTATGTCTTGTCATGGATGGTTGGGATAGATCGATGATTGCTTTGGCATGGACGAGATTAGCATGATCGAGATTACTTCATTTGATGGACTACAAATTGGCAAGCTAGTTTCTTCATTGAATCGTGATGTTGCATATCCGAGATTGGAGGGATGTGCACGAGTCGTGTTTGATCCAGGAGGATGCATGCTTGCAAGATTGGTTTGTCGTGATGATGGCATGTGTTCGACCGCAACTCGGACCAACCTTGTAGGACACAATATCAATGACAAGTTGAGCCAGTGGAGATCGTGTAGACTCAAAGGTAGTCTAGCTTCATGTTGATTTGGGGTAACATAGGATGTGCTCTAGCCATGAAAATTGGTGGAGAGGCTAAAGCGCATGAGATCTCCAAAACCCAGAAATGGTTTGGACAAATTGTATCTAGTTTGGGAGATATTAAAATAATTAATATTTTTAATGGAGTTCGTGAGTCTAAAACTTAGGAAAAATAAAATATTAATGGGTATTAATAAAAAACTGGGTTAAAAGGTTCCAAAAGTCATGGATCAAGCCAAATCTAATCTTAGTCGTTGATTAGAGATTTAATCTCGGTCGTTGAAGGACCAACGAGAAAAGTATAAGAAGAGGCTTGAGGGTCTGTTGGAGAACACACCACAGTGATCAGTCATTGCTAGAGCGGGGTTGCTAAGCAAAAGTGAATCAGTGATCAGCAGCGAGGGGCAGTGAGTACTGGACAGAGAGGCAGAGACAGTACTGAGAGACCAGCGCAAAAGCAGGGAGAGCGAGAGCAGCAACCAATTCAAGCCACGCAAAGCCCAGCAGAGACAGTGCAAAGGCTAGAGGGACTGCATCATCCACGCAGAGGCTGTTGGAGTGACGCAGAGGGTCCCAGAGGCTGCGCAGTGCCTCAGAGGGCTAACGCAGAGGGTCCTGGGGCTGACGCATGTCAACAAGAGGCTGACGCAGAGGCCAGAAGGGCCAGCGCTGAGCTTTAGAGTCGTCGGAGAGGGTTTCGTGGGACAAATTTTCTGAATACCTGTTTCCAAATATAGAGGTATTGTTGTCGTGTATTTTTCTCTGTGGGGTGAACCTGTTAGGCACCCAGTTGTACTCAAGGAAATATTGCATAATAATAAACCCTCATAATCCCTGCATCGGTTTTCCCGCATTGGGTTTCTCCGGCGACATTTGTCCAAAAATAACGGTGTCACTTGTGTGTTTGTTTTCTTTCAGCAAATGATCTGTAGATGTTGAGATTGTACTTGTGTTTATTTTCAGTATTTGGCTTTCCCGCATTGGTTTTTTTCGGCGACATTTGTCCAAAAATAACAGTGTCACTTGTGTGTTTGTTTTCTTTCAGCTAATGATCTGTAGATGTTGAGACTGTACTTGTGTTTATTTTTAGTATTTATATGGTTAAATAACTTGTTAAGTAATTAAACAAGTAGATGAAATAAAACAGATAGTACAAGAAGAATTTCTAATGGGTTAGAATTAGAAATTCCAACAATTCAAAGGGAGCGGCCCTACGGAAGTTTGAGGTCTTCAGCTTCAGATGAGATGAGGCAAAGGCACTATCGAGATTGCAGGGTTCATTCTATAGAGCATGCAGCAGTGATGGACACCAGATGGGCTAGTGTCGCTGGTGATGATTTTGATGGAGACTTCCTAGTGTTGGAAGTACCTCCCTCGCTAAGATGAGTTTTGAGATTTATATCTTGGGAGGTAATCCAAGCCCTAGGATTCAAGGGTTTGGAGGAAGGTGCTCCACAACTGACCTTGTGGGCTTTAAACCCAAGCTTGTGGGCTTTGCACCCAAGCATGTGGGTGTGAATCTGTGATGAGATTTGATGATGAGAGTGATGGAGACGATAGAGGACTTCAAGAGAAACCAGAGGCAATGAAAATCATTGAAATCCCAGTTGTAGAAATGAAGTTATGAATTTTTGAATTATATGTGTGGGATTACATAAGGAGAGTTCAAGTCAGCCTAGTGTTAGGAGGCCTAATGACAGTTGGACAAGCCCACTTGGATGATTTGATAGATCCTTATGCTTGGTATAAATATAAGGTGATTGTGAGAGGTCATTTCACATCCCAAGTGCATCAATTCAAAGCATTTCTTCATCTGAAGTTGGCCAGAACCCTAGGATACCAAGCAAGAATGCGGATGAGGTGATTATGTGATTGTTTGAACTCAGTTTGGGTCACAAATCTGGGTAGGCCCCAACGAAAGAGGAAGAGGTTTGTTGGAGCACCTCTAGGAGACTGTTTGGGAGGCGAGATGATCAGATGCAGGGGTCGAGGTTGATGGAGTAGTTCTGGGTTGTATGATATAACATTAGAGTGGCAGATCTCTTGTTTAGCAAGCCACAAGCTGCCTATAATATCACAAATAGGTCGACCTCAAACTAGACGGCTACAAGAGGGTTGTGACCTCTATTTTGGAGTATAGAAGGGCCAGACTTGTATAGAAAGGGAAGTCGCAGTTGTTGATGGATTGTTTGGGCGGATAGAGAGGGTCTAACCAATGTTGTGAAAAGCGCAAGCGGGATTAAATCGGCGCGGGGAACAAATCGGAAAAAATCGGAAAAAGCGGGAAAAAAGCGGGAAAAAATCGTTTGGTACAAAAATATTCATTTTTTTTCATTTTTTTTCAATTTTTTTAATATCTAAACCATCTACAACATAAAATAAATACATTGACACATAAATATGATAGAAAAACTAATATATAAGATGTTTAATATCATTTCTAGCGCTAAAATCACACATAACATTGAATCATGTCCTGAATAGTAAGTCCTGACTCCTGAGTCCCAACTCAGCCTCAAAATATCAACAAAAAATATGATAATGTATCTCATCATGTCATAATGTCATATACAATAAAATGAGGTCTAATCCTATTGATTTCCTCTGCCCCTATTGCGAGAAAATGCCACAGCTTTCCCTTTCCCTCTAGATGTAGATGCTAGTGCCTGTGTTGGTGGAGATGGCAGTGGAGTCTGATGTGCTCTAGAAGCTGAGGAACTAGAAGTAGGAGCTATAAGAGGTAGACCACGTCCTCTACTGGTGGCAGGGGTAGCCCGAGCAGGTCGTGTCACCTGGAAACATTACAATCTCCCAATTCTGAAATCCTGAAAAACTGATAAGTCTGCTGGATTTTAAATGAAATCTAAAATTCTACTTTCTCCATATGAAATCCAATGAGGCTGGAACCACTCTCAAACATCCTGAGTCATTTCATGGTAATGTTAAAAATTTAAGTAAAAGGATGAAAATGAAGATTAAGGAGAATGTCACTTTTACTTTAAGAATTTAACATTACCATGAATAGCATATCCATACTAGGGCCTAGACTTGATCATTAAGCTGCCCCACTCAAAAATTATTTGTTTCTTTCAAAAAAAATTGCATGAAAAAACCCAAATGACCAAATGAAAAACCAAAATTTTTTTTATAAAATCGTGCTGTCCTGGCAACCCCGAGCTTTTTTCGGAAAAAATCGCGCTTTTTTCAAAAAAAGCGGCAAAAAAAATAGCCGCTTTTTTCGTGTAAAAAGCGCAATTAAATCGGCGCGGGGAAAAAAGCGCGATTTAATCGCGCTTTTCACAACACTAGGTCTAACAGTGGTTGCTAGAATCCCTAACCAGGCAACAAGGTACAGTATTCTACATCAGCCTAGAAGGTATGTTAAGATGTAGAATTTGTAGTTGTTTTAATGTAGGTGGATGGTGTCCTAAGAGAGGACAAATTTGTGAAGTCTGTTGGTAGCTAGGAGGAAGGGTAACCAAAGGTGTTCGATGCCCTAACTAGTGAGCAAATGCTACAGCAATTTGTTGGTGCCTAGATTTGTGCAATAGTTGCACTATTGCGTAGCAAAGGGTATCAT
The DNA here is from genome assembly GCA_031772625.1 of Pinus tabuliformis. Lineage (NCBI taxonomy): Eukaryota > Viridiplantae > Streptophyta > Pinopsida > Pinales > Pinaceae > Pinus > Pinus tabuliformis. The sequence continues at coordinate 1,880,576,723 of CM062819.1, read as the reverse complement.
TCTCAAAGCCCTAGATCAAGCCTAGTTTGGATGGTGTGTGAGCAGATTTGAAGGACAATGTATTGGACACTCTTGGTTTGTTGGGATGCAGCATGAGAGTGGACCAAGTGTGAGCCTAGATAAGGCAGAGTTGGAGCAACCTAAAGAACAACTTGGGAGGATTGTAGAGGCTTGCTTCAAGCCCAAAGAAACACATCTCTTGAAGGACTAAGGGATTGTTAGATGTGGTAGAAGAAGAAGCTCAAGGGTCTAATCAACTAGGAGCAGTTTGAGTAGCCCTAGACTTGCCTTGTGGAGGACATCTACAGTAGAAGAAGGGCAGTCCTCCTAGCCCATGTTCATTGTGGGAGAAGGACATCTTGTACTTATGGGTGGCAATCCTACGTGCCCTATGTTAGTCTTCATTAGAGCAGCGTAGGAACACTATGGTGGGTTGAAGTCCCTAACTAGCTAAGGAGTAGCACTGGGCAGTTGAGAGTTGTTCACAAATGGAGTTGTGAACAACTCGACAGGAATATTGATATGTTGATGCATTGAAGGACAAATAGTCGACTAGAGAGAAAATTGGAGTTGAGATTTAGTGGCTAGATGGACTTGGTGCATTGATAGAGGCAAATGTTGCAGATCGGGAGTCGAAGGACTAGGCAAGTGTGTTCATGGTACGACCGAGAGGAGCTAAGAAAGCACGCTACAACCAGATGGTCAAAGTATCGTGTTCAGGGTAGATTGATGGTCATCGCGAGAGACACCAAGCCATAGTTGTTGTTGTATTCTTGTACTAGTGGATATTTGAGGGCCATTATCCCTGGCATGGGAGCCCTAGACTGTTGTATTATTCAATTGGGTTAATATAACGAAGTTGGGTTGCAAAATTTGTAAAAAGTTGTCTATATTGCACGTGTTGATTTACTATCGTATTTCATCCTGTTGTTGTAAAGTAGACTTGTTGTGATACTTGGTTGGGTAGCATTAGTTATTTAAGATTCTACCCTAGACACCATTATTGTGGAAAAACAACAGAGTTGACTCGAACAAATTCTTTGATGTTTGATCGAGTTATTAACTAAGGATTGGAGACCGAATATTCTGTGATTTGTTGATTGTACTTTGTTGAGATTCTACTTTTGTTATGGGAATTGACCAAGGTTTGCCTGCAAGTCAAAATCTGAGGTTTGACCGAACTTCCTATGGAAATTGTAGCACCAAATTTCGGCCATTTGACAAGTAGCCTCAGGTCGAAATTCGGCCCCTTGTACAAAAATTCACTGTGAGCAAATCGTTGACCTATTCTCTCTCCTTTGAGTAGTTTTGACTTGGCATTTATTGAAGTTAAAGGTTGGGATTTTGACTGGAATATTCTGATGTACAATTTGATGAATTGAACTCTCTCTCATAAGAAAAGATTAATGACAGGAATGCTCTATAGAAGTCAAAATTGTATCATTGGAAGTAGTTATCAACTTGAAAATTGTCCTAGTCTTGTTTGCAACCAAACAATCAACAGGTACATCGTGAAGACCTACAAAGGCTTTGACAACAGATGGAAGAACGAAGCAAAGTTTGTGGGATGAGGATTCTCTCAAGAAGGAGAGAAAGCTATGAGAAGAAATTTGCTCCAAACCAAAGAAGGATTTGCATGGACCTCAGGCATACTATACTTGGAGTGATGCATATCTAAGGAGTCTCGGTTGATCTTGTGAACATATGTTTTGTTTTTGGTGTAAGCAAAAGAGTCACGTTGCAGAGGGAGCAACAATGGCAAGAAGATTTACTTCTGTGATAGAGGGAGCAATCATGACAGAGGGCGCAGTCATGACAAAGGAAGTTGATCTCTGATTTTTTTTGAGAAATCAATGCATGTAGATGCATGTAGTTATTAGGGGTTTGATTCCTCTTTTCTTTATAATTACTTGTGAATTGTGTTGGCTTCTTTACTTCTTTATTATGACATCTTTCATCAAGCAATTACATAATCAAATATGCATGAAGATCACAAGAATAACAGACACAAGATGTAGGCACTCAGCCAGGGGAAAACCTCTCTCTAAGAGAAAACTCAGTCAAACTCTTCCTCTATAATCAAACCAAGTCAAAGTGAGACAATCCAAGACCTTTTGACCTAGACAAAGACCTCTTCCAATCACCAACTCAGCGCTCCTTCCAAGTAAATAAACATTGTCAAAGTCAACAAAAGTACCTTCCTTCAAAACTGCTTCAATCTGGAATTTTGGCCTCCCTGCAACTCAAAATTTCGAACCTGCAGTCTCTACAAAAATTTCAGCCCCTACAACTTGCCTAGAAATACTAGAAAACTCGCATGTTTGAGAGAGAAGATGCACAAACTTCGATTTTTTTCTGCCTTTGATTTGACCTTCTTGTCCTTGACTTCACACTTCCTTTTCTCTTCCTGTTCTACAGATCAAACTTGTTGATGGATGAATGCGAAATAGGTCAAGCTCTTCTATTTATACTGCTTCCACAAGGTCAAATGACCCTAATCTGGGTCGACTTCATCAAGGTAGGGTTGACTTGGTGAGGAGGTGACAAATAATTGATTTGTCTCAAAACTAATTTTCTTCACATGTTACAAAAGCCCAAGAAGGGTCTCTACCAAATGTGACAATGACTCTTAAGACTCAATAGAAACGCTAAAAGCCTACAATGTAGGCTTTGACCTAATAAATAAATAAAATGAGCGTGAAACCCATGCTTCAAAATAATTTTCTCTTTCTTCTTTTTCAATTTTACAATAAATACATAATGATAAAGTACAATAGCAATTATGAATTTCGACCATAGTTACATTTTCAACACTCCCTCTTAACTAGGGAGGTATTCATAATTGTACAAATAGGTACAAGCATGAACTCAAATTGACATGTTCACAAAAAAGTTTCAGAATACGCAATGTTAGGGATACCCTAACTACCAAGGTATCCTCCCAACAGGGACTAAGATCTCATCAAGGCAATTGCCTCTATAGGTACCAACAGGCTACAGCTCTGGTATCAATAGACACCATTTAGGCCTCCATGCCTTGACCCCAACCCTTACTGGGATCCAAGTATCATCAACACTAAACCGAACCTCCAAGATACCCTCCCACACTAGGATCTAGACATCATCAACAACTGAGATCTCAATACTAGCCAGGCCAGGATGTCCTCCCAAGTACCATCATATGGGCAGTTTTGTGCTACTTATTTCTCCATCCCACAAAAATTAGAGATATCCACCAATCCAAGCATGCTTCCAAATCGAAATCTTCCCGCAGTAGAGGGAGCAGCGTTGAAGCCTCAGCGTGAGGAAGCGCTGGTGTGCGACACAGTTTTTCCGCAGGGCGTTTTTGTTGGGCAAAAAGACATCAGAAGAGAGAAGAGAAGCACAGTGAGGGAACTTTTCCTTAGTAGATTTCCTGCCCAAGTAGTCTGTTTTCTTATTGGCTGAGCAACAGCAGTAGGAAGCAAAGAGGAGCAGTTCGACATTTTCGTGGCAGAGATGGCAACCAGTGGGCTGAGAGATCAGGACAGGCTGGATGGGGTATCCAACTACTTCATCTGGAAGGAAAGAATGTCATTAATTCTAGATGAGCATTCTCTCAAGACCTATGTCGACAATGTGGTGGTTGTGCCTGCAGATCAAGATCTGCTAAAGAAGTAGAGAGCAGAAATGGCGAAGGCCAAAAGGATGATCCTAGATGGAGTAAAGCAAGGTTGCACGAAACGGGGAAACAGGTACGAGTTTCCGAAACGGGAAGCGATACGAAACGCGACCTCCCCAAATTTTGGAAACAGGGAAACGCGAATATATATATATATATATATATATATATTTGAACATTTAAGAAATATGTGCAATCATAAAGCATATATGATACATTCTAATTTATTACATTATGATAAAATTGTCAATTGTCAATGCATAAACTATAAGTATCTAAATTTACATCACGTTTACTCATGAATAATCACATAATGAAAATAGAAATATCCAAAATCAGCCAAGAGAAATTCCTAATTTTTTGTCTCGTGCTTGATTGGGAGTCTCCTCCTACATAGTTAAATGACCTTAGTGCTCTTGATCAAATACAAGTTTCATACCCTAGTACCCTACATTCTCTTGATTATTGGGAGTCTCCCCTGCATAGAGGGCTTTGTTCTCTCGATTAAATACAAGTTCCATACCCTAGTACATGATAAAATCCAATGGAAACATTGCAATCCCCCAATCCTGAAATCCTGAAAAACAGATAAGTCTGCTGGATTTTGAGTGAGATCTAAAATTCTACTTTCTCCATATGAAATCCAATGAGGGCGAAACCACTCTCAAACATCCTGAGTCATTTCATGGTAATGTTAAAAATTTAAGTAAAAGGATGAAAATGAAAAATAAAGGAGAATATCACTTTTACTTTAAGAATTTAACATTACCATGAACTGCATATCAACACTAGGGCAAAAGTTCACTTCTATAACTTTAGACAGGCATCTGGAAGCAACTAGAAGTCACTAGGCTAACATAAGAATAGATTAGAAAACAAATAAAAAAAATTAAAAATTAAAAAAAACACAAGTAAATGCTGAAACGTGGGTCGTACGGCCCTGAAACGCATTTCAGGCCGTACTGGCCACGTTTCAGTTTCGTGAAACGTGGCAGTACGGCCTGAAACGCGTTTCAGGGCCGTACCAAACGCGTTTCAGCGTTTCGTACTCGTTTCCGTACGGAAACGCCCTCCTACCCCACGTTTCCTGCAACATAGGAGTAAAGGATCACATGGTTTGTCACATCGCTAGCAGAGAGACTTCTAAGGAGATGTTGGATGCCTTGGCACCACTATATCAAGGATCTTCCGAGCAACGAAAGATGTACTTAGAGCAAAAACTAAGATCTACACAGATGCAGAAGGGGGTGCGCATAGATTCGTTCCTCACGAAGCTTCAGGAGACCCGGGATGAGTTAGCATCTGTGGGGTCTACACCTCAAGGGTCTGAGTTGGTTAGACTGGCCCTCAATTTTGTCTCAAATGAGTGGCAAGTCTTTGTCCAGAGTATCATCGGCAGGGCGACTTCGCCAAATTGGGATGAGATGTGGGCAACTCGTAAGCAAGAGGAGCTAAAGAAAGATCTAGTCAAGTGTAAGCTCGACGAAAGCAGCGACAATGGGTCGAAGCCCAAGGAGGAGGAAGAGAATGCATCCCTTACATCCATGGGCCTACAGGAGCAGTGGAAGCAGAAGAAGGATGTCTCAAAGATCAAATGCTTCAGGGGTGGTGAAATGGGTCACTACGCTACACAGTGTCCTCTCAGAAAGAAGGACAAAGATGAGAAGCATGATTTGAAGGTTGCACCCGCGAAGATCGAAGAAGAGGAGTTTGCCATGAAAGTCGAGATACCTCCAGGAGGAAGGTGGGCAAATTTGGAACTGTAGTTCGAAAGAGCTACAAATGGGTAGGATCCTTGAGGAACCCACCTCACAGATCAATTCCTAGCTACAAGAGCTCAGATCAGCAGTAGCAGGATGGACCAGCGTCAAATGGTGCAGAGGAGTTGGAGCGACAGATACAGTGGCTAGAACGCCAAGTCTGAGCAGCGTAGTGCAGAGTTGCAGCAGTGCAGGGAGGTACAGTGCAATAGCAGTAGCAACGTAGTAGCTTCAGAGGGATACTATGGGACTAGCACCAGTCAAATCTTCAACATCGAGATGCATCTATGCTGAACACTTGTTCAATAATTTGGGATGTTTTTCCATTGTTAATGCAGTAGCAGCCGCAGTTTGCAATGCAGGGGCAGTTGGAAGTGGCAGTACCAGCAGCAACACAGATGCAGAAATTCAGAGGGAGTTGTAGTACAGATGTAGTGTTAACAATGGTAGTGTCAGCAGTAGTACAGTTGCAGCAACAACGCAGTAGTTGGTGGACAGCATGTCAGACATCAGCAGCGTAGAGGACAATGTTATGAAGTCAAGGTGATGCTTCAGTGAGAGGCATTGCTAGAGCACATTCCTTGCTAAGAGGGAGTGTTGATTTCTAGTAGCACTGGATGCGCTCTGAGTCTCAAATTTTGTACGGAGGCTTGGGCAGATGTATTCCAAAGAACCCATAAAAGCGTTTTGGGAAATTCCACTCGAAGACAGTCTTATTAAAATAATTAATTATTTTTAATGGGACCCTAAGTCTAAACTTAAGAAATTAAAATAATTAATGGGTATTAATCTAACTGTGGGTGTAAATTCTAGAAGAAGACGAGGATCAAGCAGAAATGATCTTAGCCATTGATTAGCTTCTAATCTAGGTCATTGAATGTCAACAAGGAGATTATTTATGGAAGCTTGAGGGTCATTTGGAAGACACATAGAGAGTTGATCAGTCAAATCGAATTGTTGAAGCTAGAGCAGCGCAGTGATCTGTAGTGATCACCTAGAGAGGGGCAGAGGGAGTTTTGGCTAGAGGATCTTCTCAGGAACCAACAATACTCAGCGGAGAGGTAGAGAGACACACGAAGGAGGCAGCACAGAGAGTGATCATCATCCTTGGCCTTTAAGAAATAGATCCAGGTTTTTCTAAAGTGATCATCAATAAAGGTGTCGAAGTATTCGCCACCACTAAGAGTTGTCGTGGACATTGGGCCACAAATATCTGAGTGTATCAATCCCAATACAACTTCTACTCTATTTTTACTTCTGGAAAAAGTTGCTTTAGCATACTTCCCTAGTGCGCATCCTATACATACATCATCATGCTCATTACTAAGGACTGGAACCCCTGTAACAGTCTCTTTGAGCATCCTCATTGCTCCATGGTGTAAGTGCCCCATTCGCCTGTGCCACAGTTAAATCAATTCCTTTTCACCATTATGATTGTTGCCTATCAGTGCCATTAGAGACTCGAGCTGCAATCTATACAGTCTATTGCTTCAAGCTCCAATTTGTATCTTCTTCTTCCAACTTGGATGTTTGACGTATACTTTCCTTCCAATGAAGTATACACCGTATCCCTTGTCCTGTAACTGGGACACTAAAATTAGATTCATTCCTAACTCGGGCACCTGCAAAACGTTAGTGGCTCGTATGCTGGTTCTTGCTTCCGTCTTTAATGCTATGGTGCCTCTTCCTACTAGAGTACACTTCGTTCTGTTTCCCATAGTAATCTGAAAGTCCATTTGCTCATCTTGATAGCTCGAGAAATATTCTCGTACTCTAGTCATATGCGCTGAAGCCTCGCTATCAATATACCAAACATCTATTGACGCTAAACTTGACAAGCATGTGAATTCTTCTTCCAATCTGGAAGATAATTCGGAGACATCTTGATTTTCCATCCTTCTTTGTACTATTTTTCCTATCGATTTCTGACACTTTTCTATCCCGGTAACTGCTCCAAAAAAAACTACGTATTAGCAGAAGATCTGCTCTACAAGGAAAAATACGTTGCTCCCTTCTGCCTCTGGAAAGCTTCGATCTGGAGATCGAATTTCTCTATCAACTCACTCAGAGAAATGGATTTCTCCTCAAAACTTCGACCTTCTAGCCCAAGGACTACGCTGCCTACTGGGGATTCGAATTGTTGCCTCTGCAGTAATTTTGAATTCCTCTTCCTTTCTACTTCTGAGCTTTTCTGCTCACGATTTGTTCTCTGATACCATGTGAAAATTTCTAAATAGAAATCCAACTACAATGATTGATATTATTTCTTCTACTTATTATTTCATAAATAAGTTATTCACAGTGTTTCTACAGCAAATATCGAAATAAATTCTACTAAAGCCTTCACAATTAAAATACTACAGAAAGTAAATGCAAGGAAAAATACTAGTACAAGTATAAACACAAAGACAGAGATTTTTAGATAATTGTCGCCGGAAAAACCCAATGTGGGAAAACCGGTGCAACAGATGAGGGTTTCTTTATTAATCTTCAGCAAAAAATCTCATGTACAAGATACAACCAGCAGAATAGAAGAGGAATTTTTGTGAGAAATATTACAGACGATATTCTCACGCTTCTCAGCTAAATTCTGACTCTAGAGAGGACCTACTGCGCCCTCTACGTCCCACTGCGTCAGCTTCTGCGTAGAGATTGTGCAGTCCTAGCGTCAATCCCAGCGTCACAACCTCAGCGTTGTCTCTCCTCTGCTCTGCATCTTCTTCTGTTCCTACACCCCTAACTAATGTTGATGCCCTCTCTCCTTTTCACCAGCAACTCTCCCTCTAATTCGATTTCCTGTTACTGAACTTCGACCAGTGAGAAAATCGATCTTACTTGGGTAACTGAGTATCTGCTCGGTGTATTTTCCAAATGCTCATCGAAGTCCTTATAATCCACCAATTGAGTAATCAACGACCCAAATTAGATTCTAATCAATGACTCAGATCATATTTACTTGATCCTCGTCTTCTTCTAAAAGTTTCACCCACAGTTAGATTAATATGCTTTAATTATTTTAATTCCCTAAATTTAGACTTAGGCACCCATTAAAAATAATTAATTATTTTAACAAGACTGTCTCTAGGTGGAATTTCCCAAAACAATTTCTGGGTATTATGGAATACATGTGTCCAACCCTCCCACCAAATTTTGGGCCTTAGAGCACATCCGATGCTACCATAAATCAACAGGTGGATCATCCTCCAAGCAAGAAACGAATTCTCCATGTGATGGGCATCATGAAGAACGCCATCATGCCCTCCAAGTCTCCAATGCTCGAAGGAAATGTGCCCATAAACTTCAACACAAGGTCTAGCAATCCATGAGTAAGCTATCTCTAGTATGTTTCTCCATCACGGTAGCACAAATGTTAAATGCAATCCATATCTTGTTAATTTGGCAGCGCAAGGACAAATTCCCTCCTTTGGACAGTCTTCCTCATCAAGAAAGAACCCTCCTAGCCCTTGGAAGCATCTAATTTGGTTAAGGAAAAAATGTATTTTTGAAGAGGAAACCCACATGTGCACAAAAGGACAAATCAGCTTTAATGAGAAATTGGACACCCTTGGAAGCATATAAATACAAGTGAAACTCATTTGGATATCATCAACAAGCATCTTCTTCTCTCTCTTCTTTGGTTTTGGCTCGCACAGGTCTGAGGTTGGTTCACGAAATTGGTTCGTACAAGTCCAAAATTGTAGGGTCCAAGCTCGCACGTGTGAAGAAGGGAATTTGATTTGTAGCCGCAGGGTTGGAACAGGGAATTCTCGGTTGTAGCCGCTCGCATGATAGGGTGCTCCCTGCGGCTGGAGAGCTACAGTCGCTTGCATGGTCACTAGCTCCGTGTGGTTGTGACCTAAGATACTTTTGACAGTTGACTGCAGACTTTAACTATTGACCGTAGGCTTAGAAACTTTGATTTGAATCAGATCTATCTATTGGGCTCATCTCTTGGATATTGTTTGGTTGGTTTTGTTGGATAGTATTGTGATTGGTGAATTGGATCATTGTACTCTCTCTTTGTTGAACATTTTATGACAATCTAATAAGAAAAAGAATTTGAAAGGGTTTTCCCCCTTGTGGGGTTTTTCCTTGGTCTTTGACCAAATCCTTGTGTCTCTTATTGTTCTTGATTGCCTTCTACATTCTATTGCATTCACTGTTCTATCTACAATTGCTCTTGATAATTGAAAGAATAAATTGTGTTGAAAGATTGCAAATTAAAGAAAAAAATTAGGCTAAAGTGATTGTAACAGCATAGAAAAGTGGAATCTTAGCATATCCCATGAAGCGACCTAAAGCATGGTGTAAACACTTTCAGAGTAACCCCAAAAGCTAACACTCAATACATCATTTACCTCCATTTACTTCCACTAAAACTCTCCAATGAACGTTGAGCTCCTAGACTTATTCAAGGCATGAAAAAAGGAGAGGAAATGATTGAACTTAAAATATTTGAGGAGAAACTACAAGGAGGTGGCATTTCAGAATATCTACCCAGTTCTCTAATTTGCAACCTCATCCTATATGTCTTTGTTTTGTTTCAAGCCACATGTAAATTGTGTTGATTTGGGGTAGCATCGGATGTGCTCTAGCCACGAAATTTGGTGGAGAGGTTGGGGCACATGAGATCTCCAATACCCAAAAAGGGTTTGGGCAAATTCTAAACAGATCAGGAGATATTAAAATAATTAATATTTTTAATGGAGTCCCTAAGTCTAAACGTAGGGAAAATAAAATATTAATGTGTATTAATATGAATCTATGTTAGAGTGGTCCAAAAGACATGGATCAAGCTAGATCTAATCTTAGTCGTTGATTAGGGACTTAATCTCAGCCGTTGAGATGTCAACAGGAAAAGTATAAGAGGAGGCTTGAGGGTTACTTGGAGAGCACACCAGATGATCAGTGATTCTATTCTCTAGAGCGGGGTTTGCTAAGAGAGATAGAATCAGTGATCGGGAAAGCAGTTGAGGGGCATTGAGTTCAGAGAAACAGAGAAGGCAAAGATTGTGTCGGGAGAGCAGCGCAGCAGCCAAGGAGGGTGATGCAGAGCCAACAAGGGCTCATGCAAGGCTACATAGAGGTAGCCAAGTGCTGCGCAGAGCACCAGAGGGGCCAGTGCAACTGACGCAGAGGCTCCCAGAGCTGACACAGGGCCTCCTGGGGCTGACGCAGGCCTAGAAAGGCTGATACAGGGCCAACGTGAGACAGAGAGGGGCTGACGCAGTCCATATTGGGCAAGCGCTGGGATTGCAAGAGCAGCTTTGTGCTAAAGAGTTGCCAAAAGGATTTTCCGGGGTTTCAGCTAGGAGATTTCTCTCAAACTGTGAGGTATAGCTGCTAAGGAAATTCTTTGTTGGGTAGGCCAATTTCGGCACCCAGATTGTACTATGATATTGCTTAATAATTAAACCCTCAGATAGTTGCACCAGTTTTCCCGCATTGGGTTTTTCCGAGGACATTGGTCGAAAAATAATGGTGTCATGTGGTGTGTTTGTTCTTGTTTCTTTTATTTGTTCATCTGTAATATGTTGAGCATGCACTGGTGTTTATTTTCAGTATTTACTTTGTAAATAACTTGCTAAAGAAAAATAACAAGTAGGTAGGAATAAATCAGAAAAAGTGCATGAAGGGTGCATAAACTAAGTAAACTTAGAAACTTCAACAAATTGACTTGTTGACTAATGCCTCAAAATAGGGGTCTTGATCCTATAAGCAATAGAAGAGATGGTCCATGGTGCCATGTCCAGCCTCAAAAGGTACCCAAATTGATGGAAATAGTCAATGTCCTCCATGGTTTGAGCCTTCAAGGGTGACAAGTGATCTCCCACGTCAAAAAGTCTCCAACATTCCAACACAAGCTTGTGGTCCAAGCCGTCAACCATGGTGTGGCATCAAAGAATGGTACAACTCCCAACCAACAGCCTCAAGGGGAAGGTAGTACCATTCCAATCAAAGGCCAGATCTATGATAACAGCACTATAGACCATTCAAAGCAGAGGTCCAAAGCCTCCAACTAAGGCTCCAAACAAGGATCCATACCCATACCTCATCAAATTCTCGAATAATGGCCCACCGCTGCCATGTGTGCAAAATGTTGAAGTTTCTAAGTGTACCAGTTAGAAACCCTCCATGCACTTCACTGATTTATTCCTAACTACTTGTTCTATTAATTAACAAGTTATTTACCATGTAAATACTGAAAATAAATACAAGTGCATGCTCAACATATTACAGATCATCAACTAAGCGAAATAGAAACAAGCACACAAATGACACAGTTATTTTTGGACTAATGTCCCCGGAAAAACCCAATGCGGGAAAACCGGTACAGCTATCTGAAGGTTTTATTATTAAGAAACTCTTTTCTGAGTACACTAGGTGCCAAATTAGCTAACCCGACAGAGATAAAAAGATATGGCAGCAATACCTCTCTTCGGAAGCAGGTATTCGGAAACCCTACTCCACGAAATCCCTCTCCAGCACAATCTGAAGCCTAGCGTCAGCCCTACTGGCCTCTGCGTCAGCGTACTGAGGCTCTGCGCAGTCTCTGTGGCTCTCTGCGTCACTCCTGCAGCCTCTGCATGGATGATGCAGGCCCTTCTATATCTGCGCAGTCTCTGCTGCCCTTGCGTAGCTCCCTTTGGCTCTGCTTCTGCCTCTCTCTGCTTCTGCGTTGGTCTCTTGAAACTGTCCCTGCCTCTCTGCCTCCTACTCACTGCCCCTCGCTGCAACTGATCACTGATTCTATCTCTCTCAGCAAACCCCGCTCTAGAGAATAGAATGATTGATCACTCATGTGCGTTCTCCAAGTGACCCTCAAGCCTCCTCTTATACTTTTCTCGTTGACATATCAACGGCCGAGATTAAGTCCCTAATCGACGGCTAAGATTAAATTTGGCTTGATCCATGTCTTTTGGACCATTCTTACACAGTTTTATATTAATTCACATTAATATTTTAATTTCCCTAAGTTTAGACTTAGGGACTCCATTAAAAATATTAATAATTTTAATATCTCCCAAACTCTTTAGAATTTGCCCAAACCCTTTCTGGGTATTGGAGATCTCTTGTGCCCTAACCTCTCCACCAAATTTCGTGGCTAGAGCACATCCGATGCTACCCCAAATCAACACAAAATGGCCCTCCACATCAGCGCATAAGGTGATCAATAAGGACAGCACTCAATGATGTTACAAATGGCATGCAAAAGAGGTGTCCAAGTGTCCATGAACAGCCCCAAAACTGCCTTGGGAGGTGTAACAAATGCATCAATATATGTGAAGTTCCTTGAACAACTTGAACTTCCTTGGGAAATGTGAATGTAACCAAAAATCAGAATGCAATCAGCTCATAAATGAAGGGTATGTCGTGCCACAAACTGTTGTGTTTACAAAAAAATTTAGTATAGGTACCCCAGCCAAAAAGAGTGGTAATACCCCCCCAACCCCCAAACAACAATTTGCATTATGTCATTACAGTAGTTTCTCTTGAGTTTCTTGTCATCACCTGATTCAATTGGGGCAGCATATTCCCATGATTGATCAAGCAGCCTCTTGAATTTGAACTTGGGAGCTATTGACAGTGAAGAATCAGAGATAGGAAACAAAGAAGAATAGGAGATAGTCTAGACTCTAGAGTTGTAGGCCGATGATTCATCTCCGCAAAGTTAACACATAAATCTAAATGAAGTATCAGAAATCTACTTGGCTGTCAATGAAAATGCCTTCTGCAAAATCAGAAATTGAACTTGAAGATGCAGATGGCTTTTCCCTCAAGTCTCCACCTTTTATGCAGTCTCTAGTAGGTCGATAGAATGGATCTCCAAGTTAGACTCCAACCACCAATTGATCTCCAAGCAAGGTAAAAGGCATTACTGGAAAATGCTTCTCTGTGAACAGTGAATATGAAATGCAAAAATGAATGTATAGTGAGTGTTTTTGGGGCATTTAATAGATTTAGGGTTTTGTTGGAGGCCTGCCCCTATTTTTTCCCTCTTAAAACCTCGAGTTTGGATTTTTCTCTGAGGCAAAACCATGGGGTACGTGTTTTCTAAGTTTGGCAACTACATGTGAGTTCAAGCCAGGTTTGGGAAAATTTCCCAAGTTTGAGACACATTTTGACAATAGTGAGTTTTATGGCAATTTATGGGCAGTTAGCTGTTTCAGGAACCACCTTGCTCGACAGATACCTACCAGTTTCACAACACTGAGTCACACCCTTTTAATATGACCTTTCACTTGCATTTATACAAGAGCACTGTCCTTCGTAAAACATCATACTATCAAATTATCAATCTTTTGTTATCACATATCATTGTGCATTCTCATATGCAAGTATATTTTATTCACAGGTGCATAACACCAATGGTCCAAAAGACATGGTACATGAAGAATGGCACCATAGTATGCAACAATCTAAGCCTCTTTGTGCTTACTCTTGTACCATGTTAAAATGGTTTTGTACCTCTCACCATGATTAAAAGCCCTGATGCTCAATTAATTCTTCAAAAACAGTTATGTAAGGTATGTGAGACAACTAGAAAGGTTGAAAATGAATATTCAAAAAATAACATTTGCTCAAACCTATTAACATATCTAAAGTATTGCACAATTCGGGTGAATAAATGAGTGATTCAAAAGTTCTGAATACAACCAAATAGATTCTCTTCATATCTTCAAACCTTTGAAGATCAAATAGGCACATTGTCATGTAAATGATCACATAGTTCTCTAGTATGAAATCAAGATGGAAGCTTTTGACATTTGGCATATCCCTGACCCCAAAGATAAACTCCAACTGATTGCATCCAAAATACTAACATTTAGGAAACCATTTCCAGATTTAAATACTCTGAAAAACTCCTCATTATTCGTGTTGTCTTGCTTGAATGCAAACATGGTATTGCTTAGCCTATCCTCTAGAATCCCTTTCAGACTTATTGTTCCTATAAGTTGATTTCACAAGCCTAATACATGTGCTCCAACATTTATGAAGCCTGCAGTAATGACATTTGCAAGCTACTTTATTTATGAAACTTGAACAAGTAATGAATTTTTCTCAATCAAGAAGCAATGAGACTATGTGAGAGATTGATCCTAAGAGTATGATGATCTACATCTCATCCACATGACACTGGAAAGAACACCTACAAAGATTCTTCATGGCTATGATCCTGAGATAGTGGTTAGCATATCCACATTTCACGGGAAAAATAAAAGGTGCTGAAGCTTATCAACCCAATCAATCTGTGGTGAAATATTCTCCACAATATCAAATAAAGGTTACGTTTAAATAAAAAATAAATGAAAAAGGACAATAAAAATGGGAAAGAGAACAATAGAAGTCAGTATAATGAAAAACAATATGACACTGCCACAAGGCTCAATAATGAGTCATATGCATCAATTGTTCAAAAATTAATATCTAAATATTTCGGCATTTAAATCGATAATATAAAACCTTACCGTCCATGGATTGCTGCCTTCTTGTGGCCTTTGAAAAGAGAAGAATGTCGTGTGGATTTGCAACCTGTCCAATGGTCATATCCATTTTATCAAGATTATTGACAAAATAAAGATTTCATTTGAATAATTACTTTAAAAAGCAATGGTTCCTTCTGGTATTTAACCCCACAATAGAACATGATCCAAACCTTTCCAACAAATTTTTGACCAAATCTTTGAGGATTTATAGTTGTGAAGCCTGTATAGTCTACCTACAAAATCAAGATTAGAGACATAAGGAGAAAGCAAGTCTACTTTGCAACAAACAGTACTCTCATCTTAGTATTAGCTAAATTATCCAGCTCCTTGTCACCAATTTCCCAAAAGGATTAGCACATCAAATCAGGAAAAAACTGGCATTGTAAAGGGCAGGGAACAAGTGAACTGAAAAACTAAGGTTTATAAACATAGTATTAACACAAGGATTCATGAAACAAAAATTCAATCTATCATAATTTTTCTACGAAGTAACATATGCAGCATTTTCAAATAAGAAATCTATGTGCATCATTTGTCCATAAATATCTTCACTCTTATATAAAGAATTCTTCCGTCAATTATATCAACATGCCAACATAAAACCTTCAGGATTTCAAGGCAAGCATTCAGCATAAGAGCAAAAAAGAGTGGGAGATCTGCTCCTCAAAGTTGCATTTCATATTACTCAATAATAAATTATCCCAAAAGAATGAACAGGAGATAAAGACAAATCTTCAGCTTCTGTGAATAGACTAACTTTACCAAACGTATTTTTCCTCACCAGTGGCACTAAAACTAATGTAGTACTAAAAAAGATTCTGCAAATGGAAAACAATGTATTTATAGTGCTCAGCACTCCCTCCCTTGTTGGAGGAAACTATTTTGATTGCTGCCAAAGATAGGGAAATCCCTCAAATGGAAAGTTCCCTTTCCAGCCAAGTATATAACAGTTTGTTGTTTCAAGAAGTTTCAGTCTTGGTATAGAGCAATGCATCTTCAGAAAATCAAGTGACATAATTTACAAAACTTGACCTAAGATTTCCCTCTCAACTGTAGAAATTTCTGTTTTCCCACCCCGGTTTTCAGTTTCACCTTATTTCTCCCATATAGTTAAATACCCATTCCCATATCCATACATTTAACACTGAAAAAATAAATTTTCGCTGAAAACACAAATTCTGGAAATTTTACAGAATGCTGGAAAATGCAGAAATAAAATTCAGCAGTTACAAACAGCCATTAAAACACATTTAAACACAGAGATTTTTGGTCAAGATGACCCTGGAAAAACCCCCTACAACTCTTGGGGAAAACCAGTTCGAGAGCTCTTCTTTATTTCTGAAAATTGCCTTTTTACAATGAGAAATATTCAACAAAAAATCAGCAAGCAAATTTACAACTTATCTCTTTTCCCGTGCCTCACAGCAATCTGGAAATTACAGCAAACAGGACAGCAATCAATGTTGTACGGCCTCCTCGACTTTTGTGCCCACTTTCAGCATTAAATGTTGTTGTACTGCCAACATTAAATGCGATGTACGGACTGTAATAACTGCATTGTACGGCCTGAAATAAATGCGTTGTACGACCCTCGTTTTGCGTGCAAAAAAACCAACAAACTGCTCCTCGATTTTTGTGCAAACCACTCCTCGAAAATCGGGCCAAAAACTGCCTTTCACTGTGTGTTGAATCAGCTGTACAAATCTGCTCAACTGCTGCCTTGGAATGGGTGCCAAGCTGTTGTCTTCTTCTCCTCCCTGCTCAGAAATCTCTCTTGCTCTCTTGCTCTACTTCTCCCAATCTGCTCATGAAAGAATGAATGACCTTTTCCTCCTTTTCCTCCTTTAATTCAACCCTAAGTGACTTTTGGGTGATCCCTAAATCCAATGGCTGAAATAGATTGAGATCTAGGGCTGAGATTAAATGCACATTTAAATCTCACTTTCTATTTTTTAATTCACCCCACTTTAATAAAGACCCACTTAGTCATTTATTTTCAAAGTCACTTTTCCTTTTTAATTTTTCATTGACTTTATAAAAGTCACTTTAAAATTAGGCTTTAGTAACTTTATCACTTAAAGTCACTTTTAAATTAGATTTGATTTTATAAAAATTATAAAGTCACTTTAGGAGAAAAATTAAATTCTTTTGGACACTTCTCCCTAGGCCAAAGATCAAAGCCTTAGGGAACCACCTGTCCTTCGGTACCAAATTTCAACACTCCCTCTTACCGAGGAAGGTGTTCCTCACCACACCCATCTTGTTCCTGAAGTAGTCATGTTTGCCCCGTGGTAAGGCTTTGGTAAGAATATCTGCAACCTGCTCATCAGTGGGAATATACTCAAGCTTCACAGCGCCCTTTTGAACACAGTCTCTGATGAAATGATAATTGATCCCGATATGCTTTGACCTGTCATGAAATACTGGATTCTCCGTGAGTTTAATGCAACTCTGATTATCACAGTAAATCACTGAAGGTCTCAACGGCTGACCAAATAAGCCAAACAACATCTTGCAAAGCCAGATGGCCTCACAACTAGCTAGACTGGCTGCCATATACTCTGCTTTCGCTGAATTCAATGCTACTGACTGCTGCTTCCGGCTGAACCATGACACTACTGCCGAACCCAACCCAAAACAGCACCCTGAAGTGCTCTTCCTATCAGAAGCACAACCTGCCCAATCAGAATCAGTGTAACCTGCCAATCTCACTCCATCCCCCTGCCTATAGTCCAGACCATAATCCACTGTCCCGTGCAAGTATCACAAAATGTGTTTTGCAGCCACCCAGTGAACCTTCCTAGGGTCACACTTAAACTGACTCATCGTGTTGACTGCAAAACAAATATCTGGTCTAGTGTTGACCAAATACATCAAGGAACCAATCAGCTGCCTGTACAATGTGGGATCCACCAACTCAGAATCCGAAGCATGAAGCTTCTTCCAGTTGGTGATCATCGGTGTCGACATGGGTCTACAATCCTCCATGTGGAATCTGCCAAGGATGTCCACAATATACTTCCCCTGCCCTAGAAAGAAATGCCCCTCCTCCTGCCACACCTCCAAACCCAAAAAGTAATGCATCAAGCCGATGTCCTTCATCTCAAACTCCGCCGCAAGATCTCTCTTGCAGTGCTCTATGAGTCTCTCTGCACCTGTAATGACCAAGTCATCCACATACAGCACCAAAATGAGAGGCTCCTCACCTATCACAATAAAGTAAAGGTTCGGATCTGCCTCACTCTTTGTGAAACCCAACCCCTGCAAGTATGTATCTATCCTGGAGTACCAAGCTCTAGGAGCTTGCTTCAGGCCATAAATGGTCTTCTTCAGTCTGCACACATGGGACTCCTTCCCATGCACCTCAAAGCCCTGTGGCTGCTCAATGTACACCTGCTCCTGTATGAAGCCATTGAGAAATGTAGTCTTCACATCCATCTGGTGGATCTTCCAACCCATCTCTGCTGCTATCCATATAATGGAGCAGATCGAAGTATATCGAGCCACGAGAGCGAAGGTCTCTCATAATCAACTCCCTCTACCTGGGAGAACCCTCTAGCCACAAACCTCGCATTGAATTTCTCAATGCTGCCATCTGCAGCATGCTTTACCTTGTAAAGCCATCTGGAAGTAACCACGGATTTGCCCTCAGGCCTCGGCACCACCTCCCAAACATCATTCTTCATGATAGAAGAATACTCCTCCTGCATGGCCTCTCTCCAAACCTGCTGGCTAGCTGCCTCCTCATAGCTAGAAGGCTCAAAGTCAAGGATGTTGGTAACCATTGCCATATAGCTACAAAACCTCTCAGGTGGTCTACTCTCTCTGACCGGCCTCTTCGGCTCAGCAACAAATGTGGCATCTCTCAAGGTGTCCTGAAGCCACTTGGGCTTCCTCTTCCCTGACTGCACTTCTCCCATAGGAGAATGAAACTCCTCCTCCCCATCATCATCAGGAGCTTGAACTCCTGACTGTCTGTCTGCTGTCCTCCTGCCTGCACCTGAACCTGTAGAAGCTGAGGTACCGTGTGAACTGTCCATCAGTGGACTCCTTAGTGAACTGCTCTGTGAACTGCTCTGTGAACTGCTCTGTATGCTGCCCGAAGCACCACACCTCTGGCTCGGTGAGCCACTGCTCACTGACGGACCTGATATCCTCATAGATGTACCTCTTGATCCCTGCCCACTGGATCCCTGCGACTGAATCAACTGTTGTTGAGGGTCTGGCTGATCCAGATACTCTAACTCCTGTGATCTCCTAAAGGCCTTGTCCTCCTCGAACTTCACATCCCGTCTGACAACAACTCTCCTTTGTGCAGGAATGTAAATCCGAAAGGCCTTTGAGGTCTCACTGTAGCCAACAAAGATACCCTTCCTGCGGTGGGCTCTAGTTTGGTCCTCTTCTCCTTGGGTATGTAGGAGTATGTAATGCATCCAAAGATACGAAGATGACCAATATCAGGCTTCTTCCCAGAAAAAGTCTCCTCCGGAGTCATGTGCCCCAAGGCACGATGCGAACTCCTGTTCTACAAGTAAACAGCTGTGTTGCAGACCTCTGCCCACAAGAACAATGGCAACCCCTGATCATGTAACATGGCTTTGGCAACCCCTATGATGGATCTGTTCTTCCTCTCCGCAACCCCGTTCTGCTGGGGGTTGTAAGGAACAGTGAACTCCCTCCTAATGCCTGCCTCCGCACAATAGTCAACAAACTCTCCAAGGGTGTACTCTCCCCCATTGTCCAACCTCAGGGACTTGATCTTCCGACCTGTCTGTGTCTCCACAAGAGCTCTAAACTCCTGAAGCCGCTTGAAGACCTCACTCTTGGTCTTCAAGAAATAAATCCAAGTCCTCCTGGAGTGATCATCAATGAATAAAACATAGTACTCATATCCACTCAAGGAAACATGAGACATCCGACCGCTCACATCAGAATGAATCAAATCAAGTATCCCAGTCGCTCTGTTGTCACTGCTGGGAAAAGGGGATTTGGCAAACTTGCCCATCGCACATCCTCTGCAAGTATCAAAGTGATCAGTGCTGAAATCTGGCACACCTGTAGTGATCTCCCGCAAGGTCCTCAAGGCTCCATGATACATATGTCCCATCCTGCGGTGCCAAATCTCACACAGCTCAGAACTGCTAGCTCTGCTGTCGGTACTACTGCTCAATGCCACAAGGGACTGGAATGCAAACTTGTACACCTTTGCATGGCGTACACCTATCACTCTAGCTGAATCAGCTAGAGTGCCCCTGGGATACATCAACACCTGTCCTCCCCTAAACAGTACCTCATATCCTCTGTCCTCCAAAGCTGAGACGGATATGAGGTTCTTTCTCATCCCTGGCACATAAAGAACGTCTGACACCTTCAAGGGAGGTTTGGACTCCCACTGCTCTGACAACTCTGTCATCACCGAGTACTACCTCAATATCAGTGTCACTCTCTGAAAGCTCTGAGAAGTACTCCCGGACTCCTGTCATGTGACGTGAAGCCCCACTGTCCACATACCAGATACCTGAAGAAGCTCCGCTAATCGAGGGAAAAGCATGCTCCCTCTGAACCTGTGTGGCAAGTGATCCTGCACTAGGGGACTCATACGCAGTGAACCCAAACTCTCGGTCAAAACGAACTGCAAAGTCCTCAACCTCTGCTGAAGCTGCCACGTTCTGGTTTTTCCCCTTCTTCTTCTTCTTCTCCGGACACACAACTGCATAGTGTCCGATCTTTTGACAATTCCAACACTTCACCTTGGAATAGTCCTTCTGTGTGTCACCCTGTTTACCTTTACCTTTGCCTTTGCCCCCACCATTGCTTATGGAAGCCTGCTTCTTCCCTTTGCCTTTCTTGCCTCCTGTCGACAGTGCTACATCCTCATCCTGCTCAACTGGGTTGGCTGCCCCAAGCTGACCTTTCCTGATCTCTGTCTGAATGCAATCATCCCAAAACCTCTCCCATGTGGGAAGGGTCTCACGTGCACAAACCCCATCAGCGAAGTTCATCCATGAACGGGGGAGGCCATTCATTGCAATCCACACCAACTCAGTGGGTTGAATGGCCTCTCCAATTGCTACCAACTCATCTCCCACATTAGTAATCTTTGTGAGATATCCAGTTGCACTACCATTACCCATCTTAATGTTCTTCAGCTTCTCCTTCAGGACCATTTTCCGGTTCTCATCGGTACTCTGGTAGAGATTGGATAATGCTGTCCACATCTCATGGGCATTTCTCTTTCCTCTCACATGAGGAATGCAATGGTCTTTGACTCCGTCTAGAATTAGCCTCTTACCCTTGTTGTTCTTTTTATAATACTCAACCAACTGAGTAGCATCAGTAGGCACAACAACAGGGTTCTGTGTGGTATGCACCATGATATCCCAGAGTTCTACCTCCTCAAAGATACTTTGCATTCTCTCCTTCCAAACACTGTAATTTGTATGCCTGTCCAACCTATCCTCCACCTTCAATCCCAATGACATCCTGCTGTCCTAAAACTGAAAAATAGCACTGCTGTAGTAAAGATAAAACTGTTGTTTGTGAAAAATCAGCTTGCTGGAATTTTCTGAGTGAAAAATCAGCAGCTGTAATTTTTTCTCCTTGCTGTCCCAAACTGCACTTTAGCACTCAAGCTCTGATACCATGTAGAAATTTCTGTTTTCCCACCCCGGTTTTCAGTTTCACCTTATTTCTCCCATATAGTTAAATGCCCATTCCCATATCCATACATTTAACACTGAAAAAATAATTTTTTGTTGAAAACACAAATTCTGGAAATTTTACAGAATGCTGGAAAATGCAGAAATAAAATTCAACAGTTACAAACAGACATTAAAACACATTTAAACACAGATATTTTTGGTCAAGGTGACCCTGGAAAAACCCCCTACAACTCTTGGGGAAAACCAGTTCGAGAGCTCTTCTTTATTTCTGAAAATTGCCTTTTTACAGTGAGAAATATTCAGCAAAAAATCAGCAAGCAAATTTACAACTTATCTCTTTTCCCGTGCCTCACAGCAATCTGGAAATTACAGCAAACATGACAGCGATAAATGTTGTATGGCCTCCTCGACTTTCGTGCCCACTTTTAGCATTAAATGTTGTTGTACGGCCGGCATTAAATGCGTTGTACGGACTGCAATAAATGTGTTGTACGACCTGCAATAAATGCGATGTACGGCCTTCGTTTTGCATGCAGAAAAACCAGCAAACTGCTCCTCGATTTTTGTGCAAACCACTCCTCGGAAATCGTTCCAAAATCTTCCTTTCACTGTGTGCTGAATCAACTGTACAAATCTGCTCAACTGCTGCCTTGGAATGTGTGCCACGCTGTTGTCTCCTTCTCCTCCCTGCTCAAAAATCTCTCTTGCTCTCTTGCTCTCCTTCTCCCAATCTGCTCATGGAAGAATGAATGACATTTTCCTCCTTTAATCCAACCCTAAGTGACTTTTGGGTGATCCCTAAATCCAATGGCTGAAATAGATTGAAATCTAGGGCTGAGATTAAATGCACATTTAAATCTCACTTTCTATTTTTTAGTTCACCCCACTTTAATAAAGACCCACTTAGTCATTTATTTCCAAAGTCACTTTTCCTTTCTAATTTTTCATTGACTTTATAAAAGTCACTTTAAAATTAGACTTTAGTAACTTTATCACTTAAAGTCACTTTTAAATTAGATTTGACTTTATAAAAATTATAAAGTCACTTTAGGAGAAAAATTAAATTCTTTTGGACACTTTTTCCTAGGCCAAAGATCAAAGCCTTAGGGAACCACCTGTCCTTCGGTACCAAATTTCAACATCAACATGAACAGGTAATTGCTATGATATCAATGTCAATAAACTTTCCATTGAATAGAATAACAGCTAGGGGAGGATAAACAACAGCAAAGACTTCAGCAATTCCAAATACTGAAAACCAAAAACATGGGGCCAAGGCCTATGTCAGCATCCACCGACAACATGAATTACAACTGCACCCAACAGCTTGGGAATAAATTTCTCGAGGCCAATTCCTAGGAGGGTTCAATCTCATTGAAACTATTTTTCCCTGAAAGAGACCTGGTCAAGAAATTCTATATTCACAAAGGGAACTTGTTCTCAAACTTTACCCCAGGAAGAAAAATCCTAACCTCAACAAAAAAGCCTATAGGTACAACAAGAATACTACCCACTATCAACATAGTAGCCTGTGAAAATTCCTTAAACCCGGGAATCCCTACTGCAACAACTGATGACATTTCTCCTACTTGTTAGATTTACATGAACAAGTTTTTTGCAGTTTCCTATGGCCAACGCCGAAATACATACACTGTAGCCTACACCAATTAAATAATATGGCGAAACAAGAAACTGAACAATAGAGAAAGATACACACAAATGACACAGTTATTTTTGGACAAATGTCCCTGGAAAAACCATATGCCGAAAACAGGTGCTGCAAATCTCAGGGTTTTTATTATTAAGTATAAATATTTCTGAATACAACTTCTGGATGCCTTCCTCGCAATCTAGTTACAAAGAATATCACTCAGCAGAAGAAATTAGTGAGATTATCTCACTCTACACTGCAAGTCCCAGCTGATCCGGCAGTTGAACCAACGAATCCCTGGCTACTTCTGTGTGGACCCTGCGTCAACCTCTAAGGCACTGCGTCAACCTCTAAGGCATTGTGTCGCCTCTACTGGGAATCGATTTGCCTTCTGGAGTTGATTCTAGCCCTCCCGGCTCAGAATTGTCAACCTCCTTAGTAAATTCGGACTTCTGCATGGAAGGCTTCTATGTTGCTCTACGTGGGGCCTGCGTGAGCCCTTCCTTGCTCTACGTCACCCTCTTTGGCCTTTGTGTTGCCTCCTCTATGTGTCTCTGCCTCTCTATTGAGTATTCTTGGCTTCGGAGAAGATCCTCCAGCCAAAATTCCCTCTGCCCCTCTCTACGAGATCACTACAAATCAATGCATTGTGTCTAGCTTCAGCAATTCGATCTGACTAATTAATTTTGTGCATGTCTTCCAAATGGCCCTCAACCCTCCTTAAATAATCTTCTTGTTGACATTCAACGGCCCAGATTAGAAGCTAATCAATGGCTAAGATCATTTCTGCTTGATCCTCGTCTTCTTCTAGAAGCTCCACCCACAATTAGATTAATACCCATTAATTATGTAAATTTCCTAAGTTTAGACTTCGAGTCACATTAAAAATAATTAATTATTTTAATAAAACTGTCTCCGGGTGGAATTTCCCAAAACGCTTTTTGGGTTCTTTGGAATACATGTGCCCAAGTCGCCCTACAAAATTTGAAACTTAGAGCACATCTGATGCTATCAGAAATCAACACTCCCTCTTAGCGAGGAATGTGCTTTAGCAATGCCTCCCACTGAAGCATCACCCTGACTTCATAACATCGTCCTCTGCGTTGCTGATGTTTGACATGTTGTCCACTAACCACTACGTTGTTGTTGCAACTATACTGCTGCTAACACTGACATTGTCAACACTACATCCGTACTACAGCTCCCTCTGAATATTTGCATCCATGTTGTCGCTGGCACTATCACTGCCAACTGCCCCTACAATGAAAATTGTTGCTATTACTGCATCAGCAACGAAAAAACATCCCAAATTACAAAACAAGGTGTTCAACATAGATGCATCTCGATGTTGAAGATCTGACTGTTGCTAGTCCCACGCTATCCCTCTGAAGCCACTGCATTGTTACAGCTACTACACTGTTGCAACTCTGTGCTATGTTGCTCAGACTTGGCGTTCTAGCCATTGTATCTGTCGCTCCAACACTCCTCTGCACCATCTGACACTTAGTCCATCCTGCTACTCCTGATATGGTCTCCCGTAGTAACGTAATGGTCCGACAGGTGGGCTCCTCAGGTATCTTATCCATTTGTAGCTCTTTCGAACTACAAAGCTAAATCAGCCCACCTCCCTCCTGGAGGTATCTCAACTGTCATGGCGAACTCCTCCTCGATCTTTGCGGGTGCAGCCTTTGGATCATGCTTCTCATCTTTGTGATCCATTTCACCACACTTGAAGCATTTGATCTTCGAGATGTCCTTCTTCTGCCTCCGTTGCCCCTTGGATGCAAGGGCTACATTTTCTTCCTCCTCCTTGGGCTTCGACCCACTGTTGTTGCTTCCGTCAAGCTTACACTTGACCAAGTCTCTCCTTAACTCCAATTGCTTAGGAGTTGCCCACATATCATCCCAATTTGGCAAAGTTGCCCTACCCAAGATACTCTGGACAAAGACTTCCCACTCATCTAAGACAGAATTGAGGGCTAGTCTAACCAACTCAAACCCTTGAGGTGTAGACCCCACAATTTCTAACTCATCCCGGGTCTCCTGAAGCTCCGTGAGCAACGGATCTATGCGCTCCCCCTTCTGCATTTGTGCAGATCTCAATTTCTGTTGTAAGTACATCTTTCGCTACTCAGAAGATCTCTTATACAACGTAGACAATGCATCCCACATCTCCTTAGCAGTCCCTCTGCTAGCAATGTGACAGACTACATGATCCTTCACTCCATCAAGAATCATTCTCTTTACCTTCGCCATTTCTTCTTCAGCAGATCTTGATCTATCGGCATAGCGACCACACTGTCGACATAGGTCTTGCGAGAATGCTCATCTAGAAGGAATGACATCCTTGCCTTCCAGATGACGTAGTTAGATGCTCCATCCAACCTGTCCTAATCTCTCAGCCCACTGGTAGCCATTTCTGCCACAAAAATGTCAAATTGCTCCTCTATACTCTTGTTGCTACTACTCAGCCAATAAGAAAACAGACTTCTTGGCGGGAAGTCTACTGAGGAAAAATTCCCTCATTGTGCTTCTCTTCTCTCTTCTCATGTCTTTCTGCCCAACACAACGAACTCCAAAAAAAATTTGTCCCACCAGCTCTTCCTCACGGTGAGACTCACCGTTGCTCCCTCTGCCACGGCAAGTTTTCGATCTGGAAACCCTTCCTCTCTGTCGACTCAATCTGAGAGAAACTACCTCGAAAATTCAGCCCTCCGGCTTGGACTGCCCAAATCCCTCTGGGGATTAGAACTGCTGCCTCCTGCATCTATTTTGATCTCCTTTTCTGCTTAGCGTTGGATTCTTTTGCACTGTTCTTCTAGTCTCACCCGCACTGCTCTGATAGCATGTGAAATTTCCTTAATCCCGGGAATCCCTACTGTAGCAACTAATGATATTTCTCCTACTTGTTAGATTTACATGAACAAGTTATTTGCAGTTTCCTACGGCAAACATCGAAATACATACACTGTAGCCTACACCAATTAAATAATGTCAAAACAAGAAACTTAACAATAGAGAAAGATACACATAAATGACAGTGATTTTTGGACAAATGTCCTCGGAAAAACCCAATGCGGGAAAACCAGTGAAGCAGATCTGAGGGTTTTTATTATTACGCTGAAGTATTTCTGAATACAACTTCTGGATGCCTTCCCGGCAATCTAGTTACAGAGAATATCACTCGGCAGAAGAAATTAGTGAGATTACCTCACTCTACACTGCAAGTCTCGGCTGATCCGACAACTGAACCAACAAGTCCACGGCTACTTTTGCGTTGCCCCTGCATGGGCCCTGCGTCAACCTCTGTTGGGAATCGATTTTCCTTCTAGAGCTGATTCCATCCCTCCCAGCTCAGAAATGTCAGCCTCCTCAATAAATTTGGACTTCTGTGTAGAAGGATTCTACGTTGCTCTATGTGGGGCCTGCGTGAGTCCTTCTTGGCTCTGCGTCACCCTCTCTGGCCTCTGCATTGCCTCTTCTGTGTCTCTCTACCTCTCTGATGAGTATTCTCGGCTTTGAAGAAGATCCTACAGCCAAAACTCCCTCTGCCCCTCTCCGCATGATCACTACAAATCACTACATTGCCTCTAGCTTCAGCAATTCGATTTGACTGATCAATTTTGTGTGCGTCTTCCAAATGACCCTCAAGCCTCCTTAAATAATCTTCTCGTTGACATTCAATGGCTAAGATCATTTATGCTTGATCCTTGCCTTCTAGAAGTTACACCCACAGTTAGATTAATACCCATTAATTATTTTAATTTCCTAACTTTAGACTTAGGTCCCATTAAAAATAATTAATTATTTTAATAAAATTATCTCCGGGTGGAATTTCCCAAACGCTTTATGGGTTCTTTGGCATACATGTGCCCAAGCCTCCCTGCAAAATTTGAGGACTGTGCCAATCATGCTCCCCTAGACGTGTGATGATGACTGTCAGATGCCTACTAGGAAATCAGGGTGATATAGTCAACGTTGTCAACCTTGAGGTTCATGAATGGTTAAATCAGTATAGCTGATGCCATGGCATATTCCAGTAGAATGCGTATAGGATGGGAGCAGAAGAAATTAGGAAGGATAGGGTGATTCTAGAATAGTTTGGGAGCTTGGTTGGAGCAAAGCATGATTAATAAGATTGTAAAACTATATATATTCGAAACACAAATTTTAGAAATAACCACACATTAAAAAAACATTCAATCACAAAATATAATCCTTACATGATTACACTAACTGCTAAAATAATCATTGATATACTATATAAACCTTAACTCGGAACAAGGTCTTCTGAAAGAGGGGTGTATGTAATGACCACCTCGAGCTATAGGGAACATAGAAATATTATCATGCATACAAGACATGCATATGATAGCTACATATACATATATCACGTGCATTGCACTAGTATGCGTACTAACTAGAGCTGCGGGGGAGTGGCTCCTCCCCCTCTCCCCCGCTCCCCTCCCTAGTTTTTCGGGAGCGTTTGTCTTTTTTGCAAAAAAAAATTGCAGTAATATTCTAAATGCAATTTTTTTTCAAAGAAACAAATAAATTTTGAGTGGGGCAGCCTAATGATCAAGCCTACAGCCCTAGTATTGATATGTTATTCATGGTAATGTTAAATTCTTAAAGTAAAAGTGACACTCTCCTTAATCTTCATTTTCATCATTTTACTTAAATTTTTAACATTACCATGAAATGACTCGGGATGTTTGAGAGTGGTTCCAACCTCATTGGATTTCATATGGAAAAAGTAAAATTTTAGATTTCATTCAAAATCCAGTAGACTTATTAGTTTTTAAAGATTTGAGGATTGGGGAGATTGCAATGTTTCCATTGGATTTTGTCATGTATTAGGGTATGGGACTCGTATTTAATCAAGAGCACCAATTCCTCTATGTACCTTGATGTTAGTGACATTGGTTGTCGAACTCCTCTATCATGACCCTCCTAAAAATGTACACATCACTCAAACAAAATATTGACTTGACATCCAAAGGTAATAACAAAGATACCTCTGGATATTAATGCTTAGAGGGTGATATTAATGACAAAGATCTTGATTTTCCAACAAGACTAAAAAATTAGACATTTCTCGTGGCAGCAAGAGGCCCAAGCATTAGCAATAAATAATAGATTTAATTGTCTTTTCTAGTTTCTAGTAGTTTTTATAACTATTGACTATTTCATATTTATTATGATATTTTTTGTAAACAATATATGACAATTTAAGTTTGAAGTTTGAAGTTGCCAATTATAACTCAATAGTAATGAATTATGACTATCATGCTTCGTGAAAGTTGAAAGTTGAAAGTTGTTTCTGTTAGAGTCGGTCTTGTAGCCCTCCATCAGCGATCAAAGCTCTTTGCATTTGCATAAGTAGGTGTCTCATCAGTGTCAATTTTTGCATCCCATTAGGCATGCCATAACCCTGATGGAGGAGCTGGTGTTTTTGTCCCCCTCTTGGCATTGCTGGATCAAGTCATTTCAGTCCTTAGTCACTTTCAAGCTTGTCTTGTCTTGTCTTGAGGTCAAATTCCTAGGTCTAGGGTTTTGGTCAAGTTTGTTTACAAGGTCATGTCTCTGAAGGTCAATAAGTGCTCAGCAAGCCAGAGGGATGATTTTAAAGGTGTTTCTTCGCAAATTTCTATCTTGTACAGTTAATTTTCACTTTGGATTTAAAAATCTTGTTTTTAAAGCCAAGGTCATTTTTCAAATTTTTGTAAAAAGTGATGAAATTTCAAAAAGCTTCCCAGGACAGCATGTAACCCTGGCTCCCTTGCCGAGATCCCTCAGATGATATCCCTGCAAAAAGTATCGAGCAAAAGCATTAAATGAGTCAATTTCAGGACAAAGGAAACCAAAATGGTCAATTTTATAAAGTGTCAAAGAAAAACATTATAAAGTGGGTTTGGGCATGAAATTATTTCAAAACAAAATTATAAAAGCCCAATCTCCCTCCATTTACCCTCATTGTGCATCTAACTCACTTGCAAGAGAGATTGGGCGAGGGTTTGAGCGAAATTGTGAGCTTGACAGGCGCGCGACCCGTCGAGCCCATTCCAACAGTGTTATTTTATAACGGGCGCGACCCGTCAGTGGCGCGCGACCCGTTGGGTGAGGCGCGCGACCCGTCAGCGCCCTCCTTACCAAATCACCTGCAAATTCATCCAAGGAGCCAACAAAATTGCTAAATTGCCTAAGGTAGGCCCTCCAACTTACAAATTGTTGTTTGTTATGGTTAAAGACATCATGAATACATGTTTTAAAGATCTCATTGTGCAAGAGAAAAAGCTCTATATGGTTGTGGTTTAAAATTGTAAAATATGCCTAGGGTTTTATGTTGTTTTAAGGTTTTTCCCTTGTAAATCATTTTTCCCATTTCCCATGTCATTTTCCTTGTCTTTCTATATAAATTTCCCTTTTAAATTTGTAAAGAAAACCTAAACCCTACCCCTTTCCCTAAAAAATGAAAAATCAAGCCCTAATCCTACCTCTCATAATACCCATGTAAACAATGTATATAATGATGCATATGCAATGATTTTTGCAATGTTTTTCCCTTAAATCCCTGTTTTATATATTTAATCCCATTTTCCTTTTAAAGTGTCCTTCCCCTAACATTCCCCTCATGCTCCTTGTCCCCCTTGAAACAACATATAAATCAGCATTTTACAAGGCAGAAACAACAGTACATTTTGGCCACTTTGCTCCTTAAACAATGTCAGAAACTGAAACCTATGAGCAGAGTGATGACCAGGCATCAGCTTCAGAGATTGAGGTACAGAGGAGGCCTCATAAGGGTGGAAAGGGTGGTCATCATAAGAGAGAGGAGCCCACTTCTTTGGCAGATTTACAGGCTTGTCCTATGGCAGTCTCATGTTTCCAGTACATGTCTTGCTATGAGTTTTGCGAGAGGATCTCTCGGATTCAGCACCACAGAGAGTTGGCTCGCCTATTTGTTTTACACTTGCACGATGGACATGTCAACCTTGCCGAGGTGGACTTTACATTGACACCTGAGATGATTGCACAGGCCACAGGGATACCTAATGTCGGAGAGGTATGGAATAAGCGCAAGGTGTTGGACAGTGTTCATTTTGAGCCTTTCGTTAGACCAGCACTCATGAGACACTTGACAGGAGTGTTTCCCTTCAGATTTCTCAGGAGTCAGTATGCTCCCATGATGAGGCTCATCATGCTCTATTTTACCTGTGAGGGCAGATTTTCACAGGTATATTTGTACCATATTCGCCTATTGATGCACTTCACACGGGTACGGATGATGAACATCCCTGTTTTCTTCTATCAGAACATTGAGAGGATGGTGTCCATGATGCAGAGGAAGAGCCCGGCACAGCAGTATAGGAGCCTTTACCATTATGGTTTGATTCAGCTTGTAGTATTACATCAGTTGGCTCAGTAGGGCATCTCATGGTAGGAGTTCATCTCTCGTGAGCTTTTCACAGCACCACCACCGCCACATCCTGAGGTTATTCACGAGGAGGGAGGACCATCACAGCAGCATGACATCCCCGTCACTAGACATGTCAGCTCCTCACCATTGGTTACTTATCAGAGGGGCCAGAGGGCCTTATTTGCAGCAACTCGGCGAGTACTTTCTCCACAGCATGTGGAAGGGGTCTCGCCTTCTTCATCAGCTCAGCGAGTGTTATCTCCACAGCAGGTGGAAGGGGCCTCGCTTTCTTCAGCAGCACAGGTATCAGAGAGGGGCAAGCAGCCCAGGATTGATGAGGGACCATCAGGTGTTCCAGATATAGAGCTTATTGATCTTGATGTCAGTTCTCCTAGCCGAGAGTCAAAGGAGATCATTCAACACCTTAGAGCTGAAAATGATGCATTGCAGAGGAGATTAGAGGGGGCACAATGGACAATCTCATATCTGGAGCAGCACAACAAACAGTTGGAGGATGAGCAAGCTCTTGATGAGTTATGGAGGATTCGTAGTGACCGCAACTTGAATCGAAGAAGAACCGGTGATCTATTGCCCGCTGAACGAGAGTCCATGCTTATCCAGCTCAATGCTCACTTGGAGAGGCTGTTGGCTAAAGCTAACCAAGATAAAAAATTATTGAGAAACATGAAGAACCATTATTGGGCGAGAATGCACGTGTGCAAGGCAAAGATGAAGATGTTCCAAAGGCGGTTGGCCAAGGCACAAAAAAGGAGAAAGAGGCTCGATCCCCTCCATATCTTGGTCGAGGCTTCACTGAAGGACCAAGGCACTAAATAGCCTAGCCACAGCACAAATCCCAAGAAATTTTGAGCATTTTGGGTAAATTTTGGTTTTTTCAGGCAATTTACAGGTTTTCTCCATTAAGGGGTCTCACCCCCCGCGCAACCCTTCATCCTGGCAACTCCATTTTGCAAAAACTCAGCATTTCCAGATTTGTCATGAGAAGTTACATATCCTCATCCATGGACAAGAGATTTTATGAAGTTTTGGGCCTCCAGAAAGTCAAAAAACAAGCAAAAAAATGACTTTCTGCCACATTTTTGAGACACAGAAAGCAGTCTTGGGAGATTGCAATTTTGGAGGGGCAAATGACCACCAAATTCAGAAATTCCAGTTGGTTTGGAAAGTAGACTCACAGACCTTTCCAACAAGCCTACTCTTGCTCAATTTGGACACCTGGAAGTGCCCCAAAAGTGATCCCAGAGGCGCGCGACCCGTCAGGCAAATTTCTCCAAATTTCAGTGTACAGCTCAGAAAAACGCAGTTTGACCCTGTTTGACTTTTTGGGGTAGATTATTAGGCTCTTTGATGTAATTAATGTACTTTTATGACACTTTTACACTTATGTACCTCTTCTAGAAGATTCATTCATGAAAAAGGTGAAAATTAAATGAATGAATTGGTTTCCTAGCTTATAGAGGCAAGTTGTTTTGACTGCCTAGTTTTCAGTGCTTAGTTTAGAAGTGGTTGAAACAGCTCCTAGGATAGTGAGCTCGACCCATGGAGGCAGGGAAAGAGGTTAGATGATCTATATTATGTACTTTCTTGCTTATTTTCATGGTTGGACTCTTGAGGGAAAAGCTATCATTGTATTATTCACTGTATCTCTGCAATTTTTGGCTAAGGAAGACCAGGGTTCTGCAGTCCTTTTTGGGATTCTTGTGGTTACATGTATTGATGGTGTGTTTCTCTATGTACTTGTAAGTGTGTTATGTGAATCATTTCCTTTCTTTTCCTTCTGCACATTAAACAAATGAAGTGTTAAAGTAGAATTCATGACTGTCATGCTCTGCTTTTAAGTTTGTTTAATTTCAATGTTTTCTACTGTTTAAGGAGAATTCAAAGTTATTGTTTGCTCTCCTTAGCTCCTCACCTGTCTTTCTCATTCATTCACCTCAATCTAAGGCATCAATATTGTATCCTATCTCGCCCCAAAGAACCCCCTGCAGAAACTGTGTCCTATCCCCGCACCCAAAATTGCTACTCCTCAATTTGCCACCAAAAACCCTAAAAATCCCAAATCGACCCTTTTGATCAGTTTACTAGCCTAAAATCAGTGTTACCCTATTGGTCATCTCACCAATTGAAGATCTTTACCGAGATAGACCGGAGAGAGCCCTCTCCCGCCCCGTAGGGCTAGCTACGAGGCTAAGTGGTTTGATGTTGCCTTGAGGTTTACCTTTCTCAGCCTGAGGTGAAATTTCAAGCGCTAACAGTTTCATTTTATAACATTTCATTTCATGTTAGATATTATTTGTTGTAATGGTTACACTTAGCTTACAAGTACAACTTTGGTGATCAATGACGATAAATGTTATATATTGAATTTTGAAAGCTTGAAACTTTAAGATTGATGAATCATGAGACTCAATATGTTGTATGTTACTATGATACTAACTTGTGGATGTGGTTGATGAAGATGATAACTTCTAGATGATTGTTATTATATGGTTCAATCTATGTTTCTTATGTTTTTTATGTCTAATTCATCATTCTATATGCTTTTGCTAACATATATGTTGAAATTTCTAAGTCTAACCCATTAGAAATTCTTCCTGCACTATCTAGTTTATTTCACCTACTTGTTCAATTACTTAGCAAGTTATTTAACCATATAAATACTAAAAATAAACACAAGTACAGTCTCAACTATCTACAAATCATCAACTAACAGAATAGACAAACACATAAGGGACACCGTTATTTTTGGACAATTGTCCCCAGAAAAACCAAACTTGGGAAAATCGGTGCAGCAGTTCTAAGGGTTTTATTATTAAGCAGCTTTCTTGAGTACAATTGGGTGCCAAACTAGCTCACCCGATAGAGAAATCAATTTGGCAATAATACCTCTCTTCGAAAGCAAATATTCGGCAAGGCTGCTCCACGAAAATCTCTCCAATGCCTCTCTGAGGCTCTACGTTAGCCCTCCTAGCCTCTGCGTCACTCTGAAGCCCTCTGCAGCAGCCTTCTACTACTCCACACTGGCTCTCTGGCCCTCTGCGTCATCCACGCAAGCCCTGCTTGTGAAAAATCTATCACTACAACAACTGATTTATTTTACCTAATTATTTCTCAATAAGTTGTTTATGAAAACACTTCAGTATACATTAAAATAAATTATGTTGTAGATATCACACCATAATATAGAAACAAACACATGCACAAGAATCAACACATCAACACAAATATTTTGGACAATTGTCTCAGAAAAAACCCAATGTGGGAAAACCGATGCAACAGAGGAGGATTTTATTATTCAGCAATTCTTCAATACCATTGGGTGCCAAACTAACTTACCCAACAGAGAAAAATTCTCCAAGATTTCTCCCAGTGTCAGCGTCAAGTTTGTTGGCCTCTGCACAGCTCCCAAACCCTCTATGTCAGCTCCTGCCTCTCTACGTCAGCACTAAGCCTCTCTATGTCACCCACACAGGGCCTCTAGTGACTGCGCAATCTGCTGCCTATGCATCTGCCTCTCCAACCTTTACGTTGGTCTTTCGGTGTTGTTCTCAACTCTTTGTTCTGTACCCACTGCCTCTTGCTACTCTCTAGAGGACTAGTTTGAATTTCTCAACTAACCCCGCTCCAGAAATCGAACTGACTGGTCTCCCTCAGTGTGTTCTCCATCTGACCCTCAAGCCTCTTCTTATACTTTTCATGTTGGTCCTTCAACGGCCGAGATTAAATCTCTAATCAACAACTAAGATTAGATTTGGCTTGATCTGTGACTTTTAAAAACTTCTAACCCAGTTTTATATTAATACCCAATAATATTTCATTTTTCCTAAGTTTAGACTTAGGAACTCCATTAAAATATTAATTATTTTAATATCTCCCAAATTGGTTAGAATCTGCCCAAACCATTTCTGGGTCTTGGAGATCCCATGTGCTTTAGCCTCTATACCAATTTTCATCGCTAGAGCACATCCGATGCTACCCCAAATCAATACTCCCTCTTAGCGAGGACTGTGCTCTAGTAATACTCCACATTGAGCATCACTCTGACCATACGGCACTGGTACCTGTGTTGATGCTAGGCCTCCCCGCCCAACATCCTCTACACTACTACATCATGCACTGTTGCCCATGGCTCTGCCTCTACCACTGCTGCATCCGTACGGCAGCTCCCTCTGCATTTATGCTGTTGCTGGTCCTTTCTCCCAATATCGCATCTGCACTCAACTCCCTCTGCATCTGTGCTGCTATTGGTCCTACTTCCCAACACTGCATCTGCATTGCAACCTCTTCTCATCGTGCTGAATCGTGCTACTGCTGACTGCTACAACATTGCAACATCACCCCCATTTCTGCTACTAAAATGGATCCTTTATCATCCCCATCTTTTGCCTGAAATAATCAAACTTTGTTCTTCTAAGGGCCTTGGTGAGGATGTTTGCCACCTGTTCTCCTGTAGCAGTGTAGCTCAACTGTACAGCTCCTCGTTGGACACCGTGTCTGACAAAGTGACATCGGATATCAATATGATTTGATCGATCATGATACACTGGATTCTCAGAGAACTTAATGCAACTTTGATTATCACACATGATCCTAGTCGCCTTCATTATTCTTCTAAATAGGTTCACAAGCAGTTTTCTAAGCCATATGGCCTCGCACGAAAGTGTGCTTACAGCCATATATTCTGCCTCAGCTAAGCTTAGAGCTACAGACTTTTGTTTCCCACGGCACCAGGAGGTCATTCCTGATCTAGTGTTGAAACAGTACCTATAGGTACTTTTCTGATCTACTGAACTTCCAGCCCAATCTACATCAGTGAATCCACTCAATCTAATATCCTTACTCCTGGTGTACAAGAGTCCATAATCGACTATTCCTTGTATATATCTGAGAACATGTTTGGCTGCTACCCAATGCGCCCTCTTCGGCTCCACCATGAATTGACTGAGGGTGTTGACAGCGTAACAAATGTCTGGCCTGGTATTGACCAGATACAACAGGGACCCTATGAGCTACCTGTATAAGGTGGGATCAACATCCTTGTCTTCTAATGCATCAATTTTCTTCCAGTTGGTGATCATTGGAGTAGCCATGGGTCTACAATCCTCCATCTTGAATCTCTTCAGAATTTATGTAGCATATCTCCCTTGTCCAAGGAAGATCTCTCCCTTTTGCTGCCAAACCTTTAACCCCAAAAAATAATGCATCTGTCCCAAATCCTTCATGTCAAATTCTGTGGCTAGATTCTTCTTGCAGTCCCTGATGAGCCTAGATGATCCTGTCAGGAAGAGATCATCCACATATAATACTAGGATTAGAGGCTCATTCTCTACAACCAAATAGTAGAGATTTGAATCTGCGTCATTCTTGACAAATCCCATCTTTTGCAAATAGCCATCAATTCGACCATACCATGCTCTAGGTGCCTGTTTCAGCCCATACAAGGTTTTCTTCAATCTCTATAAATGAGACTTCTTCTCATGTGTCTCAAAGCCTTCTGGTTGTTCAATGTATACCTCTTCTTCTATCACCCCATTAAGAAATGTCGTTTTGACATCCATCTGATGAATCTCCCATCCCATCTGTGCTACAAGAGATATCACGGTTCTATTAATGTATACCTAGCTACTAAGGCAGAGGTCTCTTCGTAATCAATTCCTTCCTTTTGAGCATACCGCTTAGCCACAAACCTAACTTTGTATTTTTCCACACTATCGTCTGCAGCGTATTTAATCTTGAAGATCCATCTCGAACCTACTACAGATCTGCCTTAAGGCCTTGGCACTACCTCTTAGACATTGTTCACCATTATGGAGTTGTGCTCCTCTACCATCGCATCCAACCAAACCTGATGTTGAGTAGC
Organism: Pinus tabuliformis; assembly: GCA_031772625.1. Taxonomy (NCBI): domain Eukaryota; kingdom Viridiplantae; phylum Streptophyta; class Pinopsida; order Pinales; family Pinaceae; genus Pinus; species Pinus tabuliformis. The sequence continues at coordinate 1,880,540,200 of CM062819.1, read as the reverse complement.
TTCCTGAAAACTGGCAAGGCTCCCCATCCTGAGCTACTAATGCTTGATATCTATCTACCTGTTTTCGCTCCCTCTTATTGTTCCTTGGTGCATCGATGAAATCCTCTGCATCTCGCAGAATCTGACAAAGTTCCCTGTTCGTTCTTCCTCTGCCAATTGTGCTTCTGTTAGCTCCTCCTCCTCCTGTGATTCTTCCTAATCCGAGGAATAATTCTTTACTTGCTTTGGTTGAAGACGTTTGACCAACGGCTCCTCTTTTGACTGCTCCTCAGAAGGCATATCTCGAGAATTTTTGAAAACCCTGTCCTCCATGAACTTCACATCTCGTCGAACTACTACCTTCCTACTCCCTGGAAGATAGATTTTGTATGCCTTAGCATTCTCACTATATCCCATTAGATATCCTTTCTCTGCAGTTTGATCCAGATTCTTCCTCTTTTCCTCGGGTATGCGGCAATATACTAAGCTCCCAAATATCCTGAAATGATTGACTTCCGACATCTTCCTTGTGAAGACTTTCTCTAGAGTAATCTTGCCCATTTCCCAATGAGGAGTTCTATTCTGAACATAGACTATCGCTTTGCATGCTTCTGCCCATAGGAATTTTGGCATATCCTAATCATACATCATGGCCCTAGCTGCTTCTACGATAGTCCTGTTCTTCCTTTTTGTTACTCCATTCTACTCCGAATTGTAAGGAGTTGTCCACTCTCTTCTGATGCCCTCCTTAGCGCAAAAATCAATGAAGTCCTTATCGACATACTCTCCACCATTATCTAAACGCAAAACTTTTATTTTCTTCCCAGTCAGATTCTCCACCAAATCCTTGAACTCTTTGAATCGACAGAAAACCTCGTCCTTGGTTTTCAGAAAATAAATCCAAGTTTTCCTTGAGTGATCATCAATGAAGGTAAGGAAGTACTCGGCACCACAAAGAGCTTTAGTGGACATAGGTCCGCAAATATCTGAGTGTATCAATCCTAGTACACTCTTGGCCCTATCTTTACTTCTAGGAAATGTTGCTTTAGCATACTTTCCTAGAGCACATCCTCTGCATAAATCATCTTGTTTCGTACTAAGATCTGGAACTCCTATTATAGTGTTCCTGAGAATTCTCAAAGCCCCATGGTGCAAATGTCCCATTCTTTTGTGCCATAGTTCGTTCAAATCCTTGTCTCCATGACTGCCTATTAGTGCCATTGGTGATTCTAATTGTAGTCTGTACAACTTGTTACTTTTGATCCCGATCTGCACTTTCTTTTTCCAGCTCAAGTGTTTGACGTATACTTTCTCCTTGATGAAGAAAACGTCATAGCCTTTGCCTTGAAGTTGCGACACGAAAAGTAAGTTCATCCCCAATCTTGGTACATGAACACATTGGTAGCACGAGACCGCTCTCCTGTTTCTATTTGATAAACTATGGTACACCTCCCTACTGGAGTACACTTTGCCTTGTTCACAATGGTGATCTGAAAGTTCATCCTCTCATCCTAATAATCTGAGAAACATTCCCGGATTCCCGTCATATACCAAGAGGCTCCACTATCTATATACCATACCTCTGATGATGCAAAGCTAGTCACACAAGCCACTTCTTCTTCCAGCCTGGAAGCCAACATAGAGAAATCGAAATTACTGTCTCTTGTGCAATTTTCTGAAAATATGTGTGAGTCTCTTGACGTAGATGCCTCTACATCATGGTCTCGACCCATAATTGATTTTCCCTTCCTGTCTCTGATTACTTCCTCTGATACCATGTGAAAATTCTATCACTGCAACAACTGATTTATTTTACCTACTTATTTCTCAATAAGTTATTTATGAAAACCCTTCAGTAAACATTAAAATAAATTATGTTGCAGATATCACACCATAATACAGAAACAAACACATGCACAAGAATCAACACATCAACACAAATATTTTGGACAATTGTCCCCGGAAAAACCCAATGTGGGAAAATCAGTGCAGCAAAGGAGGATTTTATTATTCAACAATTCTTCAGTACAACTGGGTGCCAAACTGGCTTACCCAACAGAGAAAAATTCTCCAACACTTCTCCTAGTCTCAACGTTAGTGTTGTTGGCCTCTGCACAACTCCCAGACCCTCTGTGTCAGCTCCTGCCTCTCTGCATCAGCACTGGGCCTCTCTGCATCACCCACGCAGGCCCTCTAGTGACTACGCAATCTGCTGCTTCTGCATCTACCTCTCCAACCTCTGTGTTGGTCTTCTGGTGTTGTTCCCGACTCTGTTCTGTACCCGCCGCCTCTTGTTGCTCTCCAGACCACTAGTTCGAATTTCTCAACTAACCCCACTCTAGAAATCGAACTGACTAGTCTCCCTCAGTGTGTTCTCCAACTAACCCTCAAGCCTCTTCTTATACTTTTCCTGTTGGTCCTTCAACAGCCAAGATTAAATCTCTAATCAATGGCTAAGATTATATTTGGCTTGGTCCATGACTTTTGGAACCTTCTAACCCAGTTTTATATTAATACCCATTAATATTTCATTTTTCCTAAGTTTAGACATAGGAACTCCATTAAAATTTAATTATTTTAATATCTCCCAAACTGATTAAAATCGCTACGATCTTATTAATTTTGTCAAACCTGTAAATCCCTCCTCCCATGAAGTGATTACATGGATACAAAGGATTCTCATAATGTAGAAAAAAGGCCATAACGAGACCTTGGATCCCAAAATGACCGGTAGTCCCATTGTCTACATTGGAAAAAGTCGGCAGAGCTCCGAAGATGCTTATCGGTGCTCTATTGCAGTGTTCACCCCTTATTTCAGCCAACAAGAAGCAGATACAGAACTGGGAGGGTGATTTATCATATCCTTCGCAAAAGAAACACCAACACTGCAACTTGTCAGCACCACTGATAGTGGAGGTGTTAATTTTAGGTATGTTCTATGCTTAGAGCAATTTATTTCAATTTTCATAGTTAGCTCAATATCTTTTCCAGATTAGCAATCACATCAGCGTTAAAGTAAACTGCAAATAGAACATAAACATAAATCGCAGAAGACAAGCCAAGACAAGAGGACACAAGATGTGGCGCTAGCCAGGGACAAACCCCAATGTGGGGAAACCCTTGATCAATTCTTCTTATATGTTCTTCAATAGTTTAGCAGAGAGAGAGAGAGATAATACATGTACAACAGAAGTCAACACTTTGACTTATCTAGGTAAGAGAATAGATCATCTCTAAGAAAATGATACATGAGATCAATTGAAGACATGCTGCTTCAACTGATTCTCCAAGGTGACTCCTTCACCTATCATTGTGTTGCATTTCGTCATCATGTTGCACCTCACCGTGTTGCACCATGCTGCACCCATCATCACTATGCTGCATCTCATCATGCTTCATTAATCATGACTGTACCAATCATTGTACTGCATTATGTGCCATTGCTGCACCACGTTGCCATACTAACCTATGTGTTGGTTGCATCTTGCTTGCTTTTTGTCCCTAGCTTGCTTGTTGTCCCTAGCATGCTTGTTGTCCTTTGCATGCTTGTTGTTGCATGCTAACTGTAACATTGCATGCTTGGTGTACTTGCTGCTAAGTACCATACAACTGTCCCAATGTTAGTTAGTTGTCCCTTGCATGCCGCTCTCCTTCAGAGACAGATGCTTCGACAGTTCCCGACAGTTCCAGCTGTTCTGGCAGTTCCCGACAGTTCCGACTATTTCGGCAGTTCCGGCTGTTCCCGGCAGTTCCGGCTGTTTCAACAGTTCCGGCAGTTCTGGCAATTTCGACAATCCCGGTAGTTCCGGCAATTCCGACAGTTCCCGACAGTTCCTGGCAATTCCGGCAGTTCCCGACAATTCTGGTTGTTCTGGCTTCTGCCCTCTAGATTAGGGCAGCGTTATCCCTTAAGATCTCTCCTCCTACTAAAACCCAAAGACAAATAGAGAGGAAGAGATCCCAAGTGTGTTGAAATGACTTGAAGGCCACCTCTATTTATACTAAAACATTGAGCACAAGTGGTGTTTATTTGGTTGTTGGCCGACCTTGACGAATTGTCCCATAACACAAATAAATTCATATCTCCATGAATACTGCGAAATTGGACGATCTTTAGATCAATCCTACACCTCTCGATGAGAGGGATCCAAGAAAAATATCAGCTTCCATTAATAAGATGACCCACATGGATTTTAGCCCTAGTTGCCAATTTTAATAGGAGGTCATCAAATGCTAAAGTGGCTAATTTTGCAAGCAAAAGCTTGGTTTCAAACAAGCTCAAGAAAAAAGATATTACCTGGATTTGGTCGCCATATATGGGCGGGACATTAAATATAGAGATGATTAGATGAGATGTCCAATTAAAGACACAAAAGTTGCTTGCTTGGCATCGTCTTCATATCTTTCCGAGAGATTTCCTAGTCAAATCTTTCTTGGTCTTCGGGATGTTGATTTCCTTTACCATGGTTGCATACCTCATGATCTCTTCCTTCCTTTCACACATTTCATTCCAAGAGCTTCCAATAAGAGTTCCTTAATTGTAGTCAATCACCTCATACTTCATATGAGGACATATTAAGTTGATTTCATCTAGTGTGACCTATGCCTTCCTGCATCCTTTCAAAGGAGGAGATCATTTTTCCTTTGATCATGCTTCCAATAAGAGTTCCTTAATTGTAGTCAATCACCTCATACTTCATATGAGGACATATTAAGTTGATTTCATCTAGTGTGACCTATGCCTTCCTGCATCCTTTCAAAGGAGGAGATCATTTTTCCTTTGATCATGCTTCCAATAAGAGTTCCTTAATTGTAGTCAATCACCTCATACTTCATATGAGGACATATTAAGTTGATTTCATCTAGTGTGACCTATGCCTTCCTGCATCCTTTCAGAGGTGAAAATCATTTTTCCTTTGATCATGCTTCTTAAGATAGAAGTAGTGATCCATATTACCTGCAGCCATACGACATGACATTATAATATTAAATACAAGCATACATACCTCATTTACATTTAGGTCATCTAGGCTTCTTTCAGCAGCTTCCTTGATTGAAAAAGATCTTCAACCCCTTGATTTGCTTCATCTCTTATGTCATCATACCATCATCCCATGAACTCCACAAGTTGGAGTTCCTGATGAAACACTTGCTTCCTCTCTAGATCGGTGAACCCTCCGATGAGGATTCCATCAGAGAATCTTGAGGATCTTGCATATCCCTATCCGACAGATGTTTCCTTTTTGACTTGATGTATGATGAGCCTTGTCCTAGATGACTTATTCCTTTCCTTAAGTTTGCAATGAGGTTCCCAAGAGCTATATATTTGACTGCCAAGGATTTTGTTCCAAACATCCTTCATGTTTCCTATGGTGATGTCACGAGCTCTTGTTTCTAATGTTTCCATGATGCCACAATGCATCTTGTTATTTATTATAGCCATATCCTATAACATAAGATTTAGAAGCTATGTCAAGACCTTTTGTGAGGGAGACTTTCTCAGCAAAGTAGAGATCTCTTACTTCCTCTTTCCTTGAACTTCTTCTCTTCGGCTTCATCCACTTCTTTGGTGATATGGGCTTTTGATATTGTCCCTTTAGGACAATCTTTCTTGTAATGTTCATAATTTTTACATCCATAGCACTGAATCTCAGCTATCCTCTTCTTTCCTTTCTGAGGATCAAATTCCAAATTCCCTTTCCTTCCTACAAATGTTTGATTCCTTTAATCTTCAACACTTTTTCCCTTAACTTGCCTTTTCTATCTTGCATAGAAACCACAAGTTGTAGAATGAGGTAACTCTCTTATCCCCATGGAAATTTGTTATATTGTTTATTAGTTAGTGCATTTAGAACAATGATGATTATCTTCTTATCATCTCTCCCAGATCTCGTAGTTGAGATCTTATGAAGATATCCCTTCATTCTTTGATACCTTCAATTTTGTGTAGATCAGATCTAAGTCATGTGACCTTCTTTATCGCATCTTCAGAGAATAGTCTTACGAGCTTATCATATACATCTCTTTGATGTCTCCAATATTGCTATATGAGGGGACCTTTCATAAGAATCCCTTTCCATGTATTCAGAGGAGACCTTTTTCATTGATGTGTTCAATGACTTCACTTTCTTCGAGGACTATGTCTATCCTCCTTTTTCCATGCAAGGAATTTTGATGACCCAACCAGCTTATAGATCTCCTTGCAAATATGAATTCATTTACCAAATTTGATTAAAGAATGAAAGATACTTACTTGACAAGTGAAGATGAAATCTTCAACTTGATCACTTTGATGATGGTTGAAGAAGATGTATTAGTGCTCCCTTTTGGATGATCTTCTTCCAAATGAAAAGGCCTTTCTTCAATAAAGGAGATTGCTCCTTTTATGATGTCAATGCCTTTAGATCTAGCTTTCTTTGTTGATGGTGATTTTTGCTGCTTCCTCGGATGATCTTCTTCAAGGATAAGAAGAGGATCCTAGCTTCAATGAGAGGGAACTTTCTTTGTAGCTTTTGAAGATGATGGCAATGCCTTCTAGCCTTCTTTGTCTTCAAAATACTTCACCTTCTTTGGTAGTGAATGAGTGCAGATCAGAATTGCTTCTAGGGTTTCAACTTTCTTCAAGATGATGTGATCTTCGTCTTTAAAGTCCTTCGAGCTACCTTGCTTTGTAGATAACTTGATGAGGGTCTTTGTGGTCTAGAGGATCCGAAACTTTTGTTGTTGTAGACTGCTTCTTTGATCTAGGGTTTTATTCTTCAAAGTAGATCTTGATCTTTTTCTTTGATAACCTTTGACTTGCTTAGATGCCTTTCTTGAAACTCGATCCTTGAGTGTCTCTTCAATTAGATGCCTTTCATTTGAATTTAGAACCTTCGCTCTAGTACCATGTTGAGAAATCTAGGGCATTAGCAATAGATGATTTCTCTTCTATTAGTGACCGTTTGTGAATACTTTTTACTTATTTAGATTAGGATCTTCTTCATGTTAGATTATTAATGTTCTTCTTCATCAAACAGTAACCAATGCATGAACATAAATAGACAAGAGACACAGCATGTAAACTATGAGTCAGGGCCAAAACCTCTCACTCTTTGAGAGGAAAACCTGCACAAATTCTTCTTATAGAGATTCCAATTGACGAATACCCTTGACCTATTAGCCGCTTCCAAGATCAAGACACTAGCTCTCTTGATTGTCTTCTCCTTCCTCCTTTTGGTTCTTCTTACGCATTGGGATCATCTCCTTTCTGAGCATAATATGATAGCAACGAACAGTTGACACACTTGAGATGGCATTGTACCATATCACTATCTTGTCACCAAACTATCCTTACTGCAGCATTAGCAAGACACTGTAATATTTAGCTCCTTCACATCACCAAACCGTGGCTTCTATACATCATCTAGCTATGGTATAGATACCCTCATTCGAACTCTATCTTTCTGCTGTAGCAATGAGACCTTTTACCCAGAGATATGATCTTCATACTGTCACTGTTTACCCGAGATTACAGAGAGACATCTGAGCTTCTTTCACTGTGGAGATCCGAACTGTATCCTAGAGAAACCTTCATTGTCTCTTCTCTTTTGTTTGAACTGTGTATTGTGATATGACATCTGAATTCTAGAGGGATCCATATTCCCTTGACTACAGTAGTATTCGAATTGTTTACTTCTAGTTGTCCACCAAAAGTCATGAAGATGTTCGAACTTCAGTCTATCACCTTATCCTAACTACAGAGAGATGTTTGAATACTTTTTTGTTCTACCCATCCAAAAAATTCAGAGAGGTATGCGAAAATCCTTGTATTGAGGAATAGGTCGAGGTTGTTATATATATTGGTTTGTCCATTATATTAAGTCGACATGAACCATGCGAACCGTTGTGTCTTCATAAGGTAAGTCGACGTGATCTTTACTTCATCTTTGAAACCGACATGAGGAAGAGAGCTAGTGCTTGTCGTTGGAGAGCTTCTAGACAGTCCTATTAACTCAAATACATTTGTTACATGCCCAAGAAGGGCTCTTCATACATGACATAGACTTTTTGACTTTTAATGACCAATCCTAAGGCTCTCAATGGGAGCCATCTAAAATAAAATCACTTTCTCATGAAACCCATGAAACAAGGCTTACAAAAATAATTTTATTTTCTTCATTACATCATTTACAAAAGTCACAATTACATGTCATTATGAAGACCGAACCTAGTTACACTTTTCAACAGGTTTCCCATTGGCTAGTGACCTCATTGGGATCATAGCACTAAATCATCAAAGCAAGATTCTTTCTTTGATTCTCTTCCTTTGCCCAATTAGGTCAATTACATCCTTGATTGATCAACTTCATATCCTTGACCTAATTTTGGGTCCCCTTGGCCCTTGGTAGTACCACAACTTGTCAACTCCAACTCCACAAATATCACTTAGAAGCCAAGCATTCATAAGGCCTTTTGAGGCTAGGGGCTTCCTTGACAAAGCATACTCCCAAACCCCATCCTCAAAAACCCTCTTAGCCCTTCATAGAGTGCACATCACCTTGCTTCTAAAGCAAGCAACCCAATTAATTGATTCTCTCTTGCAAATAGGCTTAGGAATCATTCCCTTATCTTATCACTAACTATATCTATTCTAGTGATTCCTCACATACTGAGACTCCTCCCATCGGTGAAAGTCCGTAAAGAGCAGGGAGCCTTAGCTGAGGTGACAGTGGGCTATCGCTCCATTGTTGCCCTCGACCTAATAGTTTCACTATAGCATCCCCTCCTAGGACCCCTGCTAGTTTGAGTAGTGAAAGGGTGGAAAATTTATCACCCCTATGATTCTTCTTCTTTAAATCAAGGCATCATTATTTAGCAGATAAGTCGAGATGAGCAAAGACGACATATGATATGATGCAGTGATGATGAGACAGGTACATCTGAGATGAGACTGATGATATAGATGGAAATTCCTCCCTCGCTGAGAGGGAGTGTTGAAAATTGGCAATTGAGGGGGTATTTTACCCATTTGGGAAGCCCAGCAAACCCTAAGAAGACCCTACTGCACTTGGAAAAATTTAATTTGCACATCGGAAAATATTATTTTTAATATGGGTCCAAGTCACCTTCCAAAGTACAAGTTCGCCTAGAAGAGAAAATTCGACCTCCCAAATATGCCTCATTTGGCATCACATCACACATCCATTTCTTCTTCATTGGTTCAATCTAGTTTGAAATTGCAAGGTTAGAGAAGACATTTATGTTGACTGACTTTGACATCTGTTTTGCGACTGCTTGACCAGCATTGACTTGAGGAGAGTTTGACTTCGTTTGATTGGTTTCGGATCTGTCTTGGGAGGTTGAGTTGACTGGGACTTTGACCAAACTCTTTTCGACACTTTGACCAGTGTTGACCGTAGATGTACAGCTAGGCTTGTCACCTCTCTGATACCATTGTAATATTCCTATAAGGAAATTTTACAATGATAACAAGGACATGCATAAATAAATAACAAAAAAAAATTTCAGAAATGCATACTCATAAACCAGAAATTTCTACAAATCCCAAAACTGGCCAGATTTTATTAATACTATCTGTTGTGGTACAAATTAGTTGGAGAAATTGCACCTGGGCTTGCACAGGCAAGCTACAAGCACCAGGTGATGAGTACGAGAAAGCCAAACGGTTGTAATAATCAACAACTCTAGAAAATTGTGTTGTTGCTCTAAAATTGCACTGTTGCCTGACTTCGCCCCCTGATTTGCCCACTCTAGATTACCCAGAAAATTCTATAAAATTAGGAGAGTGCTCCTTGCCCAAGACCTAGAAAAACCCAGAAAGGGTTTCCCTTAGTTCCAATTTTTGAAATTTGACCCTTCACAACTTGGCCCTCCACCAAATTCGAATTTTGTTACTATGGCTACTCCTATCAATCTCTTCTCTCCAAACTCTAGCAATCCTCCTCAAATTTCCCTCCCAATGAATTCCGAGCACCCCAGCTCCAAACTCCCCGGATGATGTTACCCCAAAAGAGTCTCACTCCAATGACTGCGCAGTCATGGTGGAGATGATGCAGTCCTATGTATGATAAAGTGAGAGCTGTGTGTAGGTTGGTCCTCTTGGCTGTAGCTGCCCTCCACACTCATGAAAATGATCAAAGAACACTCTTGTAGCTTCTTTGGTCAATTCCCCAACAACCCAGCTCCACAAACAACCAGTGAATCCTCCCTTTATGTAGTGGTGGCTCCCAGACTGCATGCTCTACTCCAAAAATGTGTGGGACCTGTAGTTGATGCCTCTTCCAGTCTCAGTGATGAAGGAAAGCCTTCCTAGGGTGGCACTCGAAGTCCACTGAAGAAAGGTTGAGCTTCTCTCCTTGGGAAGCTCTTGTGCTAAACAACACAATATTGGCTCAGCTGAACAGCTAAGGCAAATTCAATTTTCAAATAGACAAAAGACCCCTATATTGCTCCCTCATTCCTTCCTTTTATAATTGTTGGCCATGCATTCCTTGTGGGTCCCTCCACCAATTCGATTTGCCTCAAGGAATTCGAATTCTTTCTTCCCCAAGTGCATACTTTATGTAGGCCCCATATTCCACTATCAATTTAATCTTCCATTTTCTCTAATGTTGGTGGCCTCCATCTCTCCAAAAATTAAGTGGGGACTCCCTCCATGCACTTTTGCTAAGTTTACATGTCAAAATATTTCCCAACATCCAATTGCAAAAATAGTAATTCAACTTAGCAAAATTAATTTAATTGTGGACATTACATTACTTTCAAGTGATTATCTCTTACTTTGAGCATTCAAGTATTCTTTATGTGGCATTGGTCTCTACTTGCTACATCTTTTACTTTAAGAGTATTTCATTCATTGATCATTATTACCATATCTCTTGCTTATGAATTATTACGGTTATTTATGCTCATAGAGTTTACTTACATGCTTTGAAGTAACATGTTGTAATCTGCATATTGATGGTTGAATGTGTCTTGGTCAATCTTAATTAACTCCTAGAACTAATATTCCTTATTTGCCACAAAGGTCTTTAAGTAGAGGGCTCACTAGGAGGTGGATCAATGGGATCCATCGGACCTTCAACATCGGGCATCGGGTCATCAGTGGGAGGTTCATCTTGCTTTTTCCTGCATCATCATCATCATTGTCCCTCCTGTTAGAGTCGGTCTTGTCGCCCTCCATCAGCGATCAAAGCTCTTTGCATTTGCATAAATAGGTGTCTCATCAGTGTCAATTTTTGCATCCCATTAGGCATGCCATAACCCTGATGGAGGAGCTGGTGTCTTTGTCCCCCTCTTGGCATTGCTGGATAAGGTCATTTCAATCCTTAGTCACTTTCAAGCTTGTCTTGTCTTGTCTTGAGGTCAAATTCCTAGGTCTAGGGTTTTGGTCAAAATGGTTTACAAGGTCATGTCTCTGAAGGTCAGTAAGTGCTCAGCAAGCCAAAGGGATGGTTTTAATGGTGTTTCTTCGCAAATTTCTCTTTTGTACAGTTAATCTTCACCTTGGATTTAAAAACTCTGTTTTTAAAGCAAAAGTCATTTTTAAATGATTTTGCAAAAAATGTAAAAATTCAAAAGTTTTCAAAGGACAGCATGTAACCCTGGCTCCCTTGCCAAGATCCCTCAGATGATCTCCCTGCAAAAGAATCAAGCAAAAGCACTAAATGAGTCAATTTCAGGACAAAGGAAACCAAAAAAAGTCAGTTTTATAAAGTGTCAAAAAGAAACATTAGAAAGTGGGTTTGAGCATGAAATTTATTCAAATAAAGCTTATATAAGCCCAATCTCCCTCCTTTTACCCTCATTATGCATCCAAGACACTTGCAAGAGAGATTGGGCGAGCATCCAAGCGGTTTTGAGTGAAACTGGTCGAAATTGGGGAGCAGGACAGGCGCGCGACCCGTCAGGCAAGGCGCGCGACCCGTCAACGGCACGCGACCCGTCAGAGCTCATCCCGCAGTGTAATTTCATAACGGGCGCGACCCGTCAGGCGCGCGCGACCCGTCAGCGACCTCCCTTTCAAACTAACTGCAAATTCGTTCAAGCACCCTCCAAATCATCAAATTGCTTGAGGTAGGTTCTCCAAACTTTGAAATGGTTGCTGATTATATTAGAGGGACATTATGCATTTGTTGTTGAAGATCAAATTGTGCAAGAGCAAGACCTCCATATGGCTGTATGTTACATTGTAAAAGTGTGCTAGGGTTTATTGTTGTTTCATGGTTTTTCCCTTGTAATTATTTTCCTCTTTCCCCTTTTCACTTTCCTTGTATTTCCATGTAATTTCCCCTGCTAATTTGTAAAAGAAATACAAACCCTACCCCTCTCCCTAAACACTAAAACTCAAACCCTAACCCTACCTCTCCATATGCCCATGTAAACACATGAATTTGATGATGCATATGCAATGATTTTTTTTGCAATGTTTTCCCTAAATTCCCTGTTATATACATGTATTCCCATTTTCCTTTCAAAAATGTCCCTTCCCTAACTTTCCCCTCATGTTCCTTGTCCCCTTGAAACAGCAAAGAAATCAGCACTTTTAAAGGCAGAAACAGCAGTACATTTTGTCCACTCTGCTTCTTAAACAATGTCAGAAACCGAAACATATGAGCAGAGTGATGACCAAGCATCCGTTTCCGAGATTGAGGTACAGAGGAGGCCACATAAGGGTGGAAAAGGTGGCCATCACAAGAGAGAGGAGCCCACTTCTTTGACAAGTTTACAGGCTTCTCCTATGGCAATTTCATGTTTCCAGTACATGTCTTGTTATGAGTTTTGCGAGAGGATCTCTCGGATTCAGCACCACCGAGAGTTGGCTCGCCTTTTTGTTTTATACTTGCATGATGGACATGTCAACCTTGCCGGGGTGGACTTCACTTTGACACCCGAGGTGATTGCACAGGCTACAGGGATACAAAATGTCGGGGAGATATGGAATAAGCGCAAGGTGCTGGATAGTGTTCATTTTGAGCCTTTTGTCCGGCCACCATTCATGAGACATTTGGCAGGTGTGTTTCCATTCAGGTTTCTCAGGAGCGAGTATGCTCCCATGATGAGGCTCATCATGCACTATTTTACCTGTGAGGGCAGATTTTCACAGGTATATTCATACCATATTCGCCTCTTGATGCACTTCACCCGAGTGAGGATGATGAACATCCCTATTTTCTTCTATCAGAACATTGAGAAGATGGTGTCCATGATGCAGAGGAAGACCCCGGCACAGCAGTACAGGAGCCTTTATCATTATGGTTTGATTCAGCTAGTGGTATTACATCAGTTGGCTCAGCAGGGCATCTCATGGGAGGATTTCATCTCTCGTGAGCTTTTCACAGCACCATCACCGCCACATCCTGAGGTTATTCATGAGGAGGGAGGACCATCACAGCAGCATGACATCCCTGTCACTAGACATGTCAGCTCCTCACCTTTGGTTACTTATCAGAGAGGCCAGAGGGCCTTATTTGCAGCAGCCAGGCGAGTACTTTCTCCACAGCAGGTGGAAGGGGTCTCGCCTTCTTCATCGGCTCAGCGAGTGTTATCTCCACATCAGGTGGAAGGGGCCTCGCTTTCTTCACCAGCGTAGGTACCAGGGAGGGGCAAACAGCCCAAGATTGATGAGGGACCATCAGGTGTTCCGGATATAGAGCTTATTGATCTTGATGTCAGTTCTCCTAGCCGAGAGGCAAAGGAGATCATTCAGCATCTCAGAGCTGAAAATGATGCCTTGCAGAGGAGATTAGAGGGGGCACAATGGACCATCACATACCTCGAGCAGCGCAACAAACAGTTGGAAGATGAGCAAGCACTTGATGAGCTGTGGAGGATTCGTAGTGACCGCATTTTGAACCGGAGAAGACCCGGTGATCCATTGCCCGCTGACCGAGAGTCCATGCTCATCCGGGTAAATGCACACTTGGAGAGGCTGTTGGCTAAGGCCAACCAAGAGAAGAAATTGCTGAGGAACATGAAGAACCATTACTGGGCAAGAATGCATGTGTGCAAGGCAAAGATGAAAATGTTTCAAAGGCGGTTGGCCAAGGCACAAAAAGGGAGAAAGAGGGTCGATCCCCTCCATATCTTGGCTGACGCCTCACTGAAGGACCAAGGCACTAAATAGCCCAGCCACAGCACGAATCCCAAGAAATTTTGAAAATTTTGGGTCAATTTTGATTTTTCAGGCAATTTACAGGTTTTTGCTCATTAACGGGTCTCACCCCCCGCGCGACCCTTCATCATGGCAACTCCATTTGGCAAAAACTCAGCATTTCCAGATTTGTCATGAAAAGTTACACATGCTTATGGATGCACTTGAGATTTGGTGAAGTTTTGGGCCTCCAGAAAGTCAAAAAAACTAGCAAAAAATGACTTTCTGCCACTTTTTTGAGTTACAGAAAGCAGTCTTGGGAGATTTGATTTTTGACAGGGCAAATGAACTCCAAATTCAAAAATTCTAGTTGGGTTGGAAAGTAGACTCACAGACCTTTCCAACAAGCCTACTCTTGCCCAATTTGGACACCTGCAAGTGCCCCAAAAGTGGCTCCAAAGGTGCGCGACCCGTCAGGCAGAGGCGCGCAACCCGTCAGACAGAGTTTTCCAAAATGCGCTGTATAGCTCAGAAAAACGCAGTTTGACCCAGTTTGACTTTTTGGGGTGAATTATGATTCTCTTTGATGTAATTATTGTACTTTTAAGACACTTTTACTCTTATGTAACACTTCTAGAAGATTCATTCATGAAAAGGGTAAATATTAAATGAATGAATTGGTTTCCTAGCTTATAGAGGCAAGTTGCTTTGACTGCCTAGTTTGTAGTGCTTAGTTTAGAAGTGGTTGAAACAGCTCCTAGGATAGTGAGCTCGACCCATGGAGGCAGGGAAAGAGGTTAGATCATCTATATTATGTACTTTCTTGCTCATTTTCATGGTTGGACTCTTTAGGGATAAGCTATCATTGTATTATTCACTGTATCTCTGCAATTTTTGGCTAAGGAAGACCAGGGTTTTGCAGTCCTCTTTGGGATTCTTGTGGTTACATGTATTGATGGTGTGTTTCTCTATGTATCTGTAAGTGTGTTATGTGAATCATTTCCTTTCTTTCCCTTCTGCACATTAAGCAAACGAAGTGTTAAAGTAAGAATTCATGACTGTCATGCTCTGCTTTTAAGTTTGTTTAATTTCAATGTTTTCTACTGTTTAAGGAGAATTCAAATTTATTGTTTGCTCTCCTTAGCTCCTCACCTGTCATTCCTGACCATCCACCTCAATCAAAGGCATCAATACTGTCTCCTATCTCGCCCCAAAGAACCCCCTGCAGAAACTGTGTCCAATCCCCGCACCCAAAATTGCCATTTCCCCAATTTTCCACCAAAAACCCTAAAAACCCCAAATCAACCTTTTTGATCAGTTTACTAGCCTAAAATCAGTGTTACCCTATTGGTCATCTCATTCCATTGAAGATCTCACCGAGATAGACCGGAGAGAGCCCTCTCCAGCCCCGTAGGGCTAGCTACGAGGCTAAGTGGTTTGATGTTGCCTTGAGGTTTACCTTTCTCAGCCTGAGGTGAAATTTCAAGCGCTAACACCTCCTAAGGAACAAAAGATCTCAGACTTTCCTAAGGGCGAAATCTTCAACGAAAGTGACATCATGACTTATTTCCACTTCCCTATGACCAAGCACATAGATTCTATATGCCTTTGAAGTTTCACTGTAGCCCAAAAACGTTCCTCTCTTCCGAGATGCTTCTAGCTCGTTTCTTTTCTATTTCAACGCATGAAAATATACGGGACAACCAAAAATTCTAAAATGAGAAACATCAAGTTTCTTATTGGTGAATACTTCTTTGGGTGTCTTGAAGTCCAATGCTTGATGTGGGCATCAATTTTGAACATACACAGAGGTGTTGGCAGCGTCTCTATATAAGAACTTCGGAAGACCTTGATCATGAAGCATGGCATGGGTGGATTCTATGATAGTTCGATTCTTCCTTTCGGCAACTCCATTTTGCTCAGGAGTATATGTAGTAGTGGTCTCCCTCTTAATCCCAGCGTCTCTACAATAGTCAATGAATTCATTTGACTCATATTCGGTCCCATTATCAGTCCTCAATATTTTGATCTTCTTCCCTGTTTGATTCTCAACCAAGGCTTTGAAAGAGCAGAACCATTTGAACACTTCCTCCTCCTCCTTTAAGAAATAGATCCATTTTTTGCGAAAGAGGTCATCCACAAAAATTGCATAGTACAAATATCCACCCAAAGATGTCACGGGCAACATACCTGATAGATTAGAATAGACCAATTGAAGAATATAGGTAGTTTGACTTTGACTTGAGGCGAATGGTCCCCTTGTATGTTTTCCAACTGCATAACCCTGACACATGCCTTCATGATCGAAGTTGAATTCGGGCATACCCGTGACCATCTTCCTTACATCAGGTAAGGCTTTGTAATAAAGGTGAGCAAATCTTCAATTCCATAATTCAGATTGAAGAGAAGTATCGCAAGTCATTTCTCCCAACAGACTTCCTCCAACCTAATAGAGACCTTCAACCCTTAATCCAAGAGTGAATGCATCTCTTGGGTTCCTTTGCCAAACATGAACCTTCCCATCAATGAATGTCGCCCTAAAACCTTTATCTTCCATTGCAAAAATAGAGACCAAGTTCTTTTTCAGATCAGGTACATACAACACTTCTTGTAAATGAAGGGTTTGACCTTGATTTAAGTGAAGAGTTACAATCCCAATTCCTTTCATGGGATAAGTTGTAACGACCCCTCTATAATAATTAAAGTTCTAAACTTTATATGAATAAACTTCATATAAAAAAAATAAAAATTAAAAAAAATAAAAATAAAAAAAAAATAAACATAAAACAAACTTTATAATAAATATAAAATTTAAACTTTATATTAAAAATTTAATTTAAAACTTATATAAAAGGACACATAAATCAAACCTTGCTATATAATCAAAATACATATATGAACAATATAATAAAACAGATTGATAAAGCGTGAATGATCAGTACAAATATCTGATGGTCTCGAATGCATGCAAGGCATGTCGGGAGGAGGGAAGGCGGCGGTTGCAGGTAGGAGGGCGGCCACCGCCACGCCCGTAGTTAAAACCGGAGAACTGAACCGAGAACGGGGGAGAGAACACAGCGAGAAACCATAGGAGGAATTCAGCAGTGAGGGAGATTTTGCCATCAGAAGAGCTATAATCAGTCTGAGGTTCTGGGCACAGGGGATAGTAAGCCTCTGTGGGAAGCTTACTGGATTGAGCAACCAGGCTTTGCTCAGTCTAGGCTGGGTGGAATTGGTTTCCCGGTAATTGGCATCAGAAGCAACCACAACACCATCAACATCACCAGAGCAACACCAGAGCAAGCAGCAGTTCAGGTAGGTGTCCAAATTCTTTTACTGTATTCCGGTTCAGTTTTGTTCTTACTGTATTTAGTTCTGGTTATTTCCGAATTTCAGTTTATGGTCGTTATACATGGTATCAGAGCCCGTGTTCAAACCTTCGGGACCTCCCAGGCCCTACGCTCGTGTACACTTGTGATTTAATTCTGCTGTGATTTAATTCGTTCTTGGACCAGCAATCTTTACGAGCGCTGTGTGTACCACAAAACCCTAGACGCGTGAGTCTCTACGGTGTTTACAGTAATTCAGGAGGCTGAGCCGCGCGTGGTAGAACTGGAGATTCAAGTCCCTGCCACCGCTGCCTGATGCATATTAATTAATAAATTTTGTTATATACATGGCTATACCTACCTACGGGCCACTTCCGAGAGCCCGATACTATAAATGTTTACAGTGATTCAGGAGGCTAAGCCACGCATGGTAGAACTGGAGATTCAAGTCCCTGCCACCGCTGCCTGATGCATATTAATTAATAAATTTTGTTATATACATGGACATACCTACCTACGGGCCACTTCCGAGAGCCCGATACTATAAATGTTTCCGATTATGACTGGACTGTGATCTGCGGTGGGTTGTCTTTGTACATACGACGGGATTCGGTATAAAACCATATACTGGAGGTTAATAATAGACATGGACCCAGAAAATTCAGCTTATTTTTAGCGGATGATTATTTAAACCTTCCCGACTTCCGACCGGCCATGGCGTTCACGCTTCATTGGGTAAGGCAGGATCTTGCTTAGGTTGTATCCCCAAACCCGTAATTGTTGGCACACATCAATCGTATCGCTTTCACGTGAGAAAACCTGTCTTCCACGTTGATTTGCAGAACATTCCTCCAATGTCTCAAACGCTCAGTCAAATCTGAGAGCGTAGCTGGAAATGTCGACGTACTGGCCGGATCAAGACCTCGCTCCAAGTCCCGTTTGTACTCATTCACAAACTTAACATTTTCGTTCATACCGTCTGATGGAAAGAAATCCCTACACAACTTCGAGAGCTCATCCTTAAGAGATTTGGGAACCTCGGCTGTTGTCACGATGGGATACTTGTAACATTGGTGCTCGTGCAGACAAGGACCTGAATTTTGTTGTTGGAAAAAAGTTCCTCAACCAAAGTCCTGTCACGATCATTTAGACCAGCATGATGCAGACCAATTCCAAATTGCAGTGTATGTCTTAAGTTTGTATCTGTAACCTGGGATATTAGCATTTCTATTGTTTCTTCAGGGATATTAAGAAACTGTCTTGGTTTGTCATCAGCAGCAGCAAACTGAATGAGATCAAGAGCTGTAAGCCGCGTTTGACGACGGGATGAAACAAAAATAAGCACTGGCTTCGAAGGTGAATGGGAGGTTATAGCAGCATATGATGGCTTATCATACTATTCATCCGGGGGCAGTAGAATTTTCCAGGGTATCCCTGAATGTGAACTTCAAGAGGTACTGGCCTTACACTCGGCTTGAAGTTGAAAAGACCAACTTCATCAATACCCAGCCATTCAGCCAAATCATGAGCATTGGCTAAAGCAGTTGACAAACCAACGAAGCGGATGGGACATGCTGTTTGTGAAGAAATAAATCTCATCCGAAAAACAAATAACCTGATCAGTGGTATCAGTTGGCATTCCGGTCAAGTGTGCAAGCTCAGTTTCATTTGGACTTAGAATAGTAATGCACTTGAGGAGATCATCTGGAATAGGGCCCTCCATGCCTCCAACATCCAAAATTACAGGAACATTTGCACTTTTGCAATCATGTCCAAGAAGTTAGAACCAGTTCCAGCCAAAAACTTTAATAGTTATTTTCCATTTGGTTTAGATCTAAACCAAATATGCCAACTGGAACTCGGGTGCTCTATCATACATTAATCGATTGCATTTGAAATGGTTACTGCAGTGGAAGAGCAAGACCCCCCTAAAAACTTAATTGACAAGCAAACTCCAAAATACAGTTAGAAGGATGCGGACACTGCATAAACAAGCATGCACAACCACATTTTTATCATAAATAGTGAGTTTCACATAATATAACTTTGATAAGGATATTTTATAGTCCTATAATCCCCAAGGTTGTCGAAATCCATTGATGGCCGTGTGGGTATATATGGGGATGCCAATTTTAAAATCCAGGTTAGTAGGTGTCCCAAGTGTGTCATATGTATGTATGTATATCAAATATGTGACAAAATTAAAATCAAGAGTCACAATCAAAACTAGTAAAATCTAAAACACAAAAATCATATGATAACAGAAATTATTGTTAAAACCAAAAATATTTCATCAAGAAACAAGATCAGATATCTTAATTTCATTAGCATAGGTACCGTTATTCATTTTCTGGAAATATTCTCCCTCAAGGCAGAAAATCTCTGCCCGGTGCTGACTTGGAAAATTTTCCAGATTGGTACTATTAATTAAATTGATCCCAGTTCTTAATTCCCCTCTCATTTCTAAATAAGTTTTTGCTTGTTCTCTTATTTTCACAAATCTTTCGTGCTTGAACTCCCGTGTGAAATAGCCAGCATTTTGTTCAGCTCAGTGACACACATCATAAAGACCTTGCTTGCGGGCCAAACGAGCAAGCTTGTTAATGCTCCTTGCCTTGTCACCATATCCAAGTTGAGGAATCTGGGTGTTTTGTATTTGAAAAATCTTTAAATGAATTCATTACAGTATTATACATGTGATTCCTCCGCTGAAGCAAATCATCCCAGACAGAGAAATTATCCCAATCGTTAGGAGTCTATAACCATACTTCTGCATTATTCATATTAGGATCGAATACCCTGCATTAGGACAAGGAGGTCGCGAGACCACCCTCCTTGACCTCGGTACCAGTAAGATCCGCCTAGCGGATAAAAATAGCAAAACTATACCCGTTTACAAATGTGAAGTTGCAAAAGAAAATTATGTGTTAAATTCGGTTGTCTACCTCAAATTTTTATAGAAATTTTATTATGTGTTCAGGGACCATTACAATGGTAAGGACGTATGAGCGACGACGACGTGACCAGGCAGCATCACCACCATTAATGCCGCCACCGTCGCCATCATCATCCCCATCACAATCGTCACCACCTAGACCGTTATCAACATCAAACGCCCCAGCGCCAGAGTTGACTGTGATAATGAACTCTTTGGAAGCCTTATTGGAGACATTAAAGGAATCAACTAAGGCTAAAACCAAAGAGGAATTTCAGCATGTAGCCACCAGTTCAGCAGAACCAAATAATTATGAGCCCAGAAGACCGAAAGAAGACATTTCCAGGGAGCTTCAGAAAATTAGACTCCCAGAATTCTCAGGAGGTCGAGCAGGTGAGCGCGCTGAAGCGTGGTTAGAAGGAATGAACCGGTGCTTTAGGTTAAGAAAATATTCTTCTTCTGCAAAAACAAAAATTGCCGTATTTCAATTAAAGGAAAGCGCCTTGATTTGGTGGGGAAATCTGGAGAAGCAGTTACACCTTACATCGGATAATGTCCCTTGGGAACTATTTGAGGAAAGGTTCCGCGCAAAGTATTTACCTCCATACTTTCAACAACAGCAAGCCAGAGCCTTTCATACATTAATTCAGGGAAGTAAAACGGTGGAAGAGTACGAGATAAGGTTTATGGAGCTGGTAAAATACATTCACTACTTAGACTCTGATGAACGTCAAGCTGAACGCTTCATATTTGGGTTAAATCCTCGCATCAGAGCCTTGGTAAGCATGTGGAAACCATCATCAGTAGCCGAGGCAGT
Source organism: Pinus tabuliformis (assembly GCA_031772625.1). Classification (NCBI taxonomy): domain Eukaryota; kingdom Viridiplantae; phylum Streptophyta; class Pinopsida; order Pinales; family Pinaceae; genus Pinus; species Pinus tabuliformis. The sequence continues at coordinate 1,880,519,045 of CM062819.1, read as the reverse complement.
CGAATGTGGTCGTTATGCAGAAGAACATCTTGGAATCAAAAAAGATATGGGGCCAACAGGGCCTATCCAACCAGGATTTCCAGGAAAGACACCCCGAAACTTCTTCAGAGAAGGTGGCTCGAGGTCACCTTACGGTAACAGGTTTACCCCAAGAAATGTGGGGACAAGAGCTTCCATGGCAGTAAACACTATAGCCGCGGAATCATCAAACACCAGTCCGTGGACATCTCGAGGGGCTGCCACTAGAGGAAGAAATTCGAGAGGAATCAACATGAGAGGACGAAACTCGTTCTCTAGAAATTCACGTCCCGATTCAAGAGGGTCAACGCAGCTTAATTGTTGGGGATGTGGGGGACCGCATTTTCAACGTGACTGCCCAGAAGCTTCACTGAATATATTGCATAGGACTGGAAAGGGACCGATATCAAACAACCCAGGTAATCATAGAATTCACGCAGTAGTCGGCAACGACCAAGCAGCACATCAATCCACGGTAGTGGAATCTTCAGGTATTATCAATGGTATAAAACTCAAAATCTTATTTGACACTGGTGCCACAGATAGTTTCATTTCATCATATGCATTAAACAAATGTGGGCTGGCAGCTCGTAGACAAAATGATTTCCACCAAGTGGAACTGGCCTCAGGAGAACTCCAAACCGTGGGCTTGAATGTGGATCAATGCAAAATTGACCTAAGAATCTGTGCGACTAAACTGAAAGTTTATGTCACAGCCTTAGGAACGTATGATCTTATCATAGGTATGGACTGGCTAGAAGCTCACCAAGCTTGAGTACACTGTTATGGGAAAAGGATCCTAGGCATAAATGATGAAGGAGAAGTAATCCAAATCCAAGGAATCAGGAGGGAAGTTTCCTTACGCTACATTTCAGCAACGCAGATGAAGCGTTGTTTAAGGAAAGGTTGTCAGGCTTATGCAATCCAAGAAGTAAGCCATGGAAAAGGGCCATCCTTAGAACAATATCCGGTGTTAGCCGAATTCCCGGATATATTTCCAAAAGAACTACCTGGATTACCCCCGGTAAGAGAAATGGATCTCACTATTGAATTAAAACCAAGTACCCAACCAATCTCTAAAACGCCTTATAGAATGACAGCTCCAGAACTTCAGGAATTGCAAATTCAATTAAAGGAACTACTGAATATAGGGCATATTCGGCCTAGTTCATCACCTTGGGGCGCTCCTGTAATTTTTGTGAAGAAGAAAGATGGATCTTTAAGATTATGCATAGATTATCGAGACTTGAATCGAGCTACAGTAAAGAATCAGTACCCTATGCCTCGAATCGATGATCTTTTCGATCAAATGAAAGGAGCTGCTGTCTTTTCAAAAATTGATCTTCGCTCAGGATACCATCAGCTAAGGATTTCTGAAAATGATATTTCTAAGACTGCATTCCGGACACGTTTTGGACACTATGAATTTACGGTGGTACCCTTTGGATTAACAAATGCACCAGCCGTATTCATGAATCTTATGAACAGTGTTTTCCGTGAATATCTTGATCAATTTGTGCAAGTCTTTTTAGATGATATTCTCATCTATTCCAAGAATGAGAAAGAGCATGAAGATCATTTGCGGATAGTATTGTCTTGCCTTAGAGAACATCGGTTATATGGAAAACTATCCAAGTGTTCGTTCTTTCAGGAAAAGATTCATTATTTGGGTCACATCATATCAGGTGAAGGGATTTCAGTAGATCCTGAGAAGGTAAAAGCGATCATGGATTGGCCAATACCGAAAAATGCACATGAGATACAAAGCTTTATGGGTTTAGCCGGTTATTACCGAAGATTTGTGGAGGGATTCTCCAAAATCGCAAAGCCAATTACCACCCTTCAGCGTAAAGGTGTTAAGTACGAATGGACCGAGGAATGTAATAAAGCATTCTCTGAACTCAAAAGACTACTCACCAGTGCACCAATCCTAAGAGTCCCAGACATGGACAAAGATTTTACTGTATGTACTGATGCATCCCAACAAGGGCTGGGTGCAGTATTGATGCAGGATAAGGGAGTGGTAGCTTATGTTTCCAGAAAGTTAAAACCTCATGAAGAACTCTACGCTACTCACGATTTAGAACTAGCCGCTGTAGTGCTAGCTTTAAAGATTTGGAGGCACTATCTAGTAGGACGAAGTTTTACACTCAAAAGCGACCATCAAAGTCTACAATATTTGTTCACCCAAAGAGACTTAAATGCCAGGCAAAGGCGCTGGAGCGAATTCCTAAGTGAATATGACTTCGAAATATCATACATTAAGGGAAAGGAGAATGTGGTAGCAGATGCTTTAAGCAGAAGACCTCGGATATTTTCTCTCATACCCATTAAAGTAGACTTAAGACAACGAGTACTGGATCATCTTATAAAGGACAGCTGGTATTTAAAGGTAAGAGCAGGTCTTGAAGGTGATAGGGTAAAAGAATCTAAATTTGAGGGATATAAATTAGAAAGCGATGGGATCTTACGATTCCATGGAAGGATGTATATTCCTAATGATAAAGATCTTCGAGATACCATCCTTGGGGAGGCCCATAGAGCAGTATATTGTGCTCATCCTGGAGTAGGGAAGATGTATGCGGATACCAAGAAACTCTTCTTTTGGGCAGGCATGAAGCGTGATATCACTCAATTTGTTGCAAAATGTCTGGAATGTCAGCAAGTAAAGGCAGATCATTGTCACCCAGCGGGCCTCTTACAACCCCACGACATTCCTATGTCTAAATGGGAGACCATTTCGATGGATTTTATCACTGGACTACCTCTTACTTCTCAAAGACACAATGCCATTTTGGTAGTGGTGGATAAATTAACGAAAAGCGCCCATTTCATTCCCGTAAGAGATACTTACGATGTTGCTGACGTAGCTCGAGTGTTCGTAAATGAAGTTATTAGATTTCATGGAGTACCTAAAAAGATTATATCTGATAGAGATTCGCGATTCACTTCTAGATTCTGGACTTGTATGCAAACAGCCTTAGGTACTCAGCTAAATTTAAGCACTGCTTACCATCCTGAGACTGATGGGCAAACTGAAAGGGTAAATCAAGTACTTGAAGACATGTTGCGAATGTATGTGATGGATCAGCAATCACATTGGGAAAAGTACTTACCCTTAGTCGAATTTGCATACAACAACAGTTACCACAGTTCGATTGGGATGCCCCCATTTGAAGCTTTATATGGCAGACCTTGCAGAACTCCATTAAGTTGGGACAGGTTAGAAGATCGAGTGATAATAGGGCCAGAATTAATCCATGAAATGGAAGCGCAGGTAAGACAAATTAGACAAAGATTAAAGGAAGCACAGGATAGACAAAAGAGTTATGCGGATGCTCACCGAATTGATAGGAGGTATGAAGTAGGGGATCAGGTCTTCATCCGCATCAAACCAAATAAAAGTACTATTCGATTCGGAAAAGGGACAAAGTTGTCACCTCGATTTATTGGACCATTTAAGGTCATGGAAAGAGTTGGACCTGTTGCCTATCGTCTTGCCCTGCCACCCCACCTGCATAGAATTCATAATGTATTTCATGTTTCTGTATTAAGGCATTATATAGCTGATCTATCTCATAACCTTCAATGGAAGGAATTGCAGGTATCAGACGAGGGAGTCGTAATGGTCGAACCATTACGTATACTGGAACGTAGGGTTCGACAGCTGAGGAACCGCCTGGTGGACCAAGTTAAGGTCCAATGGGACAAGTATAGTCCTGGATCAGCAACTTGGGAAGATACAGCGGACATATGCCAAAGATACCCTAATCTATGTCAATTTTGAAGAACTTTAAATTATGTTTAGTATATATTTACTTCACTACAATCAGAGATTCAGAAACATTTTGAATGATTATGGATAAACGTGAAATTTTGGGGCATAATATATGTTTAATTCCTGCAGGTACATGGATACCAAAACAATATATGTGGTTCATTTTACTAAATTATAAATGTTGAAGTAAAGTTAAGACAGTTGAATGATTTTACTTCTGATAGAAATCAAGATATTATAGATCTGATTTATTTATACATGTCAATATGATCAATGGGATAGAAATCAGGAAGTGAATACATTCTAGATAAAAGACAAAAGACATGCGTGGAATATAGAAAATATGTTGTATTGTAGTATCAAAAATGAATTAATAAAGGAATAATATGTGAGTTATTTGAATATGCTGATGCACATTTTACGGATGCATGGATAAGCGTACGATTGCAGGTAATAGACAGTTACCGGGATGACCACGTGATGACAGAACCTCAGAACAATTAAAGCTCCAAGTGATTCTATGATAGGGTGTTAGCCCTGAATTCTATTGAGAGGGGTGGAGGTGTTGCCCACCGTTTATCCTCCGAACCCTGGAGTCATGGGAGGACTGTGTGAATCACGCTCCCCTAGACGTGTGATGATGACTGTCGGATGCCTACTGGGAATCAGGTCGGTATAATCGACGCTGTCACCTTAGAGTTTATGAATGGTTAGGTCAATAAAACTGACGCCATGGCATACTCCAGTAGAGGACGGATAGGATGGGAGCGGAAGAGATTAGGAAGGATAGGATGATTTTATAATAGCTTGGGAACTTGGATAGGGTAAAATTTATCCATCAAAATCATAAACTTAAAACTCTAACTTTATGGTCTCTTGATATTAAAATGAAATTTTTTTAAAAATCTAAGAAATGGTTACTAATTACTATCATAAGCAATCAGATAAGATAAAAACTCTAACTTCGGGACGAAGTTTTTCTAAGGGGGAGTGTATGTAACGACCCCTCTATAATAATTAAAGTTCTAAACTTTATATGAATAAACTTCATATAAAAAAAATAAAAATAAAAAATAAACATAAAACAAACTTTATAATAAATATAAAATTTAAACTTTATATTAAAAATTTAATTTAAAACTTATATAAAAGGACACATAAATCAAACCTTGCTATATAATCAAAATACATATATGAACAATATAATAAAACAGATTGATAAAGCGTGAATGATCAGTACAAATATCTGATGGTCTCGAATGCATGCAAGGCGTGTCGGGAGGAGGGAAGGCGGTGGTTGCAGGTAGGAGGGCGGCCACCGCCACGCCCGTAGTTAAAAACCGGAGAACTGAACCGAGAACGGGGGGAGAGAACACAGCGAGAAACCAGAGGAGGAATTCAGCAGTGAGGGAGATTTTGCCATCAGAAGAGCTATAATCAGTCTGAGGTTCTGGGCACGGGGGACAGTAAGCCTCTGTGGGAAGCTTACTGGATTGAGCAACCAGGCTTTGCTCAGTCTAGGCTGGGTGGAATTGGTTTCCCGGTAATTGGCATCAGAAGCAACCACAACACCATCAACATCACCAGAGCAACACCAGAGCAAGCAGCAGTTCAGGTAGGTGTCCAAATTCTTTTACTGTATTCTGGTTCAGTTTTGTTCTTACTGTACTTAGTTCTGGTTATTTCCGAATTTCAGTTTATGGTCGTTATATAAGTGGCATTATCCCCAAGCATAATCTCCATATTTGTCTTGTTTTCAATCAAGTTTAAGAGAGCCTCTTTGTACCCAGTGAAGTGCCTTGAGGCACCACTATTAATCAACCAATGATCCAATGTACCCAGAGGAGAGGCGGTGGTGAGGGTAGAAATAAGATAAAATTCCTTTTGCTTTATAACATTAACTTCTTCATACCTAGAGTTTCTTGACTTCTTGGGAGGACAACCATTTCCATTTTGAGCAACGCGAGCATTCCTCTTTGCTTTGTTATTGAACTTGTTGTTCCTTTGATTGCCATTGCCTTTGAAGTTATTGTTATTGTTTTCATCATCTCTTGGAGTATCCTTCTTGTAAAGAAACTCTCTAGCGAAGTGGCCAAAACTATTGCAATTGAAGCATCTTCCTTTTCTTCCTTCTTTGAATCTCAGCTTGAACCCTTGACCTTGTCTTCTTGGACCAACATTGTTCTTTCTCTTAGTGTGAGCAAAGAAGGCGGTAGAATTGTTTCCATTTGAGGGCTTGTCTCTTTCCATCATCCTTATTTCTTCTTGAATGCGTCTAGCCAATAACTCATCAAATCCAAGAATCCTGTCATTGTTGAGGATGGTAGTGTTAAACACATCCCATTCTCTTGTAAGGCCTCCAAGTGCAAAAAGAGTGAGTTCCATGTCACCAATGACTTCTCCAATAGATATGAGATCATTCTTGATTTCGGTAATCCTCATGAAGTAGGATTGAATGGATTCTCCTCTATCCATCTTGATGTCATTCAACTTGTTCTTGAGAAAGAGAACTTGAATTGCATTATTTACTTTGAACATCCCAACCAGCTTGTCATACATCTCCTTAGATGTTTCCAAATCATAAATATAGCCAACCAATGGCTTCTGAATAGAATCAACAATAATTTTCTTAGCTTTAACCTCACCTTTCTTGTACTTTGTTTGTGCAATTGCAGACGCATTTGAAGGAGGCTCCACTACTCTTCCTTTGACATAGTCCACAGCATCATTTTCTTCCAAAGTCAAATCTAGAGACATCTTCCATGCATGATAGTCAGATTTGTCCTTAAGCTTGTCCTCGAATTTGAAGTAAGATGTAGTTGTCATTGGGACTAGTTCCAAGTTCTTGTCCAACAGCTTCCCTTAGTGATTGCTTTTTCTCACTCTTGCTTGGGCTTTGTCTTCACCTGAGCTCTGATACCATGTTAATTTTAGATAACAATGGTATGTTTTATGCTTTAGCATAATTTACTTCAATGTTCCTTATCAGCCCAATGACAATTTCCAATTATTTCCAGTAGCAATCACATTAACTTAAACACAACGATAGTAAATACAGATAGAACATAAAAACATGTGCAGAAGACAAGCCAAGACAAGAGGACACAAGATTTGGTGGATGCCAAGGAAAAACCCCAATGTGGGGAAAACACTTTGATCAAATCTTATTATTATTTAATAGTTCAGCAGAGGGAAAGAGTACAAATATCAAATTTACTTGCCTGAAACAGCCCTGTCAAAATCAGCAGTCAACAATGGTCAACTGCAGCCCTAAACAAAAAGTCAACGCTGGTCAAATCAGCACCAAAACGTCCTCCAAGCAGCTCGGTCAACAGCAGTCCAATTCAGCCTTCAAAGAGTCAAAGTCAGCCCAAAACAGTTCAGTCAAACCCAGTCAATGAAGAGAGAAACATTGTTGTAATTTATGTAGTCAAATCTGAATTCAATGCTGAAGTCAACTTGCCCAAAACACCTCGATTTATGTGCCCAACAACTCGGCCTAGAGAAATTGGAATTCTACCCTAAAAACCTAAGTCAAAGATGGTCGAATCAACCTTGGTCAACGCCAGTCAACGCTGGACTATTGCTTTGAGATTTCGGCCTGTCCTTGTCCTGAAATTTTCGGCCTCCTACCACAAGTGTGAAGAAGAGAAAGAGGCTGCCCAAGTTGTACAAACCAATCAAGAGAGGAGAGAGAGATGTATGTTGCGATGAGTGATGTCCAAATGAGGGTGAGGAGACACATCCATTGGGCTTCCTGAGCCTACATTTGACTGAAGCCGACCTTGACAATTTGTGCATGAGAGAATAAATTCAAAATTCCACTTCTTCTTGTCAGAATGAGATGATCTTTGTATCAAAATTGGACCTCTTGAAAAGAGAAATCCAATGCAATAATCATCTCCACCATATGAGCTGTCCCAAAGTGGAATTTGGCCCTAGTTGCAAATTTTAACAAGGGAGTAGTGAAAAGATGCCAAGGAATATTCCTGAAGATGCTCCCGTGATATTGCAGACTATGGATTGGAGTATGGGAAATGAGCAATGAATAAGTGGCTGCAGCAAGGTTTAGGAGATGATAGACATGTGATGCATTTACAAAAAATCATTGTGCTAGATGCCATGAGACAAAATTCCAACAGAAATTTTTGAAAGGAAACCATAAAATCTAAGAAACATACTACACTCATACTAGTATAAAAAGTAAGCAACCAGCAGAATAGTATATACATTGAGTGAAAGAGAAGAAGAAATGTGTGCATAAACAGTACAAGGGATAAAATAATAAAGCCAGCTAAACATGGGGCTTAGTAGGGAACGAAGACAGGGTTCAAACAATAAAGGGCCACAGCAGGGTTCAGGAGGGAGAATAGACATGTAATGTATTTACAATAAAGGGCCACAGCAGGGTTTCAGAGGGAGAATAGACATGTAATGCATTTACAAGGGATCATTGTGACAGATGCCATGCGACAAGTCTCCAACACAAATTTCAAAGGGAAACCCGAAAACTTAAGATATATACTACACTCATAGCAGTAAAAAATGTAAAGTAACCAGCAAAGTAGTGTATAAATCAAGCGGAAAAATAAGAAATGGGTGCATAAACAGTAGAAGGGGTAGAATAAGAAAGCTAGCTAAGAAATAAACATAATATTTGTGCACATATACACCCATTCAGAGAACAATTCCATCTGCACATAAAAAAACAATACAGGTTACTAATGAGAAACAAATCCTAATTAATATCATGAGCAAAATAATCTACCTTGATTCGAACTAAAGGAATCTTGAGTTCCGAACGACTAACTTTCTTTCTTTCAGCCAGTATAATCATATCTTTTACCTGCAAGATTAAAAATTCCTGAATTCTAAGAATATAAAGAAGATTATAAAGCCTCAATAGCAATGCAATGAATACATACTCAACAACAATAAAACAGGATAATAGGATATATAGAATAAGTTATGGTTTCCTATGAATGAAAAACTCACCACTTTATCTAGAAATTCTAGAACAGCATCTTGATCATTTGGATCTAAATCAGGTTCATCCTTCAATACGACCTGTTAACCACGAACTAAATTTTTCAAGGGCATTCCCATACAATGACATTGTTTTTGAACAAATAAATGTGCTCATAAGCCTGATCACCTCTTGATATTCGAAAGGTCTCACTGACTGCAAAGGGATTTTCGTCGGTCGATATTGGCTACCCTGAAAAAAGGTCGGTGCTGATTAACAAAACATATTGTTCATCACCAGTCATAGAATAAAAGCAAGACACTAAATTCTAGAACAGTCATACCATGTCCTGGCAAGTAAAGACTTCGCAGAAGAAGCTTTGCAGGAAATTCTAAAAGGCTCTAATGAAAAACTCTTCAGTTCTTGAAATGTATCCAAAATATCCACAAAATGGTAGTAATAGATATACAATGCCATGTACCATTTCCAAATAAGAAATTATTAGTTTACTCTAAATTATTTATTCTTCCAGAAATTACTTTGTTGCCCTGTTCTAATCTTTTTCTTTATGTTTTCTAGATGACGAGATAATAGTCCAACAGCAATCACATTAAAAAGAAAGCCAAGGGCTATGCCTAAGAATAATATTACTCCTACGCTATCAAATGTCAAAATCAAATAAAACAGCTATAGGTAATTAAACGATTGAAGATGATATGAGATAATCTTTCTAATATGCACAAATGACAGCAAAAGTAGGTCAATAGGACTCAAAAGTACATTAATAATGATAAGGAATAGGACTGCAAAAACTTCTCTTAAAATCTAGAAGCTAAAAGCTAAGAGTAAGGAAAAAGTTACAAACAAGCAATTATGAATTTCTATTTCCATTGATACGATGTAACAGTGGCGTACTATACAATTACCGTAGAAGTAGAAATAAGGGCAAAACAGGAAGAAGAAAAGGCAGTATCAGGACTCATAGAGTGAAGAAATTGTCACAGCAGAGAAGGAATTTCTAGACTCCACATCTACCATAGAGACAAGGCCTGTGCACAACCAAAGGATCTCCTCAGGTGAATAACTACAGTTGAGAGGGCTTCGTTGGGCAGCGTGAGAAGCAAGCATGGAACAATGAATGAAACCATACTAATAATTGAGATCTAACAGCCCAAAATGCATAACACTCTCTCGAGGAATGCCCCGGAGGAGGGTCAGGATGTAGAAGCCTTAGTTCCCCTTTGATCTGTCACGTAATGAGGAGGAGAAAAATTTTATGGCCTTTTCCATAGGTGTGTCTCTCCTATCATCTGAGATTGAACAGAGACTCTTATCTTATCTAGAATCATGTTAGGAGAGTAGGAGCATCATTTGGGTAAACTTTTTTCTTCGTTCAAAATGCATTGGATGGCCATGGGACCCATCCCCTCAATAATAGAACATTGTTTTTTATTGTAAGTTCTATAATTTGTCTCAATGACAGAACTTGTGTTACTCAGGGTAGACAGTTATCCTTATAGACTATTCTAAGTTTCATTATGGCATGTGTCATATGTGCTACTCCACGTGAGATTATTTTAGGAAAGCATATATATTGTAAGCTTCAGTATGGGATATGTTTGGTTAAAGAGAAATACTAAGGATTTTTAGTCAAATGAAGACAACAACCATCTCTTGATAACAAACAAATGACATAAACACATCATCCATAAACCCTAAAATGACCTAACTGAACTTTGAATCATTGACACAACACTAAGCATAAACTAGACTAAGTCGTAAAGTGACTTTATTATTATGCCTTCAATCTATACTTTAGATGACCATTATAAGCTATAACACAAGATTTATAAGTTATTTTCTCCTAGAAACACTGCATGCTCCATTGTCACAAAAGGAGACAATTAATTACTTACTGGAGAGTTCATTAACAGACATGAATCATTATACAAGCCACAAATAAGAAACAATACTCAAAATACTAGGGATTGTGAGTCCATGCAATTTCATTTCTCACTATGGCCAATGATGTAAAAATGGATGAATGCATGAATACGATTGCAATATTTAAATTTCATACAGAAAGAATAAACTATAAGCACTCAAATGGAGATACACATATACACCTTGTTGACCATGTACATGTCAACAGTCCGAGATGCAGAGTATAAAGCATTGGATCAAATATTTTAAGTCAATTTCATCATTGTAATACCAAATTCTGCAAAATTATTGTAAATGATTCTAGTATGACTTTAAGCCATGTAACAACACCTAGGTAAGCCTATGATTCTTTGTTAAAATTTCTAAGTTTAACCCGTTAGAAACTCTTCCTGTACTATCTGATTTATTTCTTCCTACTTGTCCAATTACTTAACAAGTTATTTACCATGTAAATACTGAAAATAAATACAAGTACAGTATCAACACATACAGATCATCAACTGAAAGTAAACAAGCACACAAGTGACACCGTTGTTTTTGAACTAATGCCCCCAGAAAAACCCAATGCGGGAAAACTGGTGCAGCTATTCAGAGGGTTTTATTAATATGCAGTTTCAAAATAAAACCTGGGTGCCAGAAATGGCTCACCCAACAGAGAATTCCCTCGACAATAGTACCTCTCAGTCAGAGACAGATATTCCAGCTAAATCACCATATGAACGATCCCACAGCAACAATGCAGCTTCTGTTTCTCTGCGTCACTCTAATAGGGACTGCGTCACTCTAATAGGGACTGCGTCACCCTATCCAGCTCTCCATCTCTCAGTCTATCCCACAAACTTCTCCCAGCGCTGCCTCTAGGCCCTGCGTCAGCCTCTCTGGCCCTGCGTCAGCCTCTCTGGGCTCTACGTCAGCTTCTGGAGCCTCTGCGTCAGCCCTTAGACCTTCTGCATCTCACATGTTAGCCCTCTCTGGCTCTGCGCAGCTCCTGGTTGCCTCTGTGTGGCCACTAGCTGCCTTTGCGTAGCCTCTAGCTGGCTCTGCGTCAACCTCTCCTAGCTCTGCGCTGATCCTCCTGGTACTAACTCTGCCTCTCTGTTATGTATTCACTGCCCCTCAGTTGCAACTCAAATTACTCATTTGATTTCCTCAGCAAACCCTGCCCCAGAAAATCGAAGTCTTGATCTCTCTTGGTGTGTTCTCCAACTGACCCTCAAGCCTCCTCTTATATTTTTCTCATTGGTCCATCAACAGCCGACATTAAATCTCTAATCAACGGCTAAGATTAGATTTGGCTTGATCCATGACTTTTGAAACCTTCTAACCTAGTTTTATATTAATACCCATTAATATTTTATTTTTCCTAAGTTTAGACTTAAGAACTCCATTAAAAATATCAATTATTTTAATATCTCCCAAACCAATTAGAATCTGCCAAAACCATTTCTGGGTCTTGGAAATCTCATGTGCTTTAGCCTCTCCACCAATTTTCATGGCTAGAGCACATTCGAAGCTACCCCAAATCAACACTCCCTCTTAGCAAGGATTGTGCTCTAGTAATACTCCTTACTGAGTATCACCCTAATCATCCAACATCGGTCCCTGTGCTAATGCTAGGCCTCCCTGCCCAACACCCTCTGCACTGCTACATCCTATATTGTTGCCCATGGCCCTTCCACTGCCACAACTGCATCTGTACGACAGCTCCCTCTACATCCGTGTTGTTGCCCATGGCCCTGCCACTGCCATTGTTGCATCTGCACTGCATCCCCTTCTCCTCACGCTGCATCGTGCTGCCCATAGCACTGCCACTGCTAACTGTTGCACTACAACCCAGTTACTGAGAAGGAAGTAATTGATCCACCCAACTCTGACATCCCTGTCAGGCTAGAGACTCTCTCGATGTTGAAGCTCCCTTTGCTGCTAGCAAGTGCTCCCTCTACTGACCTCTGCGCTGTTGCAAAAACTTCATGCATCTCGCACTGTTGCAGACCTCTCCGTGTCATCCTGCACTGGTGCAAGACTTCTGTGCTTCTCGCACTGTTGCACCCTACCAGCCTATGCGATGTCTCGGGACTCCTGCACTGTAGCACTCTCTGTCGCTTCATCTGCATCCGTCTCTACCGAAATAAACATAATACTTATGCACATATACACCCATTCAGAGAACAATTCCATCTGCACATAAAAAAACAATATAGGGTACTAATGAGAAACAAATCTTAATTAATATCATTATCTTAGCAAGGTATAATCCAAGAGGTTGGGTACCTCGAGGATCTTGCCCCTCATCGCTTGTAGTCCGTCTAACTATAGCTCGATGTCTCCCCACTTTCTCTCAAGTGGCACATGAGCACTCATGGTACAATCATCAACAGTCTCGACTTCTTTCTCTGCCCTCCCTAACACTGCCTTGGTCTCAGAAGCCTCTCCCTTCCTCTTCTTCCTAGGACATTGGTTCGCATAATGACCCAGTTCCCCACAATGGAAGCACTTGACCTTGGAGAGGTCCTTCTTCTTCCTCTTCTCTTGCTTTCCCTCAAATGCGAGAGCCACATCTTCTTCTTCCTCCTTCTTGATTTTGACCCCTTTTCCGCTACTCCCCGCCTTGGTCACTCGTCTAATCTCTTCTTGACGAAGAGCCGCCCACAGTTCCTCCCAATCTGGAAGGCTCGACCTGCCCAGTATGCTCTAGACAAATACCTCCCAATCCTCTGAGACTGCGTTCAATGCAGTCCTCACCATCAGTTCCTGATCTGGTGTGGCCCCTATGGAAGTTAGCTGATAATGAATCTCCTTCAATCCACCAAGGAAGACATCTATCTTTTCTCCCTTCTACATCTGGTATGACCGCAGTTGATTTTCAAGTAACATCTTCCTCTGCACAGAAATATGCTGGTACAATTTCTTCAGGGCTTCGAACATCTCATTTGCATGTCCTTCTCCGCAATATGCGGCACCACATGATCCTTGACCCCATGAAGGATGATGCACTTTGCCCTGGCCATTGCCTCCTCGTACTTCTCATTTTCAGCTGGGTCAACTGGGATCGCTATCGTTTTCAAGGCGAAGTGCTTGATGCGATACCTGTCTAGAATGGACAAGATCTTGGCCTTCTAGACTATGAAGTTGGAAGCCCCGTCCAGTCTATCCTAATCTCTCATCCCAATCACTGCCATCTTGCTGCTCTTCTTCCGACTCCTCTGAGTCTCTTTACTTCCCTCCTGAAAGTCCTCAGTTCGACTCCCTCTGATTCTCGATTTCCTTTCTGGAAATCCCTCCTTGGTCTTACCCTGTTAGGTAATGTTCTGACCACAGTACCCCACCAGCTTCGCTCTGCAAATTATCCGTAGCCTCCTATACCCCAGCAACTTGAAGGACTGAACCTCTAGGCTCTACGCAATCCCGGTACCGGCAAAATCTACACCTCCTGGCCACAGTGTCAATCCTTCATGACTGAGAAAGATGACTGGGCACTATGTAGGTCAGGTCTGCTCCTCTCTGCCTTTGCGTTGATCCTCCTCCTGGCTCGAACTAATGACGCAGGCCCTCTGCGTCACCCCTTCCTTGTTGCTTTCAACTAGGAACAGCTTCTGTCACTCGGGACGGTTGTTTCTGCTACTACTACTCTGCTTGGCTGATGCGTTCAGTTATCCTGTGATCTGCAACCACCTCCGGTACCATGTTGGAATTTCTAAGTTTAACCCGTTAGAAATTCTTCATATACTATCTGATTTATTTCTTCCTACTTGTTTAATTACTTAACAAGTTATTTACCATGTAAATATTGAAAATAAATACAAGTATAGTATCAACACAAACATATCATCAACTGAAAAGTAAACAAGGACACAAGTGACATCGTTGTTTTTGGACTAATGTCCCCAGAAAAACCCAATGCAAGAAAACCGGTGCAGCTATTCAGAGGGTTTTATTATTATACAGTTTCAACATACAACTTAGGTGCCAGAAATGGCTCACCCAATCACTGCCATCTTGCTGCTCTTCTTCCGACTCCTCTGAATCTCTTTACTTCCCTCCTGAAAGTCCTCAGTTCGACTCTCTCTGATTCTCGATTTCCTTTTTGGAAATCCCTCCTCCTTGGTCTTACCCTGTTAGGTAATGTTCTGACCACAGTACCCCACCAGCTTCGCTCTGCAAATTATTTGTAGCCTCCTATACCCCAGCAACTTGAAGGACTGAACATCTAGGCTCTACGCAATCTCGGTACCGGCAAAATCTACACCTCCTGGCCACAGCGTCGATCCTTCATGACTGAGAAAGATGACTGGGCACTATGTAGGTCAGATTTGCTCCTCTCTGCCTTTGCGTTGATCCTCCTCCTGGCTCGAACTAATGACGCAGGCCCTCTGCATCACCCCTTCCTTGCTGCTTTCAGCTAGGAACAGCTTCTATCACTCGGGACAATTGTTTCTGCAACTACTACTCTGCTTGGTTGATGCGTTCAGTTATCCTGTGATCTGCAACCTCCTCTGGTACCATGTTGGAATTTCTAAGTTTAACCCATTAGAAATTCTTCATATACTATCTGATTTATTTCTTCCTACTTGTTCAATTACTTAACAAGTTATTTACCATGTAAATATTGAAAATAAATACAAGTATAGTATCAACACAAACAGATCATCAACTGAAAAGTAAACAAGGACACAAGTGACATCGTTGTTTTTGGACTAATGTCCCCGGAAAAACCCAATGCAAGAAAACTGGTGCAGCTATTCAGAGGGTTTTATTATTATACAGTTTCAGCATACAACTTAGGTGCCAGAAATGGCTCACCCAACAGAGAATTCCCTCAACAGAGGTACCTCTCAATCAGAGACAAATATTCCAGCTAAATCACCGAATGAACGATCCCACAGCAACAATGCAGCTTATGTTGCTCTACATCACTCTAATAGGGACTGCGTCAACCTATCCAGCACTCCAGCTCTCAATCTGTCCCACGAACTTCTCCCAACGTTGCCTCTAGACACTGCGTTAGCCTCTTTGTGCTCTGCATCAACTTCTGGAGCCTCTACGTCAGCCCCTAGACCTTTTGTGTCTCACATGCTAGCCCTCTCTAGCTCTGCGCAACTCCTGGCTGCCTCTGCGTGGCCACTAGTTGCCTCTGCGTAGCCTCTAGTTGGCTCTGCGTCAACCTCTCCCAGCGCTGCGCTGATCTTCCTGCTACTAACTCTACCTCTCTGTTATGTATTCACTGCCCCTCAACTGCAACTCAGATCACTCACTCAATTTCCTCAGCAATCCCTACCCCAGAAAATTGAATTCTTGATCTCTTGTTGTGTTCTCCAACTGACCCTCAAGCCTCCTCTTATACTTTTCTCATTGGTCCATCAACGGTCGAGGCTAAATCTCTAATCAACGGCTAAGATTAGATTATGCTTGATCCATGACTTTTGGAACCTTCTAACCCAGTTTTATATTAATACCCATTAATATTTTAATTTTTCTAAGTTTAGACTTAGGAACTCCATCAAAAATATTAATTATTTTAATATCTCTCAAAACGGTTAGAATTTGCCAAAACCATTTATGGGTCTTGGAGATCTCATGTGTTTTAGCCTCTCCGCCAATTTTCATGGCTAGAGCACATCTAATGCTACCCCAAATCAACATTCTTCTCAAATAGTTTCACTCTAGGTAGTTTTTTAACCTCCCCAAATTATTTGTGTTTCTAAACATGGATAATTGGCAAAAGTTTTTCTCCCAGATATACCCCAAAGCTAGGGTGGCACTCATTGACGAGGTCTTAGGTGAGTCCTAGTGTTTATCGAATCTATGTATTTTTCATACTAGATCATGTGTCTTGTCGCAAAATTTGGTTGAGTCTCAAGTGGCCTATGTGTGTGTGTATTTCCCCTTCTAAGGGTTGATATTGTAATATTTGAAGTAAAAGTGTGTTTAGAAATATTTTTGGTGAATGGTTCCTCATAATTAGAACATTAGCACCAAAATATTTTTTAGATGCACTTAGAGGGTGGAAAAATAATTAATCCCCACTTGAGTCTTTTTAAATTTCATTCCTGGCAAAACTAAAAATTAATATTAGCCAAGAATTATCCAAAAAATAAAATGAAAGGAAACTTAATTAGACTCCAACAAAAAATTATCAAAAAAAACCCTCAAAAATTCATGGGTCCGAAAAAGGTTAATTTTTTGAGGTCCTCCATCAAAGGAAAAGTCAATTTTTTGAGAAAAATTGAGACTTTGGAGCATGGTGGTTGAATCAAGGATCATTTTTCAAGGAAAATGGGTTTGGAAAAAATATTTTTTGGACGAGGATCAAGGCCTTCATCAACAAATTCGATTTTTTTCAAGATCAAGGGACAGGATTTGATTTTGGCATGGATCAAGTAGCAACTAGTCATTATTCTCTAAGATCAAGTCAAGCTATCCGTTATTTCCACTTAGAGGGGTTATTCCCTATCATTTTTTCTATATAAGGAAGCTCTCAAGCTCCTCATTATAACAATGAACGGTTGTTGAAAATCTTTTGTACTGAGCTAAGCTCTGTTGGAATTTTTGCATCAATAAATAGACTTTGGGGATTCAATTCAAGGTGTCTCTCGCTCAATGATTCATGGTGTGTGTTGAATTGATTTAATGCTCTAATTTTATGTTTTAACTGAAGATCATTATTTTATAACCAATGGTTGGACTATCTATTAGCGTGGGTATCTCGCTTTAGGTTTTTGGCTAGAGTAAACACATTGAATTTGGTGGATCTAGCAGATATCTTTAGATCACTAGCCTGTTTGCATGAATTGAACCCCTATGAAGCTAATCATCTATCTTTCAAGTGTATAGAGATATTTTCAAGTGATTCAGCCCTTGGTAAAAGGTGCAGTTCATGGACTTTGAGGTGATCACATTTTGTTTGAACCTTGAACTTATCTAACGAATTTATTTCCCAAAGTTTGGGTTTGTGCGTTTATTTAAAATTATTTACATCAAAATATTTTTTTTTGTCTACTGGGCCTATGAATGAATTATTCGCTAATCAAAGTTACTTTTCTCGTGTAGATTATTGTAAATTATTTCTAACCCTTGTAAATTATTTTTCTCATTTGTAAATAATAATTTGGGGTTTTATTTTAGAAATTTCTAGATCTTTTGTCTTGTGCTCTATTTATTCATCATGTGGGCACTTAATTTCAAAATTTCAAAGGCAAATCTAAAGCAAAGGTGACTAACCATCATTCATCCCAAATTGCTAGGGTTTCAGGGCCAGCGTCAGCCTTAGAAGGAGTTGTCCAGCCTACCGAGGGAGTGCGTTGGTAATTTGAGGGTGGATCTAGGCCTTTTAGGACCTAATCTATGAGACCCAAGTGCCTAATTTTGGACGATAGGCCTGGGAGACAAAACGCTAGCCCTAGAGGGCTTGTTCGCTGCTGCAACTGGGGTTTTCTTGAGCAATTATTTTTTGAAGTGGTTTGTAGTTTGTTTTTCAAGGTTACAATCAAGTTTTGGGCGCTCTCTCAGCATTTTTGGCCTTGATTGTCCTAGCTGCAAGGGTTAGAAGGCATTATTGGTCTAGTTGTGGGGATTTGAGGGAAAAAATCCCTAGTTATAGCCTCTTCGAGACCTTTCTTGGTAGGTCGCGGCCCTAATTAGGCTTCTAAGTGTTAAAATTGGCAACTAGGGCCAAACTCCATATGGGTCACGTTATTTATGGCAGCTGATACTTTTTTTGGATTCCTCCCATCGAGAGGTGTAGGATTGATCTAACGATCATCTGATTTCGACATGTATTCATGGAGATATGAATTTATTTGTATTCTTGACAATTTGTCAAGATCAGACAGCAAGCAAAATAGTCATTTTCACCCCCAGCATATCCTCAACGTGGCATATAAAAGGAGGAGACCTTGTGGCATAAACTCACTCATCTCATCTCACATTCTTCTCTCTCCTAGCTTGATTGGGTATGCGTTGGAGGAGCAGATCTCTCACACGTGGGAAGGAGGATGCAGATTCTGATTAGGGCAACAATGAATAGGGTTGACCAAGCTGCAGGTGGGCAGATTTGATAACGCTGACCAACAATGATTGATTCTTCCATGCAGATTGGGTTAGGCTACCTCTCCTAGGCAGGCCACATTTCTAGACAGCTCCATTGACCTATTTTGGCCACACTTTGACTAGCATTCACTATCAAAGGTTGACCGCAGATCTGTCCCAATGTTGACTGAAGTTTGATTGTACCTTTTTTGAACTGTTTTGGGTTGACTTTCCCTGTTGTTGGAGGCCAAGTTGAGTGAGCGTTGACTGGGATTGGTTAGAGGTCAAATCTGACGTGTTCGACCAACTTTGACTTTGCTAGTTAGGGTTTTGTTGTTGTTGTCATAAAATTACAGATTTTTATAATTGTACTATCTCTATCTCTTTGCTAAATTATTGAAGAATATAAGAAGATTTGGTCAAGGGTTTCCTCACATTGGGTTTGTCCCTGACTAGTGCCACATCTTGTGTCCTCTTGTCTTGGCTTGTCTTCTACTATTTATATTTATGTTCTATTTGCATTTTACTATCATGCTGATGTGATTGCTATTCTAGAAATTCATATTGGGCTTATAAGAAAATTTGAAGTAAATTGCTCTTAAGCATAAGAACATACCAAAATTAACATGGTATCAGAGTTGAGGTGAAGACAAAGCCCAAGCAAGAGTGAAGAGCAATCACCAAAGACAAGAGGAAAGGACAAAAGGCTCAATGGGTTCCTCACTCCACTTCCCGACCGAAGACAAGCTCCGTGAGAAGTCCGACTATCATGGATGGAAGATGTCTCTTGATCTGACATTAGAAGAACAAGAAGTGTTGGATTATGTGAAAGGTAAAATCTCAGAGCCTCCATCAAATGCAATGGCTGCTACAAAGAACAAGTACACTAAGGGTGAAGTCAAAGCAAAAAAGATTATCTGAAATTCTATTGACAAGCGTTTGGTGGCCTACATCTCCGATTTGATCACCTCCAAGGAGATCTACAACAAATTGGTAAGCATGTTTAAGGTTAGTGATGCAAATCAAGTTTTGTTCCTCAAAAATAAGTTGAAAGATATTAAGAAGGGCAAGGACGAGGATATTCAATCCTACTTCTTAAGGATCACTGAGATCAAGAATGATCTTCTATCAATTGGAGAAGTCATTCCTGACAGGGAACTAACTATCACTACCCTTGGAGGGCTCCCATCCGAATGGTATATATTTAGAACCACTCTTCTCAATAATGATCGAATTCAGGGGTTTGAAGAATTGATGTCGATATGCATTCAAGAAGAGACAAGGATGGTGGAGCAAGAAATGCCTTCAAATAGAGGTAATCCCACTGCTTTCTGCTCTCATGCCAAAAGGAGAAATAATTCTGGGTCTAAAGGTCATTTCAAAGGAAAGCCCAGATCGATGGGTGGAAGGAAGGGAAGATGCTTTGTTTGCAATAAATTTGGCCACTATGAGAGGGAGTGTCCAAATAGAAAGGACACATCACATGATGGTGATCACAATCACTCCAGGGGCAACTTCAACAACAACAATCAAAGGAATGGCATGTCCAATAGCAAAGGAAAGAGGAATGTGGGAAATCAAGGAAATGGTCAACCCTCCAAGAAAGCAATGAACTCCAGGTATGAATCAAATGTTGTTAACAATAAGCAAGATGATTATTATCTTATATCAACCCTCTCCACTACCTCTCCTTCGGACTCGTTGGGATATTGGCTTATTGATAGTGGTGCCTCAAGGTACTTTACTGGTTACAAGGAAGTTCTCTAATTTGGTAGAGAAGAAGACAAACTTGGAGATTATTCTTGGAGACAATGCCGCCTATCCCGTAAAGGGTGTAGGGAATGTTACCCTTCAATTGAATCAAGGTAACACAATCCATTTACAAGAAGTCTTATATGTGCCTGATCTCAAGAAAAACCTGGTGTCCATTTCGGCAATGGAAGACAAAGGCTACAAGGTGGCATTCATCGATGGAAAGGTACGTGTTTGGAAAAAGAATTTTAAAGATGCTTTTACTCTTGGGTTTTGGGTTGACTCTTTATATCAAGTTGGAGGAAGTCCATTGGGGGCCATGTCTTGCGACACATCTCTACAATCTAAACTATGGCACCGAAGGTTTGCCCACCTTTATTATAAGGCTCTACCCGATGTAAGATAGATGGTGACAGGGATACCCGAGTTCAAAGTAGAGCATGAAGGTGTATGTTTGGGATGTGCCGAAGGAATTCTTAAAAGGGAACCATTCCCCTCAAGTAATAGCAAGACCTCAGACATTTTGCAGTTGGTTCACTCCGACATATCTGGTATGATGCCCGTAAACTCTTTGGGAAGATATCTATATTATCTCACTTTTATAGATGATTATTCTCGCAAGACTTGGATCTACTTCTTGAAAAAAAAGGATGAAGTGTTCACCTGGTTCCGTCACTTCAAAGCCTTGATCAAAAATCAAACCGAGAAGAGAATCAAGATATTAAGGACTGATAATGGGAACGAGTATGAATCCAATGAGTTCCATGACTTTTGCAAAGAAGTTGGCATTAAGAGGGAGACCACAACACCATACACCCCTGAGCAGAATGGTGTGGCTGAAAGGAAGAATCGTACGATTGTGGAAGTTGTTTGTGCCATGCTTCATGATCAAAGGCTTCTGAAGTTTCTATGGGCCGAAGCCACGAATACTGTCGTATATGTTCAAAACTAATGCCCTCATCAAGCATCGGACTCTAAGACTCCCGAAGAAATGTTCACTGGTAAGAAACCTGATGTCTCTCATTTTAGAACTTTTGGAAGTCCCATATATTTTCATGTGTCGAAGGAGAAAAGAAGCATATTGGGTGCATCTGGAAAGAAAGGAATCTTTGTGGGCTATAGCGAAAATTCTAAGGGCTATAGAATTTATGTGGCTAGTCAAAGGGAAGTTGTGATAAGTCATGATGTCACCTTTGATAAAGATTTGGCTCTTAGCAAGGTTGACAATCTTTCTATTCCAAGGAAGGATAAAGACGCTGACACTAGGAAGCCGGATGAAAAGGAAGATGAAACGATACCGCATGTTGAAGAACCTATGGATCCTAATGATCCTCCTCCTCAAGAGCCCTCCTCCTCTAGGAAGAGGCCCTCATGGCTAAGGGGGACTCTTGAAGATGCCGAGAGACATCTTGCACCAAGAGGGACTTTCCGTGAAAGCAAGAAGTCAACCAAGTATCAGGGATACTTGACATTATGAGCACTATCATTCAAAACGAGCCTACATTGTTTGAAGAAGCCGTGAAGCATCAAGTACGGAAGGATGCTATGAATGAAGAATACGAATCCATCGTGAAGAATGATGTCTAGGATGTGGTCCCCAGACCCCAAGACAAATCAGTTGTCGCCTCGTAATGGCTTTACAAAATCAAGCATGGAGCGGATAAGAGTGTTGAAAAGTACTAGGCTCGCTTTGTTGCTCGAGGCTTCTCTCAAAAGGAAGGTGTGGATTACGATGAGATATTTGCACCAATTGCCCGATACACCACCATCCGCTCAATCATAGCCCTTGCTACTTCGCAAGAATGGAACCTACATCAAATGGATGTCAAGACTGCTTTCTTGCATGGTTCGATTAAAGAGGAAGTCTATGTAGAACAACCCGAGGGATTTGAGATTCATAATCGGGAACCTCATGTGTGCAAGTTGAAGAAAGCTCTCTATGGGCTGAAGCAAGCACCCAGAGCTTGGTATGAGAGGATCGATAGCTATTTGATGAAGTTGGGATTCACTAGGAGTGAAGCCGATCCAAACCTTTACTTTAGGGTTGAAGATGATAAGCCTCTCATACTAGTGTTGTATCTTGATGACCTCTTTCTGATTGGTGCAGACCCTCTCATTCACAAATGTAAGAGGGAGCTGGCTTCCGAATTTGAGATGAAGGACCTAGGACTGATGCACTATTTCCTAGGGCTGGAGGTCTGGCAAAATCCAAGAGAATTTTTCCTATCACAAGGAAAATACGTGGTGAAGATATTGGAGAGATGTGGTATGGTAGACTGCAAGCCCGTGACTAGCTCGATGGAGCTTAACTTCAAGAAGTTAAGCAATAGTGTTGTCAGACCTGTTTTCGAAAATGCTTCTAAGTACCGTCAACTCATAGGAGCATTGATGTTCTTAGTGAATTCCCGTCCGGATATCTGTTTTGCAGTCAACACATTGAGCCAATATATGGTTGAGCCTAATCACTCACATTGGATTGGTGCCAAGAATCTACTAAGATATCTTCAAGGCACAATCACTCATGGGTTGAGATACATTGTCGGAGATGTGAGGCTACATGGATATTCCGACGCTGAATGGGCAGGCAGTGTGGTGGAACAAAAGAGCACTTCCAAGTGTTGTTTCTCTTTGGGTTCTGCTTCGATATCCTGGATGAGCAGGAAGCAGACGACGGTGGCTTTGAGCTCCGTTGAGGCAGAGTACAGTGCTACGAGTATGGCCTCCTGTGAGGCTGTCTGGTTGAGGAAGCTCTTCAGTGAGTTGTTTGGACATACGTTGGATACTACTGTGATCCTCTGCAACAACCAGAGTGGGATTCGTTTATCAGAGAATCCCGTATTTCATGATCGCTCCAAGCACATCGATATCAAGTACCACTTTATCCGGGATATGGTACAATGAGGAGCAATAAGGCTCCATCATATTGGGACTGATGAACAAGTCACCGACATTTTGACGAAGCCCCTTGGAAAGATCAAATTCCTGAATTTCCGAGAACGACTAGGTGTCATGGAGAGACCCTCTTATGAGGGTCTTGTATGATACATACATTGAGCTTTGGGAGCTCCCGGGGGCTTGGGTACTTCTTGGAGCGACGAGCAACCATAGGGTTACTCACCCTCCCCTAGTGGTGTGTTATGTATAGGGTGAATGATTCAGCCTTCCCATGTGATACCCGTAGGCAGGAAGAGTGGTTCATCCTTCTCCTCCTGAGACATCCTACCCATGCAGTCTGGGATGCATGGGAAGTACCTCTCATCTGGCCAATGAGTAGGGAGATGAGGATAGGGACCATAGTAGTACCGATGAACGCATCTTGTAACTACCGTACTCCCTATGCTAGGATGACATTGATCTGGGATCATTTGGAACTGACTTCGGGTCAGTAAGAGTGGTATGACACACTCTCTTTATTTGGAACTAACTTCGGGTCAGTAAGAGAGGTATGAGACACTCTCTTTATTTGGAACTAATTTCGGATCAGTAAGAGTGGTATGAGACACTCTCTTTTATTTGGGACTAACTTCGGGCCAGTAAAGAATGATATGATACATTCTCAATCACTTCTTCTTCTTCATAGTTCAACAGAGCAGTGTTAAGCTGTTAAAATTGGCAACTAGGGCCAAACTCCATGTGAGTCATCTTATTTATGGCAGCTGATATTTTTCTTCGATTCCTCTCATCGAGAGGTGTAGGATTGATCTGAAGATCATCCGATTTTGATAAGTATCCATGGAGATATGAGTTTGTTGAATTAGGGCAGCATCAGATGTGTTCTAGCAATGAAAATTGGTGGAGAGGCTAAAGCACATGAGATCTCCAAGACCCACAAATGGTTTGGACAGATTGTACCCGGTTTGAGAGATATTAAAATAATTAATATTTTTAATGGAGTTCCTAAGTCTAAACTTAGAAAAAATAAAATATTAATGGGTATTAATATAAAACTAGGTTAGAAGGTTCCAAAAGTCATGGATCAAGCCAAATCTAATCTTAGTCGTTGATTAGAGATTTAATCTCGGTCGTTGAAGAACCAACAAAAAAAGTATAAGAGGAGGCTTGAGGGTCAGTTGGAGAATACACCAGAGTAATCAGTCATTCATTTTGCTAGAGTGGGGTTGCTAAGCAAAAGTGAATCAGCGAGGGGCAGTGAGTACGAGGCAAAGAGGCAGGGACAATACTAGGAGACCAGCACAGAAGTAGAGAGAGCTAGAGCAGCAGTCAATCCAGGCTACACAAAGCCTAGCAGAGGCAGTGTAGAGCCCAGAGAGACTGTGTCATCCACGTAGAGGGCAGAGGGAGAGACGCAGAGGCTCCCAGAGGCTGCGCAGTGCCTCAAAGGGCTGACACAGAGAGTCTTGGGGCTGACGCAGAGGCCAAAAGGGCCAGCGTTGAGCTTCAGTTGTGCTGGAGAGGGTTCCATGGGACAGGTTTTTTGAATACCTATTTTCCGGATATAGAGGTATTGTTGCCGTATATTTTTCTCTGTCGGGTGATCCGGTTTAAGCACCCAGTTGTACTCTGATAAACTGCATAATAATATAACCCTCTGAATCGCTGCACTGGTTTTCCCGCATTGGGTTTTTCTGGGGACATTGGTCCAAAAATAACGGTGTCACTTGTGTGCTTGCTTTTCTTTCAGTTGATGATCTGTACATGTTGATACTATACTTGTGTTTATTTTCAGTATTTACATGGTAAATAACTTGTTAAGTAATTAAACAAGTAGGAAGAAATAAAGCAGATAGTACAGGAAGAATTTCTAACGGGTTAAACTTAGAAATTCCAACAGAATTTATTTGTGTTATGGAACAATTCGTCAAGGTCAGCCAGCAACCAAATAACCCCCACGTGTGCTCAACGTTTTAGTATAAAAGGAGGTGACTTGATAGTCATTTGATCACACACTTCACTCTTGATTTCTCTCCACTTGTTTTGGGTTTTAGTAGAAGAGAAGTCTAAGAGGAGGAAGCCCTAGACGCAAGAGGAAAAGGAGCCTAAGCATGAAATCTAAACACAATCCTAGATGATGCCCTAACAGCTCTATGATAACCTAAATCAAGGAAGACGTAGTCAGCCCTTATGGTAATGACCCACCTAAAATAAAATAATAATATAGATTAATTAAAAAAATTATAAATTTAATTAATTCATTAAAATAATAAATAAACTTTATTAAATCAAAATTTCGTATCCAAATAAAAACAACGAAATCAAATGAGATTTGATTTCATAAAAGTTACACGTAACCAAAATATTGACACAGAGATGAGAAGAAGGCGGTGGATGAGGAAATAAAAGAAGGAAGGAAATCTTGAAAGGAGAGGAAAAAAAACCATTTTTACAGAGGGAGTAGAGATGAGAACAATTTAGGAATACGGTGGTACAGCTAGGAAGGGAACTTGAGTCTTGATTATACTGGAGTTTTTGGGCATGGGGGAATCAGATTGCTTCAATTGGAAAGCTTTCTGAGGCTGAGTACCTAGGTTGTACCCAATTCGGCAGGGAGGTTTTGGCCATTTTGGTAACATAGTCGGACAAGAATTTGCAGCAGAGCAGACAAGTTGGTATTCATTAGATTAATCTTTCAAATTCAGTATTCAAATTTCATGTTCTGGTATTTAAAATTAATTTGAAATCAAGGTTCTTACATTTTGGTATCAAAGCTTAGTTCAAACTCTCGGACCTATTAAGTCTGTTAAGATAAGGTTACAGTTGAATTCAAAAAAAAAATTATTATGTTCCAAAGTCATCTATTGAACTCTTGAGTAATGAAGAGACAAATCGAGGGATTTTACAGTGGTTGATTTTTACAATGATGTATTAGTTGGATTTTATGTGAAGCTTGTTCTATGGCTCCCATTTCAGGGAATTAAGTCTATCTCCAATATAGCTTATCTTATTGCCGAAGACTCCACGATAATACATACAGGGTTTCAGGGTCTCACTAGAGGTCCTTATGTTGTTTAATTCAAATATCAGCTAGTGTGAGAATCTGTCACTGTATTGATCTATCATCTGAGATATTCGTCCCTGTAATGATATGACTCATACGTTATGTAATATGTGTACACCAAAGAGCAAAAATAACAAATCACTGTACAAAAAAAATCATATATATAGTAAGTCAGAACTAGTAATACAAGTTTATTTAAGCTTCAGAAACAATTATGTAAGTCTCCTCAGTATTATTAATGGCACATTGATGGCGATTTTAGAAGATGATTTCCTCAGAGAAGAAGCCAATGTTGGACAAGAGAATGATGGAAGTATTATACAATTTATGCCCAAAAACAAAGAACTGATAGACGGCCAAGGTCGGTGATTTGCATCTGCAACGACATAATTTCATCTGTTTGCAGTTATTTAAGTCCTTGTTGAACTGATATTATACCTTCTTCTGCCAAATCCTGTCTAACTTCTGGCACCACCGATAGAATTCTCAAAACCCCACCGCTGCCACACCTGACGCCAATAGCAACCAGATTCTGAATCAAAAAAAAAATTATCACAGCTACTAAACTACATGCTGGAACTGCTTAGCTGCTAAGCATGAGATTCGAACTTATTATGCTAATACTCACGCTTCACAGGAGTCTCACCGTTGTCCGATAGCTTATGAGAATACCTTCCATTCATTGTTCCATTCTCCCTCCATCCTGAGTATTCTTGGTCATTTTGTGTGTTGTTGTCTATTTTACCGTAGGTGAATATTTTCCTTAGCCACAGCGTAGCCTCTCCACAAATCTTACAGACCTGTTAGATTCTCCGCAAATCTTATGCACCTGTTAGATTGAAACTAACGGACCCTGCATGCATTATAAAAGCCACGGTGCTCACACATCGTTTTTAAACACCTGACGCATCGAAACTCATTTCTTAGGTGGCGTTTGGTGTCAAACGATGATATTATTTGCCTAAACCTTTGACGTATGTCAACCACCAGCGGATAGAGGAACATCTAATCAAATGATTATCTTTCTGTATCATCGTGGGGTTCACAAAATATACATTGAAGAGTAATGATGTGTCACTTCTATTCATAGTTTTGCTGATAGGGCAGTCACATGGTAGCATATCCCGGTTATAATCACATATGACGTCTGGCTATAAGGCAGATGTTCCACCATAACATGCCTTTAGTATGGTAGGCATATATTAGTATGTGATGACATGTGTTAGTCACAATATTATAAACAATGCAAGCAATATAATAATAACCCATCGTAAACCATGTAAACTATGATATATATATATATATATATATATATTATACTGAAATAGTTTGAGCTCATTCTGCCTGAGAATCTCCGTATTTGCTCATTCAAAAGACGAAATATGCAGACATTTTAGAAATTCGAGAAATATTCTAAAACTTCGCATAAGAAATGTAGTAAGGAGTGATAAAACTCAGGCATGGAGAGATACGACATCAAGAGCTAAATGCTCGGAATTTCACTGAATCATCAATGCCTCTACATTGACCTTCATCGATAGGGCTTTCACAGTAACGTTGGAGATCAAGTTAGCCGAATTACAGGTAGTAGACTCCATCATTCTCTGACCGCCGCAGAGACAGTTGAGTGAATTTACAAATCCTTCACAACAAACGCAGAATGAAACACAGAATATAAGTCGAAATGTTCAATGATGCAGAGTACTTTCTAGTGGCGCTATATATCATAACATAAAGTTGTTATATTATGCTTGTTTATTTTAATTATATATATATATGTCATATAAAACCACGAACCCAAGTAACATCAACTAAAGAAGCGCTACATATGCTAAACATCGAGAAGAGGACACATGAAACTATTAGTCCATTGTGTCCTAATTTATTCATATATATATATATATATATATATATATATATATATATATATATATATTTGTCATATATAAAATATAATATAATATAATTAATATAAAATATTGATTTAAAATATATATATATATATATATATATATATATATATATAATTTATTCATATATACATTTGTCATATATAAATAAGTGTATTAAGGTTAAGGGATATAATATAATTAATATAGAATATTGATTTAAATATAATAATAATAATAATTTATTCATATATATTAAGGTTAAGGGATATAATATAATTAATATAGAATATTGATTTAAAAAAAAAAAAGTTTATAAAGACCCATGCATTAGAATAAGTATTATTAAGCATTAGGATAGAATACCCTGCATTAGGACAAGGAGGTCGTGAGACCACCCTCCTTGACCTCGGTACCAGTAAGACCTGCCTAGCAGGTAAAAATAGCAAAAAAAAACTATACCCGTTTGTAAATTTGAAATTGCAAAATTATATGTTAAATCTGAAAGTATATCTCAAATTTTCACAATTTTATTATGTATACAGGAAACACTACGATGGTAAGGACATATCAGCGACGACGACGTGATCGGGCAGCATCACCGTCATTAACACCACCACCGTCGTCATCACCATCTCCATCACCACCATCACCGCCTCCATCGAGACCATCATCAACACCAATCGCTCCAATACCGGAGTTGACCGTAATAATGCACTCATTGGAAGCCTTATTGGAAACATTAAAAGGGTCGACAATGGCTAAGACCAAAGAAGAGCAACCTCAACCCATAGAAACCAATTCAGTGGAACCAAAAATTTCTGAATATAGAAAATCAAAGGAAGATATTTCTATGGAGCTACAGAAAATTAAACTCCCAGAATTTTCAGGAGGACGAGCTGGAGAACATGCTGAGGCATGGTTAGAAGGAATGAACATATGTTTTACACTAAGAGAGTACTCTTCTTCTTCAAAAACAAAAATTGTCGTATTTCAACTAAAGGAAAGTGCCTTGATTTGGTGGGGAAATCTGGAAAAACAATGACACGTCACAATAGATAATGTCCTTTGGGAATTGTTCGAGGAAAAATTCTGCGCTAAGTATTTACCTCCATATTTTGAAGAACACCGAGCCGGCGCCTTTCATACATTAATTCAAGGTAATAAAACAATGGAAGAATATGAAATAAGGTTTATGGAGCTTGTGAAATACATTCACTGCTTAGATTTTGATAAACGTCAAGCTGAACGCTTCATATTTGGGTTAAACCCTCACATCAGGGCCTTGTTTAGGATGTGGAAGCCATCATCAATAGCCGAGGCAGTAGAATGTGGCCGCTATGCAAAAGAGGATCTCGGAATCAAAAAGGATGTCAGGCCAACAAAACCTCTACAATCAGGGTTTCCAGGAAAGACTCCCCGAAATTTCTTCAGGGGAAGTAGTTCAAAACCACCACCTTATGGTAATAAATTTATCCCAAGAAGCTCCCATGGCAGTTAATACTATAGCCGCTGAATCATCAAACACAAGTCCATGGAAATATCGTGGAACTGCTAATAGAGGAAGAAATACGAGAGGAAGCGGCATGAGAGGGCGAAGTTCTTTATCTAGAAACTCACAATATGATTCAAGAGGACCGACCCAAGTTAATTGTTGGGGATGTGGAGGACCGCATTTTCAACGTGATTGTCCAGAAGCTTCATCAAGTATATTGCATAGGACAGGAAAAGAACCAATACCAAATACCCAAGGCAATCATAGAATCCATGCAGTAGTCAACAACAATCAAGCAGCACATCAATCCACTGTAGTGGAATCCTCAGGTATTATTAATGGTATAAAATTCAAAATCTTATTTGATACTGGTGCCACAGATAGTTTCATTTCGTCATATGCATTAAATAAATGTGGGTTGGCAGCTCGCAAACAAAATGATTTCAAATAGGTAGAAATGGCCTCAAGAGAACTCCAATCCATAGACTTAAGTGTGGAACAATGCAAAATTGATCTAGGGGTTTGTTCAACTAAATTGAAAGTTTATGCCACAACCCCAGGAACTTATGATCTCGCCATAGGTATGGATTGGTTAGAAGCTCATCAAGCTTGGGTAGACTGTTCTGGGAAAAGAATTCTCAGTATAAATGATGAAGGAGAGACGATCCAAATTCAAGGTGTTAAGAGAAAAGTATCTTTATGCTACATATCAACAATGCAAATGAAGCATTGCTTAAGGAAAGGTTGTCAAGCATACGCAGTTCAAGAAATAAGCGAAGAAAAATTCAAAAAGGACCATCCTTAGAACAATACCCGATGTTAGCCGAATTTTCGGATGTATTTCCAATTGAACTACCACGATTACCCCCCGAAAGAGAGCTAGATCTCCCAATAGAATTGAAACCTGGTACTCAACCAATCTCTAAAACACCTTATAGAATGATAGCTCCAGAACTTCAAGAATTGCAAATTCAATTGAAGGAACTATTGGATATAGGACACATTCGACCCAGTATATCACCTTGGGGTGCTCCTGTAATTTTTGTCAAGAAGAAAGATGGTTCCTTAAGATTATGTATAGATTACCGAGACTTGAATCGAGCTACAATAAAGAATCAGTATCCAATGCCTCGAATTGATGACCTCTTCGACCAAATGAAAGGAGTTGCTGTCTTTTCAAAAATTGATCTACAATCAGGCTATCATCAGCTAAGGATTTCGGAAAGCGATATTTCTAAGACTGCATTCCGAACACGCTTTGGGCATTATGAATTTACTATGGTACCATTTGGGTTGACTAATGCACCAACAGTATTCATGAACCTTATGAACAGCGTTTTCCGCAAATATCTTGATCAATTTGTACAAGTTTTCTTAGATGATATTCTCATCTACTCCAAGAATAAGAAAGAACATGAAGATCATTTACGGATAGTATTATCCTGCCTCAGAAAACACCAGTTATATGGAAAGTTATCCAAGTGTTCTTTCTTTCAGAAAAAGATTCATTACTTAGGTCATATCATATCTGGTGAAGGAATCTCAGTAGATCCTGAAAAGGTAAAAGCAATCATGGAATGGCCAATACCGAAAAATGCACATGAAGTGCGAAGCTTTATGGGTTTAGTCAGTTACTACCGAAGATTTGTGGAAGGATTCTCCAAAATTGCAAAGCCAATTACAACTCTTCAACGTAAAGGTATTAAGTATGAATGGACTGAGGAATGTAATAAAGCATTCTCTGAACTCAAAAGACTGATGACCAGTGCACCAATCTTAAGAGTCCCTGATATGGACAAAAATTATACCGTATGTACTGATGCATCCAAGCAAGGGTTAGGTGCAGTATTAATGCAAGATAGAAGAGTAATAGCATATGCCTCAAGAAAGTTAAAACCTCATGAAGAACACTACGCCACTCATGATTTAGAGTTAGCCGCTGTAGTACTAGCTTTAAAGATATGGAGACACTATCTAGTAGGGCGAAGCTTTATGCTTAAAAGCGACCATCAAAGTCTACAGTATTTGTTCACCCAAAGAGACTTGAATGCTAGACAAAGACGATGGAGTGAATTCCTAAGTGAATATGACTTTGGAATATCATACATTAAAGGAAAAGAGAACGTAGTGGCAGATGCTTTAAGCAGAAGACCTCGAATATTTTCCCTCATACCTATCAAAGTAGACTTAAGGCAACGAGTACTAGAACATCTCATAAGAGATAGCTGGTATTTAAAGGTAAGATCTAATCTTGATAGTAAAAAGTCAAAAGAACCTAAGTTTGAGGGATATGAACTAGAAGATGATGGAATCTTGCGATTTTATGGAAGGATGTATATTCCTGATAATGGGGATCTCCGAGACACCATTCTTAAGGAAGCCCATAGAGCAGTATATTGTGCACATCCTGGAGTAAAGAAAATGTATACTGATACCAAGAAACTCTTCTTCTGGTCGGGCATGAAGCGCGATATCATTCAATTCGTTGCAAAATGTCTTGAATGTCAACAAGTAAAAGCTGATCATTGTCATCCAGCAGGTCTCCTGCAACCTCATGACATTCCTATGACCAAATGAGAGATCATTTCTATGGATTTTATCATTGGACTACCTCTCACTCCACAAAGACACAATGCCATTCTGGTTGTGGTGGATAAATTAACGAAAAGCGTCCATTTCATTCCCGTAAGAGATACTTACGAAGTTGTCGACGTAGCTTGAGTATTCATAAATTAAATTATCAGATTTCATGGAGTACCTAAGAAGATCATATCAGATAAAGACTCACGATTCACTTCAAGATTTTGGACTTGCATGCAGTCAGCCTTAGGAACTCAACTAAATTTGAGCACAACTTATCATCCTAAGACTGATGGGCAAACAGAAAGGGTAAATCAAGTACTAGAAAATATGTTGAGGATGTACGTTATGGATCAGCAATCACACTAAAAAAAATACTTATCCTTAGTCGAATTTGCATACAATAACAATTACCACAGCTCAATCGGAATGCCTCCATTTGAAGCATTATATAACAGACCTTGCAGAACACTATTAAGTTGGGAAAGGTTAGAAGATCGGATGATAATAGGGCCAGAATTAATCCAAGAGATGGAGGAACAGGGAAAACAAATTAGACAACGAGTCAATAAAAGGTCACTTCGGGTCAATAAGAGTGACATGACTCACTCTCTTGGAACTAATCTGGGATTAATAAGAGTGGTATGACACACTCTCTTCATATGGAACTGACTTCGAATCAGTAGAGAATGGTATGAGACATTCTCGATCAATTATTCTTCTTCATGATTCAGCGGAGCAAAGCAGTGCAGGGCAATGATGGCAGAGATAGTACAGTCTGGCAGATGGATCAGCGAATGGAGTTACCCCTAATTGAGAGGGAGTGTTAAAATTGGAAACTAGGGCCAAACTCCATGTGGGTCATCTTATTTAAGGCAGCTGATATTTTTCTTGGATCCCTCTCATCGAGAGGTGTACGATAGATCTAAAGATCATCCGATTCCGATAAGTATTCATGGGTTATGAATTTATTTGTGTTATAAGACAATTCGTCAAAGTCGGCCAGCAACTAAATAACACCTACATGTGCTCAACATTTTAGTATAAAAGGAGATGACTTGAGAGTCATTTCACACACACTTCTCTCTTGATTTCTCTCCACTTGTCTTGGGTTCTAGTGTGAGAGAAATCTAGGAGGAAGTAGCCCTAAGACGCAGGAGGAAAGGAAGCCCTAGACGATGTCCTAAAGAAGCCCGAGACGCTGTCTTAAAGATGCCCTAACCACAGTGCATTGTGCAACACACAATACATCAGAAAGGAGCTTGTTGAGGAGGATAACTTCTGAGTTAGGCCGCAGCAAAGAAAGGAAATTCCAACGTGGATTTCAGGACTATCTTAAGGGAAAACAGGGGTCCGAAAGTGTTGGAAGGGAGCTGTGATATTCATTGGGATAGCAGCAATAGGATGGTGCTGCTAACACATTGGAACAGCGACAATAAGATTGGGACAGCAAACACATTGGAACAGCAAGCACAATTGGGACAGCAGCAATGACATGTGGCAACAAAGGCACAATTGGGACAGCAGTAATGACATGTGGCAGCAAAAACACAATGGGACAGCAGCAAGGTACAGCAAGGCTGCAATGGGACAGCAAAGCAATCATAAGAGCAGCAGTCACTAACAGTGGGACAACAGTGCTAGGAATGTGACAGCAAGGTGACACACGAAGTTTGAATGCATGATAGTGCAGCAAGATGCATGGGCAGCATGATAGCAATGATGGCATGGTACAGCAATGTTACAATGACAGCATGATAGCAATGATGGCATGGTACAGCAATGTCACTAATAGTGGGACAGCAATATGCCACATGGAACAGCAGTGACTAGCATGGTGCTGCTATGGCACATGGGACAGTTGTGGTAGCATCGTAAAACAATGGCATATGGGACAGCAATGGCAGCATAAGGTGCAGCAGTTTGATGTGTGCAGCATGGTTATGTGATCCAACATAGTGATGATGGGGGCGGCATGGTGCAGCACGGTGAGGTGCAGCATGATGACGAAGTGCAGCACAATGATAGGTGAAGGAGTCACCTTGAAGAATCAATTGAAGCAGCATGTCTTCAACTGAGTTCAGCTATCTCATGTATCATCTTCTTAGAGATGATCTATGCTCTTATTTAGATAAGTCAAAGTGTTGACTTCTGTTGTAAATGTGCTCTCTCTCTCTCTCTGGTAAACTATTGAAGAACATATAAGAAGCAGTGATCAAGGGTTTCCCCACATTGCGGTTTGTCCCTGGCTAGCGCCACATCTTGTGTCCTCTTGTCTTGGCTTGTCTTCTGTGATCTTTGTTTATGTTCTATCTGCAATTTACTTTAATGCTGATGTGATTGCTAATCTAGAAATGATATTGAGCTAACTGTGAAAATTGAAATAAATTGCTCTAAGCATAGAACATACCTAAACTTAACAATGAGCGAAAATTCCATACATTATACATGTGTACATGAAATAGAGAAATAGACCATGAAAATTCTATTTGCTAGAGGATGCAAGAACTTAAGATTGATTTTTTATTTAGCCCTTGGTCCAAATATTGTTAAAAAAAAACAAAAACAACTTAAATTTATTAATGGACCAAAATTCATGAGCACATTATCTGTTTGGGTCCAGAAATTATTATTCTGTGAAGGCCAGTTAGCTTTTGGACCAAAAATTAATATTCCTCTTTGACCAGGATGAAATTTTTTTTGAAGTCGATATCAAATTTTGGCTCCAAAATTTTGATTTTGAATTTCGTTTCTCCCATGTCGGCTCCATTATAAATGAACTTCCAAAAATTATATAAGCGACCATATCCCTCCTTCTATGGTATGGAATGAAATACACTTTTACAGTGTCTTGCTTTCTGAAGTGTGTTCGGTCCTGTGGAAGACTGTATGAAGAAATCGCATATCTCTAACATGATTAAAGTTGCGGCCCTCCTCACAGCCTATATACAAATCGGCATGTCTCCAGCTCTCCATGCAATCTGTCTTGGAGATCAGATGAAGGGTTTTAGTTTTGAATCTTGGATAAAGGGGTTTCGTTGAGACGAATTTTATTGCAGGCCGCAGATCTCTCTAGGGCACTTTTATTGCAGGTCGTAGCTCTCTCTAGGACATCAATCTTAACATCAACATCTCTATGACTCCTGGATATCAGCAAAGGAAAGAACTTTCTCTCCTGGTTGGTACAGAACTATTCATCATGAAAGACCTAGAACTATAGCAAGTTCAGTAGCATGGAAGTTTTCGTTGAGCACCCTTTGTCACATTCGACACCTAAGTTGTGGATCTTTTATGATTGTTAAGCTGTGAACTAAGCATAATGAAATTAAATCATCTTGCAGCCATAATCTTCTGAAGCTTTCGATCTTGCTTAAGAGCCAATACTCTGGAATCTAGAAGGCGAAATTATTCTATGGGATTATTGATTTATACCTCATGTACAGGACATCGCATCTGGCTTTTCTGTGAAGGTCTGAGGGCTAAAACCTTTGATTAGAACAGTAAAATTCTTGATTTAGGTCATGCAGTAGAAACTAATGACCTATACCTTGACTCAACCATGGATGTGCCTGTGGCTAGGAGCAGAAGAGCGAACCCTTGAAGTAGTTGTAATTTTGAATATTTTGGGCTTGTGGTTTCGATGGTTTCGTTGGGTTTTATTTTGCAGAAACACTTATACCATGAACCTTGGATAAACCTTCCACCTTAACAAAATTCATCTTTGCGGACTAATTCTTTGTAGTCCTGATTCCTCTCAATAAATGGTACCAAAGTTTGAAGTTCAATCTGCAGTGACATGTTTATCCTATGAATGTGTCTCGTTGTCCTGAGGCCTTGTTGATTAATGCAAACTTGTGGCAGTGGTCCAAAAACCAAAAGACTACATACAATTATGTTGTAGCATACCTTGAAGCTTGTGAACTTGTTTTGAAGGCAACACACAGATCTGTGACAACCCCTGAACCTTGAATAAGGCTGAAGCATCCATCTAAAGCAATTCATTGATTGCAACACTTCTAAAGCATATTCAGCCTAACTATATCTGGTGTGTAAATTCAAACAAACAGTGCTGGATTTTGAATGAAGATATTGCTAGAAGCCTCATCTGGATACAATAGCACCTTGATTTGTGCATGGGGGAACTCTGAGCACAAAAGGATTGTCAGGTCTCGATTTGAAGATCACTGCTCTTTGAACATCACAGTGTAGCAAAATTCTGACTACAATGAAACAATGTTTTATTAACGGTGAGATAGTATGACAGTAACTTATATCCTGATGATTTCATGTCCTTCATATACTAAGTAATATGGATATGACAATGATTGAGTAAAGACCTATGATAGGTTAATTAGTGCCTACTTTATATCGAGCATGTAGCAGTGATCCTTAATGTGACTTGTGTAGCATTAAAGCAGTGATGTATCAATGGAAATGGCATTTTAATATGGCAGTAATGAACATAACCTTGTTATACAGCTGAAACATGGTGGTAGCCTTGAAATAGTGTGTGACAATAACTTAATATATTATTGACCTAATATGGCAGTGCCGGAGTGCCTTCATGATGACAGGGTATTCAATGGCAGTAACCAACCATGCTTTGTAGCAGTGACCTTAGCATGATAATGACAGTAATATTAGTAGTGGTGGTTGACATGGGACAACAGCAGCTAGGGCTTGAACTGTTTGAGAATGCATGACCTTGAAGTGGCAAGAGACTTTGTAACAATATTGCAGTGAGAATGTGAATGTGGTAACAGCAGTGAGAATAGTGGCAAGTGAAACAGTAGTTGCAGCCAGTGAGGGCAGCAGCAGAGAGCAATGTATATTGCAGCAAAGATAACAACAGTGGATGGTAGTGCAGCAGTGAGAGCAGAGGCAGCTGGAGATAGCGGTGCAGCAGTGACAAGGACAACAGTATAAAGCAGTGATTGATTGTTGTATATCTAGGCCATTATCCCTAGTACGGGAGCCCAAACTTTAGGGAGCATTTGCTTCCTTCCAGTATTGTGGGTAAAACCCTTTGGGGAGACTTGCACTTCCTTCCATACTTGTCTGGTAAATGTTGTATGTACATCATACATAACTGAGCTTATTGTTCAGCCAAATCTTGTGTACTGTCATTGATGTGATGATGCTGCTTTATGCTTTTTGAATGCTCTAAATGTTTAATTTATTAATCTAACCCATTGTGAAAAAAGAGAGTAATAATGATTCACCCCCCCTCAGTATTTCCAACATATGACCATTGATAAAGAGGCACCTGCCTAGGTATATAATCGGGCCCTCATTTGTAGGGAGCATTTGCTTCCTTCCAGTATTGTTGGTAAAACCCCTTGGGGAGACTTGCACTTCCTTCCATACTTGTCTAGTAAATGTTGTATATACATCATACATAACTGAGCTTATTGTTGAGCCAAATCTTGTGTACTGTCATTGATGTGATGATGATGCTTTATGTTTTTTGAATGCTCTAAATGTTTAATTTATTAATCTAACCAATTGTGAAAAGAGAGAGTAATAATGATTCACCCCCCTCTCAGTTTTCCAACACATGACCGTTGATAAAGGGGCACCTGACTAGGTATATAAGGGGGCCCTCATTTGTGACAATCATCTCATATCTTTTGTACATTTGTATATATTAATATAAATATACTACTTGCCTTATAATGGATATTTACGTATTTCAAATCTTCTAAGTATTTTGTTGTGTATATGAACTTTGCTCATAACATTTGGTATCAGAGCGATTCAATTCTCTGGCCGCTCAACCGTTCAATAGAGTCAGATTGATCCGGTCTTTGGCCATCAACTTGCCATCAACTTCGTTGTCGTCGTGATTCAAGGGTTCTCCATTCTGCTGTGAAGCCTGTGGCCATTTAAAAAAAAAAAGAGTATATAATATTAAAAAATAAATAAATAAAAAATATTATTTATATAGAAAAAAATGTATATATATAATTAAAAAAAAGAGGGAAAAGAAAGGCATTATATATATAAAAAGGAAAAAAATATATATTTGAAATATATATATATATATATAGTTTTAAAAAATCAAAAGAAAAAGTCTATAAAAATTTAGAAAAAATATATTAAAAGAACATATAAAAATAAAATAAAAATAAAAATAAACTAAAAAAAAGCACTACTGCAGCCACTGTCGTTACAGTCAACCACGACATCAAATGCTTGTCTGCGTTGTTGTCTCAGACGAGCGGCAATTGTCAATTGAATTCCAGAACAGCCATCACAGTATAGTTCACTGCCATCCTACTATAGTGCCGCCAATAGACAGCTACCCGTCGCACCTGGCACACTCGTCCATAGACTTCGTCGCACCAGGTACACTTGTCCAACCGCTACATACTCTAAACTGTGAAACCAGGTTACAGTAGTCCACTGTGAAATTGCCACGCAGATTACAGTGAAAGGACTATGCATGTTTGTAGTTGTGTTAGTGAGTTGTCCTTGGTCGTTGTTGATTCTGCTTAACCTACCGAAAAGGTTGTTTCAAGGAAGGACGTGACTGCAAGGACTGGACACGACTGTCCCAATTAAAATTCAAAAGACCAGGGGGTCAGATCGTCCAAGTGAAAGAAATATTATAAATTATTAAAAGGATTCAACCCAAAGGATTAGAAAAAGATATTTTAGGTTTTAAGGTATTTTAATATAAAGGTTTTTTAAAAATATTTGATTTATAAAATTAAAATTAAAAAAGGATTAAGAGGAAGTTAGCAGAGTCAAGGTTATTTAAAAAAATGCGGAGATTTTTATATGTTGAAAAAATATATTCAAAAAAAAATTATTAATAAAATTATTTAAGAAAAAGGTTATAAAAAATATATTGAAATATATTTCATAATTATACAACTAAAAGGAGTTATAATTAAAGGGGAGTAAAAGATTAATAAAATATTAAAGGGGTTACCTTTAAAACCCTAAGCTCATCCTTAAAAAAAGAAAAAATTGGAGATCAGTGACAAAAGATTTCCTAAAACCTTTAGCAAATGTGTTAGTGCACTATTTAAAATCAAATGATCACTTGTAGGGAAGGATATTATAATCTCTATTGATCCTACTCAAGATAAAAATTATGTTAATACTGAATGAGCTAACAAATTAGTGATTCATGAATCGAATATAATTGAAATGTTGGATGCGATGGATAAAAAACAATATTACATAAGCAATCTACAACTAATTATTGGAGATTATACTTTTATCGCGCAATTCACTGTTAAAACGTTATATTGTAATAATACGGATATAATTATGCGTTTCCCTGCATGGAATCACTAGGGTCCTTCATCCTAAATACGAAGAAGAAGTTTTTAGCATTGTCCTATAGGAAGAAAAAAATAACACTATAGGACATTACATTGAAATCAAATTCAGTGATACTAGAAGACATACAAGATATCTCAAAAGTTATCTTTCAAGAAAGCAAAAAGGCGATACGAAATATGCAAAGGAAAGTTGACAAAATCACCGCTGACAAAAATGAAGAAGTATCTTGGCTTGAGGACCATAGTGAAAAAGTATTGACGCAAATTAAGAAGGACAAGAAGTCATTGGAAAACAAGGTACAACAGCTTCTTGAGAAGGAAGCGTTGAAATCTTCAAATGTAGAAATTCAAGTTAACAAAAAAAAAAAAATGAATGTCGATCTAGTGAATATCACAACACAATAAGATGACAAGCCACTTGAACGAAAAACATATTTCGATGTTGAAGTTCAGACGATGTAAAATCCGAATGAAGATTCTGTAACCAACTCAACAACATCAGTATTTGAAGTAAATCAGGAAATTGCCACACACATGATAAGGGAATATCAAACCACCAGAAATCCTTGTCGACATCTAGATCAAAAGTGTGGAAAACTCAAACAATCTGCATATCTGTATCACTCAGAACAAAAACAACGAACTTATGTTCAGAAGACTACTAATGTCAATGCAATTCCGTCTTGTGATAAAAATTCACACGAAGCATCCAGTAACCACAAAGATTCCATAGAAAATTAATTTAGGATGGTCAGATACCTTCTCAATGCGACAATTTTGTTTATCACTCAAAGGATCCTATCATCTTGTATCAACAAAGATGACAACTCCAAGAATTTGTAAAAGATGCAAATAGATTACAAGACAAGAAGAAGATGACATGCCTTGTCAGCTATAAGCTTTGAAGACAAAGCTTTTGAAGAGGAAGACAATGTTATGAACATAATTTATATAAAAATAATATAAACGTAAATAAAAATAAAAATCATAATGATGATTAATTAAATAATGATTAGTATAGAAGAGGCAAGTCTCTAAGGACATGACCATTCATAAAGGGGCACTTGCCTAGGTATATAAGCGGGCCCTAATTTGTCACAATCATCTCATCTTTTGTACATTTCTATATAAATATACTAATTGTCTTATAATGGATATTTACATATTTCCGATCTTCTAAGTATTCTACTACGTATATGAAATTTGTTCGTAGCACATTCTGGATTATCACACTCCTCACAAGGCTAGTGTCGATGTATGGTGTGTCTTTTCCCTCTCTAGCCCTAGGTCATTATGCGACCCAGTGTCCAAGGAAGAAGATCAAGGGAGAGGCCTCCGAGACCAAGGTTGCGCCAGCAAGGGCAGAGAAGGAAGTGGAGATAGACGATCACTGTGCCATCAGTGCACACACACCACTTGAGCTGAAGTGGGGAGACATCACGTTGTAGTCAGACGGACTACAGGCGATGAGGAGCAGGATCCTCGAGGTACCCACCCTCTTGGATTAGACCTTGCTACGAAAGCCCCGAATAGGAGTAGCAGTACTGGCGGATGTCAATAAAGACGGATGTGGATGGAGCGACAGAGGGAGCTACAATAAAGGATTCCCAAGACAGCGTGAGGCAACAGTGCGAGATGCATGGAGTTGTTGCAGTAGCACAGAGGTCAGTAAAGGGAGCACTTGTCAGCGACAGAGGGAGCTTCAACATCGGGAGTGTTTCTAGCCTGACAGAGATGTCAGAATTGGGAGGATCAGTTACTTACTTCTCAGTAACTGAGTTGCAATGCAGCAGTTAGCAATGGCAATGCTATAGGCAACACAATGCAGCATGATGAGAGGGGATGCAGTGCAGATGTAGCAGTGGCAGTGGCAGGGCCATGGGCAGCAGCACGGATGCAGAGGGAGTTGTTGTACGGATGCAGCAGTGGCAGTGGCAAGGCCATGGGTAGCAGTGCATGATGCAGCAGTGCAGAGGATGTTGGGCAGGAAGGCCTAGCATTAGCACAAGGACCGATGTAGGATGATCAGGGTGATACTCAGTGAGGAGTATTACTAGAGCACAGTTCTCGCTAAGAGGGAGTGTTGATTTGGGATAGCATCGGATGTGCTCCAGCCATGAAAATTGGTGGAGAGGTTATAGCACATGAGATCTCCAAGACCTATAAATGATTTGGGCAGATTCTAAACAGTTTGGGAGATATTAAAATAATTAATATTTTTAATGGAGTTCCTAAGTCTAAACTTAGGGAAAATAAAATATTAATGTGTATTAATATAAAACTGTGTTAGAAGGGTCCAAAAGTCATGGATCAAGCTAGAGTTAATCTTAGCCGTTGATTAGGGACTTAATCTCGGCCGTTGATTTGTCAACGAGAAAAATATATAAGGAGGCTTGAGGGTCACTTGGAGGATACACCGAGTTGATCAAGATTTCGCCTTTATGGGGCTGGGTTTGCTGAGGAAGTTGAGAGAGTGATCAGAGTTGCAGCTGAGGGGCAGTGAATACTAAAGCAGAGAGGCAGAGATAACACCAGGAGGATCAGCACAGTAGCCGAGAGTTAGGGATGCAGAACCAGCCGAGGGTTCATGCAAAGCCAACCAGGCTCACGCAAAGCCAGCCAGGTGTTGCGCAGTGCCTCAGAGAGCCAATGTGGGTGACCAGAGGGCCAGAGGGCTGATGCAATGCCTCCAGAGGCTAACACAGGCCAAGCCAGAGTGACAATGGGCAAACACTAAGCCAGAAAGGGCTGACGTTGTCCCTAGAGGCTGACGTTGGGGTTTCGTGGGGAAGATTGGAGCTATGAAGCTACCAGAGTGATTATCCAAGGTTTCAGTAGGAACATCTGTTTCCGATTGAGAGGTACTACTGTCGAGATTATTCTTTGTTGGGTGAGACGGTTTTGGGCACCCAGATTGTATTTAGAAACTGCATAATAATAAAACCCTCAGATAGTTGCATCGGTTTTCCCGCATTGGGTTTTTCCGGGGATATTGATCCAAAACAACGGTGTCACTTGTGTGCTTGTTTTGTTTCCTTCAGTTGATGATCTGTATTGTGTTGAGCATGTACTTCTATTTATTTTCAGTACTTACATGGTAAATAACTTGTTAATTAATCAGAACAAGTAGGCAGAAATAATCAGAAAAGTACATGAAGGGTTTCTAACAGTTAGACTTAAAAATTCCAAAATTTATAACTTTACATTGAGCTAAATCCATAACACTAATCTCCAAAGTGATTAACAGTCGATATAAGATCTCACCTCACTTCAGATCAATAGTTGAGATTAAAACAAATCACTAAAGTAAATTACTTTAATTTTCCTATGTTTCTTTTAGCTCTATAAGCTAACATAGTAAAATGTGTTTTTCAAAAGTTACACTTACGCTAAGTCATATTAGGAACTTGCTCACACTTGACCAAGTGCTCTAAGGGGAATGTGGGAAACTTTTGCACACCTAGATACAAGACATGTGCAAAAGTACCTACCTGAACTACAAATTTCAACACTCCGTCTTTGGAAGGAAGGTACTTAAGGAAAAAAACTCCTCAACCTGGACCTGTCTCGAATGCCACCACATCATCTATTGTTGTAGCTACTCACTCTGAACTGGAAGGCTTC
Organism: Pinus tabuliformis; assembly: GCA_031772625.1. NCBI lineage: Eukaryota > Viridiplantae > Streptophyta > Pinopsida > Pinales > Pinaceae > Pinus > Pinus tabuliformis. The sequence goes on along the minus strand of CM062819.1, from coordinate 1,880,475,723 downwards.
CCTGCTACCTAGTTTGGAATCTGCACTAAAGACTTGTTTCTCCCAACTATGCTCCAAGGATTCTTAACCTGTTTCTAACCATCCATCAATGTTAATTCATACCAATTGGTTCTAACAGATCTAGAAGAGGCCTCCTGTCCATCTTCCAGATTAGAAAATCGAGTCCTTGGGCTCAACTCAATCTTCAAAGGCTTATGATCATTCTCTGTCACTAGCATCGATCCCTGATCCAAGATCCCGCTAGATCTACCTGCAGTCTGGCCCTGCAAGCTGTACAAATTACCCTTCTTGGCACCAAGCCTTACTGTTGTGTCCTCGATAGCTCCCTCTGAACGTATCACTACTTGTCCTTTCTGGAACACACCATGCCCTTCATCCTCCAGATCTGAGAATGAAAGAAAGTTCGTCTTCAACTCTAGCACATATAACACCTTTTCCACCTCCAGAGATCCTTTTGATTCTACCTAGAATAACACTGTTCAAACCCCTTTCACTGCATGCATGGTACCAATACCAGCATTCACATACATGTTTGAATCCATATTTGAGACACTAACAAACACTTCCCTCATTCATGTCATATAGCGAGAAGCTCCATTATCCACGAACCATACATCATTGTCCACAAACTGAACACTTCTAACACTAGTGCTAGAAAGACAAACAGCCACCAATGAGAACTCCTCAAATTTTGTTGCAAACTCATCAAAATTTGTTGAAGTTGCAACCTGTGTTTTCCCTTTATCTTTCATTTTATTTGGACGTTGGCTCGCATAATGTCCTGGCTTGTGACATACAAAGCAACTGACTTTGCTTATGTCCTTCTTCTTCTCATCATGAGAGGATCCTTCCTCTCCCTTGTTCAATTTGGCAGTCCCATTTCCCTTTCCTGCATAGCCCGAAAAAGCAATGTTCTCCTCATCCACTTCACCTGTTACCTAGCTGCAACATAGTGCCTCCTCGTGAGTCTCCTCTAGGGTGAAGTCATCCTACAGCTTATCCTAGGTTGGGAGATGCTCTCGTGCCACAACTCATGTTGGTTTCTCTTAAACCTAGCCAAACGATCTAATGTGTCAATAAATTTTTATACCGACAATTAATTTTTGCGGAAAACTCAAATCTGAATTCATGCACAAAAAATATTGTTGAGCTTCTAACAAATCTACACGGCAAAAATAGAAATCAAGCACACTAAATTTTGACAAAGCCTTTTTACCTAGGAAACCTAACTTCCGAAAACCAACATTTGTGCTTGTTTTTTATTTTAAGATGTAGAGGAAAACCGAAAATTTACTACAACTATAAAACTTGTCCCAATGCCTTGGAAACAGAGCCAAACAGATCTATCTAGATCTATGTGCCAAATAGCAACCTATTGCCTTAATCTGTGTGACAATAGTGCCCAAATATACATCGCAAATTGTTGCCTCAATCTATGTCAATAGTGCCTCGATCTACATGTTGTTGTACAGCCCTCGATTTCTCTACACAGATCCATGTGCATCCCTCCCACACGTGTCTTGTCTCAATTTGCATGCCTAGTTGCCTCGATCAACGTGTTGGATTTTCCTCTCCTTTTCCTCACTCGATACTCCTAAGCATGCATGCCAACTTCCTTGAAGTGTGTGCTGCCTTTGGAATGTGTGCCAAGATCTCCTTAAGCAATTACTTCTATAATTTCTGTTTTGCCTCGTGATTCACAACATCAGTGTCATGATTAACGAAGTCATCCTCGTAATTCATGATCTCAAGATCTTTTAACATTAAATAATGAATGTGCTTAGGAAAAATTAAAACTCGCTTTGCTAGGTAATTTTGTCGGACATGTTCTACATGCTTAACATTAAGCCTATGAAAAATCACTTGTCTGATCTCACAAAATTTAACAGTCCCTCTTAGCAAAGAAAGTGTTTTGCGTCACCCCTAGTTTATCTTTGAAAAAGACGAACTTGCCTTTCATCAAGGCCTTCGTGAGGATGTTTGCTACCTGCTCATTTGTAGGTACATATTGTAGCTTCATTTGTCTCCTTCTGCAGACAGTCTTGGATGAAGTGTTACCTAATCTCTATGTCTTTCAACTTGTCATGAAACATTGGAATTTCTAAGACCTTGGTGCAACTCTGATTGTCACAATGTATCACTATCAGATCCAACTTTTGGTCGAACAACCTCATAAGTAACTTCTAAAGCCAAATGGCCTTGCATGATGCCACGTTGGTTGCCATCTACGTTGCACAAACATCAAAACATCTGGAATTTTCCGAAATGGGTATGACTGGAAAAGAGACCCCACAAAAATGGAAATGTCGGGCGAAATGTCACATATATATATATATAGAAGTACGCATTTTTTTTAATAAATAAGTTAATAACGCATCTTGCAAGAAAAAAAAAGAATGAGACACATAAATGACATTTTAGAAGGAAAACCCAGTCTATGTTAACTCTCATAGATGATTAAATGATTCAAAATCCAAAATTATCATTTATAAATGAGGTTGTACATCCAAGATTCGAAAATCAACCTTTATACATGAGGCTTTACATCCAAAATCAACCTTTATATGTGGCTATATGTGTTAAAAATGAAACATAACATACACTAATGACAAGTACAATTACATATCTTATAATCCTAATCCTCATCTTCATTAACAAAAATAGAACAAGTTGCTTTTTTAGCAAAACTAGAGTGTGGATTGATTAGAGATAAATTAGTTTTTGGAGTGATTAGACATAAAATTTAGTATTATAATAAATATATTTTGGACAAAGAAGGGCCCCACAATGTTCTTGGGTTTTGAGTGAGCCCGCAGAAGCAAAAAAGTCATGGAAATCGGGCAAAATTGGCTGGAAATGGGGCAAAATTGAGCCGAAACGCCATAGAAACGTTTCAGCAGCATTTTGGTGGTGTTTCCAAATCAAGAAACGCCACCCAGACGTCTCAGCCGCGTATTGGTCGCATTTCAGCGGCGTTTCGAGGAGTTTCAAGTACGGGGACGCCACCTTGGTGATCGTTTCCTACAACATAGGTTGTCATGTACTCGGCCCCTGCAGAACTCAATGCAACTGACTTTTGTCTCCCGCTAAACTAAGAAACTACTCCAAATCCCAACATGAAACAGCAACCTAAATCATTGTTCCTGTCAACTATGTTGCTTGCCAAGTCAGCATCTATATAACCCATTAGCTTCACTCCAACTCCCAGGATATAGCTCAATCCATACTCGATTGTTCCTCGCAGATATATTAGGACATGTTTCATTTCTACCCAGTGCACTTGCTTTGGCTCAACCATAAACTGACTAAGTGTATTAACAACAAAACATATATTTGGTCTAATATTAAGTAGGTACTTAAGAGGGCCAATCAACTCCCTGTATAAAGTGGGGTCCACTATCTTTGACTTGGAGGTATCAATTTTCTTCCAATTGGTCACCATTGGTGTAGCCATACGCCCGCATTCCTGCATCCTGAATCTCTTCAAGATCTCCACAGAGAACTTCCTTTGTCAAAGGAAGATCTACCCATCACTCTGCCACACTTCCTGTTAGAAAATGTAACTATGTTCGGTCTTTAATAATGTACTTGAGTCATTATGTAATGTACTTGTCAAAAGAATAAAGAAAAGAAATTTTATTATTATTATTGTGACTTATTAAAGCATGAGTTTCATGCTTGGGTCACCTTGTTTTAGGTCAAAGTCACCATTGAGGACTTCTAGGATTTATTCTAAGCCTATAGAATTATTGTACATTTAAAGAGACCCTTCTTGGGCTTTTGAATCATGTAAAAAGGTTAAGTATTGTGTCAAATATGAATTATGTAACCTCCACACCATGTCGGCCTAGAAGAAGATCAAGTCGACCTAAGGACCCTATTCGACCCCACAAGAAGCCTATAAAAGGAAGCTCATCAAATTCATTTGGAGCATCATTCTCTCACAAGTTCGAATTCTCTTGTAGCTGGGAAGAAGTGCGAAAATCTCTTGTCACTGGGCAGAAGTGCGAAGTTCTCTTGTAGCTGGGAAAAGGTGTGAAGTCTGTTGCCGGAAAGCCAAAGTGAATGTGAGTTTGGGGGAGTCTAAGGAGACAAGGAAAATCGAAATTTTGTTGTCTCTCTCTATTTTGTGTCCTGGATTTGGGAGATCGAAGTCTTCTAAGTTTCATTGTTGCCGGAAGTTTCCAATTGCCGTAAGTTGCTTACTAGTCGAAGTTGCTGGGAAGAGGTCAAAATTCTAGGAGGTTGACTTGGGTTGAGGGAATGTCTAGTCTTGGTCTAGGGTGAAGAGTCTCAAAGAATACTATTGAAATGAATAATTATCTTGACTGGGTTTTCCCCTCGAAGAGGATTTTGCCCTGGCATGTGCCTACATCTAGTGTCTATTGTTTTATGTGTTGCTGCTTTTGGTAATTGCTTGATGAACTAAAGAAAGAAGATATAAAGAATCGTAATAATAAGAAACATCACAAGTAATTATCAAGAACAAGAAAATCTTTACTGCCTTTCTGATTTTCTAACATGGTATCAGAGCTTTGGTGAAGAAGGAAGAAAAAGGCAGTCTCAAGCACTTGATCCATTCATAGGTACTATCTCAGGGAAGGAGTCTATTATATTCAAGGAAGATGTCTAACTCAATCAAGGGTGAGAACAAACTTGAAGGAGCCTCTAACTTCAGGTCTTGGAAGAAGAGGATTGACCTAATCCTCGAAAAGAACAAGGTGCTGGACTTGGTAAGAGGAAATGTAAAGAAGCCTACAAAAGAAGCCAGTGATGCCAACAAAGCGAAATACAGGGAATTAGAATTGGTGGCCATGACTCTGATGGTAGAAGGGATAAAGGACAATCTTGTCCCATTCATAGCCAACATTGATCATGCTCAGGAAATGTATGAAGCCTTGTCGAAGCTATTTACTATTAAGAACATTGGACAAGTAGCAAGTTTGAAGAATGAGCTAAGGACTACGAAGATGACTAAAGAAGATATTGTGGCAACCTTCTTTGTGAAGATAGCTAGACTCAGGGATGATCTCTTAGCCATTGATGAGATTGTTCCGGACAAGAACTTGTGATCGCTGCTCTATTAGGATTTCCACCCTCTTGGGGCGCATTTGTTGCAGGTCTCAACAGTTGGAAGGTAGCTCTCACCTTTGAAGAATTATGGACTGCCTGCAGTTAAGAAGAACTAAGGATCTCGATGGTTACCAACCCTGAAGAAGTATCAAATGCTTATATTGCTCATCATAAAGGAAAGAGAATGAAGGGACCGAGGAAGAAAGTTGACATGCCTAAGATAGAGTGCTATCAATGTTATAAGAAGGGTCACTACAAAAGTGATTGTCCCGAGAACCCAAAGAATAAGAAGAGAGGAAGGGATCAAGCCAACCTTGTTGTAGGAGACTCAAAGAAAGTCAATCCCGAAGAACCCGACATTAGGGACTTACACTATTAAGTCTTTTGCTTGTAGCTTTATGTTATGAATATAATTCATAACAATTAAATAAATTAAATAAATGTAAATATTAAATAATCAAATATCGACTATGTTAAATAGTCATTAAGTTAAGTGAAAAAGCATGTCTAAAAGACACGGCTAGTCACGAAAGGACACATGCTTAGGTATATATATGCGGGTCCTCATTGTAACATTCATCACTTATACATTTACATTCGAGCCAACAAGCTATCAGTTTTTATGCTTCAACGGTATCAGCGCCATGGCGCACAATATAATCATGCGAGTCTTCAAATGTAGTTCACCGCACAATACGCCATTATGTTCATGTCCTGAATACATTGAGCAGTTTAGTAAAATTCACGAAGCATTTCAGGGTTTAGAAAAAAAATTTGTAGAAGTTAAAGCATGTCGAAACGAAATTGATAATAAGGAAGATGATAGCAACAGTGAAGAAAGGACACTAGGTGAAGCAGGAGAAGCAGATTTTGATCAGAATAATGATAATGAACATGAAGCTGATATACGTCAAGATGAGGATCCAAATGAAGTTGATCTTGATATGGACGAGAATGATATAAACATTGATGATGATGAAGAGAAAAATGTGGAAGAAGGAAAAAATCATGTTAAGGTGCAGAAAGATATTTTGGAGGGTCTCTTGGCTCGAATTGTAAGCTCAGAGAATACAACGCATCTAAAGGAAGTATTGGAGGAAGTGTCACCTCCGACCATCCTTGAAGCCAATGAAGACAACCACATTGTTAGCATGTTTCAGTTAGATCCTCAAAATCCCCCAGAATCATTACCGCCCGCTACTAGAAAAGTAGAGACTGTTCTTGGCACAACCAGCATGGGAAAAGGTGATCTTATTATCAGTGATGCAGGGGATGGCAAAGAAAAAAAGAAAAACTATGTAGGATATGTTGGTCAATACCAGTTTCAAGAGTGTATTGGATCTGCTTCCATGTGCATGGACAACCCTATTTTCTCTTTTGATGTGCCAGGTCAAATTTTGGACGAGAGCAAGTTATCCATTCCTGAAACTGATTCTCATCAATCTCTTTTCTAGACAGAATCTGGAAAACCTGTAAATATATCTATTGTGGGTATCTTGAAAGCTAAGGCACTGCTGGAAGTTGAAAATATTCAATCTTCCACAACAACTCTTTCCGAAGATAACACTGGTAGTGAATCCAATGGAATGCATCAGTTCAGGTTTCAAATTGCAGCAGGTCGATCTGTCAGTGTATCCACAGAAGCGATGAAACAGGCCATGAAACTTCTTGGAAACAAAGCAAACAAGGGTGCAACAAGGATGCATTCATTAAGTGATCTTAAAATGAACACAGTTAGCTCTTTAGAACCACCTTCTCTACTATTCCAAATTGGAGGAGGGAAATCTGTGTGCATTTCAAATGTTGCTATGGAAAGAGCTAGCAAGCTTCTAAGTGACAAGAGGGGTATATCTAGTGCTACAAAGGATTTGCAAAGTTTGAGTGTCTCCTCCACAAGTTGTTTTTCTCCAACTGTAAAAGATTGCAAGGAAGTTGCATCAAACAAGGAAAATATTCCTTAATCTAGACCATCTGAAATGGGAAGTGTAACTCATTTGAAAGACTCATTATTATCTTCAAGGGACACTGGTACAAGAAAATTGGGTAAACGAAAGGTCTCCATGAGTCCTTTGGCTGAAATTTAAAACACAAGTCGTGCTTTCGATTTTCGTACACATTGTCAGGGGCTTGTCAAAACATTTCAACGCAACATCTCTGGTGTTTGTCAGCAGTCATATATATTTTTTTCAATAAACCCTGTTACATTTATCAAATGACAGGCCGCAAAGCATCAAAATTAGACATTGTGTATGATCCAGTCCATTTGCATCTAGATGGCAGATTGTTTGATCGTATCGATCTGGAAGACATATTGGACAAGGATTACAGACCTGAAGGGATTAACCCGGAGACTGGCAGGCCTTTCAACATATACAATATTCAACCCCAACCCCAAATCAGAATGCAGATGCGACAACGTGTGGTGGTCGTTAGAGACGACGAGTATGACGTGGCAGGTACTCAAAACGTGTTTATATGCACTCGAGCGTGATACACGACTACCCATTTGAGATATTGGACGAGACTCATATGTCTGATTACATGCATTCACTGGTTCGATGGATTGCACGTGATATCAGTTTACAGCGAGATTTGAAAATCCTGTGGAAAACTTTAAATCTCCTTCGTCTCAATTGCCAATATAGCGACGCCAACAAAATACTGTTTCGTTCTGTAAATGGCTTCGTGACATTGATTCGACCTCTGAGCCGCCTACTCTGACAAATTGCAAGGCTCAAGTATTGTTAACCCTAGGAATGACAGGCATACTGTGAACATCTGTCGGGAGATACTTAAGCTTGCGGAGATTACAGACTTCAGTGAAGAGGACGGGGATTTTATTTTGGGCACACATTCCCGTGCCAAGAGCTTCTTTAGCATAATGCATACCGTTTTCAATTGCGGCGTTACCTTTTATTTATTTTGCGCTGCGTACAGACGTCGTCCACCACCGTGGAGAACATGCTCAACACTTTGCGCTACGTACAGACGTCGTCCACCACCGTCGAGAACACGCTCAGCATTTTGTGCTACATACAGACGTCGTCCACCACCGTGGAGAACACGCTCCGCAACAACCGTGGCAGTGAACGAAGACTAGCTGACCATTGTGTCGGGTGTCGACCAATCCGTGGAGAACAAAGTCTTTCTGGAATCCGTAAAAAGGTCAACGAGGCAGCGTGACCGTTGAACGACGTCGGTTGGGTCAGTACGAGGTTTATCATAAAAATTTGATATATAAATTATACAATTACATATTAATTATAACTTATATATTATAACTTTATAATATATATATATAGTTTATAATTAAATAAAAACAAAAGAAACAAACAAACAAAAATAGACATAACCATGGGTTCAAGAGTAGACATAACCCTGGACTCAAAATAGAGTTACTAGCGAATTATAGAAGTTGAGCCACCAGTTACGGCAAGTTTCCATATGCTGAGACGACAACTGTAAAGACAATTGCTAGCAATATAGCTTTGACGACAAAACTTTTGAAGGAAAGGGCTAATTTATGAATATAATTTATAGCATTAAATAAAATAAATAAATGTAAATATTAAATAATCAAATATCGATTATGTTAAATAGTCATTAAGTTAAGTGAAAAGGCAAGTCACAAAAGGACACCTGCTTAGGTATATATATGCGGGTCCTCATTGTAACATTCATCACGTATACATTTATATATATATATAGATATAGATATTAATTTATTATTACCAAATACCTCTTGCGTATTTTTACATTCAAGCCAACAAGCCATCAATTTTTATGCTTCACTTTAGATACTTTGTTTTATATGTTTTAGAATTTATAGGTTTTTAACATATTTTGGAAAAGACATTTTTGTATTGTTTTTATAAGTTTGTAGGTATCCCTCAAGCTTTGGAGGGAGCCCCCAACAACTCCCAAAGATAAGTATTTCATGTCTTTTCAGTTTTGGGTTCATGTACTCATTTAGTTTTGATTATATTAAATACTAATCACCTTTCTCCCTCTATTGTCTTGATTAGGGAAAACATCTACAAGGAGGATCTCTCAAGACAAGGTTAGTCAAGAAACAAAGGTATGCTCTAAATACAGTGATTGAAAGGATTATTCATTTGATGATCTATTACTAACATTGCTATGTCTAAGCTATATTGAATCTTAGTGATTCTTGTTTGGGTGATTCATCTCTTGATAAATCTACCCACCCCACTCTTAATTGATTTTGTAGAACCCTAGACAAGTTCTGGAAAACCCTAACCAAAGGGTATGCTATTGTGAATGTCTGAAACCCTAAGTTGATTAGGGATATTGTGAAATGATGTTTGAAGTTTTATTGATGATGTCATGTTTGAATTTTGGTATGATCAAGAAAACTTAACTTGTTAGGATGGAATGATAAGGTCTAAAACCCCGAATCTTTGAAGTTTTGGTTATGTTGGGTTTGTTGTGTTTCTACATTGTGTGAACAAGACCCTTATATTGTCTTAGAAATGATGTCCTTGGTATGTGTGTGTTTGTCTCATTAAACCCTAGTGTAATCAAGATAGTTGTGTGTCTAACTCCTATTGATCATTGTGAAGTTGGGTTTGCCTAACACATGATATGAAATATCTTTGCATGATGATGAAATCTAGGCATATATAGATATGTCATTTTCGGTTGAAACCCTAGTTTAGTTCAGATGTATTAATGTTGTTGGACATATGATATGATTGTGAATGATTCTGAATTCCTAGATATGTGTGTTGACCTAGTCATTGATGGTCATAAGTTTTAGGATTTAATGGAAATCCTTGTCTGAGATTCTAGGATGATGATATTTGGAAATATGGGGTTTTATAGCTAAACCCTAGTGAAGTTAAATTGTCTAGTATGTGTGATATAACAATCTCAAATTTATTTAATTGTTGGAAAATGAAAGTCTAGAGTTTTGCAGTTAAATCCTAGTAGTGACATTGTCTAATGTGTGTAATATAACAATCTAGATATATGTATTTAATGATTGTTGAGATTGTGAAAATAGAATTCTAGGGCTTTGGAGTTGAACCTTAGTCAAAGTAAAATCTCTAAAATATGCTGATTTAAGATCTATGTAATTGGAATTCTAGGGTTTTATAGTTAAACCTTAGTTGAAGTAGAAATCTCTGATATATGATGACTATATGATAATTTGAGATTTGTGAAAGATTGTTGAAATTTGAATTTTTGGTTGAGATTGATGATTGATCGGAAATCTAGGGTTTGCAACTAACCCTAGTGATAGTTGGTCATGTTAGTGACTGATTGATGGTTGATTGAAAATCTAGGGGTTGGAACTAACCCTAGTGGAAGCTGGTTAGGTTAATGACTACGCTATGATTGACTTGGATTGATTCTTTTGTATGAAATCTAAGATTTGCATGAATCCCTAGTGAGGAGTCTAACATATGTATTTTGAAATGTTGTAAGATGCTTTGTAGATCTATATTTGTGTGAATTGTTTCTAGGGTTTGCTATTTGTTGAAGAACGGTATGTCATACCTTTGGAAGAAACATTGAAACCTTAGATGGAATAAGAAGTGTTCTGAAGTAGTCTAGGGTGTGTGACAAAAGTCCCTAGCAAGATGTTGAAGAGTATATGTCTCTTGTTTGTAATTGAGTTTGGGTATCTGATATGTATAAAGATGAAATGCTTCCGTGATTCTGATATGGCTAACATCATGTTTCTATAGATTTGGTTGTACTTGCTATTTAAGTTGTGTAGGTACACAATCTTCAACTTGGTGAAGATGCTCATTGATATGATAAGCATGATGTGATGATGATGACTCTAATATGGTTGGAAGCCACGAAAGATTCTCCGATGACAAAAAGAAGAAGTTGATCTCCCTAAGAAAGCATGAATAGAAGAGAACTTCCTAAGATTAAGAGGGAGTCCAAATAGTGAGATGCTTTCTGGTTGAGGGAGGGCATAGCTTGATGTTAAATGAAGAACAAATTTCGCAAGCTATGTCACTGCATGGGAAGTACGAAGGAAAACATATGATTATGGAATCTTCTGTCAAAGATTCAGTTGATAGTCCTACTATGGAAAGTTGACAAGCAACATCAAGTTGTCTATGAGATCCAGGAGGTTTGTATTTGATTATGTACATGTGAAAGTATATTATTAATTGAGGTTGTGTTTGTACAAGTAAATCTCTCGAAGGATTTGATGTCATGTAGTAACCAATCAGGTTGATTGGGAGAGATTTGTCATTCTTGATCTGATGGATCAAGGGGTTTTGAGGCTTTGTGAGTGAAGCATTTCCTGGGAAGACATTTGGCTGACACTTTGTGTTGATGTCTAAGTCCCGAAGATGGAAAGATGGTGTTGGTTATTGAGCTCAGTGTTGGACACACACTTGGATGATTGGGTTGATGGTTAGCAAGTAAGCCTGAGGGTACCTAAAGGGGCTGAAAGCTTGAGTCCATCTTGGTCCCACTTGGATAGATTGCCCTGGTCAAGAATGTAGTCCATGGCATTGGGGTGCCTAAATTGTTGAATGATTGCCTGGATAGATTGCCCTGGTTAGGAATCTAGTCCATGGCATTGAGGTGCCTAAAGTTCTTCATGGTTCATATAGTTTGAGATCTTCCATTGTATTTGTACATTATGAATACCTCCCTAGTTAATAGGGAGTGTTATAAAATGTAACTATGTTTGGTCTTCAATAATGTACTTGAGACATTATGTAATGTACTTGTCAAAAGAACAAAGAAAAGAATTTTTATTATTATTATTATTGTGACTTAGTAAAGCATGGGTTTCATAATTGGGTCACCTTGTTTTACGTAAAAGTCCCCGTTGAGGACTTCTAGGATTTATTCTAAGTCTACAGAATTATTGTACATTTAAAGAGACCCTTCTTGGGCTTTTGAATCATGTAAAAAGGTTAATTATTGAGTCAAATATGAATTATGTAACCTCCACACCATGTCGACCTAGAAGAAGATCAAGTCAGCCTAAGGACCCTATTCGACCCCACAAGAAGCCTATAAAAAGAAGCTCATCGAATTCATTTGGAGCATCATTCTCTCACAAGTTCGAATTCTCTTGTAGCTGGGAAGAAGTGCGAAAATCTCTTGTTGCTGGGCAAAAGTGCGAAGTTCTCTTGTAGCTAGGAAAAGGTGCGAAGTCTATTGTCGGGAAGCCAAAGTGAATGCGAGTTTGGGTAAGTCTAAGGAGACAAGGAAAATCGAAATTTTGGTGTCCCTCTCTCTCTCTCTCTGTTTCGTGTCCTGGATTGGGAGATCGAAGTTTTCCAAGTTTCACTATTGTCGTAAGCTATCAGTTGCCGTAAGTTGTTGCCTAGTCGAAGTTGCTGGGAAGAGGTCGAAATTCTGGGAGGTTGACTTGGTGTGGAGGGAAGGTCTGATCTTGCTCTAGGGTGAAGAGTCTCAAAGAATACTATTGAAAGGAAGCATTATATTGACTGGGTTTTCCCCTCGAGGGGCTTTTGCTCTAGCATGTGCCTACATCTGGTACCTATTGTTTTATGTGTTGTTGCTTTTGGTAATTGCTTGATGAACTAAAGAAAGAAGATATAAAGAATCGTAATAATAAGAAACATCAAAAGTAATTATCAAGAACAAGAAAATATTTACTGCCTTTCTGATTTTCCAACACTTCCAACCCCAAAAACTAATGCATCAACCCCAAATCCTTCATGTCGAACCCTGAAGCAAGATCCCTCTTCCAATCTGCAATGAGCTTCTCTAAACCTATAAGAAACAACGCATCTACATATAGCACAAGAATGAGTGGCTCTCCCCTTACCAATATGTAGTACAAGTTTGCGTCAACATCACTCTTGGTGAAGCCCAAAACCAGCAAATAGTTGTCAATCCTGGAATACCACGCATGTGGTGCTTGCTTGAGTCCATATAGTGCTCTCTTTAGTCTGCATACATGGGAATCCCTCCCATGCACCTCAAAAACCATCATTATGAAATGTTGACTTAACATCCATTTGAATAATTTTCCAGCCCATCTCTACAGCAATGGAAATCACGGCCCGGATGAAGGAATACCTAACTATAGTGGCGAATGTCTCATCATAGTCAATTCCCTCTCTCTAAGAGAAACAATTACGCACGAACCAGGCTATGAACTTCTCAATACTTACATCAGCAACATGTTTGAATTTATAGATCCACTTAGATCCTACCACTAATTTCCCTTCAGGTCGTGACACAACCTCCCATACATCGTTCTTCATGATGGAAGAGTACTTTTCCACCCATGGCATCTTGCCACACAATCTACCCATATGTCACATGAAAACATAAAAGCTCAACCTCTATCAACTTGCTCATAAGAGCCATATACCTAGAAAATCTTTGTGGCACTCTGCTTTCCTTGACAAAAGTTCTAGGCACATCCACATGCTCTTGAGCTTCCCTCGAGGTAGGCTCTACTCATTTCAACCTCTTGTTCCTATAAGTCTCAACCTAGGTATATAGAGCATCTTGCTCCTTATCATGCTCATCTTGTTTGTTTTAAACACCAGTTTAAGGTCTTGCAATTTGTAACAATTGTCTCCCTTCTTCTTTTCATGCTTCCTACTCCTGAACCTCTACCTCAACTGGCACTAATTCCCAAGACTTTCTAAAGCCCTGTCCTCAAATTTCACATCCCGTTGCACCACTGTTTTCCTAAGTGTAGGAATGTAGACTCTGTAAGCCTTTCAAGTTTCGTTGTACCTATTGCCACACAATCTAGCAGGGGTCCTTGGAGGGGTACCTAAGGGAGAACTACTAGACCAAATGACATCAATGGGACAAAGATCCACTGTCACCTTAGTCAATTTCCCCTGCTCTTTACGGACTTTCACTGATGGGAGGAGTCCTGCTATGAAGGAAATCACTTATAATGATAGATTCAAGGACTAGGTACGAAGTGATTTCCAAGGCCCATTCAAAGGAGAGGCTCAATTAGGCCTCAAAGCTTCAAGAGAAGCTAAGGAAACTCCAAGAAAGGCTTATAAGGAAGGCCTAGACCTAAGGTTTAGGGATATTCAATAATAATAAGTATGCTTAGCATGAAGAATTCCAAGGTGAGGCAAAACCTCTCTAGGGGCTTTTCCAGATGATTCCTTTTCAAAATAGGGTTTTCTTTCCACTAGAGAGACCTAGAAGGAAGCCGAAGCGAGACCTAGGGTTTTTGAGTAATCATGGGAGGAAGACCTCCAATGTGATCACTACGCCAAGCAAGGGTAGAGAAAGGGTCAAGAATGATCAATTTTTCTTGATCTCTATGTGGAAATGACCATTGAGAAGACCACCAAACATAGACTTTCAAGATGAACTTTCAAAGAAGTAGCTAGGGCTTGAGTCACAAATGAATAGTGGGAATTCCCTGAAACTTTGAGGATTCTTGAGGGAGACACCAGCATAGTACCTTGTCCAAAAAGAGATGGAAAATTCCTCCTCTAAAGGAATTAACATGCAGCCCTAGCTCAGTCGTCTAGGAAGGGGACCCAAATTTTTGGGAGAAGAAAAAGAGAAGGGAAAAAGGGTCGATCACCAAATTTACTTGGATCAGTGCCTTACCCTTGGGCAATGGATTCTATGTGATTCGAAATTTGGCCAAAATTGTCTTCAAGGAGGCTAGAAAGTGATGCCCTAGCAAGCACTCTCTAACATTTACCCACCCAAGATCTATGCAATTTCATGGAAGAAAATCAAATTTCAATCCACTAGGAACATTCATCTACTTGTTATTCAATGAGTAACATGTGCAATTTCACAATCTAACAATCTTTACAATGATATTCAATAAATTAGGGCACAAAAGAAATAGCTAGTTGCAATAATTCCACACATTAGACATTTTTCATGCAAAAATTTTTAACAAGATTACTTGCAAGATAAAAAAGAGATATATCCAATCCAAGATCAAGATGATGGCTCCAAGAAAGAACGAAATTTCAGCTACAAATATATCGAAATGCATCAAGAGATCCCCAATAGACAACCAAGGGAAAATTGTGAAATTCGTCAAGAGAATTAGATCTAGGTGTGATGATGATGTTTGATACAAATAAGGCTTAACTCTATTTATATGATCCTCTCAAAGCTCGAATTATCCTAAGATGCCCCTAAAAATATTTTAATGTGCAAAATAACATTACTTTGGTGACAAGCCCAACAAATAGCTCATAAAGTGTAAGATAAGCAATCCAAAATGAAGCCGAAATGATGTAGCAATGGTGTAAGAGGGTTGTTGGAAGGCCTAATCAAGTCTTCAAGTGCCATGATGAAGAAGAGGGCTCCATGAATGATGGTCAACGAGGTGGCCCCTTGATCTACAAGTAAAACATCATGTGGTGCTCCAAAGTGCCTGTGGGGCACATGTAGTGGTCTCATGGCACTCCTGGTGTAAAATAAGACTGTAGACTGCACCAAATGAGGGCACGGAAGATAGTGTTTTCCCTCCCATGTCTCAAGGATGAGACAAACCTCCTCCGAGCCTCGGATAGTCTGCAAACCTTGTATGCAATGCTAAGTCGACTAGGGGCACTACTAGTCCAAGTGAATCATCTCTTATATAATGTGGGGCAATGAACAAGTTGTTGAAGGTGTTGAGGTCGCCCATGGCGTGAGATAATGCTCTGTCACATGATGGAAACCCATGGCTCTCAACACTTTCCCTACAAGTGTCAATATGTTCCTCTGGTGGGCTTGGATCCCGTATAGGGAGGCCAAGCCCAAAGAGAAACCACCTGCTAATCCTGTATAAGATCTAATGCGTCTCCTCACCTTCACATACAATAATTCATTAGTACAATTTAATCAGTAAGCTCGTTAATCAAAGGCAGAAATGGACACTTCATAGTGGGTTTCCCTTCCAAATTTGGGGCTTTGAGCATGTAATGGTGTTACCTCCCTTCGTAGAAGTGGTTAATAAACAACCCTATTAGGCGTTCCTAGCCCATAAAGGGAAGCACATGTCGAAGGTACATCCTTCAAGTGGTAGGTGCCATGTGAATAATGATGAAGTGGATCGAGACACAGGGGTATCAAGGCCAAATGACATGGGCTCAAGGGTGGTAATGATGAGGGATGTCTACATATTTGGGTGTATGAATGTAGGAGGGAGTAATTGTGGTATATGAGTTACCTCGGCCTTTCTTTTTCCACCCTTCTTCACTTTCCTTTTGCCTTTTATTGATTTTTCTTTTATTTTACTACTCAGGGCTCTAGGGGATGAGAGCATGATGTGTATGATATACCAATGATTTACCTCTTAAGGTTGGGCAGTTCATCACCCACCAAGGGTGGGGACAAACATGGGTTCCTTGATGATGCAGGGGGCACTCATAAGGGCCCTAAGAACCAGGGTGATGGCTATGATAAGCGATAGAGCTCATGTTCGGCTTTTGCCCATGTGCTAAATTTTATTATCTCGGCCATATTTTTGCATTTTGTGGTACATTTCCTTTTGTATGTGGCCATATTATGTTTTTATCTTTTTTTCGCTGCATCAACCTCTAGGGCATCGTTCTAGGCCCAACCCAGACATATGGACAAGGGGAAGGGGATACGAAAGCCTAATGGACCCAGAGAGGGAAGATGATGAAATAAGGTGTGTAATACGCGGAGGGGACTGAAAAATGTGGAATAGGAAAACATGACCATGCTACCAAAATCAGGGTTTTCGAAGTAGTGCCCATCATAAAGTTGTAAGCCAGTAGAGGAGATACCACGAGACTAAGGTTGAGGATTAGCCCCCAGTTAAGGTAAGGGAACAAGACTACAGTCAAAACCCTTCCTCCTTCCAAGTCACCAAATAATCCATACCTAAGTGTGCCCAAGAAAGAAAAAGTTAAAACAAGCACAAGCACCAAATTACCTAATGAAAAATCACACCTTTAGGATTCGATGGCCCACCTTCAAACATACGATCTCGACATATGGGCGAGGAGACATATGACTAGCTCAGGGAGCGGAGACATCTGGCACAACATCAGCTACACTGGTGCATGTCGGTTGAAGACGAATCTAGGAGAAAAATTCTCCTATGGGGTCACCCATTAGTGGTGGGTGAAATCTGGCTCCAACTACAACATGAGCTCTTTGTGGAGTGCACAAACCATGTACTCGAATGGGGAGGTCATGCGAACACCAACAATCGTCTAGGACCGCAGACCTGTTATCTTGCACATCACAAACAAACCTTGGAAGCATATGTCCTGTGCATGCTTTGATCACCCATGTTTTCATGAAATAATAATAAACCCTTACAAGAAACAAAATATATTCTAGATGCAAGTCTAATCTAAATGCATCTAATCTAGCATGAGAACATGAGATGATGATAGTAGCTATCCAAAATCAATATGCAATGCATCCTACTCTAACATGCACACTATATCATGCAAGTGCTAAGTGTAATCATAGAGCCAATGCAACCAACATATGATTAGATCAATATAAGAACACTTACCCTTATGAACCATTATGAGCCATGGCACCCAAAAATCACATTTTCCATTGCAAGATTTCCTTGAGGAATGGTAAGGGTGAGAAGTAAGAACATATGAGGATCATGTATCAAGGATCATGGGTGAGGAGGGAAAAGAGGAATCCAACTCATGCACCTTTCTTGCAACAAGAGAATGGAGAACTCAACGACCAAGCTCATAAATTTTCGATGAAGAGCAAGCTCAGGCATATCCTTTGTATGGCAAGAAGAGATAGATGGTTCATACACATCCATAATCACATTATCCTGATTATCGTGTAGGGAACAAGGTGGACTACAATCATCATATCTTGGGAAGAACCACAACTCCCTTTCAGAGCATTGGGAAGGCTCCTCAATTCCATGGCTCCCAAGAGAATCATCAAGAGGGGCACAAAGCTCCTCCTGGGAACTAATGACATCATGATCATTGAATCGAGGATCATCATCATAAAGCATATAAAATAGGCCTTTCCAATGATCTTTTTATTGTCAGGCAAATTTTCGTATGATTTCAGATATGGCGTCATTGGGCTGAACTTGAAATGCCTAGAGAGATGCTTGCTTCACCCTACAAGCATTGACTTTGAAGTTCAATGAAGAGCTAGGGCTTCGATCTTCCAATGGAGTCACTAGATAAGGATCTATATTGTCGTTAAAGAAGAAGGTGAGTATTACATAAAGGTAGACTCGCTTCTTCCCCAGCAATGGCGCCATAAATGTTGCCACACAATCTAGCAAAGGTCCTAGGAGGGGTACCTAAGGGACAACTACTAGACCAAATGACAACAATGGGACAAAGACCCACTGTCACCTCAGTCAGTGCCCCTGCTCTTTACGAACTTTCACCGATGGGAGGAGTCTTGGTATGAAGGAAATCACTTATAATGATAGAATCAAGGACTAGGTACGAAGTGATTTCCAAGGCCCAGTCAAAGGAGAGGTTCAATTAGGGCTCAATGCTTCAAGAGAAGCTAAGGGCCCTCTAAGAAAGACCTATAACGAAGGCCTGGACCTAGGGTTTAGGGATATTCAATAATAATGAGTATGCCTAGGATGACGACTTCCAAGGTAAAGCAAGACCTCACTAGGGTCTTTGCAAGATGATTCCTTTTCAAAATAGGGTTTTAGCTCCACTAGATCAACCTAGAAGGAAGCCCAAGCGAGACCTAGGGTTTTTGAGTAATCATGGGACAAAGGCCTCTAATGTGATCACTGGGACAAGAAACGGTAGAGAAAGGGTCACGAATGATTGATTTTTCTTGAGCTCTATGTACAAATGACCCTTTAGAAGACAACCAACCACAGATGTTCAAGATAAGCTTTCGAAGATGTAGCTAGGGCTTGAGTTTTCTCACAACTAAACTATGTGAATTTCCTGAAATTTTGAGGATTCCTAGAGGAGACACCAGCACAATACCTTGTCCTAACGGAGTTAAAAATTCCTCCTCTAAAGGAATTTGCATTCATCCCTAGCTCAGTTGTCTAGGAAGGGGGCCAAAATTTTTGGGAGAAGAGAAAGGGAAGGGAAAAAGGGGTGATCACCAAATTTACTTGGATCAATGCCTTATCCTTGGGCTATGAAGTCTATGGGGTTCTAAATTTAGCCAAAATTGCCTTCAAGGAGGCTAAAAAGCGATGCCCTAGCAAGCACTCTTTAACATTTACCCACCCAAGATCTATGAAATTTCATGAAAGAAAATCCAATTTCAATTCACTAGGTGTTGAATTTCCACAATCTTAGATCTAGGATAGAATCTTAAAATCTTTAATGCTACCAAACCAAGAATCTCAATGATAATACTTTGCACAGCAGAATGTAAACAACAATAAATCACACATGCACAAAATATGGACAACTTTTTACAATTTTCAATCCAACTTCGTTATATTAAACAACATATAATACAACAGTCTAGGGCTCTCATACCAGGGATAATGGCCCTCATACATCCACTAGTACAAGATACAAAACTGGGGCTTGGTGTCAGTCCATCGACAACCAATCTGCCCTCAACAAGATACTCTGACCATCTAGCTGTCGCATTCTCTCTCAACTCCTCTCGATCGTACCCTAAACGTACTCAGTCCTTCGGCTCTCAATCTGCAGCTCCTGCCTCTATCAATGCTCCAAGTCCATCTAGCCACTTAATCTCAGCTGTCCAATCTGCTCTATAATTGTGCCTTCGTCCATCAAGGCCACAACACATTAAGACTCCTGTCGAGTCGTTCACAGCTCCACTTGTGAACAACTCTCAATCTGCCCACTGTTGCTCCTCAACTACTCAGGGACTTCAACCCACTATGGTCTTCCTGCGCTACTTCGATGAATACCAACATAGGGCACAGAGGGTTGCCACCTATCATTGCAAGACGTCCATCTCCCACAATGAGGGCTAGGAGGATTGCCCATCATCTACTGTAGAAGTCCTTCTCCACACACAAGTCTCGGGCTCCACAAATTGCTCCTCTGGTTCATCAACCCTTAAGCTCAACAATTGCCAGGCTAGCAATCACCTTTGTCCATCAAGGTGCTGCACTTCGGCTCCAACTTGGACATTATCACGTTGTCCTCCAACAGACCGTAAGTGCCCAATCTCGTCCACACTTGGTCTTCTCTCACGTTGCCCTCCAACAATCCACGAGAGACCAAGTCCATGTTGTAGCATCTGCTCCTAGTTAGGGCATCCCCACACTTGGGAGACCCTTACACATGGCTGCCCACAGACTTCACCAATCTGCCCTTTGTTCTGCAATAGAGGAGCTATTACACAAATCTGGGCATCAACAACATGTCCTCTCCTAGGACACCATCAACTCATCAACCAAGGGAACATCTGCAACATACCTTGTTGTTGTCCTCTTGCCTCTCATATGATGTGCCTGCTATCACCTTGGTTGCTTGGTAGGCTCCCCAACAGTGGACAGTCCACCCGGGCTCCTCCAAACAGCTCCTAAGACAACCTGCAAGCAACCCATCAAACTGATCCAAGTTGTTGCCCAATCACTGTGGAAACTGTCACTGGTTTAGGGCATCTAACCATGAGGTTTGCCCCTCCTCTTTGACTTTCACAGGTTGCCCTTTAATTGATCTAAATCTAGTCACTACAATGACCCAACGCTTCTCCAAAATCACTACTCAGAATTATGTTTTCATGCTACTGTTGGTGGCTGTCCTGGTTAGGGCACACTGTTGTAACCTTAACCTTCTCCAACATACCCCAAACATCATCTAGAAAACTGCAGATTAGGCTGCTAGATTTGTTCCTCCAATACCTTGAGGGTAAGGGCTTAATTCAGCCCTTAGAATGGCCCACGCATTCCTTGCTGCTATGGTATGGCCTGTGGCCTACCACACAGCAATTCTTTTTCCCTACGCTGCCCTCAAACAAACCCATAGACAATCTGCAACTCCTTCAAATGGCAGTGTTTACCTTGAGATCTCTTCCAGCACCCTCGACCTCTCCAACAACAACTTCGGATCCCTAATCCACCCTAAAACAATCACAGATCTACCTTCGGCCTTCCTATAGGTATCCTTCTCTTGTTGTCGCTAGGACATGGGTTGCCCTTCCTCCAACAAGTCCTCTCCTTGTGAAAGTGTTCTTCAATTTGGATGAGTCTAAAGTGACTCCCTCACCCTCTATTTATACACAAATGAGGGGCTTCTTAAAATGTCATTCTAGGGGCTTCCACAACTAGTTAAGTCAACTTAACACCAAGCCGACCTTAACACGTGTGAAAACTCCATTACTAAACTTCAAACATTCATAACTCCTCAACGACAACTCGGAATCGGATGATTCTCGTTGCGTTAGAATCGTCTCGCCGAGAGTTATCATCCTCATCCATCACATGTCGAAGACTCGTCATGGTTTTGGCCCAAACATCTATGGGTGAAAAACCCCAGGCTTGGGTTCTACGCACACAAGCCTACTTATGGTACTTTGACCTCCAACCCTCAAACACTAGGGCTTGGACTACCTCCCAAGCTACACAAAAATGAACACTAGGAACATTCATCTACTTGTTATTCAATGAGTAACATGTGCAATTTCACAATCTAACAATCTTTATAATGATATTCAATAAATTAGGGCACAAAAAATATAGTTGGTTGCAATAATTCCACACATTAGACATTTTTCATGCAAAAAATTTCAACAAGATTACTTACAAGATAACAAGAGATATATCCAATCCAAGATCAAGAAGATGGCTCTAAGAAAGAACGAAATTTCAACTCCAAATATATCGAAATGCATCAAGAGATTTTCAATAGACAACCAAGAGAAAAGTGTGAAATTCCTCAAGAGAATTAGATCCAAGTGTGATGATGATGTTTGATACAAATGAGGCTTAACTCTATTTATATGAGCCTCTAAGAGTTTGAATTAGCCTAAGATACCCATAAAGTTATTTTAATGTGCAAAATAGCACTACTTTGGTGACAATCCCACCAAATAGCTCATAAAGTGTAAGATAAGCCATCCAAAATGAAGTTGAAAAGATGTAGCAGTGGCGTAGGAGGGTCATTGGAAGGCCTAAATGAGTTCTTAAGTGCCAAGATGAAGAAGAAGGCTACATGAATGATGGTCAAGGGGGTGGCCCCTTGATCTTCAAGTAAAACATCACGTGGTGCTCAAAAGTGGCTCTAGGGCACAAGTAGTGGTCTCATGGGTCTCCTCATGTAAAATAAGCCTATAAACTGCTACAAATGAGGGCACGAAAGATGGTTCTTTCCCTCCCATGTCTCAAGGATAAGACAAACCTCCTTCAAACCTCGAATCAACTGCCAAACCCTACATATAGTGCTAAGGTGGATGGGGTCACTACTGATCCAAGTGCAGCATCTCGTATATAATGTGGGGCAATGAACAATCTGTTGAACGTGTTGAGGCTACTCATGGCATGAGATAATGCTCTATCACATGATGGAAACCCATGGCTCTCAATGCTTCCCCTACACGTGTCAATATGATCCTTTGGTGGGCTTGGATCTCGTATAGGGAGGCCAAGCCCAAAATGAAACCACCTACCAATCCCATATAAGATCCAATGTGTCTCCTCTCCTTCAAATACAATAATTCATTAGTGCAATTTAGTGAATAAGCTCGTTAATCAAGGGCAAAAAATGGACACTTCATAGTGGGTTTCCCTTCTAGATTTGGGGCTTTGAGCATGTAATGGTGTTACCTCCCTTAGTAGGAGTGGTTAACGAATAACCTTATTAGGTGTTGCCAGCCCCTAGATGAAAGGACATGTCCAATGTACATCCTTCAAGTGGTAGGTGTCACGTGACGAATGTTGAGGTGGATCGAGACACGAGGGTCTGAAGGCCAAATGACATGGGATCAAGGGTGGTAATGATGAGTGATGTCTACATATTTGGGTGTATGAATGTAAAAGGGAGAAATCGTGGTACATGAGTTACCCCAACTTTTATTTTTCCACCCTTCTTCATTTTCCTTTTGCCTTTTGCTAATTTTTCTTTTATTTTATTGCTCGAGGCTCCGGTGGATGAGAACACGATGTGTACGATATAGTAGTGATTTACCCCTTAAAGTCGGGCAGTTCATCGCCCGCCAAGGGTTGGGACATACATGGGTTCCTTGATGATGTAGAGGGCACTCGTAAGGGCCCCAAGAACTAGGGTGATGTCCATGATAAGGGGTAGAGCGCATGTTCGGCATTTGCCCACGTGCTAAATTTTATTATCCCGACCATCTTTTGCATTTTGTGGTACATTTCCATTTGTATGTGGCCATATCATACTTTTATTTATTTTTTTAGATGCATCAACCTCTAGGGCATCACTCCAGGGCCAACCCAGACATGTGGACAAAGGGAGGGGGATACCAGAGCCTTGTGGACTAAGTGGTTATCTGGACCTACAGAGGGAAGATGATGAAATAAGGCATGTAATGTGCGAAGGAGAGTGAAAAATGTGTAACGCGAATACGGGACCACACTTCCAAAATCAGGGTTTTCCAATTAGTGCCCATCCTAAAGTTGTGTGTCAGTAGGGGAGATCCCAGGGGACTAGGGTTGAAGATTAGCCTACTAGTAAGGGAACAAGACTACAATCAAAAACCTTTCTTATGCCAAGTCACCAAATAATCCATACCCAAGTGTGCCCAAGAAAAACAAGCATATGCACCCAATTGCCTAATGAAAAAATCATACTTTTAGAACTGGATGGCCCACCTTCAACATACGAACTCAACATATGTGAGGGGACATATGACTAGCTCAGGGAGGAGAGACATCTAACACAACATCGGTTACACTAGTGGCTATCAGGGGTTGTTGGCTGTCGGATGAAGACAAATTTGAGAGAAAAATTCCCCTATGGGGTCGCCCACTGGTGGTGGGTAACAGTACCCAACGAAAATGTTTTTCTTTGTAGTAGGCTCAAGCTTGGTCCTCTTCTTTGATGGGATGTGGCAATAAACCATGCACCCCAAAATATGAAGATGTCCAATCCTTGGTTTCTTCCCCGTCTATGCCTCTTCAGGGGTCATCATCCCCAACACCTTATGTGGACTCCTATTTTGCAAATAAATTGTCATATTACATGCTTCCACGCATAAGAACATAGGCAGATCTTGATCATGCAGCATTACTTTTGCTGCCCCAACAATGGCTTTGTTCTTCCTTTCTGATACTCCATTCTGTTGTGGGTTATATGGAAATATCAGCTCCCTCTTAATTCCAGAATATGCACAAAACTCCTTAAAGACATTCGAGTTGTACTCGCCTCCATTGTCAGATCTAAGCACATTGATCTTTCTCCCTGTTTGATTCTCCACAAGAGCTTTAAACTCTTAGAACCGACTGAAGGCCTCATCCTTGGTCTTCATAAAATAGATCCTGGTTTTACCGATGTGATCATCTATGAAGGTCACATAGTAGTTGAACCCTCCAATAGACACAGCTGACATGGGCCCACATACATTTAAATGGATCAAGTCCAAGATCCCCTTGGACCTGCTATCACTGCTGGGAAACATAGTCTTGGTGTACTTGCCCATGGCACACCCTTTGCACACCTCATGTTGATGTGTAGTGAAAGCCGGAAGACATGTTACAACCTCCCTAAGCACTTTGAGTGCTCCATGTTGCAAGTGTGCCATCCTCCTATGCCACAGCGCCCCCAAGTCACGGTTGTTGCTGCGACTTACCAATGATTTGTCTGACTTGATCTGAACTCTGTACAACTTGTTCCTTCTTACTCCAAGCACTTTTGTTGTGCTGAGGCTGGAACCCAAAATACACCTTCCCCTTCCAAAAAGTCACCACATAACCCTCGTCCTCCAATGCTGAAACAGATATCAGATTTTTCTTCAATCCTGGAACATACAGCACATCCTTCACCAGTAGAGGCTTCCCAGACACCCTCTGAAACTTGACAATTCCACTACCTACTAGCTTGTACTTGACATTGTCATGAAGTTCAATGTGGAAATCCAGATTGGGTTCTTTTAGACTGATAAATTAGTCTTGCACTTCAGTCATGTGACATGACGCGCCACTGTCAACATACCACAAACTAGTGGCCACTGAACTAGCGAGACATACGATGAGTGAAAACTCATCCTCAAATCTGGCTGCAAACTCATCCATCTCAGCGGTAGCAGCGACCTGCTTCATTTGTTTGTTCATTTTCTTGATAGGGCACTAGCTGGCAAAATGTCCTGGCTGGTGGCAAGCAAAACATTTTACTTTGCTGATGTCTAACTTCATTTTCTGTCTCTTGTACCATCCTGACTACTTTTTAAACTCACCAAACTGTTAAATGAAGTTTGGATTTCTATAGTATGCTGCATCTTAATACAATTATTACAGTTAAACAAACTGGCATTTCTTATACTTGTAGAACAAACAATTAAGCAATAATTCAACAGTGGACTAGCCACTATATAGAGGAAAACCTTTATATCCAGAAGAAGCACATGCTTGGGCTTTGCTTCACCATCAATCAGGGATGTTGCAACTGAAGAGCCTGGCTGTGTTAAATGAAAACCCATTCCAGGAAC
Source organism: Pinus tabuliformis (assembly GCA_031772625.1). Lineage (NCBI taxonomy): Eukaryota > Viridiplantae > Streptophyta > Pinopsida > Pinales > Pinaceae > Pinus > Pinus tabuliformis. The sequence continues at coordinate 1,880,450,121 of CM062819.1, read as the reverse complement.
TTCCTACACCATAAATTTGAAAAACAAATTAACTTGCAAAATCAAGCAACACAATTTCTGTGCACAATTTATTACAAATCCACGTACAGTCAAAAATTTAAATTGAAAACCTGTGGGTCAACCAAGCATTCGTGTTCATGCCCCCAAATTACAAGATCTAAGAAACGTGGAAGGAACTGCTCATTAATGGCATTTTTTGGATTGGTTTTGACCCTGCAGTATACAACAAAATCATAACTAAATAGGATTTCACTTAAACAAGATGTTCATGTCCCTTTCAAACCACAACTCAACACTCACATGGACCCAGAAAAATACTCTAAAAACAAGAAACAGTCAACCCAGCAAAGTAGTCAATATTGCAGACAGCTACTATTTTTAAACAGCAAGCTCACCACAGACAGCATATTTGCATTCAAGTAAATGTTCAAGTTTCGAAGAATGACAGAAAGGATAACAAAAAACTAATACCTACCTGTTTTGATGAAGAACTAAAATATTGAACCAGTCTGACATCGGGCATCCTTCCTGAGGTTCAGGCCGCATCCACTGAACAGCATGGGGTGTCTAAATCAAAATCAAACAGTTTCAATTAATATCTGTAACCTTGGCACTACTCCAAAATTCCAAATGTAAGAGGAAAAATTGTAAACTACCTGGAACATGCGGTTAAGCCGCTCATCACGTATATTTCCCATCCCATAAAGAGCAACAGATGTAACATCCTGTAGCCAGACAGTATTGATTTTATTTCTACCCACGGAGAACACTTTCAAATATTTTATGTGAGATTAACATAAAGATCATTTTTTCCAATCTACGGCTGGCGTTTAGGGGTAAACAACTTTAAAATCAAACATCTATAAACAAGTCTATCTTCAAAAATTTATAATGGAGAAGGGTACCTTTCGGATAAGTATAGGATAAAGAGTAATCTGACCAACCCCAGAGCCTCCAAGCACCATTTTTCCAAAATAATTCACAAGATTACATGCAGAAAGGATGTCAATTGCAGAAAGATTATCCTGTCACAACACGAGGTAACCAATTACACGAGCTCAATCCAAACTCTTGGACAAGGAAATACTCCAATCAAGAAAATAGTATTCATGGATACTAATTCTCAAAAATGTTAATAGGAGTACTTCTCAAGAATACATGCCTCAAACTTATTCGTATATCAGTCCAAAATAAATTAAGCTGATAAGAAGTAAGAATTGTTGATTTTTTGTAGGGTCTTCTAAACTGATAATTACTTCTAACAATTTAATTATTTTCATATTCATTCACATCATTAAGCAAGTAGGATCATGAAGAGAGAGCCAAATCAATAACACAAGAATTTACCCTGGGAAAAACCACATGGGGGAAAAACCCAGCAACCTTTTCCTTAGAGAAATTGTTCAGATCAACAAGAGATACACCTAAACTTTCAGGCCAAACTTAAAGTCAAACTGACTAGTAGCTAAACCCCGTAACACCTGGTCAAAACTGCCTTTTGGACAAGTCCATCTTCTGCCCACATGATTCTGCCAGGTGAGCTCAAAATTCAGCCCATCTGCTTGCCATAGAATTCAGCCATATGCCATAGAGAGAAGTCTGCCTCAGAGATTCGGTCTTTCCTCAGGAATTCGGTCTGCTCCAGAATTCGTTCTGCTGCCCAAGATGAATCTGCCCAGAATTAGTCCTTCTGCCCTAATTTGATTTTCTGCCCAAGAACTCGTTTTCCTCAGATGATCTGAATTACTTCAGTACAGATGATGAACGAGTTGTACTTTTGGAGGAGGTGGAAGCCTCTATTTATACTAGGCTAGGAGGCTGAATGGGTATGACCATAGGGGCAAGCCAACTTGTCTTCTTGGAGGGCCGACTTTACATTTTGGAGGCACATTTAATATAATTTGAAAATTCAAATTTCCCACTTTTGAAGCCGACATGAAGAACATGTCGTATATTATTTTTCTTTTGACAACAACATGAAGAACATGCTTTATATTTATCATTATAAATACATTGAGGGCTAAAATATTAATTATGAAAACCAACCATAGCTACAAAATTCAACACTCCCTCTTAGCTAGGGAGGTATTCATAATGACTATCTAGATGTTCTCATGTTGACAAATTTCTCTAAGAAAAGGTTATAACAAATCCAATTACCATAATCTGGTCAACAATTGTGACACATGGTAAAACAAGTTACCATAATCTGGTCAACAACTATGACACATGGTAAATCAATAGCATCAACAGGTTACCATAATCTAGTCAACAACTGTGACACATGGTAAACCAACAACATCAACAAATTACCATAATCTGGTCAACAACTGTGACACATGGTAAATCTTTAGCATCACTAGTCATTGTGATTATGATCGGCGCCTCTGACCAATAGTATACTAACTAGTCTTGGTTCAAACTTCACCATCATCCTGGTCAATCTCTTTGACTCGTGGTGAAACCTGGGGAAAAACCCAAATCCAAAGGCCACACTCTACCTTAACAATTCAGGCCCGATGCTAAATGAGCTCACTCACCTATCTAGAGAGTAATCTGAGCCTGATGTTGAAAGGCACCCACTCAACTGAGTGATTCTGGTCCTCTAGGACCATTTCTTCCTAATTCCGGTCAAAACACTTGCCACAGGAAGAATGATTACCCTCTACCGGACCAGTCTCCCTAATTTGATCATATTTGACACAAGGAGGATGACTATCCTCTGATGCTATCAGTACACTGGACGATCTTTCCTAATCTAGTCATACTTGACACAGGGAGAATGTTTGTCCTTGATGTTGCAATTTCATAACTCCCTCTTGTTGAGAGAGACAAGCTCAACCATTCTAAGCTTGTCCTCCAAGTATATGTAAACTTCATCCTGGGACAAAGGTTTTGCTAGCAATTTGCTACATTGTAGAATAATAATAAAGCCACATTGCTTCCTCCTATATCATGTCTTGGTACTGGATCTCACTGTTCTATGACCTGTCATCATGGTTGTCACTTGCACCTAATCAAGACGGACCTGCAAGTAGCCTTTGAAGCCATACTGCTTCTCAACTTGCCAGTCTAGCCACAATACATTCTGACTCATCTTGATGAACTCTTTCTGCACTCTCTGCCCAATCAAAATCTGTGAATCTCTGCAGTTGTATTTTGTTGAATTTCCACGATCTTGGGTCTAGGTTAGAATCTTAGAATCTTTGACACTACCCAAACCAAGAATCTCAACAAAACTATAAAGCAGTAAATCACATATGCACAAGTATAGACAATTTTTAACAAAATATTGTACAATAATGTACAACCCAATCTTCGTTATATTAAACCAATCTAAATAATACAACAATCTATGGAATACAAGATACAATGACAATCATGTTGCAGACTATATGTCGTATCTTGTATTGTCGGTCCTTTGCTCTTGTTCTACTCTCTAGCTGCCCCTTGGTCCATCAAAGCACAACACATAGAGACTCCAGGAGGGCTACCACCTAACACTGCTGCAATGAACACGGGTTGATCCAATCTATTCTCTATGCTAGCCAATACCTGAGCTCCAAACTGCCAAGCTAGTAGCCTCTTTCGTCTATTAAAGGGCTACACATTAGGTTCAAACTTCACCCAATCAGCACCATACAACGTCCTTCTTGTATGTTGCTCTAGGGCTACTTTGGGTAGCCAACACACTGCCCTTCACCAGTCCAATGGCTCCCAACTCTTCACTGCAAGATCTACTCCTAGTTGAGGTCTCCAACTACCCAAGTCAACCTCAACACACAACTCCCACAGACTGCAACAACTTTGTCACCATCCCTAGCACCAAATCAACCCTAAACACATCATAACATACCTCTATTTTAGGATTGTTCTTCTGCAATGCAAGTTTGGTCCTGGTTAGGGTTGATAACACACTGATGCAACCCCTTATTCCACCTTCCAGACCTCCTCCAAAGTTGCGGTCTTATTGTCCCTAGCTCCTTGTGTTAGGACTGCCTCCTAGGATGAGTTTAGGACTTGATTAGGCCTCCTAGCCCTCTCCACACTACCCAAAATTCCTCCGGATCTCTGCAGCACCCTTCAGCAACCCTTAACACTCCTCAAATAAGCCTATCGGTCCCCTCAAATGAGTCTAATCTCTACGATCCTCAAACAAAAGTAACCCACAACAAATCCACACCTCAAAATAGCCCTTATTCCCCTCTCTGTAATACGGCCTACCTCAGCAACTGTCTCAGACCTATGATAAGGGTAAATCATGCCCAAAACAACCCTTAACCCTTCACAGCTTTCTCTCCTTTGGCTGCGGCTAGCTCAGAGATGTTACGATGGTAATTTGATGCTCTTGGATGGATGAGAAGTGACCTCCAACGTCACTTATATTTATACAATTCCATGTGGTGTCAAAACATAACTTGTGGCACTCCAAATTGTCAAGCCAACCTCCATTTGGTGCCACATTAACCCACAATTTCATTCAAAAATTCATATCTCCATTTCTACACCTCAGAATCGGATGATTTTCATTGTGTCGGATTCATCTCGACGAGAGCTATCATCCTCATCCATCACATGTCGAAATGTGTCCATGGTTTTCGCCCAAATCACGAAAGGTGCAAAACCCCAACCTTGGGTTCCAAGCCCACAAGTGACTATTGTGGTGCTCCACCCTCGAAACCCTGAACCCTAGGGCTTGGAGTACCTCCCAATCTACTCAAAAATCAACATATTTCACTGTTTGAGACATATATCAAGCCATAATTGATTGTGGAATGACCAATTGTACCATGTTGGTACTCCAACACATGTTGAGCTACATGCCTTGGCTCAACCATACACAAATTTGCTTCCTTCACCATCACCACAATTACTTACTAGTCACTTTGACTGGGTGCTTCCTCTCACACTGAAACATACCTTGTTGTGGTAATCTTGACTGGTCCCTCAGCCTGATAGACCATCATCTCGACCTTAGAGGTCAACTCCCTCTGAAGCTAAAACAAGGCTCTCTAACTGCTCCCTCTGTTACAGAAGCAATTCTTTCTGCCATAGTTGCTCCCTCTGACGTATGAGTCATTTTGCTTCCGTCAAAGGCAAATCAAATAGGACTAACTTTGATACATCAATCCAAAAATACCAAACCCAATGTGTCTACTTGTGACTGTACAAAGCATTCTTTAATCATGAGACTTGTTCTCATGTACCTCAAAGCCATGAGGTAGCTCTATGTACACTTCTTCTTCCTCAATTACTTCATTGAGAAAAATGATCATTGCATCCACCTGGTGCAATTTTCAAAGCAATAATTATAGTTCTAACAAAAGTTTACTTGAAAACCGGAGCAAATGTTCTGTCATGATCCTCTCCCTCTTTCTGGCAGAACCTTGTACACGCTAAATCCCGTCGATCTATTTGGAAGTCACCATTAACTTCTCCAAGGCACAATCAAGTTATACTTCAAACTTCCTGATGTGCCTGCTCCCTCTGGGCTCAGATCTCATCTAGTATAATATCTCTCATAAATCATCGATTTTAGGAGAGTCCTCTTGTCATGAATTTTGCCTTGTTTTTCCATTACTTCCATCTACTACCAGAGCCTTGGCAACCCTTGCAATGTACCTACAATCCTCACTAGGAGGCCATGGAAGAACAACAATTATTACCAAACAAAGGATGAGAGGCTAACTAATAGTAAAACAATGACAACAATAATAATCAAGCAAGAGAGATATAGAGTACTTATCTTTTGAGGATTATAGGGAAATGTCAGCCCCCTCTTTATCATCGATCTCATCGTCAGCATGATGTCATTCCTTCCTTGCATGAGCTAGGGTTTCTTCTCTCAGTGGAAACGTTAATTCAGATCTAGGGTTTCTTCTTTCAACAAAAACGTTAATATAGATCCATCTCTAGGTTTTATCCACAAACCCTAGGGTTTTTACATCCAAGACTTCCAGTCTTCTAAACCCTAGTTTTTAAAATTTCATTTTACACATCTTGCAGGTCCAACAAACTTTGCAATGTGAAAATTCTCCTTTCCAACGTGAAAATTCTCCTTTCCATGTCCAATTGTCCAAGGACCAAGACCATAGAGTCATTCTACAGCATACTTGATTATTGCTTCAACATTACTAGCAATTCAGCTAAACATTGATCTTGACCTTTTCAACCCAAGTAGCCTACACTTCATCATAGTAGTAGTAATAATAAGGACACATCTGTAAACCACTCATCTTTCTTGAGAGGACTTTTGGTCTCAACCTTAAAAGTGGGTTGAGAATCTTAACCACCTATGAAAGCACTAGGGAGGGAGTCAATTTTTTTGGCAGGAGCGACCAGGGAGAGAATTTTTTTCTGGCGGGAGTGCACTCACGGGGTCGCTCCCCTGGCACTTCCGAGCAGAGCACACTTTGGGAGCGGATTCGGGGAGAGGGCTGCTCCCCGCAGCCTTGGTCCTTAATGATAGTAACCTTTGGTTTAAGCCACGTGTCTCCCCATGCCTTCCATCTCAACAGGGAAGCCATTCAGTGTTAAATTAAAAAATTTAGCATTCTCTCCTGAAAGTCTGATTTGTACAAATAACCACTGACAGAAAACAGCCTATTTTACATTACAGCTATTCTGCTTCTGAAATTACAAAATTTGCAATTTTTTCAAGTTATGAGATTATGAAGTTAGCATGATATGATCCGGAGATTCTGCAGTGCAATCCATAAGTTTTGCACACTTGTCCATGTACAAACTCTGATTAAAAATAGGAAACAGAATTCTGATGCCACGGGTGAAAATTTGAAAAATTAGGGACACAACCAATCAAAGAACTCATAACAACCAGACCCCCGAGGGTAGAATACTTGTTCACCACACAAACCAAAGACTGATGCCCAAAAGCTTTTTTTGTGGGTAGTTTTCCCAGAATACCCCGTCACTACCAATGAGATCTCCCATAACTTCTTTCTGCTTGGAAACAATGAAAGTTAAGGGATAGGATTTATAGGATTTACAAGGTGTGAGCTTTTTATTCCTCAAAAAAAACTAAAAATTTAAAAACATAAGTAATTAAGATTCATGATGTTTGACCACAGTACAATACCACTCCTGCTGGATCATCATGGTTGCCATGAATGGTGAACACTGGTAAACCAACATTGAAATTAGGATCTTCGTAATTTACATGCCCAAATCTGCACCATAAGCATCATATTGTTTTAAGTTAGTTGCAGAAAATGTTTGACATCCTACAAGAGATAAGTAAACCGAAACAGCTATCTATAATCCATCTGTTACATCAGAATGGGCTAAGACACAGAACAAAAGTCAAATGTAGACATGGCAAACAAATGCAAAAATTGGTTTGCACATAAACAACCTGGAAAATACTTTAAAATAGTAAACAATTAGCTCTTTACAGTCTAAATAATGAAAAACAAAGCACAGATGGATCATTTAGTTGTCAGGCAATCTGATCATTTTCCTTAGTTTGCCTATCAAGTTGCATGGATATGAATATGGGTACAGATACAAAGTATGGAAACAGCAATTTTTTCAAGCAGCCTGGAAAAAAAGACAAAAATTTTCAAAATGCCATTCATGTATTTGAACACAAAGCCAAAATGAGAGTACTCATAAATATTAGTAGACATGACTATTGAGAAATGTAGCTTGATCATGAACTTCTTGCACAGGTTCAGTGTCAAGGCACAAAAAGTGGTTCGAGACATTTCTTTGGTGACCACCTTGCAAATGTGATCACTAATTCTATCTTGTAATTTCACTTAAAACTGTAAAAAATACAAATGAAATCCTAATGTTTTCAAGTCAACTAGTCCTAGGAATCGAAATGAAATGTTTTGAAAGTTCTAGAACATTAGAGACTTAGATTGGGATTTAATCCTAGCCATAGGCCCATACATCTCATGATAGAGATAGGTAGCAGATAATATTGAGGAGATTAGTTATCCTCTTTTAAAGCATAAATAGGAAAAGATAGGAAAGATCTCACACACATGAGAGCAAGAGAGCTGCAGGAAGCCAGAGTGCATACGGAAGAGAAAATCTGCTAAACAGACCAATAAGTACAGGCTACAGTAGACCATACGGTCTGTACCACCACTATAGCTGTCTTTTTTTCAAGTACATGCCATACATAGATCTGCCCATACAGAACACTCCCAGAGTGTGATTCAATGATTGAAAGAGAGGAAAGAGCAATTTAATGTCCAGTAAAGGAAAAAATAAAGCACGCTGTACTGCCTTACCTGTACACTCATTTCACAGGACATAAACAGTTGTTTGAGGTGACTTTATTGACCATAGAGTTGCTGGTTCAAAGCAGGCTATGGAGGTAACCTTGTAAGCTGCTGATTCGAATGAGAAATCTGTGTACGTGTTTTATTTTTTTCACTGTTCAGAAATTAAATTTAAACTTTGTTTGAGTTATTTAGCAAGAGAATATTAGGACACTGATCACCTAGGCTTGAAAAATTTACATGGTATCAAAGCAACGTTCTCTCATTGAGATTCTCAAGAGTTTACAGTAGTAAATCAACTACCACAAAGAAGGAACGACAGTAGAGGGTTTCTTTCGCTGCAAATTTCCTACCATGGAAAGTGAGGGTTACACTCATATTAGAAGAGAATGATCTCTACAATATTGTCAAGGATGTTGTCCTTCACCTATAGATTCACAGCAGTTGGCAACGCACAATGAGAAGGAAGTGAAGGCCAAGCAAATGATCATGGATGCCATAAGGGATCATTTAATGCCTCATATATCCAAAAAGAAGATGACAAAGAAAATATTCGATGTCATGGTAATCCTCTACCAAAGTTCGAACATAATCAAAAAGATGATATTGTGAAATAAACTAAGATCGATGGAGATGACCAGATCAGATTCAGTCACACGTTACATTATGAAGGTCACACAGATTCGTGAAAAACTTGCAGCAACTGGATGGAAGGTTGCAAATACTGAGCTAGTGAACATGGTATTGAATGGATATCCAGCATCATGCGAACTATTTTTCGAAGGCATTCGTGCTGATGAGAACCTTCCTAACTTTGGAAGGTTGTGGGATGATTGTTTTCAAGAGGACACTCAGATAGAGTCAAATACCAGCAAAAAGGGTGTTGATGAAAACCTAGCCCTATTTAGCCAGACAAATAAGAGTAGAGGTAAAGGAACCTATCAAGTGAAAGGGAAATAGGGAGGAATCAGCCTCGCTGCCAAGAAAGAAGGACTTGAGTAAAATCAAGTGCTTCTTTTATCATAAGCACAGTCATTATGAACCACAATGTACATATAAGAAGGGTAACGAGAAGCAGTAGCAAAAGCCATTAAAAACCTATGCAGAAACTCAAATAAATGAGTTTGATACCAAGTTTGAGAAGGATTTATTAGTGATATCTTACCTTTCTATCAGCACAGTTTCAAAGAATGCATGATATGAGGATAGTGGGGCATCTAATTGTTATTTTCTAGTCTAACGAAGCAAAAATCAGGAGTACAGGTTAAGCTTGGTGATGATGCCAAATACCTAATAGCAAGAGTTGGCGCCATTCCCTTCCAACTCAAGTCAAGAACTCTTTAGATTTTGATAATGTTTTGTTTGTTCCAGGCAGTGTTGCGGGGGAGCGCCCCCCCCCCCTCGCTCCCGCTCCCGATCCGCGCTCCGGGCGGGAGCGGGTCGGGAGCGCGCTCCCGAAATCGCTCCCGATTTCGGGAGCGCGCTCCCTAAAAAAAATTTCGCTCCCTGCCTTTTCGGGAGCGTTTTGCCTTTTTTGCATTTTTTTTTTGTAGTAATGTTTGAAATGCAATGTTTTTTGAAAGAAACAAATAGTTTTTGAGTGGGGCAACTTAATGATCAAGTCTAGGCCTTAGTATTGATATGTTATTCATGGTAATGTTAAATTCTTAAAGTAAAAGTGACATTTTCTTTAATTTTCATTTTCATCCTTTTACTTAAATTTTTAACATTACCATGAAATGACTCAGGATGTTTGAGAGTGGTTTCGTCCTCATTGGACTTCATATGGAGAAAGTAGAATTTTAGATTTCATTCAAAATCCAGCAGACTTATCAGTTTTTCAGGATTTCAGGATTGGGGGATTGCAATGTTTCCATTGAATTTTGTCATGTATTAGGGTATGGAACTCATATTTAATCAAGAGTACCAATCCCTCTATGTACCTTGATGTTAGTGACATTGGTTGTCGAACTCCTCTATCATGACCCTTCTAAAAATGTACGCATCACTCAAACAAAATCTTGACTTGACATGCTATGCTTTTTCTATCTTATGTTAATGCTTAGAGGGTGATATTAATGACAAAGATCCCTATACAGATACAAAGGTAATGACAAAGATACCTCTGGATATTAATGCTTGGAGGGTGATATTAATGACAAAGATCCTGATTTTGCAACAAGACTAAAAAATTAGACATTTCTCGTGGTGGCAAGAGGCCCAAGCATAAGAAATAGATAATAGATTTACTTCTCTTCTCTAGTTTCTAGTAGCTTTTATAACTATTGACTCTTTCATATTTATTATGATATTTTTTTAAACAATATATGACAATTTAAGTTTGAAGTTGGCAATTATAACTCATTAGTAATGAATTATGAATATGATGCTTCATGAAAGTTGAAAGTTGTTTCATTTCGTTTCATTTTATAACATTTCATTTCATGTTAGATATTATTTGTTGTAATGGTTACACTTAGCTTACAAGTACAACTTTGGTGATCAATGATGATAAATGTTATATATTGAATTTTGAAAGCTTGAAACTTTAAGATTGATGAATCATGAGACTCAATATGTTGTATGTTACTATGTTACTAACTTGCGGACGTGGTTGATGAAGATTATAACTTCTAGATGATTGTTGTTATATGGTTCAATCTATGCTTTTTTATGTTTTTTTATATCTAATTCATCATTCTACATGTTTTTGTTGACATATATGTATCAAAAATTAAAAAATATAAAAAATATATATATTTTTAAAAAATCGCTCCGGGATTCGCTCCCAAACCGGGAGCTTCTGAAAATGGTCGCTCCCGCTCCCGCTTCCGCTCCCGCTCCCAAGTAACATTGGTTCCAGGTCTCAAAAAGAATTTTCCTCCAGTTTCGGTTATGGAGGATAAGGATCTAGCAGTTGAGTTCAAGAACCAACAAGTCCTCATCAAACCAAAGAAATCTAGCCCAAACATAGCTCAAGAAATAGGGGTTAGAGAAGCTAATCATTACAGGTTGCAAGGTTCGAGCCTTGGTTCATAATAATGACAACTTGTTGAGTTGTGGCACAAGATGATGGAGCACCTACATCACAAAGAATTGCCTATTCTAGTGGAGATAGTCATAGGTCTTCCAAAGTTCAATATTGACCAACAAAGAGGATGCAGAATGCCAAGGCCACTTTCATAAGCAGTGAAAATGGGTCTAATTAGATTCTAGACCTAGTGCACTCGAATGTTTGTGGACTAATGTCAATACATCAATTTCAAAAAACATGTACTATGTTTCCTTCATTGATGACTTCTCTCGCAAAACTTGCATCCACTTCCTAAAGACCAAGGATGAGGCCCTTAACAGGTTTCAAGAGTTCAAAGCTCTAGTTGAAAACCAAACAGGGAAAAGGAACAAAGTCTTCAAATAGCGCAATGGAAGTGAGAATATCTCCAAGGAGTTCGAGAGGTTCTGCAAGGATGCAAGAAACAAGAGAGAACTAACTATTATGTACAACCCACAGTAAAATGGGGTTGCAAAGCGAAAGAATAGTTCAATCATAGGGGTTACTAAGGACGTTATTCACAACTAGGACTTGTCAATGTTTCTTTGAGCAGAGGCATAAAACACAGCAGTCTATATTAAAAACCCATGTCCTTATAGGGTCTTGGAGGGCAAGACACTAGAAGAGGCATCCACCAACAAAAAGCCAAAGGTGCATCATTTCAACATGTTTAGTTGTCCAGTTTATATACATGTACTGATAGAAAAGAGGACTAAGTTGGAACCCTCCAGTAGGAAGGATTTATTTATAGAGTACAATGAGACTTCAAAGGCCTACAGGCCCTATATTCCACAGCAAAGGAACATGGTAGTGAGCACGAATGTAAGTTTGATGAATACTTTGCATATAGGAATTGTCATGAGCCTATTCCAATCGCAAAGGATCAGTAGTAGGAAGCTCATAAGGTTGAGCCAAAGTCACCAATAACTTCCAGACTAGTACAACAACCTTCAAGTGAACAGGAGGAGATAGTAACCCCTTCCACTCCTATGAAGACACCTCAATGGTTCTCAAACATTGAGGGATGTTCATGACTACGTTGAAGCTCCTAGGAGCACATTTAGAGGGAGTGGACCTACAAAAAAGTTTCCAAACACCATGACATTGATGAGCAACATCATAGAATCCATGCCTTCAGATTTCAGGAGGCAGTAGACCAACAAGTATGCCAGGATTCCATGCTAGAGAAGTTCACCTCCATCATGAAGAATAATATTTGGAACACAGTGCCAAGACCAGAGGGGAAGTCAATACAAGGTTCCAAGTGGCTCTACAAGATCAAGCATGCAACAAACGGCAACAATGAGAAGTTCATCAAAATCATTGCCTATATTGGGGTCTTCGCCATCAATATAACCATTTAGGCATTAAAATGAGATAGAAAAAACGTAGCATGTCATGTCAAGATTTTGTTTGAGTGATTGGTACATTTTTAGTAGAGTCATGATAGAGGAGTTCGACAACCAATGCCACTAAGATCAAAGTACATAGAGGGCTTGGTGTTCTTTATTAAATACTAGTTGCATACCTTCATACATGACAAAATCCAATGGAAACGTTGCAATCCCCCCAATCCTAAAATCCTGAAAAACTGTTAAGTCTGCCGGATTTTGAGTGAAATTTAAAATTCTACTTTCTCCATATGAAATCCAATGAGGTTGGAACCACTCTCAAAGATCCTGAGTCATTTCATGGTAATGCTAAAAATTTAAGTAAAAGCCTTAAATTTTCATTTTCATTATTTTACTTTAAGAATTTAACATTACCATGAATTGCATAGCAATACTAGGGCCATAGGCTTGATTATTAGGCTAAAGGCCATAAACTTGAATATTAAGCTAGCCTAGGGGAGAGTAAAAAGTGGGCCAACCAATTAAAAAATTAAAAAAGGGCAAAGTTTTCTACATGGAACCGGTCCTGAATCGGTCGGTTCAGTGAAATAGGTTGGTTCAGTACCGAACCGACCTATTCTGGCTCAGACTAGTTTTGGGCCAAAAACGACCGGACCGACCAGTTCCACCAGATCCGGTTCGGTTCTGATAACATTGTTTTCTAGTGGTTAACACAATGACCTTGCAGTGGTCAAACCCACAATCTCTGCAGCGGTGGAGGCACCAAGTGGTTGGAACACAAGGGGAGGTATCGTTAATCAAGCCTCTGCTTGCTTCCCGTTGGCTTCCATCCCACAACTTACTCTAAACACTGATCTCAAAATAGTTAAGAAAAAGGTTCCACTTAGACTAGGCATATAATTTAAAAGTAACCAAGATCCTTGCATCACACTTAGATCTTAGGATTTGCATAGCATATAGGTTAGTTAATCATTTAAGCAGCGGTTGTCCATCTGGTTACTTGGTCTTAATTTGTAACAAGCAAGAATTTTGACTCCATAAGGCACTGATCTCATTTCTAAATCTAATTAAATCCTTAAGTCTTGCTAAATTTAACCAAGTAGCTAGGCCACTCAACTGTGTCTCCCAGATAGGTTGGTTCCCAACTTATCTTTCATCCTCATTTCCATAGGGTCTACCCCCATAGCATGTTGTTGGGAAACAGCTAGAATGAAGTGGGCAGAGATCAAAGTGACAACCCCCGCCCTAAGTCATTGTCGCAATGCCTGTACAATCTGAGCAACAACAAGGCCAAGGGAGGTAAGCGGCAAAGGCTAACTTGGCTGGCTTGGCCAAGGTTTTGGCCAAGGGATCTAATGGAATTCTGTTAAGCTAGGTTTTTCCCCAGAGTTGGGGTTTTCCCACGGTAAATACCATATTTACTATGTTCAGTGTTTGTTGGTGGTTATTTTTATTGATCCTCTCGGTAAATTTATATTGTCTCTCTAGTAATATTTTTAACACTATACACAAAATACATAGAAGCAAATACTACTAGTTACAACATCGTTTGTCTTTGCAAATTACGTGGAAGATTGTTTGATTAGTAGTTGGACCCCTGTTAATCCCTAAATTTGCTCCTTACAAATTTGGAGGATTAAGAACCAACACATTTCATTTGGCTAGAGGTTGAAAGACAAATGCAGATATAGGATGGCGGTTGGTTCCCAGGGAGACTAGTTGCAGGATTGATTCAGTGATGATTTAGACACAATTTCGCACAGCATGGAGAGAGTTCCTATTTTTAGCAAGTCCCCCACTTTGTAGGAGATTCAGTTATGTGGCTTCTACAACAGTATTGATCATATATTTGGAATACTTATGAACTTAGGATACCAGTGATGCTTCTCTAAGTGACATGCATGGCACTTACAATTTTTAGTAGGTTTCATGATCCGAAGAATCACATATCAAAGATAATGGTATATCTGGAATCCTTCCAAGGTTCTAAATTCAATGAGCTACTTACATGTGATATGCGAACACTTTCTATTTTTAGCAATACTTGCATGTTGACTTTGATCGCAGATTTGGATTCTTTACTAAAAGACAAATCCAATATGTAATTTCATGAAATTTTGACCATGGTTGCATGTCAAGTCTAATTACACATTTGGCCTCCCCACTGAGTTTTGTGTCCAACGACGATGGTTTTTTCTAATTCTGAGGACTTTTTGTTTTTAGCGGTCCTGCTATGGTAGTGCCAACAACGTATTTGGTTTCCCATCAGATGGTGAGTCTAATGTGTATAATATTGTAGGCATAAAGTGAGATTTCTAATTTTAGCAATGCTTATTTTTAGGTATACTATATATGGAAAGATCCCCTTATCTTTCTGGGCATTTGTTACTTTTTCCTATTTTTAGGGGGATAGCTATTTTTGGCATGCCTATTTTTAGCAACATGAAGTGGCAAACTGCGGGTTGACACATGGAATAAGTGTGAGTGGACAAGTGGTAAAAGTCTCGACGAGTCATCAGAGAGGTGGTCGAGCACATGAGTTGACATGGTAATAAAGGCGATTTTATATTCCTCTCTCATATTATGCTCACTCCTAGCACGTTCCCTTCTCCTATTTTCCCTCCTACTACTCTTCCCCATCCCCCTAATTTTTCTCCATTTTCCTCTCCCCTTTTCTTATTTTTCCTCCTTAATTTACTCCTTTTTTCCCAATAAAAAAGCATATTAATTCAACCTCCTAAAACTATACATGGTAATAAAGGCGATTTTATATTCCTCTCTCATATTATGCTCACTCCTAGCACGTTCCCTTCTCCTATTTTCCCTCCTACTATTCCCCATCCCCCTAATTTTTCTCCATTTTCCTCTCCCCTTTTCCTATTTTTCTTCCTTAATTTACTCCTTTTTTCCCAATAAAAAAGCATATTAATTCAACTTCCTAAAACTATACCAAGTTGAACTCCCAAAGATGGTTTAAGGGAGAATAATTAACCTAGTCAAATTGCTTGAGGCAAAATTAGGCAACTCGACCTAGGTCAAATTTCCTTGGAATATTTTTATCATGGAGAAAAATTTCCAATAATACTTCAAGGAACTTTTTACCGTAGTCGAATTAGCTATATTTGTGTTTAGAGATATTTTTATAACATGACAACTTGGAGATTCTTCAGTTCAACTCAAGCAAGGGCCACTTAGTCTTCTTCTATAGTCAGAGCTCAGTTCAACCAAGCATGCACATCAGTGACAATTAATGGAGAATTTGATCTCCTCTTCCTCTTGGTACAAATTGAAGAGGAAATTTATTATAAATACAGGGCAAGGCCAACCTTCCCGTTTGAATTGCCTTGAACAAAGCAAGCAACCTTCTCTCTTCTCATCATCATTATTCTCTCTCTCTTTTAACTCTTCTCATTTTGTGTTAGGATATCATTGTATTAAAGTTCTTTGATAGTCATATTGGTGCAGCCAACCTTTTGGCTCTTGTAGAATAAAATTCAATTTTGACCCACTCACTCTAGTTTATTTGATTCAATAGTATTTTGTGCGACGTATTAAGAGTTATTTCAAATCGAAGAGGTTGGCAATACTGAGGGAAGAACCTGGACTAGGGTTATGAGTTAGGGTTTTGTTGCTAGTCACCATGGCGGGGCGCGAAGGAGGGAGTTCAGCTCCCTCCTACAGACAAGTGGTTGCGGACAGGAGCAAGGGAACTGGATCGCATAGCTTCAAGAAACCAACGGAGGTGGCCTCAGAGGCTACGAATACAGAAAAAGCGAAAAATATCAGACCTCAGGGACAGGAGGAGAATCATGAGGAAGCTAGTAAGGAGAAGAGGACGGAGATTAGCAATCAAAAAGTTGCTCCTATGAGTAAAACAAGGGTCTGTAAACCCAAGTCGACCACTATTCCTTGGGTCGTTTTAAGTGATCCAGCGCTACAGGTGCACAGAGATCACATGGCGGAATATGCAGTTATCTACAAATTTATGGGGATTTGACCGACGAAGAAGGCCCTGCAAGCATGGATAAGGAACCACTGGAAACCAAAGGGGGAAATCAACCTTCACCTTGGGTCCAAGGGTTTCTTCACAGTGGTGTTCACAAGCTTAGAGGATAAAGACAGAGTGTTCGAGGGAGGACCCTATTTTTATGCTTCTGCAGGCCTTTACATGCGACCATGGGTGATGAACTTTGTCCCAGAACGAGAAACTTTCACATCGGTATCGGTATGGATAAGACTCTACTCCCTTCCTTTAGATTATTGGTTACCGGAGTCTCTAAAGGCTATCAACAACAAGCTAGGGCATTTTATAAATATCTCTGATGCTACTCTAAGAGGCAAATATACCTCCTTCGTCCAGATATGTGTGGAAATGGACTTATCTGGGGAACTTCCGAAAGAAATCATTTTAGAGGTGTATGACAAGGAATGGGCACAAGCGGTGGACTATGAACACGTCCCATTTAGGTGCCGTAAGTGCCATGAACACGGGCACCTATACAGGGACTGCCCATTGAACAAGCTGGAGAGCAAGACGAAAGACACTACAGACAAAGATCCCGAGGGTTTTACTAAGGTGGGGGTAAAGGGAAAGGAGGCAAGCAGTACCAAAAGAAAATTAATGAAGACGGACAACCAAGCCACAATAGTTTCAAGATATTAGAAGAAGAAGTTGGAAACAACGGGACAAACTAGGAATCAAAGAATATTCCCACTGAGAAGGAAGGGATGCCAATATGGAGGATATACAAAAGGATGATATGCCAAGCATGATGGAGCTTAGTAGGGACCATGAGATGACCCCAAGTGAGGCTGGAACGGAAGACCATGAACTGCAGGAGATTCTAGAGAGGGAGAATTTAGATCTAGAAAAGTTTCTGGAGCAGGGAATCACTAAAGGGGTAGACTCTCTGCCAGAAGAGGAGTTAGACAGAGTTCAACAACTCTTCCTCTGGAGATCACAAATGAAGGGTTCTGGAGTCAAAAGAAACCATGATAGCCAGGAGAACAGAGGGGTGAAAACGATGGAGGATACACCGATGTATTCTTCCAAGAACCCGGGTAGGAAGAGAGGAAGAAAAAAACAGAATGAGTTGCTGACAGAATGTGGGAAACTTATGATCAACTCAGGTAAGATGAGGGATCTTACCAGTTACTCCTTTACAAACCTTTCTTAATGAAGCTTACAACCTGGAACATTAGGGGTCTAGGAAGTAAAAGGAAACAAAGAAATCTTAGCAGTAGAATAAAAGAAGAAAAACCTGATATGGTTTTTATTCAGGAAACAAAATGTTCGATGGACAAGATCAGAGAGATACACAGCAAATGGTTAATCAAGTATGAGTATCTAGAGGTTAAAGCTGACAACTCGGCGGGTGGGATTCTTACGCTATGGGATCCTCAGAAACTTGGAATCCTGGATGCTAAAGCTTCTAGGAACTATCTATCGCTGGTGATTCAACCTTTGGGTGATAAGGAGATCTACATGATCACTAACGTATATGGTCCTCAAAAACTAGAAGACAAACTTAAGCTTCTCACCTCACTTGAGGAGCTGAGAGAGAGATATCATTGATGTGCCCTGGATTCTGGTAGGGGATTTCAATATGATCAGATCTCTTACAGAGAAAAAAGGCGGTACCAGAAAACTAGGCAGAGACTCCATTGCCTTATAAAACTTTATGAATGACATGGGGCTAGTGGACACTGAAACAGTAAATGGCACTTTTACTTGGAACAATAAGAGGGGAGGGGTTTCTCAAGTCACCTCTAAACTAGATAGATTCATAATCTCAGAGGACCTCCTTCTAACAGGCCTTGATGTGTCAGCTTTAATCCTTCCCTTCGAAGGCTCGGACCACTGGCTTGTCCAGCTTGAAGCTACTTTTATGGGTACACCGAGGAACAGACCCTTTAGTTTTGAAAATGTCTAGTTCTCTCACCTTAACTTTACCAGCAATATTGACAAATGGTGGAAGGAAGATATGCCCGTTCAAGGCACTAAAATGTTCATGTTATAGCAGAGACTTAAACACATCAAATCTAGGCTTAAAGATTGGAACACAAAAGAGTTTGGTAATATTTTTAAAGCCAAAAAAGAAGTTGAGCAGAAACTCCAGGGGATTAATCAGATCATCATCACAGAAGGTTTTACCGAGGAACGGAAAATTCAAGTTGACTCTCTTCAGAACGAATGGGAAGATCGGTGCATGCAAGAGGAGATTTTCTGGAGACAGAAATCGAGGGTGCAGTGGATTAGAGAAGGAGAAAGAAACACGAAGTTTTTTCATAGATCAACCTTGGATCACAGATCACATAATAGAATTTCAAAACTTAAAGATTCTCAAGGGAAAGAGCTCGTCTCTCACAAAGAAATGGAATCTGTCCTAGTTCAACACTTCCTTAGCATAGCAGAGGAGCCTCTCGTCGACAGATCTTGATTCATTAACAACTTCACAAAGTTCATTCCTAAGCTTGTAACCAAGGAAGACAACCACAATATTTACAGGCCAGTGTCTGAAGAGGAAGTCAGTGAAGTTATCAATGAGATGCAAAATGGGAAAGCTCCTAGCCCTGATGGTTTCAATGTGGACTTCTTCAAAGCTTGTTGGAAAACAGTCAAACAAGATATCCTAGATGTTGTGGAGGACTCTAGAAGATCCAAAACTGTCTTGAAGGCTCTTAATGCCTCTTTCATAGCTTTGATTCTGAAGCAGGAAAAAGCTATGACTCCGGACAGATTCAAACCCATAGCCTTATGTAATGTGGTGTACAAAATTATTTCCAAAGTGATCACTAACAGACTCAAGCCCCTTCTTCCTGCTCTCGTCTCAGAGGAGCAAACTGGATTTGTGGAAGGGAGACAGATTCTCAACAACATTATACAAGCTCACGAGGTGGTACACTCTCTTAAGAGTAATAAGCAAGTTGGTATGATCATGCAACTTGACCTAGCGAAAGCTTATGATAAGCTAAGCTGGTCTTACATTAGGGCAGTGCTAAGAGCTTATGGCTTCGACCACAACTGGATAAGATGGGTTATGGCCCTTGTATCCACGGCTAACTTCTCCATTCTGCTTAATGGCTCTCCCTCTAGAACCTTTAAGCCTTCCAGGGGTCTCAGACAAGGGGATTCGCTCTCCCCCTTCCTCTTTGTTCTCATGATGGAAGGGCTAGGCAGAGCGATCAAAATGGCAAATGCTGAAGGAAGAATCCAGGGTCTGAAACTTACCCCGGAGGGTGATGCTTCTACTCATCAACAATTTGTGGATGACACAATGCTGCAAGGCATTCCCACGGTCAAGGAAGCCAGAGCTTTCAAACAAATCCTAAACGACTTTTCTTTGGCTGCTGGTACAGAGGTAAGCCATGACAAATCAAAGGTTTCTTTTTTAACACTGACATTGTTATTCAGAGGAACCTCACCAATATTCTTGGGTTTCAAAGGGATCAATTACCTTCCAAGTACCTTGGAATGCCTCTTACGGACAAACCTCTAAGCAAGGGAGTGTGGGAGCCAGTAACTAATAAACTGCAGGACAAAGTCAGGAAATGGACCTGCAGGTCTTTGAATTTGGCAGGGCGTCTTGTGCTTACAAAGGCTGTCTTGCAAGCTATTCCCATTTTCATGTTTTCAGCTTTTCCTGTTCCTAAAGGAGTTATGCAACAAATCAAGACTATTCAACGATATTTTCTTTGGGGCAAAGGGGAAAGGAAAAAGAAGTGGGCTTTGGTAGCTTGGGACAAGCTCTGCAAACCTAAGGCCCGTGGTGGTTTAGGGCTTACTGACCCTGAAACCCTCAGCAAAGTTTCAAGAGCCAAACTTTGGTGGAGGTGGCTCAAGGAATCGGCAACCCCTTGGGCCAAGCTTTGGAAATAGAAATATGCATATAATTGGAAAGAGAGGGATCATATCCAGATGTCTGGGTTCATCAAGGGCTCCCACATTTGGAACCTTGCTTGGGAGAATAAAGCCATTGTCCAGCAGCATAGTTTCTGGGAGATCCAAACTGGGAACCTTGCACGATTTTGGGAGGATAACTGGCAGCAGGAACCAAATTTGTTTAGAGAAGAACTAACCGCTCTCAAAAATGACACTGACAACAAAGGTTTACTTATGGTAAGTGACTTTTGGGATCAGGTAAGGGACAATGGTAAATGGAGAATGTGGAAGGATCTTGGTTATAGTGAAGCGAGTCCTTTGAAGGCCCAGGCAGATTCCCTAGCTCTTGACCTAGAACAGAGGAAGATTTTGGTGTCATCCTTGTCTGACCAACTGAGATGGGGTCGAAACACCGAAGGCACCTTTAACCTCAGAGAAGCTAAATGCAAGGCCCTAGGTTTTGATCATCCAAACCCTGATCAGGTGTGGAATGACCTATGGCAGAACCCGCAATGGATGAAAATCAAGTTGTTTATGTGGCTGGTTCACCAAAAGAAAATTCTCACATGGGAGAATCTTTTGAAACAGGGTTTTGTGGGCCCATCCAAATGCCATCTATGTGGCTTACAAGAGGAGACGATGGAACATTTACTAAACCTCTGCCCCTTCACCTCAACCTTGTGGGATTGGGCGGCCTCAGTCTTCAGGCAAACTGACAGGGACAGACTCAGCATCACCAACACTTTGAAGAATTGGAGGAAAGACTTCTCAAGTAATGAAATTATTAACAAGGCTTGGACTCTGGTTCCAGGCTTTATTATCTGGGATGTCTGGAAAGAACACAATGGCAGGATTTTCAAGAACAAAACAAGCTCGACCCAGAACATCATTGTCCAAATTTTACGACAACTCAAAGATACAGTAGGAGCCTTAATTTGGAAAATTCCTGAGGACCCTCCATCGCCCCAGGATGCTAGCATACTGCTACAGTTGGGTCTCCATTCTCTGGTTCCCCAAGGCACTGACAAGGGTGTGAGAAAAATAACTGCTGGTAAAGATATCTGGAAGCCTCCTCCTCATGGTTTTTTAAAAATCAATATAGACGGAGCTTCTAAGGGCAACCCAGGGATGGTTGGATTTGTTGGTGTCATAAGAGATGAGCAGGGGCGCATACAAAATATCTTTCACAGTCATTTGGGGAATGCCACTAATAACATGGCAGATCTCATGGCCTTAAAGCAATGCCTAGAAATCCTGGTGGAGTCAAATTTACACAATGCCATCATTGAAGCTGACTCTGAATTGGTCATTAATCCGGCCAAGAAAATGTGTAATGGAACGGCACCTGGAAAAGTGTCGAAACATTGGAGGCTATCGCAGGTCTTTCAGCGTATTCATTCCCACTTGCGAACCTTGAGAACCGTCAGCTTTGTCCATGTGTGAAGAAAAGCCAATATGTTAGCTGATCGTCTGGCGAATGAAGGAGTGCTATGTAAGGAAAGCTATATTCTTCAAGATTAGGAGTCTAGACTCTATATCCTCTGGCAAACTGCGTGATGATTGTCAATGTCAAGCTGCCAAAGATATGGAGCACTTCCAGACGATTAGTAGTGAGCAGGAGGAAGACTAGCAAAAGGAGGAGAGAGCGGAGGCCATAGTCACTCCTAATCGTAAAAACTCAAATGAAGAGAAGAGCGAAGTAGTGAAGTGGATGCACAGTAACCGTTGGATCTAGATGATCAACGGACGAGATGTGTTCAGGATGGGCAGCCAGGATTAAGTCGCATAAGGTGGAGCTTAGAAATGAACAGCGGAGTTTCAATCTAAGTACTGGCGGATGTCGAACGGCAAGAATCGATCTGGACCGTCGGATCGACAAGGTGGATCGATGGTGCTCAGTAGACTAGCGGGAGTAGGAGAGAGAGGAAGTCCTGGAGCTTGGTTGAAATGCCGCAATAAATCCTAACCGTCGATCCCGCAGTCAATGCTTACGTCTTAGTCAACTACAGGGGTCGAGAGCTGGTTAACCTGTTTGCTAGATGAAGGGCCGCAGACCGTGGGATTTAATGGCCTTAGTCATCCAACGGATATCGGGCCAGAAAGGGACCGAATGTTAACCACAAGGACGGACCCAAACATTTATAGATTAAAGTGGTTTAATCTTTATCGGCTCTGTAAGGATGTTAATTGTCGTGTAAGTGGTCCAAGGCGATGTCATTGTAGACCGTCGGATCAAATGGGTTTTGATCAACAGCGCTGGATCACCGAGCAGCTCTGTTGATCAGAGGAAGTATCAACCGTCAGATGGAAGGTAAGTTCGATGGTGGTGATTGAGCATTTAGGCTTGGGCGAGCGGACCCGAGAAGATTATCGACACAGTTTCAATTTATTTGAAGTCCGGTGGCTTTCGCATTTCGCATGCGAGAACGGTGAAATCACATGGTGGTGCGTTGCGATGCGATCTTGCAACAGTCATTGATCTGGCGGATTAGATCAACGGTGGAAAAAGGAATTCGCATATCGCAAGTCGGGAATCCTGTGTGCATTTGCTTTTGAGTCTTTGTAACTCCGTGATGCGATGTATGATTTTGGGTTTTGTTGACCCTGTTGTTTGTTAACCAGCAACGGGTATATCTTGAGCTGGTCTTTACACTGGTAAAGACGTGTACCATATGTAATCCCCTTTTTCGGTTAATTGAAGGTTCCACTCTTACTTGAACAAAAAAAAAGAGTTATTTCAGATATTTATTTGGGCAATTAGCCAATTATATACGCTTTATTCTAGCTCTGTTTTCCATAATGAATGTTGATCTGCAAAGGACTATCCACACAGTCTATTCACAAAATTTTACACACTTACTTGGCCACCAACTCGCTGGTCAACTAGCCACTATCTTGCTATTTTTTCTATGATTTATTGCAGATTTACTGGTTAGAGCAGTAGGAACAAAGGCTAGGAACACCCCCGTGAAGTTTGCAAGCACTAGCCCAAATGAAAAGGGAGATTTGCTAGTGATACTTAGGGTAGATTTCCTTATATGTTCGCTGATTTCTACTACTGATTTTAAGGTTTACATCAAACTGCAGGGTGTAGAAATTAGTGCTAACCCCAGTCATTTATTCTGATCATCAAAGTTGTAACAAAATCTCTGAGAATCCAGTGGTTCATGACATGTCCAAGCACATAGGGATTAGATATCACTCCATGCAGTGCTTCATGGATTAGGAATCTGGATTAAAGATGAAATCAATCAATCAATCAAAGAAGGTAGCAGCCATCTGAATAGAAGAAATTACCTCAATGACAGGCGAACTCCATCTTGTGCTGACAAGCAAAGGTAAAAGCACATACATCCAACCTTTATAGGCATGAAGAGGGCACCTACTTGAATGATGTGGCCTACGTAACTCACATAACTGGATCGGTAGTTGTTGAGCTGTGCCACTTCTGCTTTAGGCTGTAAATGCTGTCAACTTGCAAGCCCCCTTGAACCCAAGTAAATCATCTCTTCGAGAAAGATGCCTCCCCAACCAATTGGTCAAGTTCAACCAACAAGAGAAAAAATCCGATCCAACTTCTTATCCCCTTGTTGGTCCATAGCAGTGTTGCACTTATCAAAATATTATCAGAATTATCGCGATAATATTTGCCTAAACCAACCTTGGCAACATATAGGCAGCATACACTGATAATTTGCAATTTTGAAATTATTGTGATGATTTAGATAATTATCACAATAATTTGCAAATTATCACTCTTTTTTTTTCACGAAGAAAAAAATCTTTCTTTTATTAAAAAAGAGAGTTTGAAATACATGCGATTTTCCACTTACTACCATCTGAAGCATACAATGACATACCTGTTGCATCTTCAATATCTGAACATATTACTATCCTGTAGCTATCACTATGAAGTTCAAAAAAACTATATTGTTCTTTGCAAATGTAAGGACCATCTCTATGTAGCAGACAAACATCAAAATGTCGACTAACAAAATCCATTCTGCCTGTCTCAACTGTTACCAGAAAATACAAATACCTCACAAATGACTCTGTTCCAGTGTTCCATCATAATGTGATATCTCCAGATTGTTGCAGGCGCCCATGAACAAAAGCTTGATAACTGATCTTTCCCAGATCTGCACCGCATCCTTCGTTAGATAAAAAGTATGTCTCTCTATTTTGTTCCCTGTAGATATGGGAGATGGAGACCCTATTGAAATCATGTATCAGCTCCTTGATTCTGTTCTGCCAGTTGCAAATTATCACTCTATCTCTATCATTATCACCTTCTACCTAGATTATTGGTCATTTAACCCTCATTTTTTCAAAGTGAGTTAGGGGATTGAGCTCTAAGGATACTGTGACTATTTTCCATCAAGAAAACAAGCGGAGATCTTTGTTTCCATTTCTCATCGTTCATCTCATGTGATACATACTATAGTAGTTAATGGTAATTTTAAATTCTTGAAGTAAAAGTAACATTAAATTATTAACATTACCATTAATTATTTCAAAGTGTTCAAAAGCACTTCCAACCTCATTGGATTTCATATGGAGAAAATACAATTTTACATCTTGTTACCCACCAACAGTGGGTGACCCCATAGGAAAACTTTTCTTCTAGATTTGTCTTCAGCCAGCAGCCCCTGACAGCCACCAGTGTCGCCAATATATTGTGCCACTTGATCTCCACTCCCTGAGGCACCATATCTCCCTTCACCCATTTGTCCGCAGCATATGCTTGAAGGTGGGCCATCCAAATCTGAAAGGTATGTTTTTCATTGTGCAATCAGGTGCTTATGCTTGTTTTTCCTTGGGCACATTGGGCATGGACTATTGGGTGACTTGGAAGGAGGAAGGGTTTTGACTATAGTTTTGTTCTCTCACCTTAAATGGGGGGGTTAATCCTCAATACTAGTCCCGTGGGATATCTCCTATTGGCTTATAGCTTTAGGACAGGCACTACTTGGGAAACCTCGATTTTGGTAGCGCGGTCTTGTTTTCCCATTTCACATTTTTCACTCCCCTTTGCACATTACAAGCCCTATTTCATCATTTTCCCTCTCTTAGTCCACATGACCACTAGATACACAAGACTCTGGTACACCCCCTCACCTTGTCCACATGTTTGGGTCGAGGTGAAAATGTTGCGTTAAAAGCATATCATGGCCACAAGCAAGAAACAAAAGAAAAGAATATTATAAAATGCAAAAGATGGTTGGGGCATTATATTAGCACGTGGGCAAAAGCCAAACATGAGCTCTACCCCTTCATTATGGTCATCACCCTAGTTCCTAGGGCCCCATGAGTGCCCCCACATCATTAAGGAACCCATGCACGTCCCAACCCCTGGTGGGCGATGAACTGCCCCACCTTAAGGGGGTAATAATTGCTTGTATCATACACAGCATGCTCTCATCTCATACAACCCCAAGCAATAATAACAAAGAAAAAATCAATTAAAAGCAAAAGGCAAATGAAGAAGGGTGGAAAAACAAAGGTCGAGGTAACTCATGTACCATGATTAATCTCTCCTACATCTTTTTTCAACTGAAAAAAATTGTTCTTGGAGCAGCACTCAGGCATACATAGTCCTGCCCGGGATTGGACTGCGAGACTTGTGGGAACCAAACCTCCACACATAGTCGTTGCACCACAGACTTAGAACTGCATCTATACACCTAAATATGTGGAAATCCATTACAACCCTTGAACCCATGGCATTTGGCCTTGACACCCCTGTGTCCCTATCCACCTCATCATCATTCACATGACCCCTATCACTTAAAGGACATACCTAGGACTTGTCTTTCCCCTTAAGGGCTAGGAACACCTAATAGGGTTGTTTATTAGCCACTCCTACCTAGGGAGGTAACACTATTACATGCTCAAAGCCCCAAATTTGGAAGGGCTAGATGCACTAATGAATTACTGTACCAGATAGTGAGGAAGCGCATTGCATCTTATATGTAATTGACAGTTGGTTTCATCATGGGTTGGGCAACTTAACTGGGGCCCAAGCCCACAAGAGGATCATATTGACATTTGTAGGGGATGCGTTAAGAGCCATGGGACTCCATCATGTGTTTGAGCATCATTTCATGCCATGGGCACCCTTAGTACCTTCAACAATTTGTTCATTGCCCCACATTATTCGCGGGATGATTTAATTAGACCAACATGTGGGGACCAAACCTCCACACATAGTCGTTTGACCACAACCTTCAGACCGCATCTATACACCTAAATATGTGGAAATCCCTTATCATTACCACCCTAGAACCCATGGCATTTGGCCTTGACACCCATGTGTCCCTATCCACCTCATCATCATTCACATGACCCCTATCACCTAAGGACATACCTAGGACATGTCTTCCCCTTAAGGACTAGGAACACCTAATAGGGTTGTTTATTAGCCACTCCTACCTAGGGAGTTAACAATATTACATGCTCAAAGCCCCAAATTTGAAAGCGAAGCCCATTATGAAATCTCATTTGTGCACTTGATTAACAAGCTTGGTTCACTTAGATGCACTAATAAATTATTGTACCTGATGGTGAGGAAGCGCGTTGGATCTTATATGTAATTGGCAGGTGGTTTCATCATGGGTTGGGCAACTTAACTAGGACCCAAGCCCACGAAAGGATCATATTGACATTTGTAGGGGATGCGTTAAGAGCCATGGGACTCCATCATGTGTTTGAGCATCATTTCATGCCATGGGCACACTCAGCACCTTTAGCAGTTTGTTTATTGCCCCGCATTATTCACGAGATGATGTAATTGGACCAACATGATCCAGCCAGCTTAACATGATCAAGGTAGTTGATCCAAGGCCTTGAGGAGGTTTGTCTCACCCTTGAGACATGGGAGGGCATGCACCATCATCAGAGCCCTCATTTGGAGCAGTCTACAGGCTTATCTTTCATTAGGAGACCCATGAGACCAACATTTGTGCCCCAAACCCACTATGGGGCACCACATGATGATTTGCATGGAAAATTAGGGGCCATCCTCTAATTCATCTTTATTGGAGCACTCTCTCTCATCATGGCACTTAGAGGACTTAACGAAGCCTTCCAATGGCCCTTCTTCATCATGACATCATCATTTTGGCTCACTTAAGGATGGTTTTGTCATAACTTGTGATAGCTACTTGGTCGACTTGTGACCAAGGCTTGTTCTTAGCACATTATTTTATAATTTTGGGGGCTCATTAGGCTAAATTGAATTAGGAGGGACTTATATAAATAGAAATGAGTCTCATTTGTGAGAACTCAACATCATCACTTGGATCTTTCTCTTGTAAGCAAATTCGCCCTTTTCTCTTGGTACACTATAGGAGATTCTTTCATGTTTCGATATTTGGAGCTAGAATTTCGATCTTCTTTGGAGCTACTTAATGGTTTATGGTTGGATATATCTTATTGTCATCTTATAAGTGCTTCTTGTTGAATATTTCTTTTGAAATAATGTCTACTGTATGGAATTGTTGCAACTAGTTAATGCTCTTGTGCCCTAATTTGTTGAATATTATTGTAAAAGGCTATTTGGTTGACAATTGCATATGTTATTCATTGCATGACAATAGATGAGTGTTCCTGGTGGATGAAATTTTGTTTTCTTTCCATGAAAATCCATAAATATTTAATGGCTAAATGTTAAAAGTTGGTAGATAGAGCATAAATTTTTAGCCTCCTTAAGGACAGACCAATTTTGAATCATCTTAGACTCCATAGCCCAAGGGACTAGGCACTAGTCCAAGAAATTTAGTGATCAACCTCTCTTTTCTCCTTTTCTCCTCTTAAAAAATTTTGGCCCCTCTTTCTTAGGACAACTAGCTAGGGCGTCAAGCAAATTCTCCTGGAGAAGAAATTTTGGGATTTTGTCTAGATAGAACTCTTCCTTAGTGTTTCCCCTTAATAATCTCAAATTTTGGTGGAATTCTCACAGTTAATTCTCCATAAATCCTTGTGCCCTATATACTAGGCTTGTATATGTAGTTGTTCCTTCTTGAAAATAGGTCGACATGACTTCATGAAAGGTTGTGTCTTTATTTAAGATCAGGCCAACATGATTTCACTTGAACGAAGCCGACATGATGATGATCTATTTGAAGCCGACAGGAGGAGACTTGATGGAGGAGTCTTTGACCAATAAACAAATCGACTTTGACCCAAATAAATAATCCTAAAGCCTACAATGGAGGCTTGACCTATGACAATTGACCCAAGCATGAAACTCATGCTTTAACAAGTCAATTTAATAATAGTAGAAATTATTTTTGCTTTTCTTTTGACAAATATATTACATTTTGACTTCAAGTACAATTCTGAAGACCAAACCTAGTTACATTTTCCAACACTCCATCTTAACTAGGGAGGTACATGGAAGATCTCAAACCACATCATCTATGAAGAAGTTTAGGCACCGCAATGCCATGGACTAGATTCCTAACCAGGGCAATCTATCCATTGGTCTCTCAACAATTTAGGCACCGCAATGCCACGGACTAGATTCCTGACCAGGGCAATCTATCCAGGTGGGACTAAGATGGACTCAAGCTTTCAGCCTCTCTAGGTACCATCAGGCTTACTTGCTAACCATCAACCCAAAGATCCAAGTGTGTGTCAGAGCTCAATGACCAACGCCACCTTTCCAACTTCGAGACCTAGACATCAACACAAAGTGTCGGCTAGATGTCCTCCCAAGCAATGCTTCACTCACAAAGCCTCATCACCCTTTGATCCAGTAGATCAAGGACAACAAATCTCTCCCGATCAAACTGATCGGTAACCAGCATGCTATCAAAAACCTTCGAGAGATTTACATGTACAAACACAACCACAATCAATAATATACTTTCACATATACATAATCAAATACAAACCTTTGGGGTCATTCTAGATGTTGCTTCTCAACTCAGTAGGACTATTAACTGAATCTTTGACAGAAGATTCCTCAATCATATACTTTCCTTTCCTACTTCACATGCAGCAACATATTCTTCAATTGGATCCAGCTCTCCTACTTTCAGCAGCGCTTCAAAATGCATTCTCCAATTTCCTTCTCTCACTCACGGCCTTCACTAAAACTTACGGTTGTTAGTCCTGGTCTAGTGCATGACACATGAAGTAGAGAACCATATATGTCACTCCCTCTTAATCAGAGAGGATCTAATCATTTTTGTACATCCTCTTATCCTAAGGAGATTCTCTTTATTCAAGCGCCCTCTTAACCTAGGGAGATTTCATCCACGCTCCCACTTAACTTAGGGAGTTCTACTTCTTCTTTACAATATCGGAGAATCTTTCATGGCTTCCATCTTTCTTATCAGAGTCATTCATATATCATGCTTATCACATCAACTTTACTTATGTTCATCTTCACCATCTTGAAGATGACGTACCTGCACAGCTTAGATAGCAAGTACAACCAAAATTATAGAAGCATGAAGTTAGCCATATCAAAATCTTATAATAACAGAAGCATTTTTCAAACATAATCAGCAAGAGACTATACTTCAATACTTCAACTTCTTGCCCAAGTTTTGTTACAAACCCTAAATCACATCCACAGCTCAAAATATTAAACTCATCTAGGGTTTCAACAACGAGATGGCAAGTTCTATCATATAGCAAAGCCTAGAAATAATTCAAACAAGTAATGTGTCTAACAATTATTAGAATTCATATGTTAGACTCCTCACTAGGATTTCATACATATCCTAGATTTCATACATGAGCTTCAACAATCAAAACCAATCACAACTTAATCAACATCATGACTAGCATCTACCAGGGTTTACATCCATCTACAAATTCTCAACAATCACTATATAGATTCATAAATTCCAAACGGTTATACATACTAGAGAATTTAACTACTACTAGGGTTTAGCTGCTAAACCCTAGATTTTCCAAACAACATCATCCTAGACCATCAAACTTTGACTAGGGCTTGTTTCCAAACCCTAGGACTCATGACCATTAACACTTAGGTCAACACATATATCTAGGAATTCATCAGCATATCATAAGCACATCATATGTCAGGCAATATTAATATGTTAGACATATACCGACCTAGAACAGGCTAGGGTTTCAACCAAATGGACACATACCTAGGGTTTCATTCCTAGGACTTTAAATACATAACAAGGGTTTTGCTTATAGACCCAACCAAACCCTAAGGATCTAGGGTTTCAATTCATAACATAGCAAACCCTACTTTACCAGAACTTCAAAGGTTCGAGATTTCAAACAACATCATTTCAACCCTAACAAGTTAGGGTTTTTATGATCATACTAAAACCCCAAACATGACATCATCAAAAACTTCAAATAGCATTTCCCAATATCCCTAAGCAGTTTTAGGGTTTCAAACATTAACATTAGCATACCCTTAGGTTAGTGTTTTCCATAGAACCTATCTAGGGTTCTATAAAATCAATTACAAATATGAGGGTAGACTTATCAAGTGATGAATCACCCAAAGCAAGAATCATTATGATTCAAGATAGCTAGACATAATAGTGTTAGTAATGTAATGCAAACTTCAAAAATAAGATGATCATACTTATAAGAGAATCTTGCAAGATGTATAGTTTGAGACATACCTGGAGATGTTCCTTGGCAAACCTGGTAAGGATTCCTTGAAGTGTTCTCTTTGTATTAAGCCATCATCTTTTATACCTATAGTACAACTTACAAGCACGACATGTGATACCAATTTCTTAAGTTAGATCTTCTACCTAATCAAGGAGGAGGGAATCTTATGATAAGTTGTTCATTCTTTCAAACATCACCAGGACTTTTTTATTTGACATCCTAGATTACATGTAAACTCTAGAAGATAAGGATGCATGTTATCTAGGGATTACAATCTTTCCCCTAGACTAGTTATAAGCAAGAATCATTTAATATTAGATATATTGCAAATCTAAAAACTCATGAACATATGTACCTTGTGATTACATACCTCTAATTTTATTACACTTGTTGTAGTAACAATACTTACTTGGTTCCTTGTACTCAAATCCTCAAAGAGTCCTTTCTTCAAGTTGGTTCCTTGGACTATCAATTACATTTCCCGTAGGACAGACATCGGATTCTCCATGTGATGACATAGTTCATTAAGGTGCCTTATACTTTGGTTCTGTATGGGTGATAGACACATAGCAATAGTGTCCATAACTTGTAGTATCATCCTAATCTTCGTTATTGTAGGAGTGACACAATTCTTTAATGATGACAATGTAGAATGGTATTGTGGATATAGCCCAAACAATGATTATCCATACTCACAAACCTTCGGTCCTATGATGACTGAGTTTTCTTCACTGTAATAAACTGAAATTTTGTCTCTTGTTTTTCATTGTCATTCCACACTTACATGTCGAGAATCTTTCTGCAATTGATAGTGAATTTACTCCTTTGTTGTACTGTGCATTCACTGAATTTCTACAATCTAATTCTTTGGAATGATTCAACTATTTTTGTTGAGACATTTGAACCTCCTCCTTCTTGGTGTCTTTAATATGCTCACTGTAGTTTAGTTTCATTAGTTTCATTAGCCCAGAACTACCTTTGACCATGACCATAGCTCTAAAACCATGTTGGGAAATCGGAGTGGCAGTTAAACGATTTCTCTGATTATGACATTAACTTGTGATGTTTTCATCATTATTATTAGTTCTTATTAAATATATTTTCTTATCATCAAGACTAATGCCAAGTAATAAATAGAAGAGAACACAAGATGTAGGCACATTGTTAGAGAAAAACCCAACTCTAGGGGAAAACCTAGTCAAAGTTCTTCCTTCAGTAGATTCAAGATGAGACAACCAAAACCCTTACAACTTAGACTCAAGACTACCTCCATCAAGTCATCCTCCTTTCACTGTGTTTGCATATCAAGATCTATGTCACATTGTAATAGTACTGAGACCTCATAACATTGAAACTCCATTTCTTTGGTGGGACCAAGACCTTACTGCAAATGTTGGAATTTCTAAGTCTATCTGTTAGAAATCCTTCATGTACTTTCTTATTTATTTCTTCCTACTTGTTCTGTTAATTAACAACTTATTTACCATGTAAATACTGAAAATAAATACAAGTACATGCTTAACACATACAGATCATCAATTGAAGGAAAAAACAAGCACACAAGTGACACCGTTATTTATGGACTAATGTCCCCAGAAAAACCCAATGCGGGAAAACCGGTGCAGCTATCTGAGGGTTTTATTATTAAGCAGTTTCATAATACAATCTGGGTGCCAGAAATGGCTCACACAATAGAGAATGCTCTCGGTCGTAGTACCTCTCAATAGGAGACAGATGTTCCAGCTGAAACCCCGAATAATCACTCTGGCAACTTCACAGCTCCAATCTGCCCCACGAAAC
Organism: Pinus tabuliformis; assembly: GCA_031772625.1. Taxonomy (NCBI): domain Eukaryota; kingdom Viridiplantae; phylum Streptophyta; class Pinopsida; order Pinales; family Pinaceae; genus Pinus; species Pinus tabuliformis. Next base: position 1,880,417,166 of record CM062819.1, on the reverse strand, counting down.
CCCAACGTCAGCCTCTAGGGACAGCGTCAGCCCTTTCTGGCCCAGTGTTTGCCCAGCATCACTTTGGCTTGGCCTACGTCAGCCTCTGGAGACACTACGTCAACCCTCTGGCCCTCTGTGTCACCCACGTTGGCCCTTTGAGGCACTGCGCAACACCTGGCTGCCTCTGTGTGAGCCCTGGCTAGCTCTGCGTGAACCCCTGGCTGGTTCTACGTCCCTCACTCTCGACTACTGCGTTGATCCTCCTAGTGCTATCTCTGCCTCTTTGCTTCTGTATTCACTGCCCCTCAGTTGCAACTATGATCACTCTCTTGACTTCCTCAACAAACCCAGTCCCAGAAAGTTGAAATCTTGATCAACTCAGTGTGTTCTCCAAGTGACCCTCAAGCCTCCTCTTATACTTTTCTCGTTGACAATTCAACGGCCAAGATTAAGTCCCTAATCAACGGCTAAGATTAGATCTAGCTTGATCCATGACTTTTGGACCACTCTAACTCAGTTTTATATTAATTCACATTAATATTTTATTTTCCCTAAGTTTAGACTTAAGGACACCATTAAAAATATTAATTATTTTAATATCTCCCAAACTAGTTAGATTCTACCCAAACCATTTCTGGGTATTGGAGATCTCATGTGCTTTAGCCTCTCCACCAATTTTTGTGGCTAGAGCACATCCAATGCTTCCCCAAATCAACAACAAACCTTCTCACTGTTGTGGCACCAAATTCTTATCACTAAGGTTACACCAAGACAGAGTTTGCACCGAGATTGTGTTATGTAGTAGCACCGAAACTGTGATAACACCTAACTCTGATAGAACTAAGTGACAGCACCTTACTGTGATAGCACCTTCACTGTGATAGCATTATCTTATTGTAACAACACCGAGAGTATGCATGTACCCCATCCGAGTTTCTCATTGTAATAGTAACGAGACTTTCTTTCTGAGATGGCACCGAAACTTCCTTTCAGTAGATACGAACTTTTGTGATTGCACCAAGAGTAGATCCTGTGACATCCGAACTTTATTTCAAAGATCTTTGAACTTGTTCTTCTTTGTGGAATGCGAGGTACTAGGCTTGTATATATACTTGTTCCTTCTTGAAAATAGCCCGACATGACTTCATGAAAGGTTGTGTCTTTATTTAAGATGAGGCCAACATGATTTCACTTGGATGAAGTCAACATGATAATGATCTATTTGAAGCCGATAGGATAATGATCTATTTGAAGCCGACAAGAGGAGACTTGATGGAGGAGTCTTTGACCAATAAACAAATTGACTTTGACCAAAATAAATAATCCTAAAGCCTACAATGGAGGCTTGACCTATGACAATTGACCCTAGCATGAAACCCATGCTTTAACAAGTCAATTTAATAATAATAGAAATTATTTTTACTTTTCTTTTGACAAATGTATTACATTTTGACTTTAAGTACAATTATGAAGACCGGACCTAGTTACATTTTCCAACTTGGCATTGATTGTTAAACTCCTCTATCATGAACCTAGTAAAAATGTACCCTTTGTTGAAATTTTATAGCATGTGTAGAACACAATTTTTTGATCTGATAATTACTTCCTAATGATCCTTCAAACAATGTTTCTTATGCCACCAATATCAATGAATAATATAAACAAAAAATATCCACTATAAATGCAGCAGGAACAATAAAGATCATAGAAAGACAGCTATGCACAATAGGCACAATATTTTGACCCTGGGAAACAAAAACTTGGGAGAAAACCTAGCAATCTTTTCTTGATGAGAAATTATCTTTTCAGAGAAGTTAACAAATCATAAATTTGTCTAGAAATCAAAGCCAACATTACAAGTCAAATCACCAATCAAACCTAGTCAAAATGTTGTTGGTCAACTTTGGGCAAACCAATCAGAGATCAGAAGTCAACATCCTAAGATCAAACTCAACCTTGTCGTCAAACCCACATGTGCGACTGGTCAAACTCACATGTGCGGCTAGTCAAAATGCAGTCAAAACGCAGTCAAACTCCTCACACGTGTGGCCTCCAAAAGAGAGATAGAGTGATGAAGAAAAGGTGAAGATGAACAAATTTCACCTTACTTGAATTTCTCCTCCACTAGAAAAGATTGAAATGAGCTTGCTATGTTGATAATTTGTCTCCTCATATGCTTGTCTATTTATATATAGCTCTAATCTTGAGGGAGACCCATAAAGAAGCGCATCATCACAAGAAACCCCTTCACTTATGGAGCCTATATTACAACTCAACATTAGAGTAGAATTGTGTATTCCACTAATGGGTAAAAACCCCATTAGATAAACAAATCAAACCCGCTCTATAAAAAAATATATCACTCCATCCCGGAGCAATCAATGTGAGTATCGTGGGACATTCACCCCTAGCCAAATCAGCATGGCACCATAGGATAAAGACTGTGTCGGGTCATTCACCCCTAGCCAAATCAACATGGCCCCATGAGTGAATGCATCTTTCTCCCCAAGTCAAAGCAGCATGACCCCGTGGGAGAATGTATGCCCGATGCTACAAACTGCAAAAACATCAACATCCTTCACTCAAGTAAAATCATTGACTGGACATGTTAAGCCTTTTCTATCTTATTTTAATGCTTAAATGGTGATAAAGACAAGATGCATCCCAATATGGGCAATGTTTTTGATGTTATGTAGCTATTTGGTGTAGCATGATTTTTTTTTAACTTTAGAAGCCATTTAGAGCTTCTTTGATGATGTATTTTGGTTCAAAGACGGCTTGCACTCAGTGTTATTTTCGTTATATGCACCCTTCATGATACATGAGAAACTTCGCATATTTGTGTATAATAGATTGGATTCATGTGGATGCATGTGAATTATATGTTTCGTTCAAATTTTGAATATTTTATGCACTTTTTGGTGAACCGAACTTTTGGTCTAGTTTTTTTCATGTTCCACTACGGATCAAGTCTTTGAGATCAATCAATTTGGTTCTCACAACACTGTTGAGGATGTTGTGAACATTTTCTATCAAGCAAACAGGGGGGAATCTATTATTTTCATTGCCATGATTCATCTCATGAGATACATTTATATTTGTTTTGTTGTGATTTTGCATCATCATGTCAAAACTTATAACTTAAGACAAATATCATATTTCAGTATCGATATCTAACATACCATTTGGCATCTTATATATCAATTTAATTTTCATATTTATGTGCAATGTGCTTGTTTGATGTTGATGTTGCTTTAGAAGTTAAAAATTTGAAAAAAAAAAAAAATACTTTTTAAGTTTCCCCATACTTCCTAATATTTTCCCCAATATTGCGAATAACTTAAATTTCAGAGCCACGGCAATAAATTGTTAACGATAAATGTAACATTGTTTCATAAAAGACAAGATTCAAAAGGGAGTGATAAACTCTAGTATATCCCCACATATCAGTAGGTAGTATATATTATGAACAAACCCTTTAACAAAAGGGAAGTTTGAAGCATTCAAAGACAAACTTGGATTGGTGCAGAGTTCATTTCTTACTAAAAGGGATTGCTGAGAACTTTAGCTCAAGCATAAGTTTTTACACAAATTCAATGAAAGCATGGAGGAAGTGGTTCAAGACATTTTTTGGTGACCACCTTGGAAAGGTGATCAATAATTCTATCTTGTAATTTCACTTGAAAAATAAAAAATGAAGTCTAATGCTTTGAGTCAACTAGTCTTACAAATCTAAATCAAATGTTCTATAAGTTATAGAACTTCGGTGACTTAGATTAGGATTTAAACTTTGGTGTACATCTCATGATTGAGATAAGTGCTAGCTAGGATTGAGGAGATTAGTTATCCTCTCTCAAAACATAAGTAGGACAAGATAGGAGAGATCAAACACATTAAAAGGTAGCAAGAGTGTTGGAGGAAACAAGAGTGAATCCAAAAGTGAAGATGAGCAGATTTGCTAAAGAGACCAACAAGGACAGCAAGCCATATAGTTCATACCACCGTTGTAGCTATCTTTGTTGCATGCACAAGCTATACATCTTTAGATCTCGTTGTACACCTTCAAATGTGGCCATACAATGTACTGTTGGAGTGTACTTCTGTTAGGCCAAGGAATGACTCTCGACTGTTGATTTGCATTAGTTTAAACATGATTATATAACATGAGGAATTTGTTGGAAAATTTATTAGGGCAGCTTTTAATTAATCTTTTCCATTCTTGATAGTTATTTGTGATATTACGTTCTTCTTCTTATTTTCTATCCTTATGTTCTCATCATCAAATAAATGCCAAAACAAGAAGATCACAACCATACACAATGAACACAAGATATAGGCTCCAAGACAGGGAAAAACCCCTCCAACGGGAAAACCCTGAAAGAACTTCTCCTCTTATAGAATCAATTTCAAAGGAAACTTCCAAGACCAAACCCTAGACCAAGCTTCCCGCCAAAACCAAGTCAACCAGCCCATCAGCGAGACAAAAATGTTCAAGGGCAGCAAAACAAGATCTCTTCAAGATTAAGGCTCTTCTAGCCTTTTGAACTTGCCAAAGCATCCTGCAATACCTCCTGCAAATTTTGGGTTTGAGGTAACCCTAGAAAACGTAGGGTACACGCATGTGTGACCATAGGAGGACAGATTTCAGACTTTAGGCCTTCTTCCTTGCTTTGCTCTCCTTTTCCTTGCCTTCCAAGGCCTTTGCACCCATTCCTCAACTTCAACTCGAGTCCAAGAGATGTATGCTTGAGTGAATACCAAATAGGACGAAGTGCCTCCCTTTTATAGCCTTCCAAGAGGCTTGAACAACCCTCTCTAGGCTGACTTCTTCTTGGCTAGCCGATTTGGTCTTTTGGAGCCTTCTCGACATTTCTATTTACCAAAAAAAAAAACTTCTTTTGATACAAACGCCCGAAAAGGTCTTTTGCAAAATGACAAGGACTCTTGACTCATGACAAACCCTAGAAGCATTCAATGGATGCTTTACCTAGTGACAAATAACTTGAGCATGAAATCCATGCTTTACAAATAACTTTTCTTTTGTTCTTTACATCATTTTCATTCTTATTTTTATAGATACATATGACAAGAGTCAAATAACAATTATGAAGAACGAAACTAGTTACATTCTTCAACACTCCCTCTTAAATAGGGAGGTATTCATAATTGTCCAACCAGTACAAGGACAATACTCCCTTTGAAAAGTTCTCATAAGAAGAGTCGGATTGATAAGCCAACTATAAGCATCAACATTATGATCAACCAAAATTATCTTGAGGCCTAAATAGACAAGCTCTACTTCATTCAAGAGCATTATGTTGGGAGGCTTTACATGTGATACCGCACTACCTCTATAAGGCACATATCCCATCTGAATGTCCACAAAGTATGTCCTTTTAGGACTATTCTTGTCTTGGATTCTTCGCCCTGAATCCTCAAAGAATATTAATCCTCTTCACCCACTCTTATCTTGGATACCTATCATGTCCTCAAAGAGTGTTGGTCCCTTTCCTTTATTGGATGTTCTATCCTCAAGGAAACCACATATGCTTATCCAATCCTCTACCATTCTCTCTCCAAGACCTTCACTTAGACTTACGACTATTAGTCCTGGTCAAGTGCTTAACACATGAAGTAGAGAATGCACATGTGATGCCCAACATCACTCCCTCTCATCCAGAGAGGAGATCCCTATTCTCCTTTTAGCTTGAGAATAGATCCTTGCTCCTATTCAAGGAGACTCCTTTACTCCCCCTCAAATCTATAGGTGATTCCTGACTTCCTTTCTAATTGGGAAGTCATATCCACAAGCTTTCAAGCTTATCTTCATAAGAGTATAAGTTTCCAATTCTTCATAGTTGTTTGGCTCCCTCTTTTCTTTGCATCTCATCATATCGAGCTTGCTTCCTTTCTAGGTATCATGGAACCATCTTCTTCAATCTTGTGGCAAGTTCTAGATCATTAATTTTGCACATCACTTTCAACTTGTCAATTTTAATGAAGGCATTATGTTGAGCCTTCCCAAGTTTCCAATTGATCATAATTTCTTCAAGAAAGTGATCTCCTTTGACCTTCAAGTTATCTTCTCGCACTACTACCTTTCAATTCCAAGATGAGCGCATCTTGACTTCACAGTTGGCAGGGACCAGATATTGAGCTTTCCTCAACATTCTTCATATATTCCATACAGATGAACGCACCTCAACCGTCAACCTACAACATTCTCCCAAGTAGCAAAACAATGTGTTACCAAGATAACCGACAATAAATATTAATATCATGTTTACCTCATTGTGACAACTTTCTCATCATCAACATCTTCAAGGTCCATCTCCATACGATTCTTCCTTCATGCATCAAAGTACCCAAGGATCGAACTTGATTACCAAGTTACCATTTTCTTCTGGAGATTATACTAGATGTTGATCACTAATATATATATATATAATATAAAGTGAGAAAGTCTTTAATATTCTTATCCATTCAGAGTAAGTCAAATTCATCCTCTTAGGCATCATATAACCAAATGAAAGATTCACTATGCATAACTTATGACTAACTTTTCTTCCAAGATTATATGAATCCAACCCAAAAGTTATTTCAAACATGCATTCTTAATCTTTCACACAATCATCTAGCTAAATGTATTCAACAATGAGCCTGCAACTTTACCAACTACATTCCTTCATCCTTTTCAGAGTATTGTTTCCATATAATATGGAATATATATTAATCTTGTCATAATGCTTCTTCCAAGAGTCTTCCAAGATGATGACTCTTACAGGATCATGATGATCCATCTTAACAAAATGACTTCCTCCAACATAATGTAAGACAATGTATGGATGAATTATTATGCAAAATGGTCCCCAAGCTTTTCATTCTTAAAGGACTAGATGATTTCAAGCAATTCAAACAAGTAGACTTTAAATATGCTACTATCACCTGCTTTTATCTATGATGCCATGCCAGAACAAGAGTCTTTTAGAAAACACAATGATACATGCTTAGTTTCTTAATGAACTTGTTAGCGTTAGTTCCCTCCCTCCATCACCCTCATCATTTCCAACGAGTCATCATTAAGCATGATAGTTGCTTTGCTTCTTCCCTCCTCATCTTGCTTTCACCTGCAATCTTTAATAGCAAGCACAACCAAGCAAAGTATACAAATACAAGAGCATGATGTTAATCCAATCAATCTAGGGTTTCCATGGTTTTCTTAGAAGGTAGACTCCTAGGGTTCTTAAGTACAAACCCTAAATTCCTTGATCCTTCTCTAGGAAACATCAACCCTAGGGTTTTGATGTCAAACCCTAGATTTCAACCAATTCCACCTTTACCATGTCCTAAATTCTTTTAGCAAACCCTAGATGTCAAAAGCTAGGGTTTCTATGAGGGAACAAACAAATTAGGGTTTCTCACTAGGGTTTTTCCTATTCAAGTTCCATCTAGGGTTTTCAATCTCTAGATGTCAAAAACCTTTGACTAGATGAAGTCTACAAACCCTATGTTTAAAACATGCAACAAAAACCCTAACTCATTGCTTTATGCAAACCCTTTATAAACAAATATACATACCTCAAAGATCACATACCTTTGTCTTCCATGATCACTTGGAAGCTGCTACAAGACCTTCTTCAAGATCTCAAATCCTTGATCACACAAATCAAAGCATGATTATTGTTTCTTTTGTCACGATCTTTCTATCAACACTTCCTTCAAGATGCGGTTTGTCTTAAATGTTCCCAAGACACTTGATGCTAATTCAAGATACCAAGGTGTTGCTTCTTTTGATTTCTGCTTAGGGTACACTGTAATTACCATTACTTTCTTTCTAACTCATCCTTATCCTTCCTTGGATGTCTTTTTTTTCAATTTGCTTGTTTTTAACAATAGGTAAAGTACTTATTTTTGTTCTGTATATATTTTAGGTAAAGTACTCATCCTAAATCTTAGGAATTCGTCCTAACTTATAGGAATTAGCTCTTAACTTATAGGAATGGGTTCCTAACTTATAGGAACTCGAGCATGTTAAAGAATAACTTATTGAGGCCTCTTTGACTAAGGCACAAGTCAAAGAAACCTTTTCTCGCTATCATTTTCAACATAGGCATCTTAGAACAGTTGTGCATAAGGTGTATGAAGAGGTGAAAGTAAAATTAGAACTTCGGCAAGCAGCTCCAAAAGTTTTAGAAGCGATATCAGGGTCAAGCAAGGGTGCCCATTGTCTCCTGCCCTTTTTGGTTTATATATTGACAAACTTGAAGAGTGATTAAATTCGTAAGGGGGTGATGGTGTCCATTTGGGCGAGTTTGTTATAAGGCTTTGTTTGTATGCGGATGACCTTATTCTGATTGCTAAATTTGCTCTTGGTTTGCAAGAGCACTTAATTTCCCTTAAGCATTTTTGTAGAATGGTGGGGATGCAAGTCAATATTAGCAAAGAAGAAAGTGGTGGTTTTCTCTAACAAAAGAAAACATAACCAGCCTAAGTTCTACTTTGAAGGCAGCACTCTTGAAGAAGTTGTGGATTACAAATACCTCGGAATTGACTTCAACAGAAATCTAAGTTGGGAAGGCTGCAAAAAGAAAAGAACTTTGAGGGTTGGGAAGCATTTTATGCTTTTCAAAATAGGTGTAGAGAGGCAGAGCTATGGGAATGGAAGACCACTCAAACTCTTTTTAGGCTTTTAGTGATTCTGATGATTCTCTACGGTTGTGAGCTGTGGGCAAACAGTGCATCTCACATAGAGTGGAAACAAATTTAGAAAATTCAAAAGCGCTTGATTACAAACAACTTCAAAATTAAAAGTTCAGTTCCTTATGATATCTTGTTTAAGTGAAATGGGGGCTACTCCTATTGAAGCAATCGCTATAATGCAACTCATAAGATATTTAAAAAATAATTGAGCAAATGGAAGAGGGAAGATGGCATAAGGTTGTCTTCAATGACATATTGTGCAAAAGAAAGAAGACTTGGATGCAGCAAATAACAAATGGTTTAGTAAATGGGGTATTTACTTGAACATGTGCCCCACAAATAATAAAGAGATAAAGGCTTTTGTTATGGATAAGTTCCACAAGCGTACTTGGGATAAAGAACTAGGGAGAAAGAGAAAGTACTATATTGAAGAGTTTAATCCCACTCGTAATCGTCATCAAAAAGCGTACATAGGGGCCAATATTTCTTGGAGAGCCAAAATTCTTATTGCTCAATTAAGGACTAATTCTCATCAACTCTGTTGTGAAATAAGGCATTGGAAAAGACCAAAAGAAGTTTCAGAAGAAAAAGTGCGTATTTTTTGCGCTTTCGGAAAAGTAGAAATAAAAAAGCATTTCATTTTGTTGAAAATGTAACTAGTATCGGTCTTCATAATTGTTGTCTAGCTCATGACCTGATGTAATTCATATGTATTTGTAAAAAGAAGAAAAGAAATTATTGTAAAAATAAAAGAAAAATATTTTTATAAGCATGGGTTTCATGCTCTATTTATTATGTTTCTAGGTCTAAGCACCCATTGTGTGCTTCTAGGGTTGTGTCACGTGTCATAGTCCTTGTCATCATGTAATAGACCCTTATTGGTCATTTTGTATCAAACCTCCTCCATCAAGTCGGTATGCCCTTCCTTCAAGTTGGCCTCAAAAGGGGTGATCCAACCACTATAAATAAGAAGGAACTCAACCTCATTTGTTCACTCACCAAGAAGATTTCGATCTGCAATTCTAGAAGAGAAAAGGAAGTGTGAAATACATGAAAATGAGCCTATCTCATTGCAAGAAGAGGAGGAAGCCTAGCAAAGAAGACTAGAAGACAAGCGAAGAAGAAAAGATCTGAAACTTTGTCATTTTCTGTCACACGTGCGAGAGGAATGAAGTACTGCAGAGCTGAAGGTGCAGGACTGAGATAGCAGGTCGAAAATTACAGAAGTGGAAGAGAGGGTCGAGACCCTAGTTGACTTGATTTGAGGTGTTTGACTTGACTTGATTTTGAAGGATTGACTTGTTTTCTTGGGAGGCTGACTTAGTGGGTTGGAGGAGGTCTTATTGTTGGGTCAAGGGTCTTGGTTGTCTCATTTGATTTGGTTCTTGAAGAAGAGAAGAGAATTTTTGGGTTTTCCCCTAGAAGAGGGGTTTTGCCCTGGCTGAGAGCCTACATCCTGTCTCCTTGTTTTGGTCTTCATGCATTTATGTTTTGGTAGTTGCTTGATGATAAGAAGATAAAAGAAGACATAAAAAAAGATAATAATACTAAGAAATCACAAGCAATTATCAAGATAAGAAAAATTTTCTGCCTTTATGATTTTCTAACACATTTTAGAATGTGAGGCCTTCAAAGATAGCAGGGACAGTTATGTAGATATTCTGACAGTTAGCTCTTGGGATAATTTATTTAACAAAGGAATTGTCGAAAAGCTGGGAGCATTCATTGTGAAGCTACATAGGAGAAGGGCTGAACACAGGAATCAGATTGCGAAGCAATCAGTCCCACAGGCTGTCTTTAGCCTCGTGGAAGTTAAAAATAAGTTCTTTTTTTCTTTCTTTCTTTACATTCATTTTTAGTTTTCTGGACTAAATTTATTTAGGGAAACCCCCTTGTGTTGAACAAGAGCCAAATTAAAGATAGGAAATACAGTACCAAGGCAACAATGAGTAGTCTTTCTAAGTTGCACCTAGGGTTTCACTTTGTGCTTGGGACTCTTGCTCCTTAAATGAGAACTTGGAAGGTAACAAGTAGAAGGGAGAGATTTTTGCCTAAGAGGGCCTCATGGCCCCACCAAATGTTATGTTAATGGCACATGCAATCAGTTTTATACTGGAATTCAACACCTAGTCTACTCCTCCAATAGTTATAGGGGTTGTGTGTAATATACACATCTACTTATCATACAAAATGAACATTGAAAAGACATTAGTAGGAATCAAAATAAAATATGTATTTACCTATCAATGATGTATCACAAAAGCAACTAAAAAGATTTAACAGATCATGCTTATGCTAGAGGATATAGTTAGACTATTTCCATATGCCTAAACCTCAAAGAGATTGCCACAAAGATCACTCATCTGAAAATCAATAACTATAACAAAAGTCCTTTGTGTATCTAGTAAGAGCCTTATGCATCTAGCTTATGGCTATAACATCTGTACAACATTCATAGGTTGTTTAGAACATTAATTACTAGAAACAGCACCAATTGCTTTCATTCTCAATATTCTCCCATGCTTGAATATTAGAGGTTATCTACCAGTGTTATTTAGTCTCATAAACTCAGATGCTGGAACCAAATAGCATATCTTACACGTTTGCAAAATTCACAGTCTGATCACTGACAACTTGAAACTGTACTGGCTGATCATTGAGGCAGTAACGCCGCAGGATTTCTATAGTTTTCACTAGAGTGGTCCTCGATGGCTTGTTTTCATGAAAAAGATCACCACCAAGTAGCAAAAAATCTACCTGTCAGAGAAATCAAAAAAATAACATATCATGTGATGTATAATTAGAATTAAGTATAATCATAGAGATATCAACTCAAGAGCAAACAAGAAAGTTACTTTTCACCTCTCAACAATAAGCATTCATGACTCTAATCAGTAATACTCTTCCATCAAAATGTGCATATTCAGAACAAATTTATCAGTTCTGCAATAATCCTTTCATTACAAAATAAATATGAAACAGAAAAAAGAATTATTTCACCCTTCACCAACAAGCATTGGTAACTCCAATCAGTAGTACTCTCATGACAAAATGTGCATATTCAGAACAAATTTACAAGTTCTAAAGTAATCCGTTCTTATTACAAAACTACCATCTATTGCTTTACAAAATAAATATGAAACAGAAGAAGGCCTAGCTATTCATTGATTTTTCCAGTAAACTAACAATAGCATACAGCAGTCTCTTCCAAGAACAACAGAGCGAATGAGTGAGATTTGGGACCTGCTGCCCCTTATACTAGCACGGGTACATATACATTCATTGCAGCAATTTTACACCATCGTAAGCACAAGGCCACAGGTTAAAGTCATGTAACAACCATGTGAGGCCCTGTATCAAGCATCCTAGACCCTGTTGGTCAGGCAGTGGCTGGTCCCTTTGAGTTCATCTCTATTCCTTTCGTCATAGATAGGATTGTAGAACCTTTGATTGGTTTATATGAGGACTCATAGTTTTAGAGAAGCCTTGCCTTTGTAGAGGTGATCACCAGTGTAGGGGCCAATCCATCCCATGGTGAGTGCACCTATGTCTTTTCACATAGTTATTAGTCTATTGAATCTATAGGTGGCGTTGGCTTTGGTGTGCTATCCCTCAGATGTTCCACAGATGTGGCCGTCTCACATTTAGCGACATTTCACACTTCCTAAGGCAATTCAGATTTCCCAATACAAAGTGGTCCTAAAAGTCAAAAAATTGACAAGGTCTCAGATTGCAAAGCTTGATGAGAGGATGACATGCCACAGAATTTTTCCATTTGGTGAAGGCGTGCTCAAGATATGAATAGTCAAAGTTGATCAATAGGTACTTCAGGATTGCAAGTGGAAAAAAAAGAGCATTATGCTATTTTAGACATACATTATGTCAAACATGATCTACTAAGCAAGACGAACAAAACCCATGTTTCAGTTTTTTGAGTTCCTCAAGGGCATTAGAGATCTTCAGTTCGACTATTATTATGGAGGTTTGACCAAGCCTGTGCGGCAGTACAATGGACTTTTGGAGCTGGCAGGGCATACTATAGGTTTAAACTCAGCGAACTGTACACAGATGAGGTGGAATGCTTGGCCAAATCAGCAGTCTTTCCAAGATGTTTCAGAAATTGCAAGGAACAAGACCTTATGATGCCTATGTGTTAAATTTCGCAAATAGGGCCAAACTCCACCTTGGACAGCTCATATGATGGAGATGATATTTTTGTTGGATTCCTCTTTCCGAGAGGTGTAGGATTGATCTAAAGATCATCTTATTCTGACATATATAAATGGAATTATGAATTTATTTCTTCTATGGACAAATTGTCAAAGTCGGCCAGCAATCTAATGTAGGCTCAGAAGCCCAAACATCGCGTCTCTTCACCCTCAACGTTGCATATAAATAGAAAGAGCATCTATCTCATTTGCACATTCATCATCTCACACATATCTCTCTCTCTCCTCATCTGATTGGATCGTATGAATTGCAGGGCAGCCTTCTTCTCCTCCACACTTACAAAAGTTTGACTAAGGTCTTCTGATTTCTGCATTGACCAAGTTGCAGCAAGTTTGACCAGCGTTTGACCTTGTTTGACTGCGATTTTTGTGGGAATATTTCTGTTTGGGCAGGCTGCATTCTTTGGCACAGAAACCGAGATTTTATGTGCTGTTTGACCAGCATTGACTGCAGCAGGTTTGACTGTGTTGACCAAATTTTTCAGGACTGTTTTGGACTGATTTGGACTGTCTTTGTAGGCCGAATTGACTGGGTTTGACCGAGCTGATTTGGAAGAATAATTCTGCTGATTTGACAAGCGTTGACTTTCTGATTAGGGCATCTTGTTGACTACAGTTTGACAGGACAGATTTGACTGTGTTTGGGCAAGTGAATTTTGTATATTGTACTCTCTCTCGACTGAACTTTTGAAGAATAATAAGAAGACTTGATCAAAGGGTTTCCCCACATTGGGGGTTTTCCCTGGCATCCGCCAAATATTGTGTCTTCTTGTCTTGGCTTGTCTTCTGCTTTTTATTTATGTTCTATCTGCATTTACTATCATGTTAATGTGATTGCTAATTTGATATTGGGCTGACAAGAAAAACTGAAGTAAATTGCTCTAAAGCATAGAACATATCATTGTTATCTAAAATTAACAATATGAAACTCAATTACCCTTGCACTCAGTATTCTTACTTGAATGAAATTATCAAATTGTGATGCAGTGGGACTACTCAGTGACATTCAAAACCTAATTCAAGATTGGAGTGCAGGCTGGAATGCAAAAGCAAGTCCTAGATCAATAATAAAGGCAGAAAAGGTTAAAAAAGAGTGTCTAGCTAAAAGCAGTCTTTCCAAGATGCTTCAGGAATTGTAGGGACAGGACTTTATGATGCCTATAAAACTTAAGCACCCTTGCACTCCATATTCTTATTGAAATGAAGGACCAAGTGACGATGCAGTAGGACTACCCAGTCACTTCCAAAATCCAGATTCAAGGTTCAGGAGTGCAGTCTGGAACAGTTTGCAACAGAAACATTTGTATACAACAAGCATGCTTTTGTTCTTAAAGTTCAAATAAAGAGCATTGATATGAAAACTCAAATCACAGTTTCAGACGATTTGGTCAGATATCTAGGTAAGTTTATCTCAAAATGGAATACCTGTCGCTGCTCAGCTATTGAGCATATCTCTTCAAATGCATAAAATGAATCATGGCGACGAATTTCATCCTTTTCCATATAACCAAGATGGCAATCTGTAGCAACAAGTATCCGCAATGTACTGCTATGATCATCCCTGAAATTTATTCAAAACCACTCATTAAACAGCAAAACCATCAAATTACTAAAACAAATGGAAATTAATAGTATCAGGACTCAGGAGATATTGGAAGCTCAGTTTTGCAATATGTGACAACAATGAGTGACAACTAATGATAATCTACTGGGGCTTCAAATCACTGGTCTAAAAGATGTAATCTAACATATGCTTAGGATACAAGGCCCATCTAATGTCATTGAAGCCTTCAAGTTAGCCCTCCGTATTGAAGCTAAAATATAGCTACATGCAATTCTTCCCATCAGATCCATGACAGGAGGCCAAGATAGATATGCTATGAATAACACAACATCCCCAGCCCAATAAAACCACCCCAAAGGAGATGGAAGAAAAGGGAGCTAAGGGATTGTGTTTTAGGTGTAACACAAATGGTCCAGCGGGCATAAGTTCCTGAACAAGATTGTTTACAGTACAAAACAATGGTGAGGCTAAGAAAGAGCCTCAAGAAGAGTTTGACACCCTTTGAAGTCAGAAGAAGAAGTCCTCACCATATCAATGAATGTTTTGGTTGCGCCGAGAGGTGCTCTATAGCCCAATATGGGGAGACGTTATAGTGAATTGTTAGATAAGATATTGTGATGAAGCATTAGATCAAATAATAATGAAACACATTAGATCAAATAATAATGAAGCATACTGTCAGTTCAATTTAAAAAGTAATAAAAATAATAAGCCAGCTCAATTCAATTGGTTATATTGCAGTTTTGTTTTGATTAATAAAATAAAGACAATTTCTTTGGGAAAAAATCATAATATAATATGCATATTACATTAAAATAAATTCAAATAATGATATTTCATATTTGTAACCATGATAATTCATAACTTCATGTTCAAATTTAGTTTATAACCACATAAAGACTTAATAGTTACAATAAACTCTTTTTTCTAAGCTTTATATATATATTCAATCTATGTTATGCACATTGCATTAAAAAATTTAAAAATAAAAAATAAAAAAAACATGTCGAAAAAAAATACCAGATGCATATGTATGTAGCTATAGGTGTTATGAGGGTTTTAACTTTTAATAGAATTAGAAATAAGAATATCCTATATATAAAGATGTGAGATATATATTAAATATAAATAGTAGCTATAAATTATAGATCCAGCTTATATATAAATTAAAAAAATGATAATTCATAGTTGTAATCATGATATTTCAAAACTTCATGCTTAAATTTAGTTAATGAACATATAAAAATTTAATACTTACAATAAAGTCTCTCTCTGTATATATGTGTGTGTGTGTGTGTGTGTGTCAATTGAGTTTAGCGTGGATGGTTGGGCGGAATAGTTGTTATCCTCCCCACCCATGTTCAAGTTTCATAAATTCACATGTTGACACTCTAGAATAGAGTAACTTCGTCGTGCTTGTTGTCACTCAAATTGTACAAGCAAGATGCAACAACGATCAGAGCGGGGGCCATCACTTTGACCCCTGCCCTCTCCGTTCTAATTATCTTCCTACAGCAAGCTATGGGGGGTAGTCCCTATAAAATGTGAAGATGAAAGACCCGTCAGCACCCAACAAATCCAGGAGACACAACTGGATGGCCTAGCAACTTGGTTAATTTAGCAAGTTCAATGATTTGATTAGATTAATTTGAAAAACTAGTGCCTTAAATGGAGTCAAAATACTTGCTTTATTTGAATTATCTACCAAGCCACCGAATGAACAATTGTTGCTTTAGGATGCTTCACTATCCTATATGAAATGCAACACCTAAAACTAAGTGAAATGCAAGATCTTGGTTTATTTTAAATTAGATGCCTAACTAGGTGAATCCTTCCTCTCAACTATTTTGAAACTAGTCTCTAGAGTAGGTTGTGGAGTGAAGCCCAGTGAAAGCTAGCAATGGTTATATTCACGATACCTCCCCTAGAAATCTAACCACCCGATGCCTCCGGCGCTACAGAGACTGTGGCTCTCATGACTGCAAGGTCACCGTTTTAACCACTAACGAGAGTCTAGTCTTCACAAGCTAGATGAGAAAGGTGGCCCTAGAAGTCTTTCAACCAATTAGTGCAAAACTAAACCTAGAATGTAGATGCAAGAAACCTAGAATGTAGATGCAAGATGAGAGATTACTTTTAGTGAGATTGTTAAATATCTTAAGTACTTAGAGACAAATTACAATGATATTCAATTTAGGACAATGAAGTACTTAACAATGTATAATGACAATCTTCACCAAAAGAAAAATGCTCAATGAAATAAGATAGATGGTGCCAAAATGTTGTCAAAATCAAGATAGACAATTGTTCATGAAATAACCATAAATACAATGCTTCTTTCAACAATGCCAATTAGATGATGATCTTTAAACACAATTAGCAAATTCTTAAGGCCACTTTAGATTACAACAATGGAATGCCAATGTGCCAATTAGAGACAAAAAGAGCCAATCTCAATATTACAATTATGATTGTCAATTAAGTGTTTATGAGTGACTTGATTAGCAAGAATATAAACTTAGATATGAAGCTCACTTGCAAGACACAATATTAGTTACACTTGTCACAAAGAAGTTTCCACAAGAAATGCAATGATCACAAGAAACAATGTAACCAATTATCCAATTCTTTAGCAATGACAAGTAGAGATATTTCAATGACACAATAATGCTAGCTATCAATGCAAGAAAGACAGCATTTATCAACAATATTATTTCTTAGAACAATTAGCCAATATTAGCAATTCAATTAGCCTTTTTGAGCACTTATGTTTGTTAATGAGAATGCAAACAGTGATGTGCTTTGAGCATGCAAGAATGCAAATGTACGCAAAATGCAATGAGATGCAAGAGATGGAAGCCAAGAGACCAATGATTGCAGCTGTAAGGAAGACACCAAAATTCACTAGACAACACATTTTCAAGATGCATAAGGAAGCAAGGAATGAATGTCAAGTGAAATTAGATGATTGCTAACACTTTTTACAACACTGCTACACTTATATCAGACCATATGCAGTATATATCAGACCTCTAATTATTATGACAACCTTCAAGAAATGATGAGTAATGCAAGCCTAAACAATGCCAATGATTTGCCAATGATAAAATATGCTTGCAATTTAATTATTATGCCAATGTTGTGTTATTTTACCACTGTTGTAGGTGATTTTAGATGGCTTTAGCAAACATATCAGATCTGGAAATTAACCCACAGTCCACAAAAATTCATTTATATGCAATCAATGAAGCATTAGACCAATGTTGATTTATCTTAAATGAATGATTAGTGAATTTAGGCTTAATTTAGAAGTGTTTAGGTTAGTGTTGCGGGGGAGCGCCCCCCCCGGATCCCGCTCCCAATCCGCGCTCTAGGCGGGAGCGACTCGAGAACAGGTCGGGAGCGCGCTCCAGGTAAAAAAATTTGCGCTCCCTGCCAATTTCGGGAGCGTCGCTCCCGTCGCTCTGGGAGCGGATTTTATAACCCGGGAGGGGTCGGGAGCATTCAAATAAATAATTTTTTCTCTATTTCGGTTTCCCATTCCCATTCCCATTCCATTTTATTAAATTTTGCAGATTCAAAACTACAAATTTCAAACTTCATGGTTATATTTCTTGGCATTTTCTTCTTCTTGGTTCCTTTTTTGGTTATTATGGTGCTGGAGAGTAGAAAAAGGAGGGTTCAAAATGAAGAAGGGGGACAAAGTGGATTTGATGAAAACCCCAGTGAGGAGGAGCTGGAGGAGAGTGAACATGATTCAGCTCAAAAAACTAAACAAGACCAAACCCCATTGTGGAAATATGTTAACAGGCCTAAAGCAAGGAAAGGGGGTGGAACCACTAAATTTCATTGCCCCCATTGCAACAATAATTACACAGGTTCATACACCCGTGCCAGAAAACACCTCTGCGGGAAAATGCCGTTGGATGGAGATAAACAAATAAGAATCAAAATTTGTACAGCTGTGTCAGTAGCAGATAGAGCCAAATACATAAGGGACGAAGAGGAAGCCCGATACAAATCTAAAAATCAAAGGGTTTCTTTGAACCAAGCTCACATGCACAAAGAACTCCTTCGACATCCTCCCAAGGCAGTGGATATGCAGGGACAGGGTCATCAAGTTTAAGGCGTAGAACCATATCAGATTTCCTTGATGAAGGGTGTAGGAATGATGTGGATTCAAAAGTTTACAGGTTTCTCTATGCATGTGGGATACCATTCAATGTTTTTCGCTCACCTTATTGGCATGAAAATGGTTTCTGCCATAAATGATGCCCCTAAAGGATGCAAGAGCCCTGGGTATGACAAGGCAAGAACCGTTGAACTTGATCATGAAAAAACAAAAATATCACATTCTTTGTGGAATGATAAGTTCTTGGACTGACCATCGAGTGTCCATTGTATCTATGGATGGACAAATGTAAAAGGCAAGCCATTGATAAGTGTTCTTGCTGTGTCTGTTAGTGGTGCCATCTTTCTTTCAGCATATGATTACTCAGACAAGTTCAAGACCAGCATCAACATTGCAAAAGCATTACTTGAAACAATTGACCGTATTGGGCCATACAATGTCATCCAAGTCATCAATGATAATGCTCATAATTGTAAGGCAGCGGGAGCAATTATTGAGGATAAATACCCCAACATATTTTGGTCTGGGTGTTTGGTTCACACATTGAACCTTTTGATGCATGATATTGTTAAGAACAAAAACGAACATTAAAAATGGATTGGTGATTTGTACAAGAAAGGCAAACAAATGATAAAAATTATTACAAATCATAGCAATACCCATGGCCTTTTCCGCAGTCACTCAAGATTGGAGTTGTTGAAGATTGCGAGGACTAGATTTGGTAGCTATTACCTCACCTTCAGGCGCCTTTTGAAGGTAAGAGAGTCATTGGCTAGCATGGTATCAAGTCCACACTAGCAGTTATTAAAGGAAAGGGCTACAAATGCAGCTGACAGGCAAGGTTTTGAACTAGTGGAGGAGGCCGCTCTTGATGGTATGTTTTGGGCACGTGTGAGGCAAGTATTGGATTTCACCAAGCCCATTTATCACATGATTCGGTTTGCAGATATAAATAAACCAGTGATTGGCGAGGTGTATGAGCAGATGGATACCATGTTGGGGCAAATAAAAGATATTGTTCATAACAATGATCCCAACTTGTACAAACTGATTCACGATTGTGTGTGTGTACGTGGGATAAACTTAATCTTCCACTACATTGCTTGGCGTATATCCTTACACCAAAATACTACTCTACATCTTGGTTGGGCCAACCTGCACCAGGGGGTGGGGTTAGGACCAAACCCCATATAGATGAAGAGGTATCTAAAAGATATTTGGAAGCATTAGAAAAGTTGGTACCTGACAGAGAGGAATGTGCTAGTGTGCGCCTTGAAATAGGCAGATACTTCCGTAACACTGGTTTGTTTGGTACCTTCCATGCAATGGAAGATAGAGACAGATTTGATGCTCTCACATGGTGGGAAACATATGGCGGCCATGGACTTTTGCCATAATTGGCAACAAAAGTTCTCTCACAGGTTGTAAATACTTCCTCTGTAGAGAGGTGTTGGAGCACCTACAGCTTCATACATAATGTGAAAAGAAACAAACTCAATGAAAACCAGGCAGAAAGCTTGGTTTATGTGCACTACAACTTGAGGTTGTTGAGTCATTACTGTGATCAGGCTTATGAGGATCCAACATATTAAATTTGGGACAACCACCCAAAGGATGATAATTTGGAGGATGGCATTATACATCTTGAAGAACTGGAAGAGGAATTTATAAGGGAGGAAGATGAAGCAGCAGCCATGCCACCTCCACCATCCAGTAGCAGTGCTCGAGTTCCGAGTCTTGTTCCTTTGCTGTTGCCACCTCCATCTACACCCTCACGTGGAGGGCATGTGCCTTCTAGTTCTGGTCGTCGGTCTATGCGGGAGACTCCTAGAAGACCACCACGACCTGCTCATACATTAGACTCTCATGGCAAGGGCCACATGCAGTAGTAGATAATAGATTTACAGTTTACTTGTCTTTTCTAGTTTCTATTAGTTTTCATAACTGTTGAGTCTTGACTCTTGACTCTTTCATATCATAATGATATTTTTTGTAAACAATATATGACTGTGACAATGAAAGTTTGAAGTTTGAAGTTGGCAATTATAACTCATTGGTAATGATTCTAGATTATGAATATGATGCTTCGTGAAAGTTGTTTCATTTCATTTCATAATTCATTTTATAACATTTCATTTCATGTTAACAGTTAGATATTATTTCTTGTAATGGTTAAACTTAGCTTACAAGTACAACTTTGGTGATCAATGATGATAAATGTTATATATTGAATTTTCAATTTTGAAAGCTTGAAGTTGAAACTTTAAGATTGATGAATCATGATTCACGAGACTCAATATGTTGTAATATGTATGTTACTAACTTGTGGACGTGGTTGATGAAGATTATAACTTCTAGATGATTGATGTTATATGGTTCAATGATCAATCTATGTTTTTTTTATGTTTTTTATATCTAATTCATCATTCTACATGTTTTTGTTGACATATATGTATCAAAATATATATATATATATATATATATATATATTATATAAAAATCGCTTTGGGATTCGCTCCCAAACCGGGAGCTTTTGAAAATGTCGCTCCCACTCCCAAGTAACACTGGTTTAGGTCCTAAATACACTGATGTCATAAAATGCTTCAAAATTACAAATAAATACAATGATGAGAAAAGAGACTCAGAGGGCAAACCACTAGGCCTAATGGCCTTGTAGATGGCTAGAGAGGCTTCCAATGAATTTGACTACCTACAACCACCAAGTTAGCTCCAAATCGCTGCAAAACCAAATGTTAGAGATGAAACACTAATGCAAACCAAATCAATGACTGAAGAATGGCCAAATGAAGGCTAGAAGAAGAGGTTAAGGCTAGGAGAAGACCAACGATAGGGTTAAGAGGCCAAGGAAGGGCAGCAATGAGGGGGAGGAGGTCTACGGCACACATGGAAAAGCCTCCTAGAGGTCTGCGGCTAGGGTACAAAGGGCAAAGGAGAAGGGTCGAGAGGTTTTGAGGCCCCCTTAAGGCCACAGGAAGGCCTTTAAGGCCTGCAGCTTGAGGTAAAGGCCTGCAGCTAAGGATGACGAGCCTCTAGGGCTCACGACAGCCCTAAAAAGGGTTGCGGCCAAGGGGAGGAGGCCCTAAAGGCACTACGGCCAAGGGGAGGAGGCCCTAAAGGGGTTGCAGCCAAGGGAAAAGGCCTGCGGCCTTAGGGAAGAAGGCCAAAATAACCTACGACTCACTCAAAGCAAGGAAAAGGCTGACGTAAAGGGGAAAAAGGCTACGGCTAGGCTGAAGAAGGTGACAGATAGATTGAGGACTAGATCTTGCCTTCTTAGACCTAGATCAACCTCAAAACCCCAAAAAAATTTCCTTTGAAGCTTGAAGATTCACTTGCAAAATGAATGAAAGAATTCCAAAACCCCAAATAAATACAAAAATTTCAAAACCCCAGAAAACCCAAGTGCAAAAAAATAAAACAAGGCTTAGAAAATAATTTACAAATATTTACAAATGTACAATATTTACAAAATGAAATTATTAGCTCTCATTAGCAAATAAATTCTTTGTAGCCCAAGATCAAATAAAAGTTTTGAAAAAAAAAATAGATAAATTGCATGGATGAAAAATTTCGAAAGATAGACCAGTCAAAACCCTCCTGCAAAATAATTCACCGCAATGAAAGCTTAGAGCCTTGTTACCCACCATTTTGTGGGTGATATCCCTAGGAGAAAAAAAATTCTCCAAGATGGTCCTTAGTCGGTAGCAAGCAAGCCCTTGCAGCCACCAACTAGCTCATTGTGCCATTTCTGCACCACCTAAGCCAGCAATGTGGGCACTCGCCCATCTGTCATGATCGTATGTTTGAAGGTGGGCCTCCCGAACCTAAAGGTATGCCTTATCATCTGATAATTTAATATTGTAGTTTGCTTATCATGGACACTTCTAAGCATGGATTAATGGGGGGATTCAGAGGAAAGAATGGGCTAGTTCTCTGTTCTCGTCCCTTAGACCCCTTTTTGATATTAACCTTGGATTCTAGTCCTGTGGGATCTCTTTTACAGACCATTTGGCTTTAGGGATGGTATTTCATGAGAAAACTTGATTTTGGTTGTGTGGTCTCGCTCCCTCATCCACATATATTGCCCCCTTTCCACTCATTATAACCCCATTCATCATTTCTCCCACCTAGGTCCACATAGGGCTAGCTCTCCCCTTCCCCTGCCCACACAATGTGTCAAGCCCGGAATGATGCCCCGGAGGTTGATGCAGCTAGAAAGAAAAGTAAAAGCATAATTGGCCACATTCAACAGAAAAATACAACAAAATGCAACAGATGGTCAAGACAAACACATTTAGCACGTGGGAAAAAGCCAATACATGAGCTAAACCCCATCTCATGGCCATCACCCTGGTTCCTACAGGTTCTATGAGCCTCCTTCATCATATAAGAACCCATGATTGTCCCAACCCCTAGTGGGCAATGAACTGCCTTACCTTAAAAGAGGGTATCCACTGTTATATCTCACACATCATGCTCTCACCCCTTGAACCTTGAGCAGTTAATTGAAGAAAAATCATAAAAATGCAAAAGGCATATAAAGAAGGGTGGAAAAATCAAGGTCGGAGCACCTCATGTACCACGATTGCTCCCTCCTATATATTATATACCCAAGTGTGGGCTTCCCTTCTACTAGCTACCCTTGTACCCCAACATGTGGCCCAGGGTTGCCCCTTCTCATTCCCTACTCCATTCACCTCTTTATCACATGCCACCACCTTTTAAAGGATGTACCTTGGACATATTATCCCCTTTAGAAGTAGAAACCACCTAATGGGATACTTGGTTAACCCCATTTGGAGCTTAGAGACATTAGCACATGCCAAAGCCCATTATGGAAGGGCATGCCATTATGAAGTCCCCACCTGTGGTCCATGGTTTGTAAGCTCTTTTACTCTATTTCCTTGATGACTTGTTGTACTGGAAGGCTAGGGGATGCATTGGATCTTATGCAGGATTGTAGATGGTCTCCATCTTGGGTTTGGTCTCCCTATACGGGGTCCTAACCCTCCAAAGGGCTACATTGGCACATGTAGGGTGTGTGTTGAGAGCCATGGGCCTCCACAGCAGTAGACAACACTCCATGGATCCCCAGAGATGTTCAGAGATTGCTCGAGATTCACCTATTGGACGAAGAAGATGCACCTAGTTCACCTTTGCCCAGCTAGCCCCACAAATGTACCATGCACTTGGCAGCTGACCCAAGACTTGTAGGATGATGTGGCATCACCTACACCATCATCTGAGCCCTTACAAATGGTCTACAAGCATCTTCGACTTACTTGGAGACCCATGAGGTCACTTGTGTGCCCTCACAGCCATTGGGAGCACCACAGGTTTATTATGTGGAGAACAAGGGGCCAACCCCTTGTCCATTACTTTTGGAAGTCCATCTTATCATTTGGGCACTTGAGCACTTCATCGGGCCTCTTAGAGAGCCCAACGAAATGCATTGTTGATCATTCGACCTCTTGGGAGGCTTATTATTTTATTTGTGAGCTAATTTGGTGGGCTTGTCACCAATAGATAGTTATTTGCACATTATTTTAGTTGATGGGCTAATGTAGGCTCAAATTAGGTAACTCGAACTCCTAATGAGTGTACATGAATTCATTTGTATCATCACTTTTGATTGGATCATTCTTCTCTATAGAGAATTTCGCACTTTTTCTAGGATGATGAATTGGAGCATGGATGAATTTTGATGTTTGGATTAGAGTATTTTATCTTGGAGATTCTTTATTGTCAAATTGTTGATGATTGGATATGTTCTATTACATGTAAGTACAAACATTTAATGTTATTCTGGTTTTACTTTTATCATATGCATTGAATGGGACTTTCGTTGTACTAGGGCTAATTGTTGCATTACATAATTGCGAAATTGTGGAATTATTGTTTCTATATAGTATATAGCATCTCTCAATGTATGAGCCATGTATGTGAATGAAATATCCTAGGGATAATTCTAACAATGAATTTATCTTGATAAGCCATTTCTTTTTGCAAAGCGAAGTATAAAAGCTTTGGGGTCACTTCTTCTTGCCATAAAGGCCAAGCAAAGTTGTCCTCAAGGCCTCCTTGACTGAAATACGAAGTCCTTTCTCATCATTCTCCTAGACTCCATTCTCCCCAAGGGATTAGGGACTGATCTACCAAAAGGTGATCATTCAAAGAACATTTCCTCCATATCTTCCCTTTCTCTTATAGGTCTAGCCAAGTTGGGTCACCTAGGGCATCACTTTCCCGACAAAATGGCCATAGAAAAAGTTCGATCTCCTAGCCTCTACTACTCTGGTGTGTCCTCAAGGCCTCCTCCAAATTTGAAGCCATTCCGACGGTGGAGTTGTGAGATAACCCAAGCCCTAACTCTGAGATCAAACTTTGCTTTGGTATCCCCTAAGCTAGCACCTCATAGGATCAATTTGGCACCTTTAAGTTCAAATCATTGCTTTGATCTTTTCCCCTTCCTTGTCTGGGTTAAGAACATCCTTGGTTGTTAGATTCTCTCTCCTTAACCTACGTTGGGTCCACGTGTTCCCGTGTGGTCCCATACCCTTTTAAAGTCAATCCTTCAAGAACCATTCGGGAAGTCAAGTTCAATAAGGATTTTAGGATTGGGAAACTCCTTTACAAGGCATATTCCTCTAACCTAACCCTCAAATCCTCACCTCCTTATCCTAGAAATCTTTGTACCTTGCTTGAAGAGCAAGTAAGCTCCATTCTTTACCCCCTTCTAGGAAAAGGATCATTAAGGTCATTTCACATCCATTTGTTGATTCATCCTTCACAAGTGACTTCCATATACTAAGTCTCCTCCCATCGGTGAAAGTTCGTAAAGAGTAGGGAGTCTTAGCTGAGGTGACAGTGGGCTAAGTCTCCATTGTTTCCCTTGGCCTAGCAGTTGTCCCCTTTAGGAATCCCCTTTAGGCCCCCTGCTAGGCTCTTCCCAACAGTCTGTGAACTTGGAGCCCAAGGACTAGTGTACCTGTAAATCTCTATAAATTCTCAAGATAAATTGTTAATTCATATAGTGAATCAGATCACTTAAGATAACTCGTACCAACAGAATGTTCTTATCACCGGCAAATGAAATAACAATTAAAAATTATTCAGCACAATATAGGATAAACACAGCTAACACATATCACAAATCAACAAATAGAAAAACACCATGAACTAAACCCCGAAGTCTATCTATTATGATAAAAAATGTTTCCAATAGAGCAGCAGCTCAGTACAAGCGTTACAAAATTACCTCATCCAAAGATGGTAAATAGAAGCTCAATAGCTTATTTATATAGAGAAAACACCTCTAAGTGGAAAATAACGGCTAGTTGGCTTAATCCTCGTCAAAATAATCTCAGCCATCGAAAATAACTTGATCATCTTTTAATCTCCACTGTTGAATTTTTGCTTTTGAGGAAAAATTGGATTTTTTCTTAAAAACCATTTTTAATTAATCCAAAAATAAATATTTTGGATTAATTTCCTCAAAAAATTGACTTTGACTTAACCACCAAGGTCCAAGGGCTCAAATTTTCTCAAAATATACATTTTCCCTTAGTGGAGTACCTCCAAAATTTGACTTATTTTTAACCCACGAATTTTTTATTACTTTCCACTTCGAGAGAAATTAATTTCTCTATAATTATATTTTACTCAAAATTAATTAATTTCATGGCTTAGGAATTTTATTTAATTTAGCCAAAAAAAATAATTAATTGACTCTAGAGGGGAGTAATAATTTTTCCACTCTCAAATATTTTAGCCATGGTGTCTGACTGCGAGGGACCATGCACTAAAATATTTTCACATCAAAATATTACAATTAATTCAACCCTTAAAAGGGGAAATACATATTTAGATCGACCCTCAAGACATTACCCAATTCTGCAACACAATATGATCTAGTATGAAACCAAGTATGTTTATAATAAAATTATTTAGCCATGGTTTCTAATTATGAGAGACCATGCACTAAAATTATTCCTAAACACACTCTTACAATAGACTCGATATAACATTAGGACTCACCTAAGACTTTGTCAACGAATTCACCCTTGGAAGAAAAGTTTTGCCTATTTGGCGTGTTTACAAACACACATAATTTGGCAAGGTTAAAAACACTTCCTAAGATGAAATCCTTTGCCAAAATCAAAGGCTTACCTAAGAATTGTTACATAATTAAATGGTCATAGTAGCATCATTTACAACAAAACTTGCAAAAATTGGGTTTACAATGACAACTTCATGCTGGCATATGACTTTGATTTTCGAAAAATTATCTCGACTTTCCTATACACTGCTTTCTTGGATTGTTGGCAAAATTGTGGATAACTGTGCTCTTAAGTGAGTCTATATTGAGGGTTGGCCTAGTACCAGCAACCTCTCTCTTGCCTTCGAGCTGAAATGGAGGTTGACTTTCTTCCCTAGGTAGTACCCAATTGCCCAAAAAATTGTCACTTTCCACATATCCATTGACATATTTTACAAGTGATCCCTACACCACCGGGACTCTTCCCATCAGTGAAAGTCCTAAGAGTAGGGAGACTTAGTTGTGGTGACAGTGGACTAAGCCTCCACTGTTTCCCTTAACCTAGCAGTTGCCCTCTTAGGAACCCCTTTTAGGTCCCCTGCTGGTTTGAGTGGTAACATTTCTGGTGCCGTTGTCGAGGACACGAGACGTGTGTTTTGTTCCTCGTACGACATATTGACATATCATTATTGGCGACTCCACTAGAAGAACGAAGCCCTAGTTCTTCATTGAGCTTTGAAGTTAATGCTTGTAGGGTGAAGCAAGCATCTATCAAGGCACCTCAATTCACCCTGGCGACTCCATTATAATCTTAATATGCAAAATCATAGAGGATGGAGATTTCTCTTGGTCCTATATTTGAAAAACTCAATAACCAAGAGATTCAAGAGCTACAAAAGAAAGTTGTCGAACATGCACGAACTTTTCAAAATATGTTGGAGAGCATGGATATGGAATTCATGCTCAGGTTTTATAGGTCGCAAGTACAACTCGACATAGTAAGGTGTGCTTACGAAGAGGATCCTAGTCGTCTCCTTGACCTTGCTCACATAACTTGTGCCGTGAATATTTTGGATAACCTCATTAATATGAAAAAGAATATGTAGCATACCTAGAGGGGATAGTATGGGGTACAGAGGGAGATACCCAAGGGAATAATGTAATAATGGGATGGGCCATAGTTAATAAATAAAGTGGTTTACATGCATCATGTAAGGGACCACAAGTAGCTAGCCATAATGTGACAAGCCCATGGTATTAGATATATGGTATTGAGAGAACCATGGTAATGACCCATGGTATTGTATGTACGAATCCTATATAGAAGCTAAAGACTCCCCATTGAAAGATGTCAAAGATTATTGTACTGGCAAGCATATGGCTTGTGGAGTGTTCTCCTTCCTTAAGGAGTGATTGTATGGTGTTACCCTACCTCAAGGGTTTGATATTAATAAAGAGAAGCATTTTCATGTTATATTATTGGGTCGATCTTGTTATTTCTGGGTTTATTTCCATTTTTATATACTTACAGGGCAGATCGATTACAAAATACCTCCTCTGGGGATGACGAAGAGGTGGATCACAAGAGCCTCCAAGTCACGCAAGAAAGAATGGATGAATATAGTAGGTCATGCAGGGAGGTAGTAAGGGAATATAATTCTAATGAAGTTTTCTCTTGCTTATATGATGAAGAAGTGAAGCTTCATAAGATGAAATGTGAATATAAGGAGAACCCTACTAACGCTCTCCTCCTGGAAGCATACTACCAAAATCATGTAACAAATACCTTAGCCATTGTTCTTCAAGAGAAGAGAGAAGAAGAGAGGTCTCACTTATCGACCAACCAAGATGAAGATGACCTTGAGGATCTCAGTGATGAGCAGGAAGATGAGTCCTCATCGGGGTTGCAGGATGGATACGATTATTTTGAGAGTACATCTGCTGAGGAGAATGAAATTATGGAAAGTAGGGCCGAGACTGACTTTACCTTTCTCAAGGATATCACTCCTAATGAATCCCCTTTTGAAAACCTTGAGGAAGGTGATCCCGTAAGCTCCTTGGAAAGTGACATTGGAGATTATTTCCTCATTAAAAAGGAGAAGTGGGAAATTGTTGGGCCCCAATTTGATTGTGCTCCAATTTATGATACTGACAGGGAAGATGAGATTGAGATTGGTTCTTCCTTTATCCCGAACATTACTTGCAATGACATATCCATCGATACCTTTGGGAAATAGTATTATTATTTTCCCTTGCATGAAGAAGGACAATTGGAAATGACTGATTCCCCTTTTAACAAAAGCCCAATCTTTGATGCTTATAATGAGGAAAATAATGAGGCTCCCACCTACCCACCTCAGGGCTATGTATTCAAATCACTTGAGCCTCTAAATTGTGGAGAAGGAAATCCCATCAAATATGACACTTCGCCCTCCCCTTTGCCTTCCCCTCTTGTTCATCACCTTGAGTCTCCCTCAAGTAATTTCCTCGTCTCTTTTGATATGACCTTCAATGACAATGTCCCTTTTCCCCTTTTTGAATATGGTGTCAAGGAGGAACCCTTCATTGAATATAATTTATCCCCTTTGACACATCATTAGGATTATGATCACTCCGCGACCTCCCCTCCCCGCTGTGACCATCACATTGAGAGACCTATTTGTCACACTCCTTCTTCCTCTCACCCTTTGTTCCCCTCTCATCATAACCATGTGACATCCTCAAAGCATGATATTACAAGCAGTGATTGTGATGAGGAGTTCTCGAGAGTGAACATTCATTCCTCCATTTTGTACCTAAAAGGGGAGCCCTAGACCTCTAGAATGACCAATTTTCTTTCTCCTAGGACCTCCCTCTACCTCGAATGGAGATCATATTTTCCCTTCTCCCACCCGCCTCGTCCACCATGTGACTATGTTCTCATTCGATTTGGGGGTTCCTACATGAGTAATCATATTGGCAGGCATATGTATATTGATGTGATGATATGTTGGTTGTACTGGCTTTATGATTACACTTAGTATTAACATTACTATATGCATGTTAGGGTAGGATGCATTGCATGCTGATTTTCCTCATTATAACTAAATGCATATGATGTTTCTCATGACACATTAGGTTTAGGTTAAAAAAAATTGCATATTTTATTTCTTGTTGGTTTATGGGCTAACATTAAGCATGGGTGATCATAAGACACCGTGAAAAACATGTTTTCCCGTGGCTTTGATCATTGACATGTGCAGATAATAGGTCTACGGTGACCAAGAGATTGCTAGAGTTCTCGTGACCTCTCGTTCAAGTGGCCTCATCCACTTCTTCAAGAGATCACGTCCCAATTGGAGCCAAATGTTACCCACCATTTCATGTGTGATATCCCCAAGAGAATTTTTTCACAATGATGGACCTCAGTGAGCAGCCAACAGCGCCTAGCAACCTCCTGCTAGCTCGTTGTGTCGTTTCTCTACCACCTGAGCCAGCCATGTGGTCCCTCACCCACCTATATTGATCATATGTTTGAAGGTGGGCCTCCCGAATCTAAAGGTATGTCCTATCATTTGGTAATTGAGTATTGGGTTTACTTCTCATGGATACTTTTGGGTATGGATTGATGGGGGTATTTGGCGGAAAGGGTGAGCTTAGTTTGTGCAATTGTCCCCTTGATCGCTTTTGGATGTTACCCTTGTATCTTAGTCCCGTCGGATCTCCTTTATCGACAATTTGGTTCTAGGGTGGTACTGCTTGGGAAAACCCGACTTTGGGTGCGTGGTCCCGCTCTTTATCCGCATATATTACTCCCTTTCCACTCACTATACCCCATTCATCATTTCTCCCACCTGGGTCCACATTTCCATTCTGGGTCCACATAGGGCCAACCTCCCTATCCCCTTGCCCCCACCTTGGGTCAGGCCTAGAATGATGCCCCGAAGGTTGAAGCAACTAAAAGAAAAAGAAAAAAGCATAATTGGCCACATTTAACAAGAAATTGTACCACAAAATGCAAAAGATGACCGAGGCAAAAATAATTAGCACGTGGGCAAAAGCCAATGCATGAGCTCTACCCCAATCCATGGTCATCACCCTGGTTCCATAGGCCCTAGATGAGCCTCCTTTATCATTCAGGAACCCATGATTGTCCCAACCCCTGGAGGGCAATGAACCGCCCTACCTAAAAGGGGGTAATCATTGCTATATCTTACACATCATGCTCTTGTCCTTTGAGCCCCGAGCAGTTAATGAAAGAAAATTCATAAAAGGCAAAAGGCATATAAAGAAGGGTGGAAAAATCAAGGTCGGGGCACCTCGTGTACCACAATTGCTCCCTCCTACGCATTACATACCTAGGTGTGGGCTTCCACTTATCCAACTACCCCTATGTCCCAATATGTGGCCCAGGGTTGCCCCTCTCATTCCCTATTCCATCCCACTTATTTATCACTTAGCACCCCCATTAGAGGATGTACCTTGGACATACTATCCCCTTTAAGGGTTGAACCATCTAATAAGGTACTTGGTTAACCCCCTTTGGATCTTGGAGACACTAGCACATGCCAAAGCCCACTACGGAAGGGCATGCCATTATGAAGTGCCCACTTTGTTATTCATGATTTGTAAACTCTTTTACCCGATTATTTTAATGACTAGTTGTACTGAAAGCCTATGGACGCATTGGATCTTATGCAGGATTACAGGTGGTTTCCATTTGGGTTTGGTCTCCCTATACAGGATCTTAATCCCCAGAGGTCTACATTGGCACATATAGGGTGTGCATAGGGAGCCATTGGCCTCCACAACAGCAAACAGCGCTCCACAGATCTTCATCGATGCTCAGAGACTACTAGCAATCCACTTTTGGGATGATGGTAATATGCTTGGTACATTATGCCCAGCAGGCCCCCACAGGAGCCCCACACTCTTGGCAGGTGTCCTAGGACTTATACAATGTCATGGCAGCATTCATTCCACCACTCAAACCCTTGCAGAGGATCTACAGGCATCTCTAATTCATATGGAGACCCATGGGGTCATTTATGTGCCCTCAGACCCACTAGGAGCACCACAGGTCTACTACTTGGAGAACAAGGGGCCACCCCCTTGTCCATCATATTCCGAGGAATTTATTCCTCAGTATGGCACTTCAGGACATTATTAGGCCTTTGGAGGGCCCCATGACATGTAAATATTATTATTTGGCCCCTTGTGAGGCTTATTTTTACACTTGTGAGCTAGTTTGGTGGGCTTGTCACCAATAGGGGTTTTATTTGCACATTATTTTACCATTAGGGGCTAATGTAGGCCCATAGAGTAATTCAAACTCCTTAGGAGGCTATATATTGATGTTAGATACATTCATTTGGATCATCACTTAACTTGGGATCACTCTAATCATAAAGAACTTCGCATTTTTTCCTTGGAGGATAATTTTTGGACATGGATGAATTTTGACGTATGGATTTGGGCTACTTTTCTTGTCTTGGAGCTTTGTCTTGCAAACGAAATGCTGGTTGGATATATTCTATAACGTTGTAAGTAAATTTTGACACTGTTATTCTTGTTGTTGCATACCGCTAAAATTAGGGCTAGTTGCTACATTATTGAAATGTGGAATTAAGCATGTTTTGGCTAATTTAATGTATGGGCCAATGTTATATGAATGAAATGTCCTAGAGATTATTTGTCTCGATAAGATTGCATCATTTGCTTTGAAGTATAAATGCTTGAAGGTCACTTTTCTTTTCTTTCTCTCAACATTGGATGAAGCTGACTTTCCGGGCCTCCTTGATCAAGAAACCAAGTTCTTACTCATCATCATCCTTGACTCCATATCCCCAAGTGAATTAGGCATTGATCCCTCATAAAGGTTGATCATTTTAACCCTCTTTTTACCCTTTTCCCCTTTTTCCCTAAGTCTAGCCCCATTAGGTCACCTAAGGCATCAATTTCCTGAGAATTGACCCAAGGAAAAATTTCGATCTCCTACAAGCTATTACGTTGGTGGGTCCCCTCCCTCTCCTCCAAATTTGAGGCAATTCTAACAATGGAATCTCTGGGAACCCCAAGCCTTAGCTCTAGGATTGAATTTTGCCTAGGCATCCCTAAGGCTAGACGTCAACAGGATCAATTCAACCTTTTGAAGTAAACATTCTTGTTTAGTCATTTCCTTTCACCTTGTCCAGGATAGGAACATCATTGGTTGCTACATTCCATCCCCAAACCTGGACTGGGTCCACTTGGCCCCGTGTGGTCCCACTTCTCAATAAAGATTATTTGTCAAGGACCATTTGGGAATCCAAGTTTCCCAAGGATTATAGGGATTGAGAACCTCGTCTATAAGCCTATTCCTTCTCCCTCAACCCTCCAATCCTCACCCCTTACCCCTGGAGGACTAAGTCCCTTTCTTAAAGGGCAAGCAAGTTTCATTCTTCACTCCATCCTTGGGAAAGAGTTTCCAGGGTCACTTTCCACCTATCCATTGACATATACTTTACAAGTGATCCCTACACTACTGGGACTCCTCCCATCGGTGAATGTTCATAAAGCGCAGGGAGACTTAGCTGTGGTGACAGTGGGCTAAGCCTCCACTGTTGCCCTTAACCTAGCAATCTCCCTCTTAGGAACCCCTTTTAGGTTCCCTACTGGTTTGAGTGGTAACAAGACCCATTTTCTATCATACCACCTCAATATTAACTAAGTTTGCTCCTTTGGTTCCTTCTTGTCATTGTGATACTTTAATATCCCCACTCATTGCTTTTATTCTTCCATGTAACTTTATACTAGCTGCTTTTCTAGTTTCATGTAGGTCCATAGTAAGTCTAATGAAACTCACGTTCTTGCCTCAACGAATGTTGTTTCTCATGGTGTTGATGGTGGAGATATGCATCAACCTTCACTATTTGTTATTCTTTCTTTTCCTCTTCAACAACTATAATTCTAATGTACAGTACTCCATAGAATCTTTCTCATGTTCTTCCCTTTTATCCCTTTTTCTGAGGTTCTTAGCGGAGCTTGTCTTCCAATGCTTCCTAGGCTTCTTTTTCTATTCATCTTCATCTAATTTGTTTATGGGTTCTAAAAATGGTTACACTGTGTTGACCTCTACCGGTCAACTACCCATGCAGTACCCCCCCCCTTTTTCTTTGCAAGAAAGGGACAGCACCTGATCAGCGTGTCCGTGCCATCCAGCAGTCATC
Organism: Pinus tabuliformis; assembly: GCA_031772625.1. Taxonomy (NCBI): domain Eukaryota; kingdom Viridiplantae; phylum Streptophyta; class Pinopsida; order Pinales; family Pinaceae; genus Pinus; species Pinus tabuliformis. Next base: position 1,880,383,313 of record CM062819.1, on the reverse strand, counting down.
AGCAGCTTGATCAATCTAATTGTAAACCCAGTCTGCATGTATTAATTGTAAATAATCTTAGCAGATATGAGTCGTGTATGTGAATTGCCTAGGTGGACCTAACTTTCTAGTGGTAATCTACGTCCCGGAAGGTTTTTCGTCTCACCGATCCATGGATCGGCAGAGTTTTCCTTCAAACCTGACCCCAAAGCCGGGATGGATTTTGTCATTGGAATTTTAGGAGAATCCTAGTGTGTTGATCTGCTAGATTATAGTTGTGTCGCAGAACTGGGTGATTTGTGAGGGTCTATGTTAAAGGGGTTTTCTCCCTTAAGATGTAAATTGTAAAAGTCATGATGTAATGTGTCCTGAGGGTCGAAAAATGTTTTAAATCCCCTCATGAGTCCTAAGTCCTAGGTCCTAGGTGATGTTTCCGAAGGCTTAGTTCGATGATCCATTTTAAAATGAATTAAAAAAATTTAAAAATGAATAAAAATAATAAAATAAATAAAAATTAAAAAATGAAATAAATAATAAATAATAAAAAAATTAAAAAAATAAAGCAAAAACCCTAACTAATAAAATAATAATATTTTAAGTGAATAAATCGACGGATGAGATCAAGAGATGTCTTGATCCTCATCAACGGTCGAGATCATTTCTACATGGATCACTCGAACTAGCCGTTGGGATCATTTCCTTTAAGTAGGGTGCTAGGGGTCATTTTCAGATCATTGGAAGATCTGTGAGTCTAAGACTGAAGAAGCTCTCTTGTAAATCTGTTTCTGGTTAATAAAAGAAGACTTTGGGGTCCATATCTTGCTGGTGTTACTCTCTTGAAATGCTGTGAGATTGTTTAATTTTCTGCATATGTTATTTTCAGCCATTAATAATAGCTTTTTGTAGAGTATTGTGGGCACAGGTATCTTGTTCACTTGCTAGGGTTTGAGTGTTGTTAGGGTTTCTGAAGTAATGGCAGGTATCTCCATTACTGTTTGAGATCTAGCAGCATTTTTGCCCTCTTTATTGACGGTTGTTTTGAGCTGTGCAGAAAACATTTTCTGAAGGAATTTTGTGGGCGTTCGGGGAAGTTCTCGGCTGAACCAGCCAACTCCCGCAAGCATTTTTTGCTAAGCCCAGTTGGATTTGATCCTGGGTCTATCATTCGGTTTATTTTTCTAATTTGCATGAGAGATTTTCTGAAGTTCTTCACAGTGAAAATCTGAAAGTTTTATTTCTTTAAAATATTCTTGTTCTTATTGCTAAATCTGGCTGTGAAGGGGCCAAATCTGTACATTAATCAGATATTTTAGGGTTTCAAATTTTTCTGATCTAGGGTTTCAAATTTTTCTGATCTAGGGTTTCAAATTTTAGTTTCGCTTAGGTCAGGTTTATTTAGGATTTTGATTTTGGTTTTTATTATTTTTGGGTGATTTCAGGTGGCAGAAGCAAACACCAAATATCGATCTGAGGGCCAAGCCACGCAGACCTCCATCATTTAAAGTTGCAAACCATACGATCAAAGCTGTCTGAAAACGCAAGACATCGAAGCTGAAAAGAGATTATTAGTTGTGTCCTTGCCTCCATTGTCTGAGCCGCAGTCTATCAGCATAAAGGCATACTGCAGAGGGCGTGACTGCTAGACGGTAATCATACTTGGGTGTTGAATCCGTGAGCAGTTTTCCGTATGATCCACGCACCTGCAAATAAATGATACGGGCCAGATGATAAAGGAAAGTTCTCTGCGGCTAAGAGATCATTCAAACGTCAGTCAATCACTGCGCATTAATCCACGCAGCCAATCATCACTGTGGGTTATCTGCGTCTCTCAGGAGATCGATCCACAGGCTATCACTGGCTCAGAGGTTAGTTATATGTTTCACATGTCTGCGTTTTTCATGGTAATAAATCGAACCAGCGGACAAGGGTCTTCAGCTCCAGCATTTACACCAAAGTATATCAACGCGCATTGGATTTTCCTCATCGACATTTGCGTGGCCAGGTCATGGTTTTTCTGAGTTACGATTCTTCAAGCGCCGGATTTGACTTGGCATAAAATCGACTTACATTTCTCTGCCGTCTGCTATCAACACGCCATTTGCTGGTGATTGAGCCTGCACAAACCTAAAGATCAGTGGAAATCAGATTAAAATCATTCAACGCTTTGAAAAATTCTGCCAAGACCCTGAATGCGTCTTCGACTGCGTTTCAAGCAATTTCCACGCGGAGTGCTCACGAGTTTTGGCGTAAATCGGCTCAGAGAAATCAAATCGTTCTCCTGATCGCCGTCTTGAGGGTCTGCGTGCGTGTTACCAGGTAAATCAGTTCAGAGTGAAATCATTCATACATTCAGGTTAGCCTTCATTCAAGCTCTGGAAACGGTATACGTCAATTTCTTTTCCATTGTAACGCAGAGGGTAAGCATCAAAACGAAAACTTTAGGGCGGCACTTTCGTTAGACTTTTTTTTTTTTATGCGTAGTTATGTTTTACGTTTCATTTAGATTAAAAAAATTTATGTTTCCTTCATTTAGAATTTTAGATTTACGATTTTGTTACATTATAATTAGATTTTAATCATTTTAAGTTTTGATTTTAATTTTAATTTAGAGTTAAATTTTGGTAAGTTTACTTTATATTAGATTTTAAGTTTAAAGATTTGTAAATTTTAGATTTTTTCTAAATTTTCATATTTATAAAAAATCAAAAAATCAAAAAAGTATATATATGCATATAAAAGATCTGTAGTCTTAGGTTTGGTTAGAATTTTTTGTTTAGATTTATATTTTGTTAGATTTTAAATTTTTAGATTTTAATAGTTAATCATTTTCTTTTTAGATTTTTATTATATGGAAATTAAAAAATAAAAAATAAAAAAGATTTTTGGTTTAGTTTAATTTTTTTATTTATAGTTTAGTTTTAGATTTATTTTTTAGATTTAAAAAAAAAAAAAAAAAAAAAAAAAAATTAAAATTTCGAAAAAATAAAAAATAAAAATTTCGTGGAAAATTATTTTGCCAGATTCAGTGGTTTTTCATTGTTTTCATTGTCATATCTTTCATGCTGAGATCTAAATTTTCAAGTCGAGATGCGAAATTGATATCTGGTTAATGGTTTATGATTCGTGGTGGTTTAAAGCATTCATTTTTTTGAAAATTCTCAATTGCTGAATATCGTTTTGGTCATTCTAAGAGCATTGTGATTTAGCTGATGATAGATGATTGATGTTCATGGTCCATATTTTTATATCATTTAACAAGTAATCGTTTTAACCACAATCTCTTAAGGCACTGGTCTGCTAAATTAATCAAATCCATCGAGTGCTTTTTATATCGTATCTCGTGTCTCCCAACCAACTGGTCAACAGTTGGTCTCATCATCTCACAGGGACTACCCCCCTTAGCCGCGGGAGACAGGCTTAAATGGAGGGATCGGGGATCAGAGTGACAGCCCCCGGTCTGAGGGTTGTCGTGTCAATCCACGCGACAACACACTGTAATGAATTTTTCCATGTTCTACCTTGGGACCTTGGTTTTTAAGAAGAGAAATAATTGCAATGTGATTTTATTTTTCTTGTACCAAAGTTCCACGAACATCTTATGCATATTGATATTAATCATACCAAATGAGTCCACCCAGAAATATCCATATCAATAACGTAAAAATATGAATGCAAAACATATTTATCCATGGTAATCTTCAAATCCTCAGAAATCTAAACAATCTCCCCCTCAACCTATGTCCTCTAGATATGCTTTGCAGGAAGTTGGAACCTACAATTGTTTAGCCAAGTCAACATTGATAAGTCATGTTTTTTGCTAGGCTTTATGGAAATATTGACCTTCTCCTATTGAAGGGATCCATGAAGCTATGTTAGGAAATTTTCCAATGCACATAAATCCCTATGGCTCCCTGTATTCTTCTTCATTGCATGGGACCACTTGTCTAAAAATACATTTTCAGATTTTTCGTCAAAAAGCCTTAACTTCTCGCAAGTGTAAAGCAACTTCCACCATATGGCACCATCGGCCTTTTAGATTAATGTATGGAATATTAAGAGTTGGAGATTTTGACTTTATACCATTTATGTATACTTCACCATCAGATTCTCCTGTAAAATACCTCCTCCTTGTGAAAATCCCAAATTTGAACTGGGGTTTTGAAGAAATAGCTCATTTTCAATGTAGCTCCTTTGCGCAAATACAATTTTCAAGGCCACAAATTTATAACCCCAATCTAAAAATAACATCAAATTATGTTGCTAATGGAATAGATCCAAAGGTAATATACCATACTTTTAAAAATTTGTTCCAACTATAGTATGTTTCAACTAGTGTGTTGAGATTGCAATTTAAAAATGTTGTAACTTCCTCAATCTTTGTTCAACATCACTTTTATGACCACAATTCAAAAATGGCATCAAATATTGCTTCTAATGTAATAGATCTAGATGTAAATGGACACGCCAATATAAATTTAATCCATTTATTGTTTGGTTGTCCTAAGGCTTTGTACCTACAATTTAAAATGATTGCAACTTCCTCAATATTTCTCTAATCACCCCAATTCGAACATGACATCAAATTCTACTTATAATGGAATTGATTCAAATGTAATTAATTGCACCATTAAAAAGTTATTTCAAACATACCTTAGAAAAAAATATCTTCAAATCTGAAAAGAAAAGAAAAAATATCTCCCACTACCCAAATCGATGCTTCGATACCACTCGAATGTTCTAGATATGCAAAATGAAAGAACACAAGAATTTAGAAAATGCCCTTAAGGTACAACCACACCAACAATTACTCGTTAAAGAAGTAACCACTCCACAAGTAATGTTTTTTGCAATACAAATCTAACATGCTCAATACCATGATATACATATGTATAAATACTCTCATATGTACTCCTAGGGGCCCATGTCCATAACCCCTTATTATTACACTCCATAAATATTACCTACCAACTAACTTGTGGACCTTGTTCAGTAAGTATAGCCAAATTACATTAATTAACCTCCCCGGTACCTAAGACTTTGTCACTTATGTGCTTTGGCACATACAATGAACATATATTATGTCTTTGGCTTGTTCACTTATTACAAGTACTCCTAGGGGACCATGCCAACTACCACTCAGTACTACACTTCATAAAATATTACCTGCCAACCAACTTGTGCGCCTTATTTATGAGTATGGCCACAATACATTAATTAGTCTTCTTAGGCCTAGCACTTTGTCAATTATGTGCTTTAAAATATACAATGAATAGATATTATAGGTTTGGATTGTTTGCTATTACTATTTTTTGAGTTTTATGCCATTTAGACCCATTGACAAATAGAGTTTCGCAACTCGTCAACAGAAGGTTGCCAGTTCAGTGAAGGTGAGACGCTGATATTGCCCCCGCCAACATTCGAGTCACTTCTATCACAAGCTCGTATTTGTGCTCATGCTTATGGATGTGCCAACACACATAACAGCAATTGGGGCCAAGCGCAAAGCCTTGCTATCTTTGGCAGAATAGATAACCCCCACTCACGGCCTCTTACCCAAAGGACTCCGAATTTAATGGTATTAATTGCTATTTCTCCCAAGTTGGGTTCAGCCATGCTAGCCATATTAGGCAGCTATTACAAACACAAAAAACCACTACTCAGCCTAATACTCTTGATCTATAAAGCATTGTGCCTTGCCTGGTAATAAAAACAAAGTGAATCGACCTGATTGTATTGATTTCTATAGCATTGTGATTTGCCTGGTGCTCAATGCACCCAAACTGTCTGAACTGATGTATTCCTCCAATCATCTAAAGCATTTCTATGCATCAGCAAACTCTGGCAATTGGATCATTATTTGCCAGTTGCTTGCATCTCAAGAGAGGGGAAGGTGGTTTTGTTCCAATCAATCATTCAGATTGAGAAATTATATTGGAGAAAAACGGTTGGACCAAGCAATTGAGTTTAGTCCAATAGTGGTTGCTCTGCTATGCGCAGCAAAACAAGCAAAGAGTAATTATCGATATCCGAGTTACACAGAGTACGCACTGTTTGGGAGAGAGAAAGGACTATATTATCTAGAGTACAATAGGTCAGTCTCGTGCATTTTTCTGAAAAAATAAAGCAGCTGGGTTTTAAAACCATACAAGACCCTAGCGGTAATAGAATTGGCCCTAGTAGCCATGGAAATAAAACTGAGTAAAAATAAAGCATTTTAAACATCTATCTCCATATTCACTACAATAATTCTACACCCTGCGGGACTGTAAAAGCTCTATTCAAACAAAGTGCAGTAATTCCACCGTCTCGCTCCAAGAAAAGAAGAAAAATAAAACAGAAACAAAACAGGGCAATTAAAAGTTCATTGAAGCAGCAAAGAGAGGTGGTGTCATAGGTTCGGTCGAGAAATGAACTTACATCGTTCGATAAGAGGAGTTCGCAAGCAACTTTTACTCTCTTCTCTGTGTTGGAGGCAGATTATGCCGCCTCCGAGCGAGAAAAGTTATATATGTTGAAGGCGCCAACTATTCCTGCTCCGTCGAAAATAAAAGCTGGCCAGGAAAGAGGGAAGCCAATTCAATGGTGTGTTTGTCTTTTATCATTTTAAATTATTTTTTCAGTGAATGGGAGGGCTTTCGGTATATGGGAGGATTTTATTATTTTGGTAATGTTAAATATGGGCGGATATTAAATTAAAATGGAAAATCATATATGGATTAATAAATATAGATTAAATGAAAATAAAAATAAATAATGATGAGGGATATTTATTAATATTAGCATGATTTATTAGATTTTAACAGGTAGAAGATTATTTATAAGTTTTTAGCTTTTTATTTTTATGTTGAAAAAGTATTCTTCTTCTTTTTTATTTAAAAGGTTAAAGAGATTAGTATTGTTTTATATATTTTAAAAATAAGATTGATTGTGAATATAAGATGGACCAAAAAAAATTATATTCAATTTTTTTAGTGTGGCAAACTGTAAATTTAAAAATTTGGAGGGGATTTATTATTTTTAGAATGTTAATATGTGTATATCAAAATTAAAACCAGCGTGGATCTATTTTAACTCAAGATCTATCAAGTGCTTAGAGGTTTTTGAGTGTAAAATTTGAGAAAAAGTTTGCACAGATTTAATTTCTTTGATCCAGAGTTAAGATTGATCCAGACTAGTTTAATTATTAATAATTAATCATTATAATTATTTATTTTTTAAATGTAAATTTAAATTTATTTTTTAAATGTAGTTTGACCGAGTCGAAGTGTTTTAATTCATAATTATAAATATTAATTCTATTCATTTATGTAATTTGACCTAGTCAAAATGTTTAGATAACATAACAAGACATTAGCCCCGAGGGTTAGCTCAATTGGTCGAGTCCCCATCATTAAAGCATCTTTGTTATTAAGAGGTCACAAGTTCAATTCTCTTGACACTCTCGGAGTCAGGCTCTATGGTTGAGCTAACAAGATGGGATCCCTTCGGTTGGATCTGTCTGGTACAAATATTCTGTGAATGTGGCGGTCACCGATCTCTAAGGTCCATGAACCACATAGGAAAAAACATAACAAGACATTACAACATCCAGGATTAGATGTAATGATTAACCCAAGCTAGATCCATCTTAATTTGGATCAGTCAAATGCCAAGAGGGATCAATTCTCTTTTCAATCTAAAAGATGTTTGCATCTCAAGAGATTTGATCCCACTTGGTGCTTGGTAGATCCGAAATTAAGATGGATCTAGGCTAGTTTTATAATTATAATGATTAATTTTACGTTTTTTTATTTTATTTAGTTTTATTTTATGTTAGTTTTAGATTTAGTTTTATGTAATCTTAATTAGTCAAAATGTGTTATTGATAATTATAATTATTTTTTATTTTATTTTATTTTATTTTATTAATTTTATTTTATTTTTATTTTTATTTTATTTTGACCAAGTCAAAATGCTAAACATTACAATGTCTCTACCATACTAAGTTGGATAGCATCTCTCAACACAACCAGCCTAGATCCATCTTAACTCCAGATCTACCAAGCATTGAGAGGGATCAAATCTCTTTTCACTATAAAAGAGGTTTGCATCTTGAGAGATTTGGTGTTTCCGGCCACTCAGTAGATCTAGAGTTAAGATGGATCTAAGTTGATTTAATTATTACATCTCTACCATACTAGGATGGATAATTTTATGTTTTTTATTTTATTTTATTTTACTAAGTCAAAATATTTGACATGACATTACAAACGCTTAACAGGACACTACAACATCTCTACCATACTTGTCATGCCCTATTCTGGCAGTGGTCTTTCAACCGCACATAGGCACGTGCAGCACCGCTACCCAATTTCTTTTCACCAATACTAATGAGTATGTGCTACGCCTAACATTCAACACTTAGATGTTTTTTTGTAATTCTACTAAGCATTCATCATTTTACACAGTGGAAATAACATTCATCATCATCCTCATATAAATTGCACAGCAGATAACTTTCTTTTTAATGGGAGGGGAAACTCCCACATTAGAGTCTGCCCAATAATAATAATAATACAATTTTAACAAGTATATTTACATCCATAGTCTTTGCCAAGAACCCCAAATTCACCTTAACAAACTGCCAGAATCAGCAAATCGGCATGCTCATTCAGGGTCGCCCACCTCGTCGAATCGGGTCGCCCTTTCGTTCAGCAGCATCCTTGCTTGTTCAGTCGTTCAACTCGTTCGGGTAGAGGCGCCCTACCTACGGATTGACCTCCGCGCTCGTTCAGGCAGTTGTGCTAACCATGTCACCGTTCACCGTGGCTCATCGGGCAGAGGCGTCCGCCCCCGGGTCGCCTACAGGAACTCGCCTACTACAACTTGTCGGGCGGTCGCACCCGCTGCGACTCGTCTGCAGTCCATTAGGCCGTCGCGCCTGCTGCAACTTGTCCACAGTCCGTCGGGCAACCACGCCCGCTACAACTCGTCTGCAGTCCACCAAGCAGTTGCGCCCACTGTAACTCGTCCGCGGGAAAGGTCGCCCACTTGCGGCTTATCTACCCAGAACTTCAACTGAACTCGCCTTTCACTTTTCTTCCTTGGCTCTGTACTACAACCCTCTGTCTGTTTGTACGTTTCCCTTCTTATTTTACTCTTCTCCTTTGCTCATCTAAGTGTATAATCGATGCTTTCTCACTTGAGTTCCATGGTCCTTCTCTCCACCAACTCGCTATCTATATATACCAACTTGTCGTGTATTAAGGTGGGTCGGCCTGCCCAAGCCGCGCACACAAATTGTTCATAAAATCACCAAAAGGTGCGTCGATTCACCCAACTCATCGTTCCACATGTCGACCCACTGACTCGTCAGTTTTTCGACACCTCTATAAACTCGTCGCATGCGCCCTTCTATACTTAGCTGATTTTTCCTTTTCGGTTTTTCGACCCTCCAAGTAGCTTGTCGTTGCATGCTTGCCAAGGCACATCTGACCGAACACACCCGCTCGTCATCGCAACTCGGCTTGTCGCCTTTAACCGAAGTTCACCACCCCTCTATCACACATCCTCAGCTTGTGGGCGTGATAATATTGGGTTCGAGAGTGCTTCTCGATGCAAAAAAAAAAAAAAAAAAAAACAACAAAAAAACAAACAAACAAACAAAAACAAAAACAAAAAACAAAAAAACACACACACACACATATATAATAATATTAATATTAATATTAATGCAAAACTTGAGGAAAGGTTCGCACATATTTGTTCTCTCTAGACGCTTGATAAATCCAAAGTGAGTGAAAATGGATCTAGACTAATTTAATTATAATTAATTATAATTATTTTTTTTAATATTAATTTACTTTTATGTAGTTTGACCGAGTCAAAATGTTTTAATTAATAATTATAAATATTAATTCTATTGTTTTCATGTAATTTGACCCATTCAAAATGTTTAGATAACATAACAAGACAGTAGCCCCGAGGTTTAGCTCAATTGGTTAAGACCCCATCATTAAAACACCTTTGTTATTAAGAGGTCACAAGTTCAATTCTCTCAGCACTCTTGGGATCAGGCTTTGTGGTTGAGCTAACAAGAAGTGATCCCTTTGGGTAGATCTACTTGGTACAAATATTCCATGAATGTAGCGGTCACCAATCTCCAAGGTTCGTGAACCACAGAGGAAAAAAACATAACAAAACATTACAACATCCAGGATTATATGTAATAATTAGACCAACATTGGTCCATCTCAACTTCAAATCAACTAAACACCGAGAAGGATCAAATCTCTTTTCACTCTAAAAGAGATTTGCATCTCAAGAGATTTGATCCCTCTTGGCGCTTGGTAGATCTGAAGTTAAGATGGATCTAAGTTGGTTTTATAATTATAATTATAATTATTAATTTTATGTTTTTTATTTTATTTATTTTTAGTTTTTGTTTTAGTTTTATGTAATCTTAACGAGTCAAAATGTTTTATTAATAATTATAATTATTTATTATTTATTATTTTATTTTTATTTTATTTCGATTGAGTAAAAAATGTTAAACATTACAACATCTCTACCATACTAAGTTGGAGAGTGTCTCTCAACACAACCAGCCTAGATCCATCTTAACTTCGGATCTAGCAAGCGTTGAGAGGGATCAAATCTCTTTTTACTCTAAAAGAGATTTGCATCTCAGATATTTTATCCCTCTCGACGCTTAGTAGATTCAGAGCTAAGATCGATTTAAGTTGGTTTATTTATTACATCTCTACCATACTAAGTTGGAGAACTTTTATTTTTATTTTTTGACCAAACAAAAATGTTTAACAAGAAATTGCAACATCTCTACCATATTGGGCTGGAGAGTGCCTCTCAGCGCAATAAATATAAATTAAAATAAAATATTATTTTTTTAATTGAAAATAAAAATAAATATTATGATGATTACAAATCCAATAAAACCAATATGGTTTAAGAAAGTAGGAAATTATTTGAATTTTTTTATCATTATATTTCTATGTCCATTGAGAGAAGCATTCTAAGATCATCATAATCTTATTAATTTAAAAGGTCAAGAAGGTTGGTATTTTGACAAATATTTTGAAAATAAAGTTGAATGTAAGTATAAAATGGACAACAACAACAAACAAACAAAAAATGTGTTTTTCATCTTCAACCTTTTTAATACCACAAACTACAAACTTTTCATATTTTATAATTGTTAAATACACACGGGCAGCAAGAATAATCTGAAGGATAAAACATGAGAATGCAATTTTTATTAACAACTGATATACATTTATAGTACATATTGTGACCGTTGGGTTCCACATCCCAAGGTCTCTTGGACTCCTTTTGTCTATTTGGCTTCCACACTAACCCATTGAGAATTAGGTGTCCAACATTCCCCCCCTTAATCCGAAGGGTTATGTATGAGTCCAAAAAGAGAGCTGTAATACAAAATGTGCAAAAAAGCATGGCAACACTAGGCTAAATGTGATCTCTGAAATATTGGTATAAAGGGCGGTGGTTTAAGGATGACCACCAACACTAGAATGCTTAGTGCAGTTCCCGGAACTCTTCCAAAACTGGCAAGAAGCTGAAGTCTTTTGCTAGAGGAAGTGCTCCTATTGATTTGAAGAGGGAAACCTTCAACCATTAAAGGGAGGTCTCACCCTGAATAAAAGGGAGAACTTCAACCTGTGATGGTTTAAGGATGACCAACAACTCTGGAATGCTTAATGCAATTCCTAGAACTCTTCCAAAACTGGAAAGAAGATGAAGTCTTCTACTAGAGGAAGTGTCCTCAATTTCATTCATGGAATTCTTCCGAAACTAGCAAGAAGCTAAAGTCTTCTGCTAGAGGAAGTGTCCCAGATTACCAACTAAAGGCATGTTCACGGGCATCTTTGTCTCTAACTACAACTCTGAAACTGGTGTGGTAGGTTGTGGCTCAGGCTCGCTTGATGTGACTTTGAAGCTTGTAGATGACCAGCATTTCCCCCCCTGTCAGATACAAGGTGAGATGATGGAGAAAACTCAATTGCAAGACTGTTCAATACTCTGGAACAAGTTCTGACATGTGATTGGAATATCTTCTTGGCTATTGATGCCCATTGCCAAGAAGCGATCCATCCAAGATGAATCTTTGTTCTTGCAGGACATTTGTTTCTGAAGCATCTGTTTGAAGAATGACTAGTTTTATGACAGTGCTTACATGGATGAATATCAAAACAGTGATCTTTCAGATGGCCAACTCAGTCACAGTGTTGGCATTTCACAATTTGTTGTTTGTTGTTGTTGCTGTGGAAGAGGGGCAGAATCTGGAACAGCTGACAGTGAACTGTCATGAATGAATCCAGCACTCTGAAACTGAATGGGCTTTGAGTAGTCTGGAAAATGAAAGGACAAGTCCTTGTCATATCCAAGACCAGTTCTTTGCTTGTTGTGGACAAGTTGTTCCTAAGGTCTAATGATGGGCTTGGGAAGTGCAGACTGAGTTTTTGCATCTGCAAGTACAACTATTGCTTTATTGGGCACTGGATCTGAATGAACTTCAACAATATTGTCTTGCTATTTATGGGAGTCTGCTTCATTGTTCTAAACAGAAACAGGTTCAGAATGACTCCTCCGTTTTAATTCTTCTTGCTGTAGCTGAGATTCGAGCTGCAAAAAATCAATTTTCTCTTGTGCATTTTGTAGACAGACCTGAATGTCTATGAGAGAAACTTTGCTGACTTTTAATGTATCATGATTAGTAGACAATATGAGAGTTTTGAGGAACTCTAATACTTCACTGATTCTGGCCATTTATTCTTCAATGTCAGATTTTACACCTTAAAAAACTGATCACAACTACTACTCAATGCAGAAAAGTAATACCCACTCACAGTACACAGCAATATCCTTTATAAATGTGCAGCAAATGAATCAAGGAATCAATGCATATATATGTAGACAGAAACTATAATGAGTTTTAAATACAGTGCCACAACTGGGGCAGCAACAACTGCAAACTTTCTTGGATCCTTCAAATACTAGAAAGAGCTGTCACAGTAGAAATATCAACAGTAAATTTCTCTATTAAATCATCCTCTGTGAGATCAAGAACATCATGATCAAATACCGATCCATTGTTGTATACAGACTACACAATCAATCCATAGGAAAATGGCCGAATGCCAAGCTTTGCCAGCAAAACTGCCTCGGAAGAACCAACCTTGTCTCCTTTCTTAATAAGCTCCATGGGTGTTTTAATTTCAATAGTACCTTTGTTAATAGTTCACTGGTAATGTAGCTTCAGCAAAGATGTCTCCAACTTATCAGTTCCTTTCAGGGAAAACAACCATACATAATAGCCTTTAATTGGCCATGTCCAGCAGTGTTATTAACTCTAAAACTCGTACCAGTCATATGCAAATTGCACCAACAGCTTCCATGTTCAATCAGTGAGCAAGATGGGCTGATATTCCACTCGATTTGGTCTCTAGTCTTGGTCCAGACATGTCCTTGCACAAACTGCAGCTACAAAACTTCTCAGTTTCAGCGTAATTCTGGCAATTGCAAAAGAGGTCTGGATAGGAACAAACACATAGAAGCCTGGGACTTTATGGGGTTGATTATCATTTATTTTTTAGCAGAAAGCATAACACAACTTCCTCTTTTTTTTACCAATACCACACAACAACGCAAACACAAGACTGGTATTAACACATAGTCTTACCAATAACAAACTCAACAACGCAATGCCCTCTCAGATATTAACACCTGTCTTAAAAAATGTTTAACTTGATGAAAAAAGGTTTAACACACATGCAACATATACACCTGAGCAACACGACCAACGAGGCCAACTTTGATATTATATACTGCAACACCAACTCTGATATTACAAACTGCAATGCCAAGACGCTAAGCTCCTACAATGCTCCCTTAACTTTGCTTGGATTCTCAATAGCCGAACTTTCTTGCTCTCAAGTGTTTGTACGAAGGAGGCCAAACAAACATTTCCGCTGTTGAAGTTGCCCGGATGGTACAGTATGAGTCCGCGCAAATACAGTGCAGTTTGGGAGATTGTCAACAGTGATTTATTCGATAGGCAAGGCCAGCCCCCTTCCTTGTCGTTCCGGTTATTGGTTACCGGTGGCGCGGAGGGAAGTTGGGTGTGGCAGGCTGGACGCAATTTGCTACCTGCAAATTGGAAAGTCGGCTCTGTTTATGACTCCGGACTTCAGATTTCAGAAAGAGCACTCGAATTCAACTGCGCTTCTATTTACGGCATCTGTCCCTACGACATTACACCTAGAGGCTGGTTGATCTTGTCAAGGAGTAGCGTGGAGAATGCAAAGTAACGAGAGTGAGTTTGAGGCCTCGGATGATGAGCGTCCAGCAGGTGAGGTTGCTGGAGACGAGCTTTGAAACCAAGAGCAAACTCGAAACAGAGCATCAACAAGATGGTGCCAAAAATGTTATCACTTATTTCTTTAACCCGTGCAGTCCAGAACTCTCGGTGTCAGGGAGGTTTGCTACACATTTAGTCGGCTCCGTATCAAATTAACTAAATGAGATCTTGTTCCTCTTGAACAGGTGCCATTTATATTAAGATTTAAATTAGAATACCGACGCTGCATGCAAGCAATTGACTTATTTTAAAGCTTATATATTAAATTAAAAGAGTCCAGCTGCATCCAAGTAGTTATGTCTTATGTTTAAGCTTATACATTCCGACACAAGCGTGAATGGGTCAACCATATCAAAAACTTTGAAACTTATTCCATTGGATCAAGCCAATGACTACTGCGACCAAACAAACTGCTAACATTAATTTCCAACTGAAACTGAAAACTGTACAGTGTTGGACACAAAACTATACAACAGAGGTATATATCATTAGCATGATACCATATAGCGCTCTGATACCAACATCGTTCTAATACCGAGTGTGTAGTGGTCCTTCATGTAGTACTCCCTCACACTTCTAGCATCCGAATTAGAAGTAAAAGGCTTGCGCTCTCAGAAAAAGCACATGCTCGAACAATGTGCTTGTGCACAAAACAGTGCAACTCATCTCCTGTCAACGCATCCCATATTTTGGCACTAAAATCAGTTGATCCTGATGAGCAAGACAGGATTAGGATTCTTCTGTCTGCCTCCAACGATTACGACTGACAATTCCTCCAACGCCTCTGGCAATGTCCAGAAGGTATTATGCAAGGAAAATATTATAGCAGAGCAACGCAACGTAAAAAAGGTCGGTCAGAGAAGAGGGTGCAGAAAATTATTATGGCAGAGAGCCCAGGGTGCAGAAAATTATGCACAGAAGACACGCAGAGAGGCAGCGTTTGCAGCAGGTCTCTTGACAGAGGGCACAGGCTTGACAAGGGCGCAAACAATATCAAAAATGTATATGACACTGCATGGGGCAGGCTATAATAAGGTGCAGCGGCATGTGAATGATTAATAACAAGATTTAGTGGGGGCAAAGAGCCCAATTTAGGTCCTGCGTTCTAACAGTTGCAGATTTCAGAGAGTCTAAATAACGTTGAGGTTTAGAAACAAACTCACAGAAAATGACCACAAAAATTAGTGGCTTAAATTGGAGCAGGACCAGCAATCGCCCGCTCTGATACCATGTTAAACACACATGGGCAGCAAGAATAATCTGAAGGATAAAACATGAGAATGCAATTTTTATTAACAACCGATATACATTTATAGTACATATTGTGACCATTGGGTTCCACATCCCGAGGTCTCTTGGACTCCTTTTGTCTATTCAGCTTCCACACTAACCCATTGAGGATTAGGTGTCCAACAATAATCACGTATATTTTATAGATAAGTATAAAATATATTGGTAGCCCAAAGGGTTAGCTTAATTGGTCTAGAGCTAGACGTGAAGTTCTTTGATATTGTTGCTAATTGTTGTTGATCACAGGTTTGACTCTCTCTGATTCCCTTAGGGCAAGGTCTCGTAATCAGAGTCGAATTGCAATTGCCACACACACACACACACATATATATATGCATGCACACAGATAACTCTTCTTTGTTATCAATGTTACAAAAATATTATTTACGTTGATAAGTGTGTCTATTTTAGAAATTATAATTTTAATTTAATTACTAGTGCAGTCATATAAATGAAACAAATAGTCTAATTAATATACGAAATGACCATTTTCCAAATAAATTTTCTAGTCAATTCTATCCAAAATGCATTTTTCAAAACCATAAGTTTAAGTTGTGTAATTTGAAAAGATCCAGTGCCTTAGGGATTTTTCCAAATGTTGAATCCATTTATCTATCCAAAAGTTTATTTTAAACAATAAGAAATCACAATCTCGCTATAAATTGTATTGCGACCAAAAAAAAAAAAAACATTTTTTCAATTAGTTAAACTAGGCCTAAATTAAATGGTTGGACATAGGCCTGAATCCATGATAACAACAAAACACTCCATGATACATCTCACATTATTAAAATTTAAAATTAAATCACAAAAATTAACTAAATTAATTAATTAATTGTTATTAATTATAAAATGAAAAATGTATGAGTCAAATATATATCAATTTTAAAAAACATATAATCAGCCTAGATCCATCTTAACTCTAGATCTGCCAAGTGTCGAGAGGGATCAAAACTCTTTTCACCCTAAAACAAGTTTGCATCTCAAAAGATTTGATCCCTCTCGACGCTTGGTAGATCCATAGTTGAGATGGATCTAGGATGATTTAATTATGATGGTTTGCAGATTTATGTGGTGTGGTCTTTGAGGTTTAGAATTCGGATATTCCATAGTTTTCATTTTGTGTTGTCTATGTTTCAAGTCTACACTTAATTATAATTATTAATATTAATTTTATGATTTTTATTTTTTTCAATTATTTTATTTTTATTTTATTTTGACCGAGTCAAAATGTTTAATAGGGCATTACAACATCTCTACCATACTGGGTTGGAGAATTTCTTTTAATCGAATCAAAATGTTTAACAGAACATTGTAATGTCTAACTAGACATGACAACATCTCTACATACTCGGTTAGAGTGCCTCTAAGCACAACAAGATTCACCCACTTAACCATGCAGATTTTTAGCCTATAAATAGGCTATTGTTACAACACCATGGCCCAAAGACAAGAGATGAGAAATATTTAGGGTTTTTGTAGGTCACCGATCAATGGTGAATTCTAGTGATTCAGAGAAGAATTATGATTCTAATGAATGGATGGTAGCTCAAACCTTGATTTTACAATGCCATGCTGAAATCCAAATATGTTCTTCGAGTTATTCAAGAAGCTCTAACCCTTAGTTTTCCTTTGAAAGAGGATTCTTTCAGTTGTTTTTTTTAGATCAATGTTTGGTCTATAGATTTAATGGGTTTTGGTCGTGATTGAATGATCTCCACAAATGGATTTATGATACATGGAAACCCCTTTTAACAAATTATCTAAATATTTACCCCTTGGCTCGGTGTTTTTTTTTTTTTGATAATATTGAGGATAAGCAGAATATTTATGAATTCGGACCTTGGTTTTGAGGCAATGTTGGTTTTTTCATGCAACCCCTGTCTTGTACCTTTGATATAGTTATAGCATCAATCTCCACAACTCATGTTTGGCTAAGGATCTTGAACCTTCCCTTGCATCTTTGGAAGCTCCCAACGTTATATTTCATTGGTAATGCATTTGGGAAGTTTTATTGCCGCAACCTGGAATCTGTGTTGAGATGGATTTCAACAAGGATTTTCCTATTGAGGTTAATCTGACGGCTCCAGACTATGTGTGGGTACAAAATATCAACTAGGAATATGTTCATTTCGATGCTGAGTGTGTTATGAAATAGGGCATGTAATGGAAAATTGGCCAAAGTGTTTGCAAAATAATAGAGTTCGAAAAAATAACTAAAGGACCAAATGGCAGGAAGGAGCTTAGATTGAACATTATATAGTATACAAAGAATAAGAGACTCAGGGTAAAAAAGAAGAAACAAAAAAATAGGAAGAAGTTATTGTCAAAGATGATTCATCCAAGGAAACAAAAACCAATCAGGAAGAAGTGTATGAGGACCCTCCAGATTCAGTAACAGTGGAAGTGCAACATAGTCCAGTGAAATTCGAACCCCCCTATGAATCTTTAAAAAAAAAAAAAAGAGGGAGAAATTGAAGACAACAACACTCAATCATTGAAGGGAAACCCATGAGACACAACAAAAAATGCAAGTTGGATTCAAGTGGGGAAGAAGGGAAAAAATATTTCGCCAAGGAAAATCAGAAGCCAGTCAAAATTAAATAAAAAAGTAGTGAAAATGGAATGTAAATGTATTTGGATCTTAGGAGTATTTTGGGAAAAAAAAATAGTTGGAATGGGATTGAAATTTTTGTATCATGGAGTAATCACTTGATCAATTGGATTGAGCCTCTGTGCTCAATCTCAAACATGCAAAGAATATATATATTGGTAATTGAAGAAATTTAACGGTTTTGATCTAGATCCCAACTTTTTTTAATAAATACTCTCATATCTGTTTCTTTGGAAAAACAAAAAACAAAAAAACAATGCCATGAGCCAATACCATGGCTTATTAATAGAACATGCTCAAAAAGTCATAACTAATTTGATATGACATTTTTATGGGAGCAATATAGCTAATAGACAAAATGGTCTTTTCCCCCCAAATCTTGCAATACAATTTGGGATGATATTGTGATTTATTGTTATTTAAAATATGTTTTTGAACGCTTAATTGGACCCAACACCCGAAAAAAACCCCAAGGACAGTTGAAATTTGCAAATTAAATAGCTTAAACTTGCGATTTTTAAAAATTTCTACTGGTTTTTTGCAAAATTGGCCAGAAAAATGCTCTAATAGAATCCATTTTTGTCTATTAGTTAGACTACATTTTCTTTAGACTGATAAGTATGTTTATTTTCGAGTAGGACTTCCAAAATTTTAATTTAATTACCAAAAATTATTAGATGGATGGTAGGGATTTAACCTCCATGGAATATTCTAGAATATTCATAGTAGTATACATGGATCAATAGTTGTGATTTATCTCCAAAGCATTTATGCCCTTTCTACTCTTCTAATTAAAGGGGTTAATTAAAAAAAATGCCATTACGTACAAGTGCCATATGCTATTTGCAGGAACATTTCTCTCATGCCCATCTTTGAAGAAACTAAGAGGTTGATAAGTTCTTTTAACTATTCCACTTGCTCTCCCATGCACACGGAAAGGAATCAAGACACAGATAGCCTTTCCAAAGAAGGTTTGTCAAAGGTTGTAGGGCCATTGGAGGTCACAAAACAACATGACGACAATTTTGTTTCTTTTCACAAGCCCATTCATGATCTTCACATTGGCATTGTATAAATCAGCTCCAAGCACCATTTTTTAAATATGTTTTGATAGCTTTTTATGATGATTACAACACTCTGACAGATCATATTTGTAGGCATACTCTGTTTTTTTTTTTTTTTTTGTTTTTTAATATACTTCTTTGAATAAACATTTTTGTTTTCTTGTTTGAGGTGGGTCATAGATCCCATGCTAACTATCTTTCTTCTCATGAATGCAACTAGAGTGTGCATTCGCATAATGTAATTTTATCATTATCTTGATGAATGAAATTACGATTTTTATCCTAAAAAAAATGCCATGTTAAATGGGTCATTGTTTGTTGAGCATGTGGCATTGATAAGCTATGGTATTGACCCGTGATATTGGAACAAGATCTATTGTTATGTTAAAAATCTCCATGATAAAGTGGAGGTAAACCTCTATGGTTAAGAATCTTCTTCCAAATTTTTTTAAATATATGCATGTTTAACTTATATATTAATTATTTTTATAGTTAATAATAATTTAAAATTAAGTTAGTTTTTATGATTTTTCGAATTTTAGCAGTGTGAAATGTATCATGAAGTCATTGTTTTGATGCCTATGGGCATTTACCAACCATTTAATTTATATGGCTACACAAGTGTTTAATTAGTCGATTAATTAAAAGTGTAGAAAGGGCATAACTAATTTTGAGATAGATCACAACTTTTGATTTTAATTACTATTAAGAATGTTCTAGAATATTACGTGGAGATTATATCCCTACAATCCACGTAATAATTATTCATAATTAAATTTAAATTCTAGAAGCCATATTCCAAAATACACACACCTATCAATGTAATTAGGTGGATGGTAGGGATTTAATCTCTATGAGATATTCTAGAATATTCTTATTAGTAATCACCAATCAAAGGTTGAAATTTATCTCAAAAGTAGTTATGTCCTTTTTGTCCTTTTAAGTAAATTGATTAATTAAAAAAATGTCATAAGAACATGTGTTGTATGAACATGAGTTATGTTTTTTTGGCATGCGATATTAGTAAGCCATGGTATTACCCCATAATATTGTAACAAAGTCTAGGATAAGAATCTTTGTGGAAAAGTGAGGATGAATCTTCATGGTTAAGAATTTTGTTACATGGTTTTCTAAATGTATATATGTTTAACTCATATATTAGTTCTTTTTATAATTAAAATAATAATTTAAAATAAAGTTATAACTTATTTGATTTTAATTTATTTATTTTTAATCTTGACAATATGTGTATGGACATTTTCTAAACCATTAATTTATATGGCTACGTTAGGTAAATATTAATTGACAATATATGTGATTTAAAAAGTTACTACTATTATGTGCTTACCCTTTTACGGTGAACAAATCTTCTGTTTAAAGAAGAGATTTTTTTACATTCATTAGGTTTAACTTCCCTTTTAGCTTCTTTAGGTGAGATTTTAAAAATCTTTCCCATGCTAAGGAGCAAGCAAAATGACCTTCTTTAGCTTTGTGACAATTTATAAATAATTTTTTATTTTATTTTTTCAACGAAACAGGTATTTGGATTTATAGATACATAGTCGAGATTGAAGGCCAAAACCTTTTACAAGAGAGTTCAATGGCTACCTCTTCTATTCCTATTCCTATTCATGTTACATCACTTTTTTTCCTTCTTGCCTTTCTGCTGATCTGCATAATTCTACTTTGACTGTATTTATAAATCCTCCAAAAAACATTGTCAAATATTACAAATTTGCAATTGATTTAAAATAAATGAGGTTGGCAACCGCTTCCATCTTCATTATTGGATAAAGATCCACCTTCACTAAAGCGCAATGCTATATAACTACTACAAGAACAGAGAAACGAGATCCCTGCTAACATGAATACTCAGCTACAGTCATGAAAGATCCCAGATTTGCACGCGCTGAACCACCAGGAGGGGATCGAAAACATCCAAAATCAAGGAATGGGGAAGATGCCCAAAAATTCCTTATTGACCAACAAATTTCCTTGGGGCAACAAAGCACCCATATTCTCCATTTCATCTGATTTTTTATTATGAGCTCTTAGAACATGAAATAGATCAATTTCTTCAAATGTTTCCAACTGGTTGATGATTCAGCATTGCAGAGAGTCTCCGAGAGGATCCAAGCAAAGCTTTGCCTTGTTCAATTGTTGTATGACCAAGAGAGAGTCACCAATGACTACCAATTTTTTAATTTGCCTTTCCCTAGCCAGTCTCAAGCCTTGGAAGAGAGATAAAAACTTTGCTTCATTATTTGTAGAGACCCATAGCCCCCATGCATATTTTATTTCTTCCTCTTCATTGGGATCGATAAGGACCCCACCTCCTCCTACATGTCCCAAATTTCCTTTCGATGCCCCATCGAAAAACAGAGAGAAGAAACAATTTCCTTTCCTCCAATTTTTTAATTCAAGTGTGAAATTTTCTGAATCTACACATCGGAAATCCTAATACAATCACTGGTTTATCATCTCCTACTTGTTTTTACATTCAACAAGTTATTTAATTATTTAAACTATGATGAAAACACTATTATACACTACATATACATATAGATCATGAATTGAAAATAGAACGAGACAAGAACACAAGGGACATCGTTATTTTTGGACAAACGTCCCCGGAAAAACCTAATGTGGGAAAATCGGTGCAGCATATGGAGGGTTTGTATTATTAAGAAAGCAAAATCAGAGTACAATAGGTTACCTCTCACACCAGCTAGCCTTTCAGAGAAATTTCGGCAGCAAGAAATACATATGAGGGTTTACCTCGTTCTCAAAGTCACAACTGAGCCACTAAATGGTTGACTCCGACAAGCACTGCGAAAATCCCAACACAATCTGCTTTGTGTGGGCTAGCATCTTGCCTCTGGGAGACTGTGTCACTTCTTCGCTGGATTGATTTGCTCATAGGAGCTTCGACTTCAACCCTCTCGGCTCAGAACATCAAACTCCCAACAAAATCTAAAACTCCCAACGATTATCTCGCACTGCCACTGCAAGAACCCTCTTGGCCTGCGTTAGCTCTGCGTGAGCCCCTTCCTGGGCTGCATAGGCCCTTGCACTGCCTCTCTGCCTGGTACTCGTTGGCTCAGAACTCCTTTCCAATCCAACTTTCTGCTACTACCCCTCTCACTACAATAGATCACTTGTTCCATTTTCTCAGCAAACCTCGCCCCAGGAAAATCGAACTCATTGATCTATCAAGTGTATCTCCAACTGACCCTCAAGCCTCCTCCTATAATTTTCATGTTGAAGAATCAACGGTCGATATTAAGTCCCTAATCAACAGCTAAGATTAAAACAGACTTGATCCTCGTCACTTAGAATTTTCTCACCCATATTCTTATTAATAACCATTAATATTTTTATTTTCCTAAGTTTAGACTTAGGAACCCATTAAAAATATTAATTATTTTAATAACTCCTCATCCGGGTGGAATTTCTCCAAACGATTTCAAGGTTTTGGAGATCTCATGTGTTCTAGCCCCTCCACAAAATTTCGGAGCTAGAGCACATCTGATTCTACCCAAAATCAACGTCAAGGTCATCCATCCACAGCGTCCAGTTAGAAATGAAAATAGGTTTCAAACATCGATCGGCTTGAAGGGAAGGGAGATCTAATTTGCACCATTTCCTGTTTGCTTCTGGAATGATTAAGAGATCAGTTGGATCGAATCCCTTAGCTATTATTTCCTCTGCTGCAAACTGTTTTGATTTGGCAGCTGTGACACTAGATTTAACCTCTTTACTCTGAAAATTTGCCTAGTTACGAGTTATCCAAATTAACCAGCAGATATATTTAGGGAGGACGCTCTAACATCGAGCGACTATTGGGTCTTTTGAACAATTCCAAAATATTTTTTGAATCCAATTTGTAAACATCTTTTCCCAAGATGTTGGGAAAGTGTCCATCTCTATTACTTCGTTGAATATTTCCTTCTAAACAGAGAGAGCATAATTGCAGATCTTGAAAAGATGATCAGTTGTCTCTTCCTTCTCTTTGCACAGGACACATCTGGATGGTCCTTGGATTTTTCTTTTCTTTAAGTTTTCTGTTGTAAGGATTTTCCCCAGAACAAGCTCCCAACAAAATATGTTTACCTTGGGAAATCCATCAGTGTTCCAAATAGACTTCCACATTCCCACAGAAGACAAATTCTTGCGGTTGTGGAGCAACACATCATATCTTGTTTTCACTGAGTATGAGAGGTTAGAGGAGGTTGTCCAAGTTCTTTCATCTACTAGTTTAGTGATGATAGGAGCACACCCTTTTAAAGCATGTATCATCATACTCCATTCAGTCAATAGATGTTCTGGAAGACAGACCCAACCTCTCCAATGACCATTATCATCCCAGGTTGAAAGGTCAACAATATAAACTAGCTGATGGACATTCATTCAGTTTGCCAATTCATGCATTTTGGGGTTTTGATTCAAAATCTCTTTCATATGTAAATGATCTTTCCATAATTGAATCCTTTTCCCATTTCTAGCTTTCCATCCTAGATGGTCAAGAATCAGGGGACAACTCCCTTGCAGAGCTTCCAAATCTTTGATCCCTTCTCATTCCAATTTTCACTTTCAGGTCTTAGGAGTCAACTTTTGTGAAAGTACTTTCTAAGGAGGGTTGACTTCCACCATTCAGAGGTGGGAGAGATCAACCTCCAAATGATATTGGCACCCATTTCTATATTCATTAATTTAGGATCCTTGACACCTAAGCCCCCACAGAGGATAGGAAGCCTAACTGTCTGCCAATTGACAAGATGAAATCTATTTTCGTTGGACTTGCCTCCTTGCCACAAAATTTTCTGAAAAGTCTCCCAATTTTGGACATAACCCCTTTAGGAGCTAGAAGAGCCATACTATAATAGAGAGGAAGGGCAGATAACACTGCTTTAATGAGCACAAATTTCATAGCTACGTTGATCCATTGTATTCCCCAGTTCATAATTTATTTATTTATTTTCTGAATCACAATTTCCCAGTCATCACTATGAGTTGCACTGGAAGATATTGGAAATCCAAGGTATTTAAAATAATTCCATTCATTACAGACCGAGAAGGAAAGGTCCCTTGCGATTTCAGTCAGGATTTCTTCATTGTTGTTCCAGCCATAGATGTGACACTTCTCCTTATTAAGCTTCCCTCTGGATAACTCATGATAACTACACATTATCTTTTGGAATTGATCTGCAACAATTTTAGAGGCCCCTCCCAATAACAAGGTGTCATGTGTACAAAGAAAATGGTTTACATTTTTGACAATTTGAGCAATGCTCAACCCAACTAATTTTTCTGTCCAACCTGGCTTTTTCCATATTTATGCTAAAAGGTTATACCAGGATGATGTATAACAAGGGTGACAAAGGGTAGCCTTGCCTCAAGCCTATCGTTGCTTTAAAAAATCCTACATGTCTTCCATTTACCAACGGGGCTATCTAGGGGGAGCTTATACAAGCTGCAATCCAATGAATAACCTTCTCTTTGAAGCCTATTTTCCTCATAGTTTTAAAAAGGAAGGAGTGCCTCACTCTGTTGAAGGAATTTGCCATGTCCAAATTTCTTACCATACCTGCCTCTCCTGATTCTTTGCTGGAATGGATGGCCTCCTGCACTAAAATTATATTGTCTATTATCTATCTCTTCTCCATGAATTCCCCTTGGTTTTCAAAGATCAAAGAGGGAAGGATTTTTTTGAGCCTAGAAGCAATAATTTTTTAGATTATCTTCTATGAAGAGTTGCATAAAGAAATAAGACGTTAATTTGGCAAAGCTTACCAGATTTGATTCTTTTGGAATGAGAGAGAGGAAGGAGGAGTTTGTTCCCCCTCCTAATCTTTCCTTTGATTTGGAGTTATCATTTTTTACTAGACTCCACATTGCCCTGTAAAGGCATATTGAGAACCCATTGGGACCAAGAGCTTTATCTGGAGCGAGACCCCATATTGCCTTAACGAACTCTTCTTCGCTAACCTCTCTTACCAACTAGTGGTTGTCTTCAATCGAGAGGGATGTTTCAACTGGATTCAAAATTTCAGTAACCATCTCCTCATCTGAATCTATTTCTTCGTGGTACAAGTTGCAAAAGTGGTTGAAAGCCTATTACTATATATCCTCCAATGAAGAAATTTCCTCTTTTCCTTCCGAGGTAATTTCTTTAATCCTATTATGGGATTCTCTAAATTTCACCATTCTGTGGAAGTATGTTGTGTTTTGATCTCCCTCCTTTAGCCAAAGACTTCGGGATTTCAACCTCCATAATTGTTCTTCCTTTAGCAAATATTTATTTTGTAAGGGTTGCTTCTGCTTCTAAATGATTCAGAGTTACCTCCTCTTTTTCCATTTTTCATTGATGAACTTCTAATCTCTTTTGCAACTCCTGTCTCTTCCAACCTGGGGGTTGATATTTTGATTTTAACCAATTCCTTAACTCCCTTTTTACAACCTTCAGTTTGTTTTCCCATACAAAAGAGGGTGAACAGGAGATCGACCTTTTCCAAGCCTGTGCAATCAACTCCAAAACCCCATCTTCTTTCAACCATTCTGGATTAAATATGAAAGGTATTGGTCCCAAGTTCTTGAGATGGGATAAAATTATCCTGATTGGCTTATGGTCCGACTCTCCTTGAGCAAGAACAAAAGTTTTTTCACTCCATCCCTTTATCCAACCAACAATTGTGGATCAAGATCGCTCAAGACGAGCAGCAATGTGACTATTTCCATTGTGCTTGTTTGACCAAGTAAACTTTCTGGTCTTTGGTGGCAAATCCACTAAATCCCACTCCATCATTAAATCTTCCATTCTCTCTCGAAAAGGATCTCGAACAGGGCATCCTCCTCTTTTCTCTGTTGCCTTTAAAACTATGTTGAAGTCATGTTCCAACACATAGTTTTCAGGCCCAAATTTCTCCCTTATTCTTCCTGGGGAGTTTCAGAATTCCAATTTTTCTCCATAAATGACAGCCTAAACAAAAACCACTAGAGTTCTCTCTCCACTGCTTTTTTCCTCCAATATTGTTGCGATCTAGTGCTATGATCTAATATTGTCCACTAGATTAAATTTTGTGTTCGACAATGCTCCCATTCCTCCTAAAGCACCATTTGAATCAAGTGCAATTCCATAACTGTTTTTCCAAAAAAAATATGGATTCAATAGATAATACAGCCTCAAGTTTTGTTTCCTGTAACAATACAACTGAAGACTTTTCCTTTCCAATCATATTTTTTAGAGCAAGGAGTTTTTGGGGGCCTCCCATTCCCCTTAAGTTCCAAGATAAAACTATCATTTCAAGGAGGGAGATTTGAGAGACCCACCACCTTCTTTTTTCCCTTCAACACCTTTCGAAGATTTTGCCTTGAGGATTTCCGGGATCACTGATTGATTCCCAAGATTTTTATTTTGCTCAACCTCCCTTTCTCTCACTGTTTTCTTTGGCGGTCTTCCTTGGTGCTTTTTTTATTGCTTTCTGTTTCAAGGTTGCTTCCTTCATCAACCCAACTCAACGACTGTGTCTTATTTTGAGTTGTAACCCCTGTTGGAATATTGGATTCGACTTCTGCTATGTCTTATAGCATATCTTGATATTGTTTAAGATCTTGAGAAGATGCTTCCTCGTCATTCTTCTAATTTTTGCATCTTCCCCCACCTCATTTCCTTGGTTCTCATCTGGTTCAAGATCTTGGCCATTTATTTCAAGATCTATGTCCTCATTCCCTTCATGATTCTGAAGAATTTCGAAGAAGTTTTCAGATGTTGTTGTCCCACTCTTTCCCTTACTGTTGTGTTAGAAATAAACATTTCTTAACTTAGTTTGTATTTTAATTTTGCTATTGCAAATTCATTTACATAAACTAAAAAGTATGGTTGTTAATTAAGTTTATATCGAGTGGTTTGGAGGAATGATTGCTATCCTCCCCACACACAGTTAATTCTCGCAAATGATATGATGAATTTTGTTGTAATGTTGAGTTTGAATAACCCTCCTAGTGTTCCCACAACAAGTCAATTTGGACAAACTCGATATATAGATGGGTCCATGGTATCTATTCAAAATTGAATCCATCACATTGCCAATTAGAATAGTCAAATAAATATTATGGAGGCGCACAATGGATACATAGGGTGTATTTCTCATGTAACACCCAATACTTAACATGGGGCATATATAAATCCATACCCAATGTCACAAAACAATGTACTCGTGGTTCAATCCCATGTTGCAATTGATCAAAATTTAATAAAAAATCAAACAAAGTATCGGTAACCAAAAGAAGCAAAGAAAGCAAAGAATATAAATAACTAGATTTATAAACAAGGGGACAATCAACCAAATAATAATGTTGGTGATGAAGGAAATGCCCTATAATTACAAAAGCAAGGCCAACCCTTTACAAACCCAAATTAGAAGGAGGGAAATAATAAGGGGATAAAAATGGAAAAACCCCCAATACCCATGAATAAATTCATGTGCATGGGATCATTATAATAACATGTATCTAACACTTCACCTTTTAAATGAATTTTCTCCAAAACCCATCATCAATGTCTTCTCAACAATCAATGGTTTTGCATAGTCATGTCCTCCATCACTAAGTGCATAGGGTGGCACTAATCCACTCGAGACTTCAACCTTCATCATTGCTTTTAACAATGATGTTCATAATTTATGCATAACTACTTCAGAGATGCACATAACAATTGACAATCATAATTATGAGACATAATACATTGAAATTAAGAGTCAAGAGACATCATTTGTACATGCAAATATCCCATCATATATTCCAATAATGGGAGTACAAAT
Organism: Pinus tabuliformis; assembly: GCA_031772625.1. Taxonomy (NCBI): domain Eukaryota; kingdom Viridiplantae; phylum Streptophyta; class Pinopsida; order Pinales; family Pinaceae; genus Pinus; species Pinus tabuliformis. Next base: position 1,880,355,173 of record CM062819.1, on the reverse strand, counting down.
GATGCCCCAAGCTCATTTACATTGCAAAGAAGGGTTTTTATAAAGGTTCTTATGAAAGTACTTCTCCCTCTTTTACATTTGGTAGCAAAGGTGGGTGGATGGATGTTAGGGTCTTACCCTAATCTCCATACTTTAGGATAATTAGGAGTTAATTAATTAAATTAAATGTCCTTCTTATTTAAACACAATGCTCTAGAAACTGGATAGTTATTTAATGTTAAAGGGTCATTTTTATCAAATAAGGCCCACTCGCTAGTTGGTACTCATGAATGATGAGATCACAAGTAGTTGAAGTTTTGCTATTGAGAATCTACTTATAAAGCTAGAAGGATATGCTTTTTTTTTGAATTGTTGTTGTATTTGGAGCTTTCTCTTTAAGAGGTTGTGCTACCTAAAGACACTTGTGAGCATTGCTCTTTTTGGAATTCATTGATACAATGGTTATCTTTAACTAGTTGTCTCTTGCATTTGTTCTTCTACACTTGGATATTTTTGAATATCTTGTTTGTGATTCAAATTTAAGGGTTAAGGATCTATACAAGTGGTATCCAATCTCTTTCTTGGGAAACAAGTGGAAGCGTTTTTTCTCTCGCTATAAAATTTATAGAGGAAAGGTAAGGTGATGAAATTCATATCAAATTCTAAAGCTTTCAATGGAGAATCTAAGGAAACCAAAAGCATAGTTGAGTTCCTCTCGGAGAAGAAAAAACGCAAGCTCAAAAAAATCACCCCAAACAAGGTCTGGAACATGAAGATATTGTTTATCTCAAATCAACTATTTTAGGAAAAAAATTTCTAGTGACAATTACATTCATGTAGAGAAGATATATTTTAACAAAATACCTAGACTTTCACCAGGCCAATGCCAATAGACATAGAGTGGATGTGGCATTTCATAATGGGATTATAGAAAAAATCTGTTTCAATATCGAGGGAGTTATGGTCTTTTCAAAGTTGTTGCTTCACAACCCTTGGCACATAAAGTACCTCTATTTAAAAGTAAGCTACTTCCGCACATGATTCTGTAAATTATTTTTAACATTATAGATGTGTTCCTAGATCTTCAAACAACATGAATATTTGTCATTTAGCAGGTAGACTTGCAATTGTGGAAGAATACATGTACAAAATACAATTTTAGCCACTTTGTTACACACCTCTATAATTTTTATTTCCACTCCTTCATGTAGTATAATATTAAATTATTTGAAGACTCAACGTCGTTTCTTTGCAATGGTAGCATGTGTTAATGAATGGAGGAAGAGTTAATTGATTATTCCTCAGACAGTTTAACTCCTTCGGACATTTGGGTGGAAGCCCGACCTATGTCGAGAGCTGGGCAAGAACCGGAGTGACCGTCATTACCGGAAGGGCAGGTGAATACTATAGAGTCAGTGGTGTATGACATGGAAGAGTCTCTGCAAGGTTTGGGCCTTTCTCAACTGGCTGAGGCGGTGTCTGAAGGGTTTGTTCACTTGGGAGAGGGCACGAGTTCGCCTTTTCTTTCTATCCCGTCACCGTCGGACCTTCAGAATTGGACAACCCAAAACCAATGCGCCGAGGATTTTTTGCATAGCGTGGGGGTTTCGTTGGATGGGTCATGTGTTTTGGGACACAACATAAACGAAGCTGCGAACATTCTCGTCAGTGGTCAGGAGTTTTTAACAAAGGGCTTTCCAAGCTTAGCCTCTTCTAGGAATCCTCCACCTTTGAGATTCTTTGATGGCATTGCGAGAAGGGAATCTAAGGGGGAAGAGAATTGTGCCTCGGACTCAGATGAAAACCCACAGGGGGCTGAACTGCAGAAATGTCTAGCCCGGGCTTCAAGTGTTAAGGCTGACAAAAAATAAAAAATTGTCGAAACCTAGAAAGAGTGGTCGTTTGCTAGTCTTTGGGGAAGGTATAGGTATGGACAAAGCGGCTTTGACAGAAAGCACGGTGCTGGTGGGTAGGGTCCGTGGTAGGAATTACTCCCCGAGGCATTTGAAAAAATGGACTGTGGAGGTGTGGGGTAATGTGATGGAGCAACTTCCTGCAGTCTTAACGATGTCTAGGGGCTGGTTTGCCCTTATTTTTCAGGAGCGAGAACAGGTGAATTGGGTCTTGACACGTTATTGGCACTTAGAAATGACTCCCGTCTTGTTATAGTGTTGGTCGCCTCTCTTTGATCCGGAGAAGGAAAATTTGGGGGCTGGGCCAATTTGGGTTCGTCTCTTGGGGCTTCCGCTTCAGTTCTGGGCAGAAGACATTTTCAGATGCATAGGGAATGATTTGGGGATTTACCTGGACCATGACAAAACTTATCAGGACTCTGGTTGCCTGGCAATGGTTAGAATTCTTGTCCATTTGGATACTCGTGAAGGCCTGGTGGAAAGCTATCATTTCCAAATGGGGGACATTATCAGATGGCAGGAGTTGGATTACAAGGGTATCCCTTTCAGACGTCGGCGTTGCCATGAGGTTGGGCATTTGTACAAAGCTTGCCCCTTAATAACTGGGTGGAGGCCGAGCCCTCCGAAATCTTATGCCTCGGCAGGTACCCAAACTGAGAAGAGGGTGGATTTTGCTCAAGTTATTCTACAGGTGAAGACGGTACAGGATTTGGGGGTGGGTGGAGAGGCGTGGATCGGGATGGACACCTGGACCTCTATCACCAGAGTTCACTCCAGAGATTTGGCAATGTTTTCGGGTACTTCTTCTCCTCCTTATAATCTATTTACAAACGATCGTCTGTTATCTATTTCTTCATCATCTGTTTGTATGGCGGGTCAAGTTTCTGAGGTTGGAAAGCTGAGCCCCGTTATCTGTCATGTGGATTCTGCCCCTTCGCCCTCCCTTTGTAACCCGTCTGCTTGTGAACAGGATGTTCACTCTCTAGATTCCAAGGGAAACACAACGTTTGGCGCCCCTCACCGGTATAACCTGCATTCATTACCTCCCTCCCTGCCCTCTTTCGGCCTGGATGAGGACCCTCACCCATCCTTACTGATGAGCCCCAATTTTTGGTACAATTTGGGCTCATTTGGCCTACTTGCTCTGCTCAAACCATTCATTTTTTATTGCTTATGCATTCATTTCTTGGTTTATTCGTGTTGTTTGTAGGAAGAAGGGTAGGCATTATATCTACGTGACTAATGCATGATGCTTTCAGGTTTTTGGCATTAAAAGGGAGCAAAGATCACGAAAAAGGAGACAAGGAGACAATGAGGTGGCACTGCTGGTTTTTAGGAGAGGATGTCCACAGTCTTGGGGACCTTCCTCGTAATTCCCACCATAGCTCCGAGCTCCAATCCATCTCCTCATCGAGCTTAGAGGTAGCCAACTGTTCTACAGGAACAGCAGTTATAACTGTTCTACAGGAACAACAGTTATGACTGTCCTACAGGATCAGCAGTTTAAACTTCAGTTGGACAGCCGAGCTCCTCAAATCAAGGACACCTGTTGGATGATCATTTTGCATAAATACTGAGGCCGTAGCCTTGGATAGAAGCTTTTTGAACTTTTGTATTGCTCTTGTAATTTGGAAGTACGAGCTACAGCTCGGTGTTTGTTCCTTTTGTAAGCCAATTTTGGCATGTCATCAGACTTTCGTTTATGAATAAAGGAAGGCAGATTTTGATCTCATTCTGAGTTTCTAAGGGAGCTATAGCTCTCAGGTTAGGGCCCAACCTGAGAGCAATAGATCTCCTCGGTGTTGTAATGTTATTTGCATTTCGTTCCAGCACTTTGAGTTTTTACTTTGACATGCAATTTGAATTTACAGTCAGTTAATTTAGCCTTTTTCATGAGCTGAGATAGGATTAGTTTATGGTGATTTGCTTTCAGTTGCTTAGGTTCGATAGGAGGATAGTTATAAATTATTGGAGCTCCAGCAAAAGGTTGTTAAGGCTCACTGCCATCTCTCTTAGGGATTGGGGTGCAGTCCATAACCAACCACCAAAAAGAAACGCAGTTCTTCTCACTTCCATGCAAGCTGCAACATAGACATTTTCGTTGAAGATCCATCCATGCATTTTTGACATTGAACCATACTTCTACATTCCACTTCCACGCATAAGTTTCATTTCTTGGTTTTCCATTGCTGCTCATAGGTTTCATGGCACAGTTATCATAGGTTAATGAATTTCTCGTTTTTGGTGCATAAGTCATTTGTTTCATTTACGCTGCTCCTTATCATTCCACTTCCTTCTTCTTCTTCTTGATCTCTCCTCAATCCACCTACTCGGCCTCTGTCCAGCTCATTTATCCTCCAACTCATCTATTGCCACGTAGCTTCATTTACTTAACCTTTCGTTGATCCCATCCTTCCAAGCCATCAAACCACTGCATGCACTCTTCCTCCATCTGATTTCTCTGCTCCTGAGCCATCACCAGCTCCATCTCCATCTCACCTATCCTCCCACACCACTCCAACACTTCACCATCTCCCAAAACTTCCACGGCCAAACATCCTGTAGAATTGCACAGACTTCCTGTAGAAACCCCTGAGTTTCCTGTAGGATCCCCTGCAGACTTCCTGTAGAAGCCTGCAAACTCGGTTGCTGAGCATCCGAACGTGGTAGGCTTCTGTGGACTGATGCTGGAGACCCTCTGGGACCTCCCCTAGCCATCCTGACCTTGCCCATGCTTTCCTTCCATTCCAACCGCTCCTGCACAACCAAACCCTAATCAAAAGCATCATCACAATAAATCCAACCACTTAATGAAAAATACAAAAACATGTCTTTTCAGATGCAAGTAGCTTAGATGCATGTATTTCAGTTCACTGCAAGTAATGGCATTATTGGTAGTTGTTTCATTCACAGTTTTGCATAGTTAGGGTCTAGCCTAGTCAAATTAGGGTTTACTAGGGTTTTCATGCTTTGTTGGCTTTCAGTTTCTTTCTGCAAATAGATTAGTCTCCTTTGAGTTAGCTTTCGTCCATCATTCATAAAGCTTCTTCTGTGAGCCTATAGAAGTTGGCTTGAGCCCTAGCGGACTTGTGCCAGCTGACCAAGTGACAGCTGCGACAAGAGCTAATACTTGTGCATACAGCACCGTCGCTTCCAAGTTTGTACGAACTACCGGGTTGATAAAATTAGAGATAGGAAGCTCCAGGAGTTGTAGCATTATTGCTACAATACTGGAGCCCACCACTTACCTCCAAAGGCCCCCTGGGGCAGATAATCTCGCCTATATAAAGCTATCAAAGGGCTAGCATGGAAGTGGCTTCTGGTATTCAGACTCCCATAGATCAGGTCCTTAGAGCAAAGGGGAACCCTGCAAAGGTTGCCCCATGAAGTGCTTATCCTTTAACTGCAAGGGTTTGGCCAACCCAGATAAAAAAATGGCGCTTCAAAGATTGTGTTTGTCAGAAAGATTGGATGTCCTCCTACTTCAAGGAACCCTAGGTGATGGATACCTTATCAAGAAAGTCCTAAAAAAGTTCTTTCCAGATTGGGTTTTTTTTTTTGGGATGTTAGAGGGAGATCAGGGGGAGGTGCACTGGGTTTCAACATGAGAATGATAAAGGTAGCAAATGCTTGGAGTGGGGAAGGTTTTTTGGGGAGTATCTCCTTCTCTACTTTTAATATCCCCATGAGGGTCATAAACATCTATGGGCCCTGCCATAATAGGGTGATTTATTGGGAGAACCTGCTCTAGGCACATTTTATGCAAGTTGAGAATCTGATTATTAGTGGTGACCTCAATTTCTCTCTTGGGCTAGCGGAATCTTGGGGCATAGACCCCAGATGGACAGTTTAACAGGTTTATTTTAGGGTTTACTGGATGACCATAGCCTGATAAACATTGACATGGCTCGAATCTTACCGACATGGAGGAATCACAGAATGGGGGTGGATGCCTTAGATAGAAGGCTGGATCATTTTCTAATCAAGGCTCCCCTACTGAACTATCTAGACTGCATTCGACAATTTGTGGGTTCAGGGGGATACTCTGATCATTCACCAATTTTCCTTGAAATTGAGGATTATAATTACAAACCTAGCTTGCCTTTCAAATTTAATGCATCTTGTCTAGATGAGGCGGATTTCCTTGATATCGTCAGAGAAAATTGGATTCACTGCAGTCTGGGTTCTGGTCCCTCGCCAGCGGTGGTCATAGAAAACAACCTAGCCTGCATAAAAGAGCAAACAATCAGATGGGTTAAGTCCAAGCAGAAAAGGGACGAAGAGGATTTAAAAAGAATTGAAGGGGATCTAAAACAACTTGAGTCTTCGGGGCTGACCAGTTATGCATCCCTAGAAGCAAAAGACCAATTAATTAAATTGGAGAAAGAGAAGATCAGGTTGTTGCGTCAGAAGGAGGAAACATGGTGGCTAAAAAGCAAAGCGCTATGGTTAAAGGGGGGTGATGAGAACACAAAAAAATTTCAGCAGTTCGTCAAAGGTAGAAAAACTATTAATTTGACCTGGGAGTTGAAGGATATACGGGTAGGGAGGCCAACTCTTTCTTTCAGCTTGTTGACATGGGAGTTCGACATTTCTCTAACATCTACAAGGATCCGAGGGGGACCTCCATCACTGAAATTCTCCGGGTAGCGGTGGTCATGCCTCGGTTTGTTGAAGAGGAAGATGAGGAGGCTTTAACTCAACTGGTTTCGATGGGGGAATTGGAAGTGGCTTTGAAATGCTTCAACAAAGACAAAATCCCGGGGTCGGATGGTTGGCCCATGGAATTCTACATTTCTTTTTTGACCTCATTGGGCAGGACCTTCTGTTGGCCATAGAGGAGTGTCGGATATCAGATAAGATGTCTGAAGGTTTCAACTCGACTTTCTTGGCCCTCATCCTGAAGGTGGACAAACCCCTTACTTTTGATGATTTTAGGCCCATTTCCCTCTGCAATTGTGTCTACAAGATCATCTCTAAAATCATAGCCCTTCGTATTAAGCCCTTTCTCTCCAGGATGATATATAAGGAACAATTTGCCTTTCTCAGTCACCACTAGATCCATGAAGCGATAGGTACTGCTCAAGAAGGACTTCACTTGATCAAATCCCTTTCCAAAAAGGTTGTTATCCTCAAGATTGACCTGTCCAAAGCCTTTGATCGTGTGAATTGGTCCTACATTCAGCTCATTCTTACTCATATTGGTTTCCCTCATCCTTTTATCAATTGGATTATGTGTTGCGTCTCCTCTGTCTCTTTTAGTGTCCTCGTTAATGTGGCGGTTTAGGGTTCTTACATGCTAAAAGAGGGTTAAGGCACCACTGCTCACTTTCCCCTCTGATGTTTCTTCTAATAATGGAAGGTTTAAGTTGGTTGTTAAAAGATGTTGGCTCAGTTGGAGACCTGGGAGGGGTATTTATCGTCTCACATCTTTTGTTCGTTGATGATGTAATTATTTTATTAAATGGCTCATTTTGTGACTCCTTTTGTTTCAAGTCCATCCTATATCTGTTTTGTAAAGCGACAGGGAGCCAAATTATGACAAATCAACTATCATTTTCAATGCATGCCTGCAAAATGAACAAAGATTTGCTACCCAACATTTTGCTTTCGTCAGGAAGGAGCTGGATTCTGGTCTCAAGTACTTAGGTTTCAGGTTGAAGCCGAATGGATATCGCATTGCTGACTGGTCGTGGCTGTTAGCAAAAATTGAAAGTCATATCAACATCTGGCAGCAAAGATGGCTATCTCGAGCGAGTAGGCTCACTCTGATTAAATCTGTGTTGGAGGCTATCCCGGTATATTGGATGTCCCTTGCTTGGATTCCAAAAAGAATTCTCCACAAGATCTGGCATATCTATTGCAGATTTCTTTGGCGAGGTCAAAATTTGGGGTGCACCTTTGCTTGGGTCAGCTGGGACAAAATCGTAAAACCTAAAAAGTGGGGTGGGTGGGGACTGAAGGAACCTCAGGATTTTGCAAAATCTTTGGGGGAAAAGATGGGGTGGAAAATTATAACCTCTGACAACCTCTGGAAGGAGGTGGTCTACAACAAGTACATCTACCCCCTATCTATTGCCGAATGGATAAGAATCCCCTGTCAAAACACTCTGGGTGCCTCGATAATTTGGAAAGCCATTGCTCACTCGTTCAACATTATCAAGGATGGTTTGGCCTGGAAAATTAGCAATGGTTCTCAGGTTAGAATCGGCTTGGATGCTTGGGCTAGTAGTGGGAACGCGCACATCCTTCCATGAGAAATGCAACAGGCCTTGTTGCAGGCAGGTTTCACTCGGTTAGCACACATTGCGGCGGTGGGGCGGCCTGCTTGGTCGAGGCTGGAATGGTTGGATTTCGAGTACCTGAGAATAGAGGAAATATGGGGCAGAGTTTGGTTTCGTTTTGTGGGTGCATTGGAGGAAGCCAACATCTGAATCTCTGATAAGGCCGATGAACTCATTTGGGCCAAGGCCCCAAATGGTAGGTACACCCCTAAAGATGGATTTGCTACGATCATGGAGGCTCGGGTCCTGGGCGAGGGTAGCTAGTGGTGGTGTCTTTTATGGAAATTAAAGGCCCCCCACAAGTCTCATTTATTCATGTGGTGCATCCTCACTAATAAAGTTCCTACTGAACCAAATTTGAGCAAATGTATGATGCAAGGCCCCTCCCATTGATGCATGTGTAAAGCTGATACTGAGGATACGGAACACCTCTTTCTCCATTGTCCGGTCGCGGCTGAGATATGGACCCTCATTACAACAGCGCTCTCGATTGATATTTAATGGGATGGACAAAATGTTAGTGATGCCTGGTAACGATAATGGTCGGCTTCTGCCTCTCAAAAAATAAAAAATCTGCCCCTCATTGTTTGCTAAGGTATTTGGTTGTTTCAGAACAACCTGATTTTTTTGGATTCGCCAATTCATTGGGTTGTCTCGTGCAAGCACATGCTGGCTATTTACAATATGATTCCCGAGGATCCGATTCAACAAAATATCAGAGTCATCGGCCCTGAACTCATACACAAAATCTCACCTTGGGCTTATTTCGATGGCTCGGCGCAAGCAGATGGCTGTGGTGGGGGAGTAGTACTTCATTTGAATGAATTTGTGTTCTTCAAAATAAAAGTGGGATTAGGGAGATGCACAAACAACTATGTAGAATTAAACCACCTTAGACACCTCCTCCTTTTCTCCAGGGAACAAAATTGCCATAAGATACAGATATTCGGGGACTCTTAGCTTATCATTAATTGGATTAATGGGGTCTATCTCTGTCACTTGCACACACTCAAGGATTTGCTGGAGGATGCTTTATCTTTAAAATCTCAGTTTGAGTTTTTTGTTTGCTCTCATATATACAGGGAAAGGAATGAAGTCATTGATCTTCTTTCCAAAGAGGTCGCATAGTTGATTAGAGGACATTGGTTGATCCATGAGTACAGGGCAGGACTTTCTTCCAGATCTACCATCGACCATTCATTTAAGGGGAGGAAAACCTCTTGGAATAATCTTCCAGATCATTTCTTTTTTGTTTTTTGCAGTTACTAGTTTTTTATTTGGACTGTTTTTTTCTTAGACTTATGGTTTCTGCAACCATTATTAATTTATTTGATCAGGATGTTTATGTAAATTTTGTTTATGATCTTAGAATATTACTGCTCAGTAGTGAAATCATTTCAACATGCTGGTTTGCAACATGTAATTTTCTTAAACTTATTTAATGAAAATTACGCTCTTTCCTGGGAAAAAAAACAATTTTAAATTATTTCCCCATTAAGTAGGATGGATTTCAATGTTTTATTAGAATTTGGGGATTTTGTAATTTATAGTATGCTAGGCATATGTAATTACTAAATAAAAAATGATCAATTGGGTTTATCTCAAGTGGTTAGGAGGAAAGATTGTTATCATCCCCCACTTGGGTTCAATTCCCGCAAGTGACACAATGATCCTTGCCGTAATGGATTCAAGTCTTGTTGTTGAATTTGAGTAGTCCCATAAGAACCAAAACATGCATATTTGAAGCTAATTTTGCATTGAAAATATAAAATGATTACAACTGAGATACTTTTCTTACTATATCTGGCCTACCACATGGGAAACTAAACTATAGACAAAAGAATAGAGAGTTTAGGGCAACATAATTGAAACATAGCTAACAATATGAGATTTGACATTTCACAGAGATAATGTTGCCCCACCATGGGGGAAACTAGAAAAAAACAAAAGGCACGACATTTGAATTATGCATAGTCTAAGATAATAGGCTAAGAAAAATAAACATAAAATCTAAAAATAAAGTGCCAATGTCCCTAGTGGGCAAACATGGAAACCCAAGGAATAAAACCATGAAACATAAGAAACTTGAGCATCAGGAAGACAATGAAGTATCGAGGTTGATTGGATTTTCCTCGACCTTGCACGAAGAAGGAATTGGAGAGCTAGGTGGAGATCTCATCTCTAGTCTAAAAATCCATCCTTCCACATCCAACATGAAATCCCTAAGCTCATATAGTTGAGCATGAGGTTCACTTGGGTCTGTCTCTATCCACAAGTATCTTACCCAACAACAACTTGATGTGCCAATACAAGTCAACTGTATGAATGTAATGGTTATGTTGTCCTCGAGAGTTGCTAGTGTCAAGAGCCCAAGGAGCAATACCTGCCATAACTTATGATCCCAAGTTCAATTGTCTTTCTTGTTGAATTTTAGCCTTGACCAATCAAATTTCCTCCTAAATATTTGGAGGGGTGTTCTCATGAAAGCTACGAACTAAAGACTTGACACGAAATCTAGCTCTAGAACCACTCGAAGCTCCTTGACCTCCTCCTCCACATCGACAACAAGTGCACTAGCATGTCATGATTGTTGAAGATAATAAAACTTTACTAAGGCATGATTGGAGTGGGTGGGAAGTTGCAAAGCCATTGGTGAAAGAATTTAACTAGAAGGTCATGCCAGGAGGGTTGCACTGTCAATGCACTCAGGGAAAGTCCTTCGTAAAAAAATTATGTCTAAGTTGGAGGGAAAGTGAGATGGGCCAGAGAGGACCCTCATACGCAGGAAACCATACATTATTCAAAAGTCATGGTGGAAAAAGGGAGCATCAAAAGTGTTGTTGTTTTTGCAACATCAGATATACATTCTCCAACGTTTTCATGTTGATTTTACTAGTGGGGGAATGATACATTCACTAATGGGGCCATGCTGATTTGGCTAGGGGTGAATGGCTTAGGGGAAGTCTTTCTGCCATGGGGCCATGCTGATTTAGCTAGGGGAGATTGGCCCACGATGCTCACACTGTGCTCCGGGATGAAGTGATCTACTTTTTATAGAGTGGGTTTGAATTATTTATTGATTGTGTTTTTTCACCCAACAATGGGGTAAAAGAGTATAGTCTAATGTCGAGTTGTGATGAAGGCTCCATTAGTGAAGGGGTTTCTTGTGACGAGAAGCCACCTTGATGGGTTTCCACTCAACATTAGAGTTCTATACAAATAGAAAACGTGTGAGAGGCAACTTATTAACATATCAAACTTATTTGATCTTTTTGGTGGAGGAGAAATTTTAGCTAAAGGATAAATATGTTCTACATATTTCCTTCATCATTTTTATCTCTCTTCTCAAGGCTGCACGTGTGAATATGTTTGACCAAGTTTGACCAACTTCTTAGAGATCACACATGTGAGACATTAACAAAGTTTGACTGCAGCAAGTTGACCATTGCGTGTGAAATTTCGCAAAATTGCAATCACATTGGAAAGTTTGTCATTAAATTTTAATGATCATCATCTTCAATAGCAATCATGAATATAACCATCTCTTCAATCGTAATCACGACTATAACATGTCTTAATCATTCACAAACTCATGAAAAATAGCATGTTCATTTCCTTAGTTCTTAACAAACAAATACGTTAACCTCATGCGTAGCATATCTCAACAATCTCGAAAAGACACGAAACAATAAAGAGAAATCAGATAGTACAAACATGACTTTATTTGAAGTGATATTTATTTGACGATACACTTCCCAATATTGATACGATGATAATGTACATTACATTTACAAAAAATAAATCATTGCATAATATAATTATTGAAATTAATCAAATAATATATATATAAACATTAAACAATACGATTTAATTTTCAATAAAAAACAAATTAATTAATAGTAAAAAGGCTCACACCATACTTTATCTACCTACAGAATTTAATAATTAATCATTAATTAGCAAATTATTAGTATTACCTATAACATAAAATTATCATTATAGAAATAATAAATAAATAATATATATTTTATTATCTTTTACTCTTATTTGTTATCAACCTTTTAAAGGCTAAAGTTAAACATGATATTTAAAAAGCTATTATGATTATCCAGTTAAACATGATATTTAAAAAGCTATTATGATTATCCTTTTAAGGTAAACCAATCCCCCTTAAAAGAGGTTGAAAATAAATTTATTTAAGCTCAACTCTCCTTCCGACTTCTTTAAGTGAGATTTCCAAAACCTTTTTCAAGACGAAGGGCAAGCAAAATAGCCTTCTTCCACTTTGACCATTCAAAAATATACCTTTATTACACTCAGTTCATAACAAAATTTATTTACTATAAATTCATTTGTTACTCTAAAATCATTTGCCTACACTAAAAGATATGATCATATTAACCACTTTATTGTTAGACTACGAACTTATCAACTCTAATTTATAATTTGAAGCAACAATGTATCAAAGCCCAAAACGAGGAGGAAGTTATTGTTTGTGATTTGGAGATGGACGTGGTGTATATTTAGGATATGTACATTTAATTACTTGTAACAATTTAAGATGTTTTAGTGTTTCCGCCTCCCATCAATTTGGACAAACCCATTATGGAGATGGGTATGCAATATTTGTTCAAACTCAAGTCCATTACATAATCAATTAAGACAGTGAACTAAGCATTCCTTATGTATTGCGTAATTCAAATGTTCTGAGACGAACGTATCAAAAAGTGCTCATGAAATGTCGAACACTTGAAAAGGGTGTATGTTCATTTGTTTGTGAAGTCATAAACTAGTATTTGTACCCAGAGGTAAAAAGACACGTTGATAGAAGTGTAGGTGAAGGTAGAGTGATGCGGAGGTAGCGTTATAGGAAACAAGGACGTGGATGTGAAAGACATGAGGGGTCGTGGGTCGAGGGGTAGGGGAAATAGAAAGGATTTGGTAAAGCAGAGGGTTGCGTGTGGGACATCACTATGTTATCAAAATTTGGCGAGTTGTCGGGGCGATCAAATGTCCTCATAGAGGCACCAAGGAGATAGAGATAGCCACAAAATAATAGGGATTAGAGCGAATCAAGCAAGTAAAGACTTAGAAATTAAATTTGTTGAAATAGCGAGATGGAAGTGGGAAAATACATACATGGAAATGTTGACATGCACCTTATCACATAGAGTTTCTATAATTATGTTTTGCTCAATTCATGAGTTCATCAAGTCCCCGCTCTTCACCAACTCTTCATCTATAAGAGGTGTATCCATGGCATGGCATTGCAAGTAGCGGAATAGTTTTTCATTACATCCACAATAATGTGTTTTTGCGACATCCAAATTGCCAGCAACATATACATGGTAGACTTCATCAACATGATGAAGCAAAAGATTTTTAGTTGATTCCTTGATTACTAAAAGCATCTTATTACTGCCAACGAGAGTAATATATCTATAACATCATTAGGTCAAGAAAGTTTGGAATTTAATTTCTTGAAGATACACAACGGATGAGCTTCTTTCCTACAGATTCAAGAAGTGCTTCAATGATGACGCAATGTAAAATGACATTTGTTCCAATTGCTTCTTTGGTAACCAAGAATGTTATAAAATAAACTGCAAAAACTTAGCAATTCATAGGACAAAACAATAATTAGGTGAATTTGAGCTCTACCTTTATAAAGTTGCAATGGCAGATTATAGGTTTGTGCCATAATAGGTTGCCGAGTCACGGATAAGTCTATATTTTTTATCACCCCTGAAATGGGGCTTTGAACAAATCTTATGAAGTCACCCTTAAAATATGAATAAGTGCTTGGCAAAAGGGCCAACTCATATCGACTAGTATTATTATGTAGTTTTTATGCCACTCCTCCATCGATCACGAAAGGTAAAACTGGTATCTTGAGGTTTGGAAGATCTTTTGGCCCAGGGTAAATGCCCTTGTGATTTATCCATTTACCATAGCCCTAATACGAGAAACATTTGAAGGATTATAAAGTTGGCCACCTTCAAATTCCCCTTGTATAATTGTTCTAAGGCGAGGCTCCAAAATACTAATTAGGGATTAGAACAGTGAATTCTATTAAAGAGATTTGGCTCAACTCTTGCCATCTTTCATTTATTTCCTCGGGTACATAGTAGACAACTTACAATATTTCTCCCTATGCTAGCCTTAGTTAAAATTATTTGACATTTAATAATTATATAGTTCCTACGCGCCGCTGCTACCTCTGCGAGCGCCCCTCTGTGACCCCTCCTCACAACCATGGCTTCAGAGGGAGGCTCTGAGCCTCCTTCCTCCCTTCCTCCCTTCCTCCTGGCCTTCAAGCAGCTAGTGGGCGACTGCAACAAGCGTCCTATTTCAGCCTCCCAGCAAAAGATCGTCAAGAAGATGGAAGCAATCTCGACTGTCACTCTCCTAGCTGAAGAACCCTGTCAAGCTGCACTGAATATTCAGAAAGAGGACTCATCAGCTAGTTCACTGGGTTATGGCCATCACCAAGAGCCATCGAATCGTGGGTGCAATGCAACTGGAGAGCACTTGTTTCAGAAGGAATAAAATGCCACTTTTTCGGTAAGGGTTATTTCGTTTTCATTTTTGACTGCATTGAAGATAAGAACCTCATCTTTAGAAACGAGCCATACTTCATGGGTCCCTAGGGTCTGTACCTGAACAAATGGACACCGGACTTTGACCCAGCCCAAGATGTGCCCTCGACTGTCCCTGTCTGGGTGCACCTCCCTCATTTACCCTTGCACTGTTGGAGTCCAAAGACTTTAGAATCCATCGAAAACACCCTTGGAAACTACCTTGACAGAGCAGACAGGAAGGGACAATACTCCTGTGCTAGAATATGTGTCAAGGTTGATCTGGAAGTTGGGTTTCCAGAAGCCATAAAACTAACAGTGGTAGAATGGTCTCACGTGCAAGAACTGGATTATGAGCAACTTCCTTTCAAGTGCAGGCATTGCCATGGATACGGGCACTTTGCAAGAAACTGTAAAAAGAAAATTGAGGAAGAAGCAGAGAAAATGAAAGGAGATCAATGGACAATGATGCAGAAGACGACCTCATCAAAGCAGCACAGCAAACCGAGAGGGAAAGGGGCTCAAGCAGGACCCATTGTGCCATCCACAGAGCTATAGCCGGAAGGGGCAGTACCCCCTAGAACAGATCTTCCCTCAAATTCCTTCGCAGCTCTCAGCACACAGGAAGAAACCCCTGTTATAGCAAGTGACGCAGAACAACAGGCCAATCCCCCATTAAACGAGGAAGGAAACACAAGGGTTCCCCCTGCCCAAACCGACTCCCCAGAAAGAGGCTCTTTGCCATCCTCTTATGCAGACATGATAAGAAAGAAGCCCTCGGAATTGACAGGCTCATCAGAAGAGGAGACATTTGAAAGGCCCTCAAAGCGGGCAGGGAGGAAATCCCTCAAGGAAGCAAGAGAGGAAGAAGCAGAGAGGCAAAAAATGCAAGGAAGTCAGTCCACTCTAGAAATGTCCATAAGTCGAAATACCAGAGCACGACCACCAAAGGGAGGCCTCTCCTCCACTACCCCAATTAAATAATGCGTATAGTCTCTTGGAACTGTAGAGGCTTGGGGAATCCCATGAAGGCTGCAGCTGTTAAAGATCTCATGAAAATAGAAACCCCAGAGATCCTCATGCTCCAAGAGACAAAAATTGAAGGGGAAGCCCTTCTAGATTTAAGCAGAACAAACTGGAAGACCAAAGCTGGGATGGCCGTAAGTGCAAGGGGAACCTTAGGAGGACTTGCCATGGTCTGGATGGAGGAATTGTTCCAGCTAGAGAACTCCTTCGAGACTCAACATTGGATTTACACTGAGCTTCGACATAAAACAAGTAAGCTCACTTTCACCGTGTTTAATCTTTATGTTCTTGTTCTTTACCTTGAGAAAAAAGAGTGTTGGCAAACACTTCTTGATTTTGTAGATAGCTATTCTCCCATGAACATTGTAATCGCAGGAGATCTAAACATCGTTCTTGACCCAAAAGAAAAAAGAGGGGGTAACAATAGCAGAGATCCATTGCTACCCCTTGTGGAGGACATAATTCAGCAGTGGGATCTTCTTGATCTTAAACCCAAAAAGGGGAGATACACTTGGACCAACAACAGAACAGGGGTGGCACACATCTCAGCCCGTCTCGACAGATTCCTAGTGCAGAGCTCTCTTTTGATGGATAAGAGAATAGTATCATCGAGAATCCCACCAAAGCTCACCTCGGACGATAAACCCATCCTCTTACAACTGGATGAGGAAGAAAACCTGCGGCCTATACCATTCCGCTTCAGACCTTTGTGGATAGAGCAGGAAGGGTTTATGGAAGTTGTTGCCAAGGCTTGGTCTATCACGGTCACTGGGTCACCCAGTTATGTATGGGAGCAAAAATTGAAAGCAACCAAAGCAGCTCTGAAAGAGTGGGTCAAAACGCCTCCCAACACGTTCACCACATATAGAAAAGAAACTGTCCAACAGTTCGCAGAAATACAGTTGGAGTTGGAGGGCAAAGACATAACTACGCAAGCATTGGAGAAACAACAAGTTGCACAACTTGCTTCTTTCAGCTCCTTTAGAAAAGAAGAAGAATTTTGGCAGCTTAACTCTCGAAGCCTATGGTTGAAAGCATGTGACCGAAACACAGCCTTCTTCCACAGGCAGTTCAGAGCCCGCCTTTCCTGGAATCACATTTCAGAAATCACCTTAGTAGATGGGACAGTCGCCAAAGGTTTTGCCCAAGTTAAAGAAGCTGTTGAAACTCACTTTCAGCGGTTATATACAGAGGATGGAACAGGAGATGAGGCGATCTCCAATGACTTCCTCTCCCAGATCCCTTCCTTGGTCAATGAGGAGAATAACTCAAATCTTATGAAACCCTTCACTAAGGAAGAAATCAGTAATGTAATATGGGGCATGGAGCTTGACAAAGCCCTAGGCCCATATGGTTTCTCAGCACACTTCTATAGAGCTTGTTGGACAATCATGAAATCTGACCTTCTAAGAATGGCAAAGGGTTTTCAGAAAAAGGCAAAAGTGGGAGGCAACACCAAATCCACCTTTCTTGCCTTCATACCCAAAGAAGTGAATCCAGTTACCTTTGACAAATATAGACCCATTTCGTTATGTAATGTCTCTTACAAAATTCTTGCTAAATTGCTCGCAAACAGAATTAAACCCTTGCTACGTAAGCTTATTTCTCCCAGTCAAGGAGGGTTCATAGTAGGAAGACATATTTTGGATAATGTGATACTTGTACATGAATCCATGCATTCCAGTCACCAGAGGAAGGAGCAAGGGATGTTGATCAAGTTGGATATGACCAACGCCTTTGATCGGGTAAAACTATCATTTCTTTACAAAGTTCTTCTCTCCTTTGGTTTCAGCCCAGCTTTTGTGAACCTGATCAAGGCCTGCACTGACAAACCTTGGATTGCCCCGCTAGTGAATGGCCGACCTACCTCTTATTTCCAAGCTTCAAGGGGGATAAGCAAGGATGCCTGCTATCTCCCTTTCTGTACATAATAATGGTAGACACCTTGAGCAGGAAACTGATAGCGGAAAGAAACAAAGGTACTCTCCCGGGCATTTGACCGACGACTGGATTAGAACCAATCAATCATGCCTTGTTCGCAGATGATTCTCTACTGTTGGGAGGAACCTCCACTTGAATAGCAAAGGAATTCAATGGGACCCTGCAAAGCTTATGTATCATTTCAGGAGCACTTATTAATAAAAGAAAAAGTGCAGTGTACAGTTGGAATACAGAGGAGCAAACCATACTTCGAATTGCTAGAATCCTGAACTTTTTGGGCTATGCCTCCTGGGACAAAATACAATACCTGGGACTGCCTTTAACCCTAGGGGCTAACCGAGCCTCACTCTGGACTGAAGTCATCGGCAAGACCAAAAACAAGATAGCTGCTTGGGATGGGCAGTGGCTCAACTATGCTGGAAAGCTAATCCTCATAAAGTTTGTCCTTTCCTCTCTCCCTATCTATCAGGCCTCCTTCCTCCTAGCTCCAAAGACAATCACGGATCAGATTTCACAGCTGCTCAGAAACTTCCTATGGTAGGGAGGCAAAGGAAACGAGAGGAAATTTCACTTAGTTAGTTGGGATATAATGAAAAGGCCAAAGCTGGAAGGAGGTCTCCAGATTAGAGACCTTGGCCTGGCCAACATTGCCTTAGGTGGAAAAATCCTTTGGCAGCTCTACTCACCAACTAGTCAGCCAATTACTTTGGAATAAATACTTCAAAGGAGCCTCATTGAAAAACCTCTAAGCGAACAGTGTTCCCAAAGGCACACCTCTTTGGAACCTATGTAGAAAAGGGCTTGCCACCTTCCAAAACTAGCTTTACAGGGTGCCTGGAAATGGAGCAAATATTTCGATATGGAAAGATAAAATCATGGGCAATCCCCCCCTCGAACATACAGTGGATTTAGCTGATCTTCGTGACTGGCTCCCCCAGCACGGCTTGCATAGTCTTGCTGACATCTCTGCTTGGGACAGTCATGGGAATTTGGAGGACTAGGTCTTCCCCAACTTGCTAGCACGTTTACTTCACCAAAAGCACATTCTCTTGGATAAGCTGAAGGGTTCGACACCTGTTAAATTACATGCATTGGATCTCTGGTTATGGGGGAAGACAGGAGTCTACACCCCTGCGCTTGGCTTTGCAGCCTTGCAATCCACGCAAAATCAAGTTCTCAACCCTTCCATCTGGTAGCGCACATGGGACGCATACAGAATCCCCAAGGTGAATTTTTTCACTTGGCTACTTATTCACAGGAAAGTGTTGACAGGTGAAAATCTTGCCCACAGAGGCATTATAGGGCCGCATTGGTGCATTTTGTGTAGATCGGCATTTGAAAACATGGACCACCTCTTTGTAAGCTGTGCCTTTGCCCAATCGGTATGGGCTCTCGTCCTTCACGGTCTCAACGCACCCGCCCCTCTCCAGTGTACAGTTGTGGATCTCTTCTCCACCTGGACTGCAAGGTACCCTAGGACTCTTAGCACACAATCACTGTGGAATCGGATCTGGCACTCCATTCCCAAGTTCATTTGCTGGAAGCTCTGGCTCGCCCGAAATAATTGGATATTCAACAATGTAATGTCCTCTCCCTTGTCAGTCGTCACCAGAGCTAAGGCGTCCTTGATGGAAGCTCTAGGAAACTACTCTAGCAAGTTAGACGATACCCTCATAACTGAAGAACGAAGCTGGCTAGGAACCCTTCTCCTTCGGGATAGTAAGAAAGTACCTACTCGCCCCACATTCAATCCGACTTGGCACATTAGAACATTGGATGCAGAGTTCCAAACATGGTGGAGGAAGGAGGGAAAGGTAACCGTTTTCTTCGATGGCGCCTCTAAAGGAAACCCAGGGATTTCTGGTGCAGGTGGAGTGGTCTACTCTCAGGATGGCTCCCGAATAGATAGCTACAGTTGGGGACTAGGACAGAGCACAAACAATCAGGCTGAAATTCTCGGGCTTCTTAAAGGTTGCCAGATCGCTCAGGAGCATGGACACAAAGCTCTTCAGGTCTTCGGGGACTCAGAGCTCTTGATAAAGACATTAAACTCAGAGGAGCACTTTAGCAATCCGGCTCTCAATAATACTCTCCAGAGGCTGCGGGGCCTGCTGGTTTTTTTTACCTCCTCCTCCTTCTTTCACATCCTCCGCAGCTCAAACAAGGAGGCAGATATCAAAGCCAATGAGGGATGTTGTCTGACTCAAGGGTTTTTCAAAAAAAACTCAGAAGAGCCCGTGTGGATTGCCATACCATAGCTCAATAGCGCTGCGCCGATCAAATTTGCCTCTATCACCGATACCCATCGAATATAGGCACATCGCTTGATCGGCTCACCCCTTAATCGCAAATCGACATTTCGGATGTCCATTGGTTAAGGCCGCTTCGCTTGACTTGCTCCGATGCGAATTGTTCCACCGATTGCATCACTATTCGATATGGTCTATGGTCCGACGTCACCGACAGCCTTTCCCCGATGCGATTTTTTGGGGATCGCAAATCGCAACACTTCAAGTCTTGAGGCCGCCCCTTGTTAACATAGCAGTGATGCGCCAATCAAAATTTTCCCTGATCGCCGATCTCCGATCCATTGACTATCAGCGCATCGCTTGATCGGTTCATCCCAAATTGGAAAATCGGAAAATCGACATATCGACAAATCGGCATATCAGTTGTCCATTAGTTCTGGCCTTCTCGCTTAACTTGCTCCATTGTGATTTGTTCTGCCGATCGCATTGCTAATTGGTATGGTCTTGAGCCGACATCGCAGATAGCTCTTCTCCAATGCGATTTTTCGGGGATCGCAAATCGCACCCTTTTAAGTCTTAAGGCCGCCACTTTGTAAACAACATTCGCCGATGTGATTTTCCTTCATGGTTCGATCCTGTCGATTGGTCTATGAAATCCAACAGACCCTGCTATACTCTGACTTCGCTTGACTTGAAAATTAACTCAATATTTTGGATCGATGGACAATCTCAAAACTAAGAAGGAAAGACTGTTAGGTGTTGTATGGATTTGAAAACTCAATCCTCCTTGTAATATCGATTGATTAGGCTACGACCCGACCGTTGATCTATAAATATATTAACCGTTTTAGTTTAGAAAAAATAAAAAATTATTTGACATTTCCAAAAATGATAAAAAAAAGACCAAGTTTTTTGGCATTTTTAAAAATACCTGTGTGTTATTAATAATTTCAACCCTTCAATAAATGATCTGTCAAGTCATTCAAATGATCTTAGTGGGCTTGGACCATGAAAATTCACAAGAAACTCAAATTGCAAGCCATCTTCCGAGGTGCCATCTTCCATTTTTCCATATATGGGTTGTTTATTTGGCATTGTCATCTTGTATTAACAAGTGCAAACTTTGGCAACCAACTTTGTTGAAAACCCAAAACTACAAAATTTGAGTTTTTGATGAAATGACAACATTGAAGGTAGAATTCAACAATTGGGTATTTTTTTATCATGAGCTCAATCCAGGGGTTGTTCTGGCAAACAATGTTCTACAAAAGAACCTCACCAAATCTCACAAATAATTTCTTATCAAAAGTGTTGTTGCTCGTGCTCGTGCCTATAACATCTTTATGGTAACCTTCTGCATACTCATCCAAGTATCTCTTGTAGTTGTTACTGGGTGCTAGTTGGTTTAATTTGCTCCTTGGAGCTTGTTTAAAAAATGACTATAAAACCTTAGCTACATCATGCATGGTGGGATAGTTCGATGGCCATCTTCTACGTTGTGCTATCTTCTCGCATATCTCGCCTAAATCTCAGGGCATTACGTTTCTTTTTTAGTAGAATCCCTAAATATAGCAATAGATTTCAGGATAATAGTTATATTTTGGTCTATAGTTGATATTTGTATTATTTTGTGGTTGATGTTATGGCTTAGACATTAATGAATAAAAAAATTGCTCTTTTTTTTGCTAATCTAGTTTCCCTGGTGGTAGCCCAACAACTTTTGACTATGTATAATTTATTCTTTAGTTAATACAAAATGAGAGCTAGCTTATAAAAAATGGTGTGTATAGGAAGCATAGAGAAGAAAATCAAGTCAAGGATTGGTGTGCAGTGGGTACCATAACCCATATTCTGAAACTTAGGGAAATAGAGAAGGAGGTCAACACTTTCATGCAGATTCATCATCAGAAATATCTGGAGTTAGCATCATAAATGGGTTCTTTGCAGTCTCTGGTTGGACGAATATCAACCCAACTTAACATCCAAACAAATGTTAAAAATTCATCTAATAAGAACACATAAAACACAACATAAAAAGAACTAAAGATATCAATACTTTTGTTGTTGTCTGAGACATGCATAATTAAAGAGTTTCAACCTTAGTGTCCTTGAAGGCATATGATTCTTGAGAAACTTCAAAATTCGTAATAAGAAAAAAGGAGAGGATGTTTTACTTTACATCAAATTGAAGATAAAAACATTACAAATGTGAAAGTTTATTTATCTTATTTAAGATTTTCAAAAATAATCCCATCCCAACTAGACTCTAGTATGCATGTCTGAAGTTTAAGAAAAAAACTCGTAAGACTTGGGATGTTTAGTAACTTTAAAGTAAGTTCCACTCGCCAAGTCTACTTGTTTGGAAAAAGTTTGATCAAAGTGGCTAGGTCTTAGCCACTTTTCCACAATACCAGCTAATTGCTTTATGAGTAAGTACAACCAATGTTTTTTAAACAATTTGAAATGATAGCCTGTTAAACAATGTGTATGTCCTTTTAATGATGTAACAACACCAGACTTGTAAAAGAATATTTGTGATTGTTGCTATACCTCCAAGAAGAAATGCTAAATCCCTGTGCTAACAGAGAGGTGCACTTCTCACAACAGAGTATTTAAGACCTTAAACATGGAGCATCATGGAATCTCAATTAATAGTGTCAGATTATGGATGTGATTGAGAAAAGTTGAGATGAAAGGACCATCTGGATATCTGACAAATCAAAATCCATAGAAAATCCATATTTATACTTAAGAATGTGGTAAACCAAGTTATTGCGACACATTTTCTTCCCAAGACTGACAATCTCCATAGCTAACGAAGCTCATACAAATATCACTTGTGTTTATTTCTCTGATGAAAGTTAGATGACACATAGGAAAACAACAAAGAGAGGAAAAGTTAAAAAGGGTATTATCACTCAACTGCAAGAACGATGAAAGAATAATAAATTACAAAACTGATAACAAGTTTGTTTCCAATTCATCAAAAATCATCTGCTATTCCTGTTGGTTGAACCGATACGAAACTCTACAAGTCATACAAAGTTTTGACCTCCCGTACTTCCAACTTTTACTGCAATAAATCCATGCATGTCTCTCATTTGCTTCATACATCTGTTATTTAAAATTGAATCCCATCTGTAGGAAGTTATAGCTACATATGTACCAAAATCAATAATGAAAATTCTTCAAGCTGAGGAAAATAGCACTTTCCTCTATTGTCTAGAGTAATGCAACATCTTCGAGTGAAAGAAGTGACAAGAACTAAGTTTTTAACTTTCAACTTCCTCTGGCTAAGACCTTGCATTTAGAAATTTTGATACCAACTGGATAAAGCTTGAGGAACATGGCAAATGGAAACAAACATATTTTCAAAAATTCCACCATGGGGCTTGTGAATTATCTTAAATCGAACCATTTGTTGGCTGATATAAATATACATTTCCCTCTACTAGAATAATTCCTAATAAGATGCACTTTTGTGTCTTTCTCATTATAGCAGGTGCAAGGATGATATGGATAATGTAGTAATGCAGTAAACGACAGTGAAGATCATTCCTCCAAAAAGTGAAGGCTTCTTCCAACAACCCCACTTCGTCGTAGGTGCCTTTGCTTGATGGGGAGGAATGAGTGAATATTGATGGGGATTAGAATGTGTTTTCAAGTCATCCACATACAACAAATCATCAATGCAAGCAATAATGTTGAAAGCCAAACTCTCCAATACCTTTGAGCAACTTTCCAGAATGGATTGACCAACATCCTGTAAACGAACCACACCATAGTAACATGTTCAATCAACCTTCAGTAAACATGTCAAGAGGATGCATATATCACAGTAGATAATAAACTACTAAACATAGCAACTTCCTACTAAACACCTGAATGTCAACAGAATGCACACAACACATTAAAACATAAAATACTAAACATTTCAATTTCCTACATCCATTTCCACCGCAGGATGCATATGTCACAGTAAAAATAAAAGAATAAACTGCAAAAGCTTGTTCAGTTTTGACGCAATTAAATGACAATATCTTGCTCTGATAGTTTATAATCCAAGTGAAAGACAACCACATGAAACTTGTAAACACTTCCACTTGAATTAAATTTATAGTGTCAGGGAAAAGTCACGCTGGGAGGATGTACCATATTATATTGGATCTTGCTCATATCCAGGACAGTCTGCGACAATCTAAGCAATCTCTGCTTTAGGCTTAATAGAAGGCTCTCAGCTCTATCTGCAAGGAGTTCCCTCTTCTTTGCATCCCCCATGAAATCTCTAACAATACCCCATGAAGATTTCATATTTGGTCTATTTTCCTTTCCACTGTCAGATTGTTTCCCAATGAGTTTCCAACGCCATACATGTATGGTAGCTTCAATACGATTTGTGATTTCGAGAGTGTGGTGTTTAGAGAACAAATCTAGGAAATCAACAAGATAATTTGGGGAGAATTGTTTTGTTGTTATGTACTAGTAGATGATATCCCCAAGACTACTTTTTCCATTCTGAAATAGGGAAAACAAGAAATCTCAAATGTTATCTAGGCATTGCTATCAACAATGTGCATTTGACAGATAATAGATACCACGTGCCTTTTTTTTTAAGAGAAAAATGCAAGTCACATTTTGTTTATCACTACACAACAACACACTTTGCAAACCTTACAACATCATGTCTAATAGTCCTGGACATATTAGTTTACCATAAGCACTATATTGTCCAAGTTGACTCTGTTTTCAATACTAATACGAGGGGCCACTATCATGTTCGAGTTAAACAATGAGTACACCACAAAAATCCAAATGGAACAATATGTATCAAGAGGTCGTGGTAAAGGTGAGTATAAACTAATTGAAACATGAAGAATAAAACATAAAGATTACTTATCCCTTCAAAGAATAATCCCATATTCCAAAATGTTCATAGAGACGCATGTCCAATATCTTCCCTTGAGTGTACTGAAGCATTTTCGTGGTCTCTAAATTCCCAAAATCGTTCCACTGTTGTCTCCTTCCCACTTGCTATTATGGCCTTTCAAAAAAAAAAGCACGAAGGGAACAATCTGCCTGATCAACCTCCTTCTGATGCTCCCTAGAACTTGCCAGAGCAAAGGACCTTTCTTCAACCTCTTTTGCACGGGAAATTTTTGTTCTACGTACATCATCATATGCCATATGAAAAGAATCATAAAATAACAGTCTTTGGCAAGGAAAGCATAGTAATGTAGACCAGATGCCACAAAAAGGTTTACTACAAGAACTCTTTTTGTTAAAAACATTATGGATATGAATCAACAAAGATATCCATTTCATTATATTTTGTTGATGTATGTATTTTAAATCTAATTTACCGAGCAACTGGTTGCCGCATTCGTAAAACCATTGTACTGATTGAAGGATATTTGGTGTTCTTTGCAGTTTTACGAATTGGCGCAGACCTCTCCCTTATAGCTGATTTTTTCCTTGGAGAGTTTTTTATGACAAAAATTGGTCTTGGAGGGACTCCCTTCTTCAATGCACTCCCTCTTGGAGCGGCAGATGGAGGCACCCTTAGGATCTTTGGGGGCAAAGAACTATATGGCTTCCATACTAGACTGTTCTTTAAAGATAATATTTCCCTCTTCACTTTTCTTTGTCCACTTTTACTAGTAGAGGTAACCCCGCTTAACAGATCAGAACAAACAAATTCTTCTTCATTTTCATCATACTTTACCAGACTTAAACTTCGAGAAAGCTCTTTCTCTCCACTATGTGGCCTTTTCCTTTTCTTAGATCTAGTTTACAGAGGAGAAATTGGAACTGACAACGAAGGTATTGGTGAAGTACAATTATCCAATTATGCAAGAATGACCTGCTCAAAGCATTGCTCATGATCTGAGATAACTATAACATCTGCCATCTTCAAATCATCAGACTCTCCATCAAGAAGTTCCAATCTTTCTCCCCCATTGACTTCATTCTTTGCATCCAAAATTGCATGCATACTTGAAGGTTACTTCACGTTGAAAATCATGTATCTCTTCTGCTTTAGAGTCGGATTTCATTTCATAACTTTTGACAATACCAGTTGTTTCTTGTCCATTGCATTTCCATGTCAAAATTTCACTAATGTTATATTCAAATGAGTCAAAATCATTTTGAACCTCCTCACTAATTTGTTCAATTCTCTCTGTCTTATTCACATGTTGTTTGTGAAATGAAGAAACGAAATTTTCTGGTAGTTCTTTGATAGAAAGAGACTTGCTATCTATTGATTTCTCTGTAGATATATTACGAAATATGTTCAGCTTCATAATGCTCTTCGAAAAATCATGATCCTAGATGGAGTTAAAGGTTTACTAAGGCCTTTGAAATCCCTTTGTGAATCATGCAAAACCTTTTCATTATCTTGCAAGGTAGAAGGAAATGTGACCTATTGAGAGAGATTGCTCGACAGAGAAATTGATCCAAGGTTTTCCACTTTGTCATCAACATCTTATCCTTCTTGCCTAATTTTTAAGAGGTTTTGTCTGTTCTTCAGAAATTAAGAAATTATTCAACATAAACCTACTCAAACCCTTTGCAAAAAATGAGAAAAAGGGTTATGTCGTAGGCAAGAAAGTGTCTAGTTGGACAAGGAAAACACAGTGAAACTCATTAAGATATCCATATGCAAAATGAAAGTTCATTCTCTAAATTGGCAGCTTATCTACAACTAGTAAATTGTTTTCTGTCATGCCCCCTAAGAATCCATCTACAAGCTTCAAATCCCAACCATTACTTCCAACTACAGAGAACATGCCCCGAAAAATGCGGACAAGTAAAAGATAAAACATATCAAGCCTAAAAAGATCGACACCCCTCCATTCACTTTTTATTTTCATGAAAAAGGCCTGGAAATAGTGTTGTGCAAGATTCAAGTCAAGATTTGCAACAATAAACGACATGTTTCCGAAAGAAGCACCCTGGCATGCTTGCTTATCAACATTCAAAATAAAGTAGAATACACCTTTACAAATTTTCTTCAAATCCTCCTCACTCAATTCTTTCTGAGAAGTAAGCCACAACCTTAACAATGTTATTTCCTTGTCTTGA
This sequence comes from Pinus tabuliformis, assembly GCA_031772625.1. Taxonomy (NCBI): domain Eukaryota; kingdom Viridiplantae; phylum Streptophyta; class Pinopsida; order Pinales; family Pinaceae; genus Pinus; species Pinus tabuliformis. Next base: position 1,880,328,120 of record CM062819.1, on the reverse strand, counting down.
ATTCTCCCATCACAGGATCCCAATTTTTTCACAAGACACTGCTTGTTTTGAGACGAACTTTGAGTATCCACATCCATATCCATCTAATCCCTAGTTCATGTCACAAGAAGACCTTCAACCACAGTTATTGAATACTGGAAGATTTGAAACCCTCGAGCGCTTATTCCTTCACAAAATAAATCAAATGCATTTGCAGACACTTATGGCAGTAAACCCTCGCTTAAAGAAATAATCTACCCTACCTATAAAAACAAAAAATAAAATCCTTTGAGGTAATCGATCACCCGACCTCTATCTTCAACACAACTCCATTTGCCTTAAAACCCTCGTGAAAACCATCTAAATCCTTTCCATCTACCATTCACACATATTTCAAACCATATCAGCGGGTAATATTTCCAATAGATACCACATGCTTACCTTTGGTGTGACAGATGGCAGAGGATGGCATGTAAGCATTGAAATAGGTATGATGGAGGATGGCATGAGTACAAAACTGTCAATGCATTTCAACACTGCAGAAACAAGCAGGTATGGGGAGAACGTGGGCCAAAGGCAATAGTCCAGAAAGAAAATTTCCATTAGTTGGAGAGACGAACACATGGAAAATTTTAAGTAGTTGGAAGGGCGACAATCAAGCTTTCCCATTGGCTGGGGTGAAAAGTGTTTTCCCACCCCAAGCCATCAAAGAAAACACCCATTGGCGTAATTAATGTGCATGTGGTTCAATTCCATGTCGTAATTCATTAAAATTTGATCCAAAACAAATTAACATTCAATAATCAAAATAACCAAACGTAAAAACGAGGGAGATAATCAACCAAACCATGATGGAGGAAATTCCGTACAATTACCAAACGAAGGGACACCTTTGAATCAAAATACAAATCCATATTATAATAAGGGAAATAGCAAGGGAATAGAAATGGCAAAGACCCCAAAAGCCATATAGGTTTTCATTAAATTGGGTTTACATTCAAGATAACAATCAAATATAGATGGAGGAGGAAATACCTAAGACAATGTTTTGCACACATGAAGGTTATTAGAAGTTTTTAGTGATGTCATTTAGAGTTTGAAAGCTCTATCCACATTTAAGATCCTCACAAACATTATATTTTTATTCTTCCTGTGTAATTTGGTTCTTGTCTTCTTTGATGGCATCTTAATATACAATGAAATGTTATCCTCCCACATGGAGTATATTGATGGATGCGTATAACTCCTAAGGGGCTATCAATTGTTCCTTAAACATTCCATAGGTGCCTTTGGGGCTTGAAAATATGAATATTTGGGCCACACTTCCAGTCAAGAGGGAGTGTGAGTGGATACCAAGAAGGTTTGACTATGCAATATTAGCCTTGCCCTCGGACCTTGAAGATGTTAAGTTATTTTTTATAACTTATAGGAAAAATCAAGGAAAATTTGCAGGCCCTTAAGAAGCAAGGTTGTTGAGCAGGCTCTCTCAACTTTAAAGGAAGTCATGTGCACCACTCTAATCTTAGTAGCACCCAATTTCACTAAGAATTTTGACTTGGGATGTGATGCATCAAGTAAAGGCCTCAAAGTTAAGTTAATACAAGAAGGGAACGTCATAGTTACCAACTCAATGAGAACATTCTAGCATTCCCATTTTTATAGATCACATTTAGTTGTTGTTTTTACCCTTATTTTTGAACGTGTTGCCATCAACGATACCCTTTTTTTCTAGAGTTAAAATTACAAATAATTGCAACCATGTTCCATAATGTTGCTAACAAATCCTTAAAATCAATGTTCAAATTAAAGAGTGGGGTTACAAATCACATACCTTTTTATTTTTTGATGTTAAAAATATCACTAATTTGAAATCATGGACTTAAGAAATTGCACCATTGCAATCAAAATCTCAAGATGAAATCCCAAAAAGAAAACTGGTGTGACGACTTGCACCCTTTTTTATTTTGAATTTAAAGTCTAATATTTTGAAAACATTGCCCAGAAACTACCATTGTTGCAAGTAAGATCACATTACTCATCTCCACTCCACCATCACTCTCCCCTGAAAATAATTTTAAAAATATGTTTAAAATACATAATTATCGTTTTTTTTTTTTTTTACAACATTATAAAGAACTAGTAGGTGTTAATTTGACAAAAAAAAGTTGGGTTTATTATTCTTGTCCGTGGAATGGTAAATGATGAACAAAATGAGCTTTCTACAGTCATGTAATAAAGGATGGATTGCTTTCAATCCTTCAATCCTTTAGGAAGGACCACTCGGGTTATTACTCTTATCCTTGTAACGGTAAATGATTAAAAAAATGAGGTTTTTTTATAGTCTTGTAACAAAGGATGAATTGATTTCCATCCTTTAGTGCTTTAGGAAGGACCAAAAACTTGGGCCAGACAAGTAGATGATAGAGTTCTACTTGGAGTTTTTTATTTGTTAGGAGATGATTTGTTGTAGTTGGTGGAATAGGTTGTGTTAATGGAAAGAAGTCCAATAGGTTAAATGCAACTTTCATTATGCTAATCCTTACAATTTAATACTTAACATCCTTTTATGGGTTTCGACCGCTTGCTTTATGCAAGCATGTTTATCAAATCATGGCAAAGGACATTGCTACAAGATTGAAGCCCATCCTCTCTGAGTATGTTTCATTCGATTAGTTTGGGTTTATGCAAGGCTGACAAATCCACGAGGCCATTGGATATGTGGAAGAAGGGATACGTTCCATCAAACTTTCTCAAACATCAGTTGCCATTCTAAATCTCTGTATTTTGAAAACTTTTGATAAGGTTTCGTGACAATATATGCATCTCTTGCTTTTGCATATCGGGTTTTCCTTACGAGTGTTCAAATGGATAATTTAACCTGTGAGCTTGCCTTCCTTTGTTCTTTTAATTAATGGGATTACCTCTCAAATTTTCAAGTCCACCAGGGAAATGAAGAAAGGTAGTCCCCTATCACCCCATCACCCTACTTGGTTCTATTGGTAGCCAAGGGACTTAGTGAGTCAATTTTAGAAGAGAATAGGACTCAATCTATTTGGGTGTTAGGATTGGAAGGGAGACTCTTTTTCACTTTTCTTTTCATCAACAACGTTTTGTTGTTCCTCTCTAGCTCCAGTAGAGAAAGTACTTGCTTTATTTATGTGGGTGATGGGAATGGAGTTAATGAGGTAAACTTGGCTTTGTAATTTAAGGAATGGATAAGGATAGGGTTTTTCTCTGCTAAAGATTATTTCCTTGTGAATTGACCATTTCCAATGCTAGGCTCAAATATTTGGGGTTTAAATTGAAAGCCAATTATTATGGTAAGGTAGATTAGTGTTGGTTGGAATCAAGCATTGATAAGAAGATTGGTCTCTAGAGTAATCATTGTTTTTTTAGAGGTGGGAGATTGGTTCTAGTAAAGACAATTTTGGAGGTCATACCTATTTATTAACACACCTTATCCTATATCCTGAAGGGACTACTTGAGAAAAATTGAAAAAAAGTGTTATAAATATCTTTGGCATAATAACAATGAATTCAAAGGCTCGCATTAGATTAGGTGGCAAAGACTGATAAGGCCTAAGGTTATAAGAGGATGGGGTTTAAAGAATTTTTTTTCCTTGTAAAAGCTCTAGCAACTAAGTCCTCGTGGAGAATGACAACGATGGACAACCTTTGGAATAGGATTCTTAATCAAAATTACGTTGGCCCAAACAATGTGATAGATGGGATTTGACAAGACCACCAATCTTTGCAAAATGTCTCCAATCAATGCAAAGCCATAGCCTTGGCTTTTCCAATTATTGGAAACAATTTTGCCCACCAAGTATTGGAGGGAGCATAAATAAGAGCTTAAGAAGATGCAATAATGGGCTATAATCAAAAGTTTTTCCTCCCTAGGGAACCAATCATGATGTTAAACCATACAAGAAGATTAAACCTAAATCTTGTTGCAAACCTAGTGGAGACCTCTATGTGGAGGTAGGGTTAGATAATATCAATTAATTTTAGCTTAGTGAGTAGCTTAGTAAGGTATTGGGAAACTTACATCACAAAATTAAACAAAGGACACATTAAACCACTGGAGAAGCTCGATGAGTTGATTTGGGGTTCAACAAGCAGGGTGGCTTTTATTTTATAGGTTTAGTTATCAAGCATGCTACTTTATGAGGAATAATCTCAAGTATTGGTAGCTGAAATGTTTGTTAAATGTTAAATCTCCACCAAAGGGAAAATTGATTCTTTAATTAATCTTTTCACATCATGTCTTGACATGGGATCACCAAATTAAGAGGTGCAAATAAGGACCAGGTAAGTGTGCATTGTGCATGGCACAAGAATAGTCAAACTCTCATATTTTTGTTCATTGTGGCTACATTCAATAGCTCTAGTAAGAGGTCTAGGAGGGTCTAGGTTTTACTTACTTATGGAATGAGATTTCACTAGAGGCTTATTTCAAATTTTGGTTCTCATATAAGGAATTGAAAGAATTTCGAGCAATGCCCTTCTTAGTCATGTGGGGCATCTGACCTGCACAAAAGATAGTTTTATTTGAATACAAGCATCATTCAAGTTTCATCTTTGGTGCTTAATCCCATCCCTTTTTGCAAGAAAGAGGTTCATATAAAAAATCCCAGGATTGTGTGAGAGCTGGAGGTGGATAAACCTCAACCTTTGGGGTTCTTTGATGGAGCCTACCAAGGGGGATGTAGGTTTGCATGGCTTAGGTTCATTTAACACCTATTTGATACACATTTATTCCATTTTAAAAGTTAACTTGGAAAGGGGCGTGAATAATATTGGAGAATCAAAATTGTTATCCTTTTTGTTGAAATATGTTCTTGATAATGGGAAGAGGTAGATCTAGACATTTGGGTACTCGCTTCTAGTCATCGAATGGATGTGAAATCAATCCCAAACTCTAGATATAGGCTTATCATATTTAGTTATTCAATTGAAGGAAATATCTACCACGTTTCATGAAATCATATTTGCACATGTTTATAGAGAAAAAATAAAGTTGTCGACAGATTGTGAAAAGAAGGAATATGTTTGAGGATTAATCATTATGTTTATTTTGGAATTCAATAAAGGTCAAAGAACAATTATTGAACAACTCCCACTCGGAGATTTTTTTATTCTGATTATGATGAAAGCTTTTAGTGGTTATTTAAAGCAATATTATAATTTTTGGAATAGCCACTAGTTGTTTGTATGAAGCATTGAATAACTTATGCTAGTGAAGACTATGGTCATATGGTCAAGTTTGTGGTACTTTCTTTTTGGAAAATATTTTTTATAGTGCGAGCATCACCTTTTAATTGTATATTTTATTCTACTTAAATAAAAAATATAAGGCCAATAACAATTATAAATTATTACGAATTGCCAATAAATTATTAGGGTGAACATTGTGTTCACCTTGATGATGGACCTACATTAAAGTCTAAAACGTTGGTTTTTTAAATAATAACAGGTTCATTCCAAGCAATTCATAAAAATTACCAACCTATAATGGAATCTTTGTTTCAAGCTATAGATTATGTTGGAAGAACAATCATATTCAGATCTAGGATGGTAAAATTAGAAGGGCATACTCAATTTACCGAGGATGAAGGAGGTTGAATAGCCACAACGCTAGCATGTTAGATATTCTAGTTGTCTTCCAAGATGATCTAATTTGTCATCCATCTATTGGGTCAACTTCCAATGCTCAATCAATATTTCCATGGTAGAATCCAATTATGTTTCCATCCAACTTAAGCAAATTTCAGGTATATTGAAGCTATCTCACAAATCTAAAACCTATACATTTGATGCCGAAGATTTCTTTTCCATCTAAGGACATAACAATAAGAAATTATAGCTAACATTATGATGGGAATATATTCTCTCACCTTACAATCGACAACCCTCACACCAAATTGGATGAACAACAATCCAACAAACACACCACAAACCAGAACAACATGTAGTAAATGAATCTTGCAAAAACCATAATATTGGGAGGCCTTTTGCAAGGAGGCACTGGAAGAAAATCCATTAATAATCCCACTGACAAACGATTAACACCAACATATAGCCCCATATATTTAGCACCGGGGAGATAGGACACTCCAACAATTCCCAAGATAAATTTCATAAATAGAGTCATCATGCTTCATGTCATTTAAAGCCATGAGGTGACAACCAATGTGCCCAAGTGATGTTGAATGGTGAGACAAAATGTTATATTATACATGCCACGGGATATGGTGGAACTATGTATAATCATTGAATTTCAGGGTTCCTTGAGTTCTACCAACTGCACAAAATGTTATATTATACATGCCACGGGATATGGTGGAACTATGTATAATCATTGAGTTTCAGGGTTCCTTGAGTTCTACCAACTACTTGAGATGCCAAAGAGTCCATAAGGCCATTGTATATGTGCAGAGCATGCAAATAGTGCAATTCTCGGAGGGAATCCAAACCAACTTGAATTCATTGATAGATGGAGTGAAATTTCACTTTAACAGGGATAAAACAAAATTGCAAATGCTTTATTATGTTGTTGGGGTCCTTTATGAAGATTAGTTTGCAAATATATAAGATTCCAACAAATTCAATCCCTTTGAACAAAGCATAAAGCTCTGCTCGATTGTTGACAAGTTTCCCAAGCTAAAATATCCATTCAATTCGTTTTCCAAAGCAAATAAACACCCTTACCATATCACCCTCACATACTTGTCATATCTCATTAAACAATAAATTATAAATGTATTACATATATTTATTTAAACAAAACCAAATATATTTATATAATATTTAAAAATTAAATTTATAAAATCAAACATTTAAACATAAAAAGCCCCTCTCACAGACATATATCAAAAGGATTGTAACGTAGAGAGGTCTATTCAAACCTTCCCTGTGTGAATTTTATATATATTATAAATTTATTACATATATTTATTAAAAAAAAGGCATATATATTTATATAATATTTAAAAATTAAATTTATGAAATAAAAAATCTAAACACAAAAAGCTCCTCACACACATACATCAAAAGGATTGGAACGTGGAGAGTTATATTCAAATTTTCTCTCTCACATTTTTATTTATTATTATTATTATTATTATTTTTAACAAAAACGGTTATAATTTGTATTAAAAGAAATCCAAAGCTTGCTAGCCGGTTACATTTAGGAAGCCCCAAAACCGGCTACCCTCAACATATAGATAAACCAATACCTTAACCTTAATGTTCTGAATCTTCTTGATTCCGTTAGTCGAGTCGATTACCCGAATTTCCCCATGCTTGTGAATACAAACAAACTGCTAAAGTAAAATATAGTAATACATGAAAAATAGAATTAAGGGATTGGATCCCAATCTTCAACCCCATCTCTTATTTGAGTGCCTGTAGGAAGGAGGACAACTTTGTTGGCTTTCCCATCCACTTCCTTATTATTCTGCCGAAGAATGTGGAAAAAATTCACCTGAAGAAAGGAGCCAACAAGCTTCCTTATTCTGGCGATCACTCTTGCTAGTCAAAAGTCCCTTGGGGACGTGTTATGTACTAGAATTCGAATCCAGGAATAGGAGTCACCAAGAATAATGGCTTTCTCAATACCAAGATCCTGTAAATGCTTAAGTCCCTGCAACAGAGCCATGGCCTCTGCTTGCATGTTGGTACTATGACCCAGCCCCCAGGCATACCTGTTTTCTATGCAGCCATCCGCATTCCTGATGACACCTCCAGCCCCAGCAATTCCTAGATTGCCTTTGGTGGCCCCATCAAAAAACAAGGAGGGGTTATCACGCTTATGTAGCCACATGCAGAAATCGCCCTCAGCAAGCCTGATCTGCCAGTTTTTCGTAGTTTTGAAATGTCTCTCGTCCTCAGAAAACTGAAGGCCAAGCTTGCTTCCCCACGCCAGCTCTTGAGGACTTAAATTTTTATTTTCCAGCTTCTCAAATTTCTTGCCCAGAAACTCCTTGAGCATGCAGTTGGCTTTTGACAAAACAAGATTAGCCTTTTGTGCTTTCTCTTGAAAAATTCTGTGATTGCGCTCAATCCATATTTGCCAGAAAATGATTTTCGGATAAACTAGCCAGGCTGCCTTGAACCAATTATTTTTGGGGAACTTTCCGGGGTAGAGATGAGCCCAATCAGCAAAGAAACCAGCAATCGAGTTGGGCAGACAAACAGTGGATCCCCATGAGGAAAACATGTCAGCCCAAATACTCTTGGCGAATCTGCATTCAATCAATAAATGAGAGGCATTTTCCTCATTTTCCAGGCATAGAATACATCTTGAAGGGCCCAGGAAGCATTTCTTTTTAAGCCTGTCCTCAATTAAAATGCTGTTGTGGCACAACAACCAGCTGAAGAAATCGACTTTTCGCACACATTTCTGCCTCCAAAGTCCTCTCCAAATCGCAGGGTAGCAAGGAATGTGAGGAAATTTCCTGAGTTGTGTATAGCCTTGAGCAACAATATAAGAACCAGCTTGAGAGCCCCAGCCTCTCTTATCATGTTTTCTGATGCTAATTGGGCTCATACCTTTCAGTTTAGTTAGCAGGAGTGACCACGCCTGATCTAGAGCATCCGACATTTGAGGTTTCTTCCAGCCTGCCCATGCATTATCCTTCCAGCTAGAGATATCCCACAAAGTTTTGATGTCGCTGTTCAATGCCCAGATTCGAAGCTCAGAGAGCTCTTGGTCTTCACCTAAAGGTTCTTTGTTCATGATTTTATCGGTCCAGATATTAATGAGCTTGCCATTACCCGGGATCCAAAAGGAATGCTTTTGTATCAGTGGTAAGGCCTGCATGCAAAGCCTGTGAATATGAGAGCCTTTAATGGTGTGGGTGAGGTCATCCAAGCTTCATAACCTCTGACCCCTGAAATATTTCTTCCATAGCGCCTTTTGAGCCCATCCCGGTTTCGGGGCTATTTGTCTCCATAGGATCTTAGCCCCCATAGCAATATTTTGAGTCCTCAGGTCCTTGAAGTTCAGACCTCCTTCTAGCAGAGGTTTAGCAACTTTGCCCCAACTGACAAGGGGGATCTTCCTGTCATTTTGCTTGCCGCCTTTCCAAAAGAACCTTCTAATCCACTCCTCCATCTTCTTGAGGATGTTGGAGGGGGCCAACATGGCCGAGAATTGGAAGATGGGTAGGCTGGTTAGAACAAACTTAATTAACATTGTCTTCCCAGCAAGATTTAGCCATGAGAAGCCCCAAGACTGAATTTTTTTCTTGAATTTCTCAACCATTGGGAGCCAATCTTTACTGGAGTGCCTCCTTTGGAAGATAGGAAGGCCCAAATAGATGAAAGAATTCCAAGAAGCAGAGCCAGCGAAGCCCAAACATCTGGAAATTGAGGAAAGCTCGCTGTTGGAGATATTCTAGCCATAAAAATGGCATTTTCCTTCATTTAGTTTGCTGCCCGAAGTACCACAGAAATCATCCAACACTTTCCTGAATCTGGAGGCAGAAAAAACAGAGGCAACACCCAACAAAAGAGAATCATCAGTGAACAATGCGTGATTAATACCCTTGACTCCTCGAGAAATCCTAAGACCCATAATCTCTTGTTCCACTTGGAATTTTTCTAAATAAAAACTCAGAACTAAAGCTTGCAAAACAAATAGAAGAGGAGAAAGAGGATAGCCCTGGCGCAACCCTCTAGAGGCTTTAAAGAACTTCGTTGCTCTTCCATTCACCAGAGGGGCAATCCAGGGCTTAGAGATGCAAGCCTGGACCCATCTAATAAACTCCTGACCAAACCCAAACTTGTGCATCACATCAAAGAGGAACTTGTGGCGAACTCTGTCAAACGCATTAGCTAGGTCCAGCTTGACCACCATACCTTTTTCTTTCCTCTACAAGCTAGAATGAATAGCCTCTTGCACGAGGATTATGTTGTCCATGATCTGCTTGCCCTGAACAAACCCCCCTTGGTTTTCATGAATAATGGAGCGCAAGAGGACCTTCAATTTGTTGGCAATCACCTTTGTTATGAGTTTGTAGCCAATGTTGCATAACGAAATCAGATGAAACCTGTTAAAAGTGTTGGCTCCCTTCTCCTTTGGGATGAGGGTGAGAAAGGCAGAATTCGTGCTTCCTCCAATTTTCTGGCAGTGTTGAGATTTTGAAACCATTCTATGCAGATCCTTCTTCACGATTTGCCAACACACTTGGATGAATCTCGCTGTGAAGCCATCCGGCCCCGAGGCTTTGTCTGGCTCCATTCATAGAACACAACCTTTATTTCTTTTCTGGTGACTTTAGCTTCCATATGTTGATTCATATTTGGAGAGATCTTGGGGGGGGGATAACATCCAAGAACATAGTGTCCTGGCTCATTACCTCGGCTTCACTATATAGATTCTCAAAGTGGGAGAAGACAACCCCTTTGATACTTGTGAAGTCCTTGTGGGTAACAAGATCTTCTTTTATTTCATAGATGGTATTGAAGGACCTTCTAGCTTGGGCTTGCTTGTGGAAGAAGGAGGTATTCCTGTCTCCCGCTTTCAACCACAGGCTATGAGATTTCTGCCTCCAATATTCTTCCTCTTGCAAACATGCTTTGTGGAATTTTTGCTGCAGATTTCCTTCTATGGCTATAGATTCCTCCGTGGGGTCCTCTTCTTCCATCTACAGTTGGTGTTTCTCAAGGAAGACATGGGCCATCTTCCTTTCATCAGCCAGATTCAGAAGAGTTTTAGCCCAGCTCTTTAGAACAACTTTTACTCTTCTTAATTTTTCTTCCCATACAAAGAAAGGAGACCCTGTGACAGGCTGATTCCAGCTCTCTTTAACCTTATCCATAAAGTCTGGATGCCTAATCCATAAAGCACTGAATCGAAAAGGAATGGGCCCAACATTTTTTTGTGTTGATAGCTCCAGTCTTATGGGTTTATGATTCGAAATGCTACATGGCAGAATGAGCATCCTAGCTTCTAAACCAAGGGGAAGATAGGAACTTTGAATAAGAAATCTATCTAATCGTGCAGTAATATGGCCACGACCCATTCTTTTATTTGGCCAAGTATACTTACCTTTCAAGGGCTTGATGTCGAGAAGATCCAAAGATTGCATGATGTCCTCCACCCATTCCCTCACTGGATCCCTTACTATGCTGCCACCTCTCTTCTCGGAAGAACTTAAGGTTATATTCAGATCCCCTGCTATAATAATATTGCTCAGCGTCTCTTCCTCGGCCATGAGTTTGATTGAGTCCCAACACTGCTTCTTTTCCCCTGCGTTTACCGACACATAAACATTAAAGAGACTAAAGGCCTCCCTTGTTTCTCAGCTTATGAATTGCATAAGCTGCCAGTGAGTATTCTGCTTTCCATTAACCAATTCCAACTTGGCTTCATTCCAAAGAGCTCCCAGCCCTCCCGATGCACCTCAGGCTGAGACAACCTACCCTTCACTTTTTCTCCAAAGATTCCTGCCTACTTGAAGGAAGCTCTTTTCCTCCAACTTAGTCTCCTGGATCAGAAGGATATCTGGGGTTTCTATCCTGATCAAAATTCGCATTGCTTCCTCTTTTTGCTTGCTCCCCAACCCCCTACAGTTCCAGGAGACGATATTCATTGTTTACCTTTTTGAGATTGGGTGGCCCCTTTGAGCCCCTGTCCATGAATTCTTGTAATATTTGGTGTTTTTGCTAACAACTTTTCCAAAGTTGGCTATCTACCTTGGAGTTTGTCTTTATATGTTTCTCGCTCTCTTTTTTCCCGGTCAGACTTCCTTCCTCTTGTCGATCTGCGAGACAAAGTTTGGGATTCACCTATTTCTCCTTCCTCCTCAGATTCTTCTGAATCTTGGTCTTCCTCTTCCATATTTGTGGCCTTTCCCTTAGAGCTTACGACTGCACTCTCACCTTGCTTGGAATTTTCGAGAATCTCTTTCTCATTTGCCTCATTCTGCTGTTGTTCTATTTCTTGCACTTCAATTGAGGCTGAGGACAAGGGGGCGAATGCGTTCTCTTGTGTCTTTGGCTGTTGTCCTTGGCCACTAGAAGAAGGTTGCGGCCCTTTCCCTTTTGGAGCTCCAAGAGAGTTTGAGGGTTTAGGGTTAGCCCTTGATCTTTTGACCTGTTTCCATCCTTCTTCCTTTCCTTGCACCGCCTCTTCATTTTTTGTACAATTCTTGGCAAAATGTCCGTATTCCTCGGCACTTGAAAGGAAGTTGCTTGTAGTCAAGTTTTTGCACATGGGTCTAGCTTCCTACATTTATCTTTATAGCCTCTGGCAGCCCCACTTCTAGATCCACTTTGACACAGATCCTAGTGTAGTCATATTGGTCCTTGGTGCTTCCGCGATCTATGAATTTGCCCAACGCGTTGCCTATATGTTGGAGAGAATCCTAGTTCCAGCAATTTATAGGAAGATTCGAAAGCCTTACCCACACTGGAACTATCGACGGAACATCTTCAGCTAGATCAAAATCAGGAGTCCCTCTGTTCAAATAGAGACCTTGAGGGCCCATAAAATAGGACATGTTCCTGAAGATTAGATCCTTGTCTTCTTTTGAGATAAACTCGAACAGGAAATAACCTCGCCCTAGGAAATACGAGGTGACACTTTACTTGATTAACGGTCTCCAGTTCTTGCAGACCCATGCTTTTGTGGCTTTGGGAGAAGGCCAAAGGCTAGTGAACTGTCCTACCAGATCCCTCTCAGCCACCGATAAAGCTACCTTGATCGGCCCCTCTAGAGGGAGGGAGACTTCCGGTATATTTTCCAGCTTTTTAACAAACTTTGAAGCATTCGGTTTCTTCTTGGCTGGCATCAATGCCAGAAGAGACTTGAAAGCGGCATCTTCAGCCTTAGGGGAGGATGGAAGGTTGATGGGAGGAGCTTGGGACGAGCCCAGCTCATCCATGGCAGAGGGGCGCTACGCGAAGAGACTTGAAAGCGGCATCTTCAGCCTTAGGGGAGGATGGAAGGCTGATGGGAGGAGCCTGGGACGAGCCCAGCTCATCCATGGTAGAGGGGCGCAGCCCTAGTGCAGCCAACCAGCTCGTGAGAGCACACAGCGGTTCGCAAAGCTTGGGAAGGCGGAAAAAACCCTCTTTATGATTCTTATATATATAAGAATGAGAATTTTGTATTTATATGTGAGTATGCGCTTTTAACACAACAATTATATTAGGGAGTACATAATTATATCTTTAGAAAAATTCCTAAGTCTTTTTATCCAACAAAACTACAATTATTCTAGAGGGATTCCAAATTTGACAATAAAAAATGAGGTTTTGTAGGTATATACCTTACAAAAGTTACCCACCAAAAAATAAAATTTACATGTCTTAATAATGAAATCCTTCATAAATCTACAATGTCAATTCATTTAGAGGAATCGACAATTGGTTTAGCCTCATGCTCACATGACATGGAGTTTTTTCCAACCACTACCATTATAACCCCTAGGTGAACTGCATTGCCCCTAACATCCAACCACAGATAAACTCAAGAGATTTGAATCTGAAATCTCATAGTACATAACACTTTATTTTCATCGCAATTGTCAATTAAATTACCCCAAAAGTTACTCTTAGTTATATATATATATATATATATATATATATATATATATATACATTTTTTAATATTTCACATGAATTTTCTTTCTAAAAAATATTTTCCCATACATATTATATTTTTTATATATTTAATTTACATTATAAAAAATAAAATTATATATATATATATATATACATATACATACATATACATACATATATATATATATATGTGTGTGTGTGTGTGTGTGTGTGTATATGTATATATACGTATACACATATATATGTATATATATATATATATACACACATATATATATATGTATATGTATATATATATATATATGTGTGTATATATATATATATATATAAATGTGTATACGTATATATACATATATACGTATATATACATATATATATGTGTGTGTGTGTGTGTATACGTATATATACATATATACATATATATACATATATATATGTGTGTGTGTATATGTATATGTATATATACGTATACACATCTATATATGTATATGTATATGTATATGTATGTATGTATATATATATATATATATATATATATATATATACATACATACATATACATATACATATATATATATATATATATATATATATAATTTTAATTGGTTATTGTTTTTATCTTTTAAGTTGTTATGTCACTCCCAAGTGACATATGCTTTTCAAGTTTTTATGTTATTTCAATCATGTACATAAATACTTGTTTGATGTCTATTCTAAACATTTGAGTTTTTCTTTTCTTTTCAAGTATTGACGTCTTCATGCCGCCACCACCAAGACTACAAAGCCAAAGGAGCGATGTCCGCACCTGCTCTTATGCCCGGCAGGTTATGGCTTGCATTTAATATTTTTTTTTTCTCTCAAATTTTATTTCCAGCTTTGAATTAAACTGCGGTGGGTGCCAAGGATGCTTAGGGTTTCACTGCCAGCTGGTTTATGTGGTGATATATGCTTTTACCCGGAGCTTGGACTTCCTTTAAATCCTGCTCCTTAACCTCCCTGGCATTTTACATTGCAGTGTGAGTCCTGCTACAAGAAGCTCTCTTGATAGGGAAGACAAAATGGCAACGCATGAAGGCAGATGTGAAAAACATAAAGAAATCTGTAGTGGAAAGTACAGAGGTGGTGAATGTGAAATCATCCCAGGATAAAGGGAAAATGATTGCCCAAATAAACAACCATGAAGAGAACGCAAGAGAAGAAACGAAAGGAGATTCCACCAAAGTTTCCAAAACTTGGGCTCAAGTTATTAGCAATTCTGCTAATAAGGAAGGAGAAACAAATATTCAGGTTGACAACATGCAAGATAGTGAAGGCAAGGAAAGACAAAATAGGGCAGCAAACATAATTATTAAAGGGGTGAAAGACTATGGGAAAAATGAATGTACTCTTGACCTTGCAAGAGACTTCTTGAAAGACAAGTTGCTATGGCAAGGACAAATATGTCAAGCATGGAGGGTGGATAAGTTTAATGGGGAGAGAGCCAAGCCCATAAAAGTCATTATGCCTAGCTTGTGTGATAAATATATCATTCTAAGCAAGAAACATCTCTTGAGGGGTTCTCGTTTTTTCCTAGAAGAAGATTTAACTGTAAAACAACAGGAGGAAAGAAGGGAGGAAATTTTAAAGGTTAGGGCAACAAGAGATGAAGGAAAGACAACATGGATTTATAAAGGCAAAGCTGTGATAACGCAATTTGGACCTCCTTCCAGAACAGAGCAGCAAGATGGTAATAAAGAAGAGACAACAAACTCTTCAATAGGAAATCAGAAAGCGAGGTCGGTATGGGAAAACAGGGACAAAGACTCAAATGTGAGTCTTGCATGTCAAAATAAATAACAATCAAGTCATACCTAGGTATCCTTGAGATTAGTTTGTTGGAACTGCAGAGGTTACCCATGGAGACGAGGACCTGGGTTAGGGCCTATTACGAAAAATAGAGACATAATTTGCCTCATAGAAACACATGAGCATGAAGGGTGCAAGACACCTTTGTTTGAAGGATACTAGAAGATGGCAGTGTGGAACAAGGCAACAGGGAATGGCAAAGGGCACGGGGGTATCATGGTTTTAGTAAGGGAGAAAGAAGGTCGTCTTATTTAGTTAGGAAAAGAAGACTCAAATAAGCAATTCATTTGGTTTAAAATATCAGAAAATGGAAACCACATCAGAATTGCAGCATGTTATTTTGCGCCACAAGTTTCAAAATTCTACAAAGGTAGAGGGCTTGACCACAAAGATCCATTTGCAGCTTTAAAAGTGGATATTGCAACATATTCACAGCTAGGTGAAGTCCTTATAGTGGGTGATTTCAATGCTAAGACTGCAAGTGAGCAAGCTAGCATTCTTTGTTGTAAAGATGATTGTGACCCTATTTGGCTTACAGAAGAAAGTAATCATCAGTGGGAAATAATTTCAGAGGACAAGGGATGCAATCTCTTTGGTGAACAATTGCTTACTCTATGTGGGGCCTTTGATTTAGTCATTTGTAATGGCTTGACTAGATGGGCAAAGTCCAGTAATTTCACTTGCAATACTTACAATGGAGCAAGTGTGGTAGATTATGTAATTTGCTCGCATAGTTTGTGTGAGAAAATGGAAGAAGTTTTGGTTGGAGATCAGTTGTGGGATTTGAAATCAGATCACCAGCCAATTTATTTATGTTTCTCTTGGATTGGAAAAAAACAATTAGAGTCAAAAATTCAGCATGTCCAACAAAATCTCCCACAGGGTAGAATTCTTTTGACGCCAAAAAATTAACCTTCAAAATGACCCTAGATAGGCTCTTTGAGAATGAGAAAATTACAGTTCACAGCCTTCATAGTCATGAATTAACACATTTAACTCAATGCGCACTTGCAAAGTGTAAAAGAACAAAAAATAAGAAGTCTGAAACAAATTGCTTTCCGGTTAATGCTTGGTTTGACAAGGAATGCAAAAAGGCAAGGAGAATGTGGAAAGAGTCAAACAAGGATAACATAAAGCTCAAATCATACAAGCAGTTATTAAGCAAGAAAAAGGTTGATTTCATGGTTTCAAGGAGGGAAGAAATAATCTTCCTAGGGAAAAATAATCCCAAATTATTTTGGAAGGAGCTCCAACCGAAAAAGATACAAATTGGAAATAATATTACAACTTCTAAATGGTTTGACTATGCAAGACAACTCTATGAGCAAGTTCCCAAGGTTGACCCTCCACCCTTGGTCAACACTGATACTGAACTCTTCACGGTACAAGAGGTAGAGATGGGTATCAAGAAGTTGGGCGTTGGAAAAGAAAAAGACTTAGGTGAACTCCAAGCAAAATATCTAAAGCGGGGCTCAAAGATTCTTGTACCTCACATTACAAAAATCTTCAACAACATCATACAACAAGGGCTCCCCACAGATTGGTCAACTAGTCTAGTAATACCTCTTTTCAAGAGCGGTGACGTCAATAATCCCTCCAATTATAGGACCATCATGATAAACCCTTTGTTTGCAAATCTATTTGGAATCATGCTAGAAAAAAAAATTAGCAAGTGGGTAGAAGAAAGAGATAAGTGTGCCAAAGGGCAAGCAGGTTCTAGACGTAAACATTCCATAGTTGATCATTGCATAAATTTAAGGCACATCATTGAAAAAGTTTGGGAGAAAAAGGAAGAAGTCTTTTGTTGCTTTGTTGATTTCAGAAAAGCATTTGACTCGGTTCCTAGGGATAAACTTTGGCAGAGAATGGAGGAACTTGGGGTTCCTAAACATTTGAGAGCAATTGTGCATAGGTTGTATGAAGATGTAAAAGTAAAAATTAGAACTTCAGTAGGCATTTCTGAAAGTTTTAGAATCGATATCGGGGTCAAGCAAGGTTGCCCACTGTCTCCTACCCTTTTTGGTTTATATATCAACAAGCTTGAGGAGTGGTTAAATTCGCAAGGGGGTGATGGTATCTATTTGTGCAAGTTTGTTATAAGGCTTCGTTTTTATGTAGATGACCTTATTTTGATTGCTAAATCGGCTCTTGGTTTGCAAGAGCACTTACCATCCTTTGAGCATTTTTGTAGAAGTGTGGGGATGCAAGTCAATATCAACAAAACGAAAGTAGTGGTCTTCTCTAAGAAAAGAAAACATAACTAACATCAGTTCTACTTTGAAGGCAACATTCTGGAAGAAGTTGCGGATTACAAATACCTCAGGATTGACTTCAACAAAAATCTAAGCTGGAATGGTTGTAGAAAGAAAAGATCTTTGGGGGGTTGGAAATCATTTTATGCTTTTCAAAATAGGTGTAGAGAGGCAGAGTTATGGGACTGGAAGACCACTCAAACTCTTTTTGGGCTTCTAGTGATTCCGGTGATTCTCTATGGTTGTGAACTGTGGGCTAGCAGTACCTCTGACATGCAGGGGAGACAAATTGAGGAAAAATTCAGAAGCGTTTGATTACAAACAAATTTAAGATTAAAAGTGCAGTTCCTTATTATATCTTGTTAAGTGAAACAGGGACTGCTCCTATTGAAGCAATTGCTATGGTGTGAGTTAGAAGGTATTTAAAAAAAATTGAGCAAATGGAAGATGGTAGATGGCCTAAGGTTGTCTTTAACGATAGATTGTGCAAGAGCAAAAAAACTTGGATGCAGCAAAATAACAAGTGGTTTAGTAAATGGGGTATTTGCTTGAATGCGTGTCCCATAAACAACAAAGAGATAAAAGCTTTTGTTATGGAAAAGTTCCACAAACATACTTGGGATAAGAAGCTAGGAAGAAAGAAAAAATACTATATTGAAGTGTTTAATCCCACTCATAATCATCAACCAAAAGCATACATAGAGGCCAATATCTCTTGGAGAGCCAAAATTCTTATTGCTCAGTTAAGGACTAATTCTCATCAACTCCATTGTGAAACAAGACGCTGGAAAAGGACAAAGGAAGTGTGGGAGGAAAGGGTATGCATTTTTTGTTCTTTCGGAAAAGTGGAAACAGAAAAACATTTCATTGTAGAATGTGAGGCCTTCAAAGACAACAGGGAAAGTTTTGCAGATATGCAGGCAGCGAGCTCTTGGGATAATCTATTTAGCGAGGGGTTTGTCGAGAAGCTAGGAGCATTTATTGTGAAGCTTCACAGAAAAAGGGCCAAATACATCAAGCAGATGAAGAATCAATTTGTCCCATAGGCTATCTTTAGCCTCGTGGACGTTAAAATAATTTCTTTCTTTCTTTCTTAATGGAGCCTGGCCCTTGGTTAATTACCTTTCTCTTGCACCTCCGGGTATGTGGCCTCCAGGCTATCCATACTTTGTATTGTGGCTTAAGAAAAAGGTGTTTTATATACATATTGCAAGGTGGGTCCTGCTTCTCAGACTTTATATTTATATTACTCGGTCCCAAGCTCGGATCCTGGATCAATCCTTAATTTCTATTTATAAAACATCTGGGAACTTCACCTATGGGTTGTTTAATGCTCATATCAAAGACTCAGGGTATTAGTTTATATTATCATGTATTTAAAAAGGGCTTCCACTATCCCATGTGGATCCTCTTAAAACCAAGCCCTATACATTTTATTATACATCATAGCAGACCCCTCTCTGCCTATCTCCATCCTCCTCGGTAGCCTTCTTGTTAAGCTTTTTTAACAATTTCAATTTTAAAGAGTTGTTTTTAGTGTGATTTTTTGGAAGCTTTTACCATGGATTTTTCTGGTCAATTTTTTTTAAAATCTGGCAGGAGTTTATTGAAATCACAAGTTTGATGGGTAATCCTGTGTAATTGAAATGCCCTAGGGGTTTTCCAAGGTGCTGAATCCATATATATAGTCAAAAAACTAGTTTAAATAACACAAATCAAAATTTCACCTCAAAATTTTCTACCGAATTCTAGCACCTAAAAATCCAAAAAATCGCACTAAAATCAACTCCAAATTTAAATAACACCGAAACACCTCCTTTCTGGACTTATATTACATACCATCACCCTGTTCCTAGATGCCCACGTGCCGGGGCAATTTAAGAAAATGTTTCGCATTGCCTATATATTGCATAAGCCTTGACCTTCCAAGCATGTTCTGTCATGTCATGCCTGCTCTTCTATAAGCCAAAATGCACATTTTAATGTTATTTTTCACTCCTCCCTCGCTGTGGATTTCATGGTGGCCAATCAAATCCTCCCACACAATGATACTGCTTTGCATTCATTTTTTAAGTGATTTGATTGTTTGTCTGCATTTTAAGTTATCAAAGCTAATTGTTTGTCATTGTGGTAGGATTATATATGATTGGTGAGATTAATAGCACTTAAGAGGGAGCATAAAAGGGCGATTTGAGTTGTAGGCAGGATTCTTTCAACGATAAACCGACAAAGGGTATATGCTTCATTCTATTATGGCATTTTCTCTAAAACTAACATGATTCACAGTTGGGCTCGACTTCATCTAAAACTCGCGAGAATCTCAAATTTCACATGGTAGCAATGTGCAAAAAGGCGAGAGCAATGACATTCCAATTTCATCTAAAACTCGTGAGAATCTTGAATTTCACATAGTAACAATGTGAAAAAAGTGACTATTGAATATTCGGGTGAATGAGCTCTATACAAACTTTGCACAAGGGTTACTAGGTTATACAGCACAAGGGTTAACTTGTGCAATAATTCAGGGGCGGAATTCTGGGTGAGTAGAACGAAGCTGGTAAGTTAAGCAATGGAGGCCAGACAGGGGAGGGGTGAAATCCCCTCCTTTAGGGATGTCATGGCTGGTAACAGCAGCGGGAATGGGAGGGTGACGGGATTATCTGAGGAAAGCCCAGTTATGGGTCACCAATGGCAAGCTCGATTGGTAAACAAATGCCTTCCACGGGCACAGAAAAAGCCCAGGTATGTCATTCCGAGTAATAAGCTGGAAAATTACCGTTGTTATATGCGAGATCACGCGTTAATTTGTAAATTTATCGGGTATTGGCCTTCTGAAAGGGATCTCATACGATGGATCCAACAGAAATGGAAACCCAGAGGTCATATTGATCTTAAATTGGGTGCTAAGGGGTTTTTTACAGTCATTTTTGCAAATTTACAGGACAAGGAAAAGGTTTTTGAAGAGGGACCACACTTCATGAATAATGCGGGATTGTTTACACGGTATTGGGAAGATCGATACAACCCTGATGCAGAGAAAATCAAGGCAGCACCGATATGGGTCCGCCTTTTTGGATTACCTGATGAATTTTGGGAGCCTGAAATACTGGAAGGAATTGGTAATTCAATTGGCACTTTTGTGAAGGTGGCTGAGACCACGAAAAGGGGTAGATATACGTCGTATGCAAGGATTTGTGTATATATGGATATCTCAGCCCCTTTACCAGAATCTATTGAGCTCGAGTATCAGGATGAACTTTGGCAACAACCTATTGATTACGAACATATACCGTTTCGATGTCGCCGCTGTCATGTTTATGGTCACCTGGTAAGGGATTGCCAACAAGGTAAAGAAGAGGCAGTGGCAAAGGAGATGACGGGTGGAATTCGTTCACGGGATGGGAAGATAGGAGAAGAACAGGAGTTTCAAGAGGTACAAAGGAGAAGGAGACCCAATTTTGTGATTCCTAAAATGCAGTCCCAAGAAAGGAACTCAATTCCTGAGGGTCATAATCAGTACAACATTCTTCAAACGCAGGACGATGACGGAAAACAGGTGAAGGAGAATGATGAAACAAACCCAATTGCACAGGCCCAGGAGATTAACGTGGTAGCGCCAATGGAAATTATTAAGGATGGAAAGAGGAAAAGTAGAAGCCCGAGCAGAGAGCCGGAAGGAGCGGAGGGAGTAAGAGATGATTTGCATATAGATCAATCTAAGAAGGGGAAGGAAATCGTAAAAGAAGTGGGTACAGAGGAGGAAAAAATCATGAAGAAGTTACTTACTGATTGGAAACAATTGGACGAACGGTTTATCCCAGAGAAAGAGAAACAATTATATAAGGAAACCTTTCAACGATATAAGGAGAAGAAGGCTGGTTGTTTAGAACATAGGTCGGATCATGATAATCAGGACACTCAAATAATTGAAGGCGAGAGTCACGGTAAGACTGGAAGGAAAAAAGGCAGACGAACGTTGAATGAGTCAATTCAGGCAGTGGGAGAGACTCTGGTAAACTCAGGAAGGGTGATACCCTTGTCGGAGGTATTTCTCCAACCACCTCGAAAGTTTTAAAATGATTGTTCTAAGTTGGAATATACGGGGACTTAATAGCCAGGGCAAACAGAGATATTTGAAGGAAAGAGTGAAGAAAGACAAGCCGAGTATTATGGTAATTCAGGAAACGAAAATGGAAAGTCAACAGATGGTAGAACTTGTAAAGAAGATGAAAATAGGATATGAGGTTATGGCTTTAGATGCAATAGCGACAGCAGGGGGATTGGCCATTTTGTGGAATCCAGAGGAGGTAATTTTTGAGCATTGGTTTACTTTACCCCGAATACTTTCAGGTATGTTTCGATTAGTAGGGATGGGGGACAGAATTTTATTCACTGGGGTATATGGGCCTCATAACCATAGCGACAGAATGGATTTCTTGAAGAACCTCTCTACTATGAGACATCTTATTCCGACCCTCCCGTGGATAATTGGGGGGGATTTTAATCTGATTAGGCATCTAGGCGAGAAGAGAGGGGGGGTAAGGAGAGAAGATTTGAATATGGAAGGGTTCAATGATATGATCAGAGATTTGAGATTAGTCGATATACAAACAATAAATGGTGTACATACTTGGAACAACCGTCGCGGAGGACATAGTCAAATTGCTTCTCGACTGGATCGATTTTTATTATCGGAGGAAATTTTGAACAGGGATGTGTTCATTGAAGCTAAAATTCTCCCTAGCATTGGATCTGATCACTGGCCCATTCGGTTGGAGGTTGATATCAAGCTGACAAAAGGGAAGAAACCTTTTCGTTTTGAATCTTTTTGGCTTAGGGATCCACAATTTATAACGAAGCTGGAAGCATGGTGGAATCAATGCACTAGTCAGGGCAGAGGGAGAATGCATACTCTTCAATTGAAACTTAAGGAACTAAAACAAAGGATCAGAGAATGGAACCGGAAAGAATTTGGGAATATTTTGGAGGCTAAGCAGCGTTTGGAGGGAGAAATGGAGGATCTACAGCAACAAATTATACTGGAAGGCAGAAATGAAGTTAAAAGTAGGGAGGAAGGGCGTATTATAAGCCAATTAGAGGAACGACGAAAACAAGAGGAGATTTTATGGAGACAAAAATCAAGGGTACGATGGTTAAGGGAAGGCGAAAGAAATACAAAATTTTTTCATCAAGCTATGATTCAACATAGGCAGAGGAATCAAATTTTTTCAATTAAGAATGCAGAGGGAGAAAGAGTGGTAGAACAAAAAGATATTGAAAAGACTCTAGTGGATTACTTTAAGGGGGTGCTCACGGAAAATCAGAGGGATAGAAGGGAGGCAATTCGTAATATATGCGGAGAGATACCAAGACTCGTTACAGAGGACCAAAATAAGGCATTAATGCGGGCAATTACCATGGAGGAGATAGAAGAAGTTGTGATGAATATGGCTAAAAATAAGGCACCAGGGCCCGATGGGTACACAATTGAATTCTTTCAGGCCTGCTGGCAATTTCTAGGCAAAGAAATACTGGAAGCCGTGGAGGAATCACGTATCAGGCAGCGAATATGGACTGGTATTAACTCAACTTTTTTCACATTAATCCCTAAGAGTAGAACATCAGAAGAACCACAGGGTTTTAGACCCATCGCCTTGTGTAATGTAATTTATAAGATTATATCTACAGTGATTGCGAAGCGCTTGAAACCTCTTCTGCCCAGTTTAATTGCGCCTGAACAAACTGGGTTTGTGGAAGGTAGGCAAATTTTGGACGGTATTGTGGTTTCTCAGGAAGTAATACATTCGTTAAAACAGAGGAAAAAGAAAGGGATGCTTATGAAATTGGATCTGTCTAAAGCTTATGATCGATTGAATTGGGATTACCTAAAAGCGGTTCTAGAAGCTTACGGGTTTGAAAGCAGGTGGATTGCTTGGATAAGTAGTATGGTCTCTACTCCGCACTTCTCAATTTTGGTTAATGGGATACCTACAGATACCTTTAATGCCACCAGGGGCATCCGACAGGGGGATCCAATTTCGCCGTTCCTGTTCATACTGGCTATGGAAGGATTAAGCAGGAAAATTAAGAAGGAGGTCAGGGAAAGAAGGATCAAAGGCATTCGTTTATGGGGAGATAATCTGATCATCACACATCAACAGTTTGTTGATGATCTAATGTTGTTCGGAGAAGCGTCGCTCAGAGAGGTAAGGGGTTTCAAATATGTCTTAGAAGTTTTTATGAATGCTTCAGGTATGGCGGTTAATAACGATAAATCTTGTACTTTTATTTTTAACTCCCCTGAAGCTGTTAAGGCCCATTTAACTAGAGTGTTAGGCTTTAGACAGGGAGAACTACCCACAAAATACTTGGGTATTCAGCTAGATATCAATTCAACGCGCATCAAGAATTGGCAATGGTTATTAGATAAGATCCGGAAAAGATTAGATAGTTGGTCGTTTCGAATACTCAATATAGCAAGTCGAATTGTTCTTTTAAAATCGGTATTACTATCTATCCCTATATATCCTTTGTCAATTATGGCTGCACCTAAAGCTGTTTTTTCCAAATTGAGAGAAATATTGGGTAAATTCCTTTGGGGGGGACCTACGCAGCAGAAAAAATGGACTTTGGTTTCATGGCAACATGTAATCAGGCGGAAAGAGGAAGGAGGTTTAGGGGTCAGGGATCTGGAACTAGTCAATAAGGTTTTAGGGGCAAAGTTATGGTGGAGATGGGTGCAGGGGGGTGCGGATGTATGGAAGCGAATATGGAATCATAAATATGATATGCCACGATCAATTGAAGGACGCCTCCGGGTAGCAGAAACTCCGCGAGGATCGCAAATATGGGAATTAGCAAGAAAGAATAATGATCTGGTTCGGGACTTTGCTTTTTGGGAGATTCGTGATGGAAGTTCAGTGCGGTTTTGGGAGGATGGATGGCAACAGCGTGAGCAGTTGGCAAGAATTCAAATCTTTCATGAACTACAAGCTGTAGCGCAGGGGGCAGGAATGGAATATGTTAGGGATTATTGGCATAGAGCAGACTTGAATGATATGTGGAGGAAATGGAAAAGACCGCAAGCATGGGCTGCGAGAAGTAGTCTGGAAACTCAGCAAGCGTATATTAGAGAAATGGACTCGCGGAAAATTAAGATCAGGGCAGGCAGTGATATCCTCAGATGGGGTAAAACAATGCAAGGTATGTTCACAGTCAAAGAGGCTTATTACTGGATAACGAAGGAGGAAAGGGTGGACGAACCAGTGGATTGGAAAAAGCTCTGGGAAGGTAAATGGTGGCCAAAAGTAACACTTTTTGCATGGTTGGTGTGTAGAGGAAGGATCTTGACTTGGGACAATTTGCAGAAACGAGGAATGATTGGTCCATCCCGGTGCTCTTTGTGTAGCAAGGACTTTGAGAACCAGGAACACTTATTGAACAGATGTATGTATACTCAGAGTTTGTGGGAAGAACTTCGGATACTCTTTGGCCAGACAAACCGAGATCCAGATAGTCTGAGGAATACCATTTTACAATGGGGAAAGGGGCAGTTTCAAAGTAAACTTATCAGGAGGATATGGAGTCTAGCGGTTGGTTTTGTAATATGGGCGGTGTGGAAAGAACGGAATCGTAGAATTTTCAGAGATAGGTGCTGCCATGAATCACTAATTTGGGACGAAGTTTGCCGATCGATCAAAGAGACGATCTTATCTGAAACCTGGAGTGAAGATGATTGGAAATTAAACTTGGTTGAGCAGCGAATTCTATCAAAATTGAATATTGACTATACAATGTTATATCCCAACACTGACAAGCGTATTAGGTACCGCATGCAGAGCCCAAATCATTTTCGCTTCCCCGGAGATAGCCAAATTAAACTGTCCTTCGATGGCGCATCAAAGGGCAATCCTGGGCAAGCAGGATGGGGAGGTATATTCCGAGACTGTAGAGGGATTTCACGGTGGGTATATGCAGAATGGGGAGGCGACATGTCCAATAATGAAGCCGAGTTATGGGGGGTCTATCATGGATTGCGAATTGCCGCAAGAAATGGATTTCGCAGCCTTGATATTGAAGGGGATTCCCAATTAGTGATCGAAATGTTAAAGAAATTGAGGGGTGGCAAAAGCTGGGACCATGTGGCAAAAAGCTGGAGGACAGCTGCGATCATACAGGACATTGAAGGGCTGATGCGGACGATTGATTATATTACATTCACCCATGTTCTGAGGCGAGGTAATAGGGCTGCTGATTTCTTAGCCAATTGGGCATGTGGCGAGCCGAATAGGACGCTGGATGGTAGTTGGTTAGTTCTCCAGGCGGATCCACGGTGGACTGCGTTATCAGCCATCTTACGACAAGATAATGAAGAGGCGCTCACGCTTGAAAGGACGGATTAGTTGCCTCCGCATAATGAATCGGAGGGGAAGGGACAGGTTCATTAATGATAACATCGGGGGTATGAAGAATAAGGTCGTCAGAATTAATTTCAGGAGGCGTAAATATACTAAGGTTTTGTGCGAAATGATCATTCCAAGAAGGAATACGGGTCAGGTACCGAGGTGGTGGAGCGGTGGCGTCAGACGGACAGGGATCGTATCACATCACGATCCAAGACCTGAGACGTGTAATAATGAGCAGGCTTGGAGGAACCCAAGCAGTAAGGAAATAAGGTGGCCGAGCGAGGTTATAATGTTGCATGCCTGTAGATGGAGCAGCGCTCTCATCTTGTATGCCTGTCGAAGGAGAAGGATTTTATTGCTGCATGCTAGTCGACAACGGTTCAATTTGCGAGTGAATAATAGTCAAGCGAGGGGGGGAGGCTTAGCTCCTCTGTCTGAGTATAGTATCGTGCAAGTGGGAGCGAACAATAGTCGGTTCATGAAATTACTGATATACAGTATGGCCGAGAACCCCGACAGAGGTGATGGAAGGCGAACGCGCAGCCAGGGGGCGAGTAGGGATGTGAAAGGGAAGAGTGTGGCTGCTGACGAACCACCGCATTGCATTTACCTGGACATACCGGAAGATTCAGAAGAATTTGATATTCGGGATTATCTTGCCGAGGAGGAACAGCGGCCGACCTCGGGCGGAAAAGTTGGGATTTGCAAGCGGAGTAATGTTCCATTGGACGCCAGGGGGGATACAGAAGAGGAGTCGAAAGAATCAGACGAGGATGAGGGCAACAGGCGCGGAAGGAGTCGCGGTCGAGGCCGAGGGAGCGTCAGGAGCAGAGGGAGGCCTGTAGGTAGTGGCGGGAGCCGAACAAATAAAGCAGCGTATGAGGAAGGCCCAGCCAGTGGAGTCCGAGGTAGGGGAGAGGCAAAAAGGATATGAGGAGGAAGCTGCAGGAGGCAGAGGAGGCCTATATTAATGAGACTAATCCTAAAATTCGGAGAATTATAGAACATCTGGAAGAAGAGGCAATGCAGGAACAATCTGAACCTGAAATGGAAGATTGGGAGAGTCTTCTCCCTGATCCGGGACACACTAGAGGGAGAATGTCCCTTTATAAGCAATCTTTACATGTATACTGGGGTATGAAGAGACTACTCGCTAAGGTTATGGAACAAGTGGCAGTTGAAATGGTGGAGCTGGCTCAAGGAATGCCCACCCTTAAAAGAGAACTGAAGAATATACAAATGACTCTTCTCATGCAGGATAGGAAGATGGACAAGCTGGTCCAGCTGTTTAAAGCAAGTGGTATAGAGGTTAAAGCAGAAACTGAGGGCAAGCCTAATGCCGTGAAGCAGTAGCAAATGCAGAGGTCGATAGGAGGTTTTTTCTTGAATCTTTTTGTATTTTGATATAGTAAATGGTCTGGTTTCAAGTTATGAATAGTATGTTTTTAGGACGAATAGAAGGATTGCTGGCATGGTTAGATAGACTGAACATCTACTTTTTTTGGATGGCTGTTATATACTATCGAAGGCCACCCGGTTTCCCTTCAGGGCGGGTGGCGTCCTGCTTATGTATGTACATTTTATTTCAGTAATAGAATCTCACCTTAGTTTACAAAAAAAAAAAATGTGAAAAAAGTGAGAGCAATGACATTACCACCAACGTGACATTGCCACCAGTGTGGCTTTTGTTTTTATATTGTTTATTCAATATATTAAAAATTATCAACAAATGCAATTTCCTAACTATTTTGATAACTAAATACTTTTGGGTCATGGTTTATTAAACTAAATGTTAGTCATGGACTCACAAACAAAGTATATACATAAGAAATTAATTTTTTTTAAAGAAAAAAGCAACGATGAAGTAAAGTTGAGTAAAATTATTTGATTGTAAAAATGATAAATTTTTAAGATTAATCTTTTTAATTAAGTTTTTAAAGTGTTATTTTATGAAAAATATTTTCACTATAACATATTTTGAAATTTGTTTTTGTTTTTTTGTTTTTTCCAAATTTTGTTTATATATTTTTTAGTTGTTTTTAAAATTATTTTTTTATATGTTTTTTTAATTGCATTTTAATTATATATATATATATATATATATATATATATATTAAAAAATATTAAATTTTACTAATGTAATTGGTTTTAAAGGGCCACATTTCGTATTACAACCTGTGTTTAAAACTTCACAATAATTAAGAGGAAACATCTAAAATAGTCATGAAACCCCCACCCCTCTCTCTCTCTTTCTATATATATATAGGCAATTATTCCCAGTCGCAGATTTGATATTTCGATTGCAATATGTTAGAAAATTATATATTATAGAGCAATGGAACACATAAAATATTGCAGAAATATAAACACATAAAACACATAAAACAAGAGAGACAGATATACGTGGTTCACCCAATTTGGGCTAAGTCTACAGAGGAACAACCAATCATTCCTTTTATAGTATCCAACAAAATGAAGATAAACAACCTACAACAGATCCGTTGTAATTCCCTCTTCGCTCTCACACAATCTCCTCTCTCTTTCTCGCTCAGAATACATATCTACATAGCCGCAATAAAATTCCCTCATATATAGCGAGGGGTTTCCTTCTAGGGCAAAAAAACCCTAAATTAAACATAACTATACTGTCATATTTCCGCCTAATGAACGACCTAGATTGACTACGAAGTTGAAAAACATTTTACAAGGTAATTTTACATCTATTTTTAGCTTCGGGGGTGCCCCACACTAGACCCCCTTGGTGGTGCGCAAAAACGGGCAGCGTTGCCGCCCCATTACGAACTAGGGTCCAATGCAACAATGCCTTTGAATAAAAAAGATAATTAAGCTCCACACCCAACAATCTCCCACTTGGAGACTGATTATAGCAACTCCACCACTGCTTCATTTTTTGGACAATGACTCCACTTTGGACCTGGCTATTTCTCATCTTCATCATCATACTTGAAGACCATTTGAAACGGAGCAGAATCTCAGTTTCTCCCTGGTTACATATTTTGTTAACATATTTGCAGGATTCTAGCTACTGTGTATCTTTTCCAGCTTCAACTGTCCATCTTCCAACACTGATCGTATGAAATGGTACTAGAGTTGTATATGTTTAGTCTTGGAATGAAATGCAGAGTTCTTTGCAAGATGTATGGCACTCTGGGTGTCACTGTATAACCTGCCCAACTCCCTCTTCTTACCTAATTCATCCAGAAACCTTTATAACCAAATCATTTCTTTACTAGCCTCTGTAGCAGCAACATACTCTGCTTCTATCGTTGAGAGTGCAACAACACTTTGCAGTTTTGAAACCCAACTGACAGCTGTTCGACTGACAATGAACACATACCCTGTGGTGCTCCTCATGTTATTACTATCACCCGTCATATCTGCATCAACATATCCCTGTAGAGCAATTGTTTGAACCACTAAAGCATAATGCTTGATTTGTGGTACCTCTCAAATACCTAAGAATCCACTTCACCGCCATCCAATGTTCTTTTCCTGGATTGTTCATGTACCTGCTTACAACTGCCATTGCATGTGCAATGTCAGGCCTTGTGCAGACCATTGCATACATTAAGCTTCCAATTGCAGATGCATATGGAACTTTAGACATATAAGCCATTTATTCCCGAGTCTTGGGACACACCTCCTTACTTAGTTTGAAATGGCTAGCCAAAGGTATACTAACTGGTTTTGCATTATGCATATTAAATATTTTCAACACCTTTTGTATGTACTCACTCTGAGACAATGTTAATTTTCGATTCTCCCTGTCTCTAGTTATTCTCATACCAAGGATTTGTTTTGCAACACCCAAATCCTTCACTGCAAATGAGTTTGCTAATTTTCTTTTGAGCACATTTATTTCCAACATGTTAGAACCTGCAACAAACATACAATAACAATATAATATAGCTGCCATCATTTTGCCTTTTGAGATAAACACAATGGTTAGAGTGACATCTGGTATAACCTTGTTCAGACATAAACCTGCCAAATTTTAGATACCACTGCCTTGGAGCCTGTTTTAAGCCATACAAGCTCTTCTCCAACCTGCAAACTAGTTCCTCCTTCCCTTTTACCTCATATCCTTGTGGCTACTGCATATATATTTCTTCCTCCAAATCCCCACGGAGAAAGGTTGTCTTTACATCTAACTGGTCAAGATGCAAATTTTTGGCTACTACTAGACTTAAAATAGTTCTGATTAAAGTCATTTTAACAACATGAGAAAATATTTCATCAAAGTCTATACCCTTTTTCTGTGCGAACCCCTTCACCACAAGTCTATTTTTATACCTTTTTCTACCTCCATCTTCTTCCTTCAACCTGTAAACCCATTGATTCTGCAATGTTGTTTTACCTGCAGGAAACTTGACTAATTCCCAAATCTGGTTATGTACTAAGGAGTCCATCTCTTCTTTCATGGCTTGCTCCCACTTCTTCCTGGTTTCTACCTGCACTGCTTCTTCATAACATTCTGGTTCACCATAGTTAGTCAACAATACATAATATAATGAAGGAGAGTATCGTTCAGGGGGTCTACTTACCCTGGTAGATCTTCTAACACCACTTTCAGGTGTTTGAGGTGCTTGTTGCTATTGCGGTTGCTGTTGTTGTTCTGGCTGTTGATCATTATGATTTTCAAGCACCTTCACTTTCTATGTGATCTCATCAAGCACTATGTACTCTTTGTTTTCTTTTCCTGCATATGATCCTTATACAAAACCTTTTCATTGAATATGACATCTTTGCTCCTAATTATTTTGTGCTTTTCATAATCATAAAAGCGATAACCAAATCATTAACACCATATCCAATAAAGGTACATTTCTTTGATTTTGCCTCAAGCTTTGTTCTATTTTCTTTCTTAATGTGGACAAAGGCTTCACAGCCAAAAGTCTTTAAAAATGAGTAGTTTACCTTTTTACTTGTCCATGCCTCCTCTAGAATACCACCATCTAAGGAACTTGAAGGCCCTCTGTTTATTAGATAAATAATAGTATCTACAACATCTGCCTAAAATTGTAAAAGAAATCCTGCAAGCAATCTCATGCACCTTGCATGCTCCATGATTGTTCTGTTCATCCTTTCTGACACACCATTTGCTTGTGGTGTTCCTGGAACTGTTTTTTCTCTGTGAATTCTATTCTCTGAACAATACCTATCAAACTCTTTGCTGCAATATTCACCTCCATTGTTTGATTTGAGACACTTCAACCTTTTTCCTATCTCATTTTCAACCAAAGCTTTCCATTTTTCGAAAGTATCAAATACATCAGATTTATTTCGAATACAATAAATCCAGGTTTTTCTGGTTGCATCATCAATAAAAGTAACATAATAAAGAGAGCCACCGAGAGATGATACCTGAGAAGGTCCCCATACATCTGTATGCACAAGCTCTAATTTTCTTTCCCAACTCTAAGGAATCCGACTCTCTTCTGTTTTCCATAAACAAAATCCTCACAGAATTCCAAATCAACATGCTTCAAACCTGGCAAAAAATTTGTTGAATGAAGAATTTTCATCCCCTTCTCACTCATGTGCCCGAGCCTATGATGCCACAATGCCGTATCTGCTCATGTAGAGGTTAAAGCATTAACAAAATTATAAATTCCATTGCATAAATACAATGTACCAACCTTTTCTCCTTTTTTTATTACCAGGGCTCCTTTAGTGACCTTCCAGGTTTTATTTGTAAAAGTAGTTACACAACCTTCACCTCCCAACTGCCCTGTTGAAAATATATTTTTCTTCAATCTGGAACATGCCGTACCTCATTCAACAACCATTGATTTCCATTCTGCTGTTTTATGAAATCTTTACCCATTCCAATGATTTTATAAGGTTTATCATCACCCAATTGAACCTGTCCAAAATCTCTTTGAACATAGTCATGAAAATGTTTCCTATTCGGTGTGGCACGGAATGAGGCCCCTGAATCTACCATCCAAACATCAATAATATTTTATAATGAAAGAATCAAAACATATTGCAACACATCACCTGTCACATTCGCTTCATGATTGTTTTCTTGCTACGAGTCTCTTTCTTTTCCCTTCCAAGACTTGTAGTCTTTCTTCTTGTGTCCTTTCTTCCCGCATTTCTAGCACACTATCCCCGATTTGGACTTGGATCTGCTTTTCCTTGACTTACTGCGATATCATGGGCTCTTTCCTATTTCCATTTTCTTCCCCTAGTCTCTACAGTCAAAGCATTACATGATGTCTCACCGGCTTTTCCGTTGCATTTCCTCGCTAAGGATTGCAGCGACAACATCATCAAACTTTAAAGTATTGGATCCAGAGACAAAGTTACTAATGGCATAACTAAACCATTACAACTTTCTGGAAATGAGCATCGAAATAACAAAGCCCTAAATTCATCATCAAAAGTTACCCCTACAGAACTTAACTAATTGGTAACTGTATTCAATTCATTTAAATGATCAGAAACAGATCCATCTTCTAACATCTTCATATTAAATAAATGCTACATAAGAAATACCTTATTTGAGGTTGAGTATTTCATATAGTTTGGCCAATGTCGACATTAATCCCTCTGTTGTTGTTTCCTTTGAAATATTAAAGGCTACCGACACCACTAGGCACAGCCGTATTGTTCCAAGTGCCTTTTTGTCGAGAATATCTCATTCTGTGTTTGTCATACTCATCGGCTTCTTTGTCTTTCTCTCAATGGTAGGTACAGATCTTTCTGATACAAATAGTCTTCCATCTACATCTTTCACAACTAGTAGTTTTGGCCATTAAATTTTTCGACCCTAAACCTACCATCTTCTGCCATTTCTCCCACTCGAACTAGGAACCCTTCTCTCCTAGGAGTTTATCAGCCAAACAGACCTTCGGCTCTAATACCAATTGTTAGAAAATTATATATTACAAAGCAATGGAACACATAAAATATTGCAGAAATATAAACACAGAAAACGCATAAAACAAGAGAGACATAGATATATGTTGTTCACCCAATTTGGGCTATGTCCACACAGAAACATCCAATCCTTCCTTTTATATTATCCAACAAAATGAAGATATATAACCTACAACAGATCCGCTGTAATTCCCTCTTTGCTCTCACACAATCTCCTCTCTCTTTCTCGCTCAAAATACACATCTACATAGCCACAATACAATTCCCTCATATATAGTGAGGGGCTACCTTATAGGGCAAAAAAACCCTAAATTAAACATAATTTCTACTGTCATATTTCTGCCTAATGAACGACCCAGATTGACTTGAAATTACAACATTTTACAAGGCATTTTACATCTATTTTTAGCTTCGGGGCTAATATGAAATGATCATACATTAAACTGAAGTAGAATTTATTAATTCCATCAGTGAACTGAATGTTAACTTAAGGTGCTTTAACTGTGAGAACTGATTGAAAAGGAGTGACTTTGCAACATAATTGAAACATAAGAAACATGTAAACAAAATTAATGAGCAGCAAAATCACAATGATATAAGACAACAATATTGATTACGGAGTTCGTCCTTGATGGGCTACGTCTCCAGGTCCGCTTTCAAGATGGGCGTCCGCTTTAATAGGATTGAATCCGAAGAGGTCGATTACATAGAAAATTAACCAGACTGATTATACAAGTAGGCCTTTTGGTCACTGTCACAAGAAATCTCTCTGAATTAGCTTTCCAACGCCTAGCACGGTTCCCAATTCCGACTCCCAATGCTCCTGTTACACTGAAAACAAAACTACCTATATCCCCCAGAATCTGCATACAAAACTCTAAAACCACTCTCCTTTCCACTTCAACGAGCCAAACTGTCTTTATAGCCCTCAAAATGCACTCTAACCTCCTTAGGATGAGTTTAGGAGTGAACAAGCTCGAATTAGGGTTGGTTGAAAGATCTTTATGTCACATAGTGACATTCAGCACCTAGGTGTATTTAAAATATCAAAAATAACACACAAAACCCACATTCGACCTTAGAATAACTCAAAAACCATTAGAAGTTAGCTAACCGGGCGGAGGCACTGACAGCGCATGTGTGCAAGTGGATAACCTTGGCGGTTTGGGCTCTGGCGGTTCCGCTGACTGTTTGTCGTCACTACACGGTCAGCTGCACTGCGTTCACATGCCACGGTTCCTGCTGCGGTTAACAACAGCTCCGACACCATGGCGGCTATCTCCACCGCTCACATGACAACGGTTACAATCGCGGTTCCGATGCAGTTACCTTGATGCAATTAACTGTTAACCGTGACCTCCTATCTGCTCACATGGCCCACTGCGGTCTGCTCCCCGCGCGGTTAGGCCAATGGTTAGGGGCTGTTTTATATGTTATATGGTTTGTAATGTTAAATGGTTGGTAATGTAACATGGCTTGAATGTTTTTTAGACTTAGGTTTTAATGCATAGATTTATGTGTTGAGGTTGTAGGTATAAGTTAGGATTTAGGACTTAGGTTTAGTCACATAGGTTTATATAAAGACTTTAGGTCATGTCTTTTAGTGTTAGCTTTACACTTTACATCACTTTGATCTTAAAAACCCATTTACAACAAATTGTCACAATGTGACATAAAACCTCTCATTACAATACCTGTTCCATCCTTAACAACCAAACCCTGGTGGAACTGACGACAACCACATGTCGACAACTAGGTACCAAACACCATATCCTTCGAACACCATGAAAACCATATCAACCATTGACATCACCGGCGGAATTGAAAACCACACCGGACACCCTGAACCATAAACATCACTATAAAAGCTGAAGATACCAGACACTGAATGGTGACGACGAATACTGGGAAAGTTGATAAAGTTCAAGACCTCATCTACCATGATCATTTGAAGATCACTTCGACTTTGAACCACTGAAGACTCCATTCATGCTGGACTGACAAGATCCTCCTAGATCAATCCTCTCCACTTGAAAGCTGTTGGACCACAAAAGTTTGACTAGACAGATAACAAGTGAGGGTAGAGTTCCCTCACTCTCCACCTTGCCTTGATGATGTACCAATACATTCGATCAACAACCTGAAAGTGATGATGTTGATCATGGCGCATTTTGAATCCATGAATTGTTTCATCCATCTGCAGTATGTACAACTTGCGAAGATGGTTAAACAATATGTTATGAACATGGCAATTGACTTCTTTCCATGAAGTACCATGAATTAGTGATTCATAAACATCTTTGAAAACAATCTCTACAAGATATTGTTCAATACTATTGACATGTATTAACAATCTATTTTGCAGAATGATAGAACTATTCAAAGACATTCTTGACATCATATCAGCTACTTGACTTGATTTACATTCCTGATTACTAAGTGAAATTGCTGCAATAAACCCATCAAACTGTAATGTGAAGATTGCTGCAACTTAGTTTGACTTTGAAAGTATTGAAGTGGCTGTTGATTTGTTTGAATCACTGTTTCCTCATTCATTAAATGATGTCTCCATTGATTAACACTTTCCCTTAATGCATAAGTTTCCCTTTTATATACTGGATACTTTGACATTGCTTTAGAAAAGGATTTGATATGAAAACAAATAGGCTTACTCTCCACTTGAAAAGAGGCTTCAAAACTGTTTGAAACATGAAATGGTGATACAATACAAGAAAAATATAACACTGACTTTCCCCAATACTGACATGTATCCTTGTAACTTATAATTCCCAAACTTGGATTGAAATGATACATTTTGACATTAGGAAGAGGATCTTTGGGCATCAATTGTAACTCATGTTGTATTCCCTGCTTATGAGTAAGATGTTTGGGTTATTTAAATAGAATTGGAAAAGTTTCTACCTGCTTGATCAAATTATATTTAAACTAAGACTCACAACCTGAACAAACGTCATTTCGATTCTTATGTTGTTCCTTTACACATGAGTACAAATCTCTTATTTGAACTTATTAATCGCTTCATCTGATTAACAACAACTAAATTCAAATGTGTTTTACTTTTATGTTCCCTGACAATAAATTCAACCCCATCTTTCTTAAGGTGATATTTATGCTTTCTCCTATAAAACACTGCATCACGGTCATAAAGATAAGGACTTCCTAAGACAACTCCACATATGTCTACCAGAACCACATCTAATTCCACTTCATCAATGTAATTAGCTGTAATGGAAAATTTTAACCGACACTGCTTTGTGAATTTTATCTGAGTTGATTTCTTCAGCCAACCTAATGGGTATGGTCTTGGATGATTCCGTGTCTCCAAACCCAAGTCCTTAACAAAATATTCAGATATTAAATTTGCTTGTGATCCACTGTCAAACATTGTATCTATCATTGTGTGCTTAGAA